>OY992854.1:14802500-16002500 GCA_963921415.1 Pyrausta despicata | reverse complement strand
ATGCTGTGGCGTGAAAAATAATCGTGTCACGGCCTAACCGACGTTGTGATGCGTCGAAGACTGCGTTCGGTGATAAGCGGGGCAGGGATGAGGGGTGAGGGGTGAGGTGAATTATTAAAAAAAAGAAAAAAAAACGATACTAATTATTAAAATGTTAAGACGATTTTAAATTGCTTTAAGTGAAAATCATTTCTTTGTTTAACTTGTCTGTAATTTTGTTTTGCTCGTATCTAAATATATCTATCATTTCTAGGAAGTAGGACACGTCTTTAATCGGTACGATTTTTCTCTGAAAATAACATTAGGAAACAAGTCTGACATAATGAAAGCTTTGTTCTTTGTAAATAAGTAAGTAACAGTTTATTTGCAAGAATACAATTTCATTACAGAAGTTACATTCATTAAAATCCGGTGTGATCTACCAATAACATGGTGTAGAATCAATATACTGTGCCTGAGGGTCAAGGTTATTGCTTTACGTAAATTTGAACAAGAGCCGACTCATGAATCATTAACATGAAAAATTAAATACGCGCAATGACTGACTACACAAGTTAAAATGGTTTTATTACTACGAAACTAAGAACTTTTAGACAATGTTAATAATTTTTGTAATTGGTTTTTCCTTCTTAAAATGTTTTTTTGAAAAGCGAAGACAATCCATCAATTTAGGAAAACCATTTCGGACTTCAGCAAGGCGAAAAAGTATAACAGAACAAAAATTTAATCACGCCTAATCCCATTAAAAAGTTTAACGACATCGCTCTTCGTATGTATGTGTAATAGGCCTAACCCTACAAGCCTTGTTTGAATCGCATTGACAAGCGCTCATATCGCGACAAACGAGGCGTCGCGCGGTGCTGTTATCTGAACTAAGTGTTGTCTGCCAATGTGTTAAGTGTCCCATTGTGAACACGTAAAAGAAAAACAAATGAACACATTATACCATATCCTCTCTGGTTGGCCTCTCATAATATCTTATCTAAGGGATAAATCATTCGTACGTTGGTACGCTAGTAGTTTAATATTCGTGCAGCTTAGACGCAATTCTTAATAGTTTCGATGAAAAATAAGAATAACACACGCTTACAGAATATATATAATAAGTTGACTGATGTAAATGTTTTAGCAGAAGCGTAAATAAATGTAAATTTTTCCTCAAACAAATCTTATTTTAAGCAAAAATACAATTTTTTTCTGGACGTCACATTTTCTGTGAACCGTCATAATTAATTTTGTTCAAGATTTCCGACCCCAGTCCCAGCCTAATGTTTATAAACAAAAAGTCGTTGTACTGAGGGGAATAACAAACATGACCTATCATTTTAGTGATCAAGTTCTGCGCTTGACAGGATATGTTCACTAGGTCATTTTAAGTATTTTTAGTCCGAGCAAAAAGGATTTCTTTTCTTCTGGTGGGGGGTAGGGGGCTACAAAGATGGCCGCTGCCGACAATTTAAAAAAAAAATCTCCTCGTATACTTACAGCTATTATAGCGATATTGGTGTCATTTTCGTATAAACCGAAGCCGTAGAATTCATTTCTGATATTTATTTTTAGCACTTTCATACATTTTTTTTAAGAAATAGTAAAAAAAGTGAGAAATTGTATTCAGTATTTTTTGTTTAAGAGCCTGTCAGTGGTACGTTTAATTATAAAAAAGAAAATAAAAAATATGAGAAGAAAGAAAATTTTATGCTGATTCTAAAAATATATACTTTAATAGACTTATCTAGTATTTAAATGTAAAAAAAAATATATTTATGCAGCAGCGGTGATGTGCAGTATTTAAGTTTATCGATCATATCTGCAGAAATAATCGAAATCTCAATTTATTTTTAATGTAACAACTGTATTTATTTACAATATCAAAAGATAAAATATAAACCTGTGTTTGTTAGCTTACTTGTTCACTTATTTTATAACAATTAGTGATATCATAATGAAAGTTACAAAAATCGCTTTCCATATGAAGATTCTCCTCGAATCCTCCATTCCCATTTCATTTTATCTTTTGACATTTGATTAAATGACTATGGGACTATTCTAAAAGCAGCACTTCTGAAACAAAAAAAATAATTATCTAAATCGCTTCAGTCGTTTTCAGTAATCAAGGAACAAATATATTAAAAATGAACGACAGACAGGCACCAAGAAAGATCTTGGTGTCACAATTTAAACCCTTTGACCGCCACAGCTTTAGCAGCAACTTAAAAAACTTTTGACGGCTATAGCCGACTATGGCTGTCAAAAGGTTAGGTAAAACAGTTATGATTAAAGTAAATTTATAGTATCTAATTATTAATATATGAAGACGAAATACATAGTTACAACATAAATCACGCCTTTATCCGTGATGGGGAAGGTAGAGCGGTTACGCTACGTCTGACAAGTTTCAAGGGTTATCTGACGAAAATGAAAATAATAGAAAAATTTGAAAAATAAAAATAACACTGATTAGACAGACCTTAGCAGAGCCTAGTGTTAACATAATCCGGCACAGAAACATAGTTCTGTGCATTTTAAATTTCTTTTTATGCAGTTGCATCTATTTTTGCATGATGTTTTGCATCTGCACCGGGTAAGTTCTAGGCAAACTGTTGCTACATCTGGTAAAACAGACCAGCGAGGTTTCCAGACGTTTCCTTCACGAATCCAACCCCAAGATGACGGACAGGGAAGATTTTGATCGGGAATTAACGTTTGGCCCCAAATATGCACACCTTGGTACATTGCTCTTAATGTGTGCTGATGCAGAGCGCCTTCTGTTGGGGGTATATTTTCCAGCTGTCTGTCTTTCTTTGTGAAAAGATATTTTCGACACTCATTAACGGTGGTACAGGGGCTTGAGCTGTGAAATAAAATTTGCGGACATTGTTTATATTATGTAGGTGTGGATAAGAAATTGATGTTATATAAGAATGAATATAAATTCACTAAAGGTCTCTATAGCGTAGAGGTTGAGCGTTCTTAATTTTACTATTCATACTTACCGATCGTACATTGTGATGATAAATTTCTGAATGAAACTATCTGCTTCTGCCAAGTTTTGTTGTACCAATGCTTTGAACCCAAGTGTTGCTTCCGGGTAGGCAAACCAGGCGTCAAACGCGCTCTTTTTGCCTCTCCCATGAAAAGCCGACACAGTGTCACATCCAGTAAAGGCATGAAACACAGGCAATACTTCAGCCCTATCAAATCCTAAAAAAATATCAGTAATTAAATTTGGGACGTCGATGGGTTGAAATTCAGATTCATAATGTAAAAGAAGTTCAGCGTGTAACACACTTACCAAGTCCATTCGCAATTGCATTGCATGATATGTAGGAGTGGTTTTTCCCTGTGCCCATATGCACCCATAAATCTTTCAATAATGTAAGTTTTTAAGTTGCTGCTAAAGCTGTGGCGGTCAAAGGGTTTAAATTGTGACACCAAGATCTTTCTTGGTGCCTGTCTGTCGTTCATTTTTAATATATTTGTTCCTTGATTACTGAAAACGACTGAAGCGATTTAGATAATTATTTTTTTTGTTTCAGAAGTGCTGCTTTTAGAATAGTCCCATAGTCATTTAATCAAATGTCAAAAGATAAAATGAAATGGGAATGGAGGATTCGAGGAGAATCTTCATATGGAAAGCGATTTTTGTAACTTTCATTATGATATCACTAATTGTTATAAAATAAGTGAACAAGTAAGCTAACAAACACAGGTTTATATTTTATCTTTTGATATTGTAAATAAATACAGTTGTTACATTAAAAATAAATTGAGATTTCGATTATTTCTGCAGATATGATCGATAAACTTAAATACTGCACATCACCGCTGCTGCATAAATATATTTTTTTTTACATTTAAATACTAGATAAGTCTATTAAAGTATATATTTTTAGAATCAGCATAAAATTTTCTTTCTTCTCATATTTTTTATTTTCTTTTTTATAATTAAACGTACCACTGACAGGCTCTTAAACAAAAAATACTGAATACAATTTCTCACTTTTTTTACTATTTCTTAAAAAAAATGTATGAAAGTGCTAAAAATAAATATCAGAAATGAATTCTACGGCTTCGGTTTATACGAAAATGACACCAATATCGCTATAATAGCTGTAAGTATACGAGGAGATTTTTTTTTTAAATTGTCGGCAGCGGCCATCTTTGTAGCCCCCTACCCCCCACCAGAAGAAAAGAAATCCTTTCTGCTCGGACTAAAAATACTTAAAATGACCTAGTAAACATATCCTGTCAAGCGCAAAACTTGATCACTCAAATGATAGGTTACCTATGGGCGCATGTTCTTATTCCCCTAGCTATTGGAAAAAATGGGAAAAATGACCGAAGCGAGCGTAAGGCACCGAGATAATATTTTATGCTGAATATTTGTCGGAAACACAGAATTTTATTCGCTCACACGGAATTCTCCGAAGCCCGTTTGAAAGACGTAAAATAACTGATGTTGTTTTTTTTTTTATCATTCTTTCGAATACGAGTGTTTTTGAACGGGTCTTTTGCTTTTATTGAATCAGGGAGCAGCGCGAAATAGTTATTTGTTATACAAGAGTGCAAAGTTGCTTTTTAACCGCGTGTTCAATTTTGATGACCGAGCAAGCGAAGGATTCTAAAATTGAATCACGAGCGCAGCGAGTGATTCAAAATTAGAATCCTGAGCGTTAGCGAGGGAATCAAAAGGGCACGAGGTGAAAAATTCTTTGCACTCGAGTGCAACACGTAACTTTTCATTCCACCTCAGCGAGGAAATGACGAAATGCAAATAAAACCGTTGACAATCACAAGATAGCTACTTTTATTCCAGTTTAGGTATTAACTACTACATTATGACAGGTAAGTATTACAGAATAATCTTTAAATTATAACAAGATAATACTTAGGTAAAATAAATAAAAATTGAAAGTAACGTTGCTACAGTTATTTAAATGGAGTGTAATATTTTTGTTGGGTACTGTAATATTGGTGTTAGTCACTTGTGTACTGTTTTTCGAGTGCTTGCTTTCTTGTTCTCGGATAATTCTAAAAAATATGCCAGCAAAACCATTTCTGAGAAAGTTTTGGCTCCTTTTGCTAGTCGCCACGTGTTGAACATAACGTACTGTTTTAAATACTTCTCGCGTGATTGTTGAGGGAGAAAGATCATTTGCGCATTATTAACAGTTTCAGTCAATTCTGTTGGCGTCAAACAAACTTCCTCGTCGCTAGAATCACTCATTTTAGTTTTTTCACTTGTTTTCAAGTTTCTTGTTTTTAATATAAGGTTTAACAATGACATGAAAAAATGCCGCGTAAAGAACCGCCAACAAAGCAAATTGAAAAAAGAACACCAAGAAGGTACCGAGTTTGAGTTTTTAACAAATTAAAAAAATGTATGATATATTCGGCACCATAGAGGTAGCAATAAATAGGTTTAATGATTTTTTTAATTCACAAACTTGGTGCACACGATGTTCTAAATTCAAATTTACTTTAACCTCTAGTGAATAAAAACGGCTTTTCCACTCAGATATTGAAGAGCAAAATGACTCTTTCCGAGATGGTGGGATGAAAAGATTTTTTTAAAGAATTTCACAACTTGCATATTCTTTTAAATAAGTAGGTACAAAGTTATTTTAGGTAACTGCAATTAACCTTTAACTCAACCGACGTGGTAAAATCTACTACTAACGCCGAGGTGACGTCTATAAGACGGGCAGTTTTTTTTTAAATATTTTAATATTCTATTCAACTAACTGTTACTATTGCCTAATCTTCTATTAAAGGTAATGTTTTTTTGCGTTTGTTAATAAAAGAAAAAAACACTCCAAAACAAAAGTACAAATAAGGTTTAACCGTGAGATCAACAAAGTTACATCGAAAATTTCAGGCACTTGTTTCACTCCTAATATTTTTTTCCAAATATATTGGTAGCAAAAATAAACAGTGTCTTCAGTCGAAAACGCGCTATTTATATAAAGAAGAAAGTGTGTCTAGCGGTAGTGAGATATGCAATGCTTTTTATCGGTTCTTTCATTCTGATTTAATACCAGCGGGTGATCAGGGTTCTGGTTCTGGTCCTAGGTGTACTAATTGATGAACTATTGATAAATTAATGATCACCGGTTGACATGAAAGGATCCTGAGACCGCGCGCCCACCCACCGCCCTCAATCACGAAAACGGTTCACAATATAAAAAAATATACAAAATATGTAGAAAATTTTGTTGTATTCTACATTATTGATAATAAATACAAATAGCAAACAACCCATAGGAAATGAGATATTTACAAAAAATAACTATGACCTTGAAGTTCAATAATTGCGTACAAGGTGTACGTAACCATAATGTAGGTTTTGAGACAACTTTTAGGGTGTTAATATACAAGTATTTACAAACTTACTGTCCGTTATCTCAAACTCGAGGTAAATTCACTATAATGATTGGGTTATTTGTGTTCATTGCCCGGTTGTACTGTTAGGTAAGACGTCACGTGTCACGGGTAGGTATCATCCGAGCTTATTTCGCTCGCGCAAAACGTGTAGGTAGTTACTTATTGTCATTTGGACGTTGGCAGCCGCAAAACCACACGGCAGACATAATGGACATGTCAATTTCACGGCAACAATAGCCTGTTTTCGGTAACTGAATCCTCTGCCACTGTTTCTATGTGTAAAATGTGAAATATTGTTGCAAAATTTAATTTAACTCTAGTATGTATAAAATTGAACCGTATTTTATTTACAGGTTACATCAGAATCATAGTGAGCTTGAACATTTTTCTGAAGATGAACTTTGCGAAACAAAACCTTCCATACAGATTTTCAGGTCGACAGGCTCAAGTAGCCTTCAAGCACGAGTAGTTACATGCGAAATAGAAACGACTTCAAGCGAAAATAGTAATATTGGTAACATAGTGGCGTAGAGCCTCTGCCCAAACCTTTAAATATTTTTTGTAACTGTCTAAGGGACAGAAGTGCGTTTTAAAATTGGATAAGGCATAGTTGCCGTTACGATTGTGTTCACGTAATAAGTTAAACCTTTAACCTGGGCCCCGTGTGAAATCCTACCATTAACGCCGAGGTGACCATTTCCGGTCGCAAATATTGAAAAATAATTTAATAAAATGGAAACTCCGAAATTCCGAAAAATCGGAGTATACTTCGGGATGATAAAGATACTTCTCAAAACCAGATACTTAAAACATTTTTGGACGTCACTGTCCTGGCTACCCGATGATACGCCTACGACATAAGACACTATGGAGCTACCTACACAAATACCGAGATGACGATTAATAGACGTAGAAAAGTTTTGTACATATATACCGTGCTGACATTTGTCAGACGGAAATACCTTCGTTACGGGCACCTGTGCACTCCTCGCGCTCGTGAAGTCGAATAACGCTTCAAATTGGTAGTTTAGGAAGGTAGCTAGAGACACGACCTTCACGCAACTTCACAAAATAATATAAAATTTAAATGTCGTACATCTGTGAGACGTATAGGTCGATAATCAAAGGCTAACACTAAATAAGTACCTACTCTTCTTTTTATCTCTACTGAATTTTAAGAAATAACTCAAGTTATTTTTATATTAAAAAGTGATTCTACGAAACGAATAACATGTCATAATAATGGGCTCATTAAAACACAAGCAGCTTCATAAAAACTTTTCTCACAAAAAAGAAACGATTTTTTGTTTTAATTGAAAAAACTGTTTTCATACAAACTGCCCTCCAGTTTGCATACGAGTATAAAGCGAATTGACTCAGACAAAAAATAGCCAAACTTTTCAACGATCATGTCGCACGTATTTTTATTTGAAAATGCTTTTTCCCACTATTCATGTGGCGGTCCAATCAACGGACTCTATTGAACGGCGCTTAGCAAATACAGTGTTTATTCTGTCGTATTTAGGCATGGCTGAGCAATCAACCTTTTTAAGTGCGGTCAAATACGGGTATCTGAATATCATTACCAATAGGGGTAAAACAAAATGGAATTCTAGTGTTTGTTCTGATTACTGTAGCCATTTTAGCTTGTGCTTACCATGCCAGGTAAATTTGACGATCACTTTGGTGTAATGATCAAGAATTTGGCTATTAACCAAGAGGTCGCGGGTTCGATCCCCGCACTGTACAAAAAATTGTGTGCATGAACATGTCTGTTTGTAGTTTGTACTGGTCTGGGTGTTATATAAATTTATTTAAGTTTATTTGTAATACCACTGTTGATTCTGATATCAGTAACACAAGTGCTTAAGCTACTTACCACGGAGTCAGATCAATGGATGTGATGTTGTTGTATATTTGTTTATTTCATTTACTCGATAGGAAATTATCTTTAAAAAATACCAAAATAGCCCAACCCAGTAAGTATTATCTTGTTCTATCTACAAGTTTTATTGCATAGTATTCGTCTTACATAAGTAAAATTTTAACCATTTGTAGGTCACTACTAAATCAAATTGTTAACATGCAACGAGTAATTTGAACCAATAATAACTTATACGAGTCTATAGAAACTTCTTCATTATATATCCATTTTTCCTAGTCAATAAAAAAAGGCTATTAGGCGTGTGTGCAAACGTCCCCGTCACCTATCTCAGCATCAGAGTAACGAGCTCACAAAGTAAATCTTCCCGAAAAAATTGCGTCGTGGTTTCATCTTGTAGATTCCCGGACGTTCCCATCCATCATTTGGGCCACCTTTTAATTTACACGGGGTATTTTTCAGCCACTCATCTCACTGTCGTTTATCACGTCGCGAGGCCATTGTCTTGGGCGCTACGACCCATTTAGGTAGTGGCTGGCTGGTTTGAGCTAGTGATGTGACACTTGCTTCCTGTTAAGACTTAAATTTATTTAATCCCTTGTTCTACCTCTCATTGATTATGCTGATGTGTGCTACCCTGACCTTAATCAAGCCCTTGTAAACAAGCTGGACCGCCTGAGCAACTGCGGCATTCGTTTGATTTTCTGTCTTCGCAAATACGATCACATTTTTAAATATGTTATCTTGTATAAAAATATTGTATATTTTATATTTAATCTCATGTGTCATATTATCGGTATTATTGTTTTTGTGTTTTCTTTTTTATTTATTTTGTCGCCCACCTATCTTATCGGCTTAGCCCGAAGGTATGAATGGTAGAGAATGCCCTACGGCGTTAAGTCCACCTTTTGTTTTGTTGTGCAATTAAGCTTAGTTAAATAAATGTGCCGGATCTTTGGGCAAGCACATCTGCGGAAAAGGATAATTGGTATATTGCATGGCCTAAAAGTTGACTGGCACATTTACAATGGTTATTTATCTTTGCTACTAAATTTGCCAATATAAAAATAATTAGTAATATTTATTGGTGTCAAGATTGGATAGGATAAGGATCATAACTTTTTTGACAATAACCGTTGTGGTGGATTACGGAGGTGGTGACCGACAAAGTTGTTAGAACTTGAGTATATAGTACATAACGTTATTTAAAAAAAAAGTTTATTACAGCTCATTTAAACGCGTAGACATTTTTTGTTATTTTGAAATGATTAATATTTGTTTAAGGTGCCGAAAAGTGCCAGGATTGCGTGCTTTGGGGTTTTTTCAGCTGTACATGAATAATTAATTAATTCTCTACTTATTTCGAATTATTGAATATTGATAATGTAAAAATCGGTCAGAGAGCCGCCAAAAAGACACAAATACAGATCATAACGTACCCTCGAACAAAATATGGCTACGTAAAATTATTTGTAATATTTACGCAAAATACGTATACCTATCGATACGGTTATCCAGAACATCACTAGCTGGTACGCAATTCGTTTAGTTGGTAGGTGTTTAATTCTTTGGGCGAAGTTTTTTGTCGTTTTGGGCGAAGTTTTCAAATTGAGTAGGGACGAAATGAGAAAGTTCCTATGTGGCCACAGTTTAGGCACTTGGCTAGTTTTTACAAAAATCACTAGAATGGTTTGAGGGTGTCTCCCACAATCATTGATGAAACATACGCTGGCTCAAAGCGTTAAAAAGCACTTACAAAATTCAACGACTCCATTAAGGTTCTCGGTAGCTCAGTGGTTAGAGCATTGGACCGGACTTACAAAGGTCGGGGGTTCGACTCCTCCCCGATGACCGGAGCCGAAAAGAATTTTTTTAGTGTTGTCTTTTCACTAGAATGGCTTTATAAGAGTATGTCTTGCTCACTTAACTAAGTTATTGACGTGACAACGTCTTATAAATTGGTTTGCCGGGTGACACCTCAAGAAACTGCGTTACGCTGCTCCGCTCACGTTTCGCGCGAGAGAGACAGAGCGAGAGAGAGAGAGAGAGAGATAGGCATACACACCGGTTCATGTTATACGAATGAATATTCACATTAAAATTATTTTACCACTCAGAGTCGTTGTCACGTAAAACTTTCGCGCGTATACCGACTTTACAGGCAACCAATTTTTTTTATTATATTTAGCTGTTAAAGTTTAAATAAAGTGTAGAAACCGAAGAACCAAATAAAGTGTAGAAGTTTAAATCTTTATATTTATAAATGAATTGCTATTCGTTAGTCTCACTAAAACTCGAGAACGTCTGAACCGGTTTGAATAATTTTAGACTTGAAATATTCGTTGAAGTCCAGGGAAGATTTGAAAGATAAAAAAGCAAGGGGTCCTGCCCGTTGCTTTTTTATCTTATAACCGTCTGCGGGTCGCTAATTATAATATTTTTAAGGTTTTTTTTTATTTACTTTATTAACTAGTTGGAAAACTGTTTCATGCTTAAATTGAAAAGTTACTGACACATAATTTTGGTGTCCAAGAATGAATCATGCTATTGATTCATTCTTTAATGGATTGTAGAACTTTAATTAGGGGTAATTAATGGAAATTCCATAACTAGTTTAATGAAAATGACTACTCTTTAAAAAAATCGTTAGTTAATGTAGATTAAAAACAATCTTCACTAATATTATGGTACCTATAGCATATTACCTGTAGCACCGGTTTATTGAAAAACGTTTTCAGGCACCAGACACTTGCACTTTAGGTGCACATACTTAGTTTAAATTTTATGGATATTTAAGGATGAATGTACCTTAGGAATTATACGAGTATTGTGCTGAGGAAAATAAATAATTATAGAGACAAAGATTTAATTGTTTGTTTGTTTGAATTGAATAGCATCCGTAACTGCTAGCATAAGAATCCTACATTATCCCAGATAGAAATAGGCAATATTGTATAATAAAATGCTTAATACATTAGAGAACCGAATTTAACGCGGGCAAAGCTGCTGGCGAGAAGCTAGTGGGTCGTAAAATTTATTTGTATTTTTTATTTATTTAGTTCGAGCTACAAAAGGCCCTTACAGTCTAACATACATACAAAGTAAAGGGGCGGCCTGTATATACTTTATGTTATATTACATAGGTACTATTAGTTTTTTGACTGCCTCGTTGGTGTAGTGGCAAAGTTTCTGCCTTACATCCGAGAGGTCCTGGGTTCGAATCCCAGGTCGAGCCAAAATTGTTTCTTAAATTTTCTGTCATGAATTTCTCAAAAACAGCTCGGAGTCAGGAAGTTGGCGGTGTAACACCCCCGTGCCTCGGAAAGCACGTTAAGCCGTTGGTCCTGCACCTGATCTCTCTCAGGTCATGTCGGATTGCCGTCTCACCGAACTTTGAGAGTGATGGAACAGTGAGTGCACCTGTGTATTGCGCTCACACTTGTGCACTATAATATCTCCTGCGTAGTTGGCTGATCTCTGTTGAGATTGGCCGCTGTGGTCGAAATCGGCCAGGAGAACTATTATTATTATTACTATTAGTTTCAATAACGCACAGACTGTTACCAGTTTAGGCGGTTCTATTCGTAATGTTTCGAAGATATGACGAAACAGATAAACATACAAATATACATACAATCTTACGATTCGGAAAAAATCATAATCCTCCTTTTTGCATTGCCCCAGACGGGTAGAAAATATCAGATATTAAAATAATTAAAACTCATTTTTTTATTGAAATAATACACTTTTTACAGATTATTTTGCGATTTATTTACTTTTTCATATTTTTATGCTTTCCAAAATATTTTAAATGACGAAATAAATTTCTACTGAAGATCTGTCTGTAAATTTTCTATTCTCTGTCTATTTTTTTCTAAGTAAGCATCGCACGAAACATCCTTCATAGGAAACTTGATTTCATCAATCACTGCGTGTTCATGATTTTTGGACTCGCAGCCATTGTGACGTTGGCCATTTATCCTTACGCTGACAACATGTGTGTATTGTTCAGTTTTAATATATATTTATTACTGGGTACGCGAGAAAATTCCACGTTCCTATCGTGTAACGTGTTATAGAGAAAATAGCAGGAAGCTACATGATTCCAGACAAATTGGGATGATGACACCTATCTTAAATATTGTCAAGAACATGATGTTTAAAAAACATAGCTCCTATGAAGTTAATACAACCAATATATTTCAAAAAAGCTGTAGAAACCAATTTTTAAATACACAAAACGCAATAAATATTCGGTCAATTGACTCCGATTTCTGACACATAACCGTGACGTCACAATCATTTAATCCCTTACGAAATCTATGGAGGCAGACCGTTTTGACAGATAATAAAAAGTAGTCAACGATTGGTGGTGTCGTCTAGCCAATTGTAAGCTAAAATATTATTTTGAAAATTAAATTTCTTTTTAACTTCACCTGAAATTTACTTTTTAAGTACTAGGTTTATTAATCTTCCTTTAACCGAATGTTATCTGGAAGACACCGCTACAGGCGATAATACCGCCAAAATTGTACACATTTCTTTGTTAAGCTTGTCTGTAATTTTGTTTTGTGTTGTACAATAAAGTGTTAATCTATCTATTTATGTAATCCATAACAATTTCCCACAATCTTTGACTTACGCAAAACCGTACGTACGTACGTAAAATTTTGTTAACTTACCCCAAAAGAAAACATCGCAAAATTATTCATGTCATGCATTTAATCCACATGACTGACGGTACGAACTCTTTGAGAACCGGTGATCATAAGGCACGGGTTATTAGAACGAAGAAGAGTGTACGTAAAGGATTTATTATTTTAAATGAGGCTCGAGACATAGTACAAAAAGATAGAAGAGAAAAAGAACACGCAATGTTTTTCAATTAGTCGATGAGACGAAAAGAACTTGTTATAATTTCTTATCTATTTACTTATTATTAATCTAACTTACTTATGTTGATCAAATCTACAGATTCTGTATAACATTTTTTTTTTAATTTTGATGTTGTTTTTGGAATTGAATTGCAATAACATAGTTTTTAGCTTGCATTGTTGCTCACATTATATGGACTCTGGTTCGAAATAAACATATTTATAGGCTCTTCAGGGTCATTATCCGATTTTTCCATCTTGCGTGGGTAGTTGGGCGAGGTATGTAGAAAATATAGTCGGTGCGTGCACAATAATTACACTTTTATTAACATGCGTCACTAATTTCACAAAAAGAAAGTAAACTTATCACGTTTTAATCGGATTTAAATCCAGACGTAAGCGATCCGTCGATTTCTATGCGTCGTGCGCCGCACTCGACTCGGAAGTGACGAATCAAGATGGCTGCGCGACGTGTATCCATGCCGGAAATCAAGTTGCCGGCATGGATAATTGCAATTTTATTTGCACGGCGCTTCCGATGCGCCGTCATATTTTATTTTTTATTTTTGTGTTTTGTAATGTCCCTAACTAATAGATGTCTACTTTCTTTAACTACAAAAATTTGTTGGAATGTTGCTTTTTGCTCATTTTTGCAATTTATTGAAAAATAAGAAATTGCTTATTTAAAAAATACAAAATTGCACGAACTAGCTGTTCCCTCTAGGCTTTGTTTGAAACGGGATTGCTGGCTCATTACCCGCGGTAATCTTATGCCTACAATTACACAGTGAAGGCCAAGATTTCCTTCCTTAATACTGATATTGTTTTCCTAATTATATCTGCACTGGATCTTTAATGTCGGTTTTCACAAAACAATGAATGGCGTTTTCAATTAAGTCTCGTTCTAATTTATCCTTATTTGGATTCAGCTGCTTTTTACATCTAATAGGGCCAATCACGAGAATTCTGACCTGATAATCTAATCTTGAATCCCGTTTTGCCGTTTTTCGTCTTTATGAAAGGAGCTTTTCTTTATGCCCAAAAGTGACACTTTGCGTAGCCTTACTTCAAAGCAATACGGTAGCCAACTTCTGCAAAGATTTATAAAAAAAATATTTTCGTAAAGTGCTACTCACTGCGTTTTTAAATTATTTTACTATTGCGGAACGCTACCTAACAATGCAAGTTAAACTAGTTCTTGTCCAATAACAATACCACGAACCCATTGTGGCTGAACACTGCCCATTGAACTGCGCAATACTTAACAAGCGAGAAACTTTTATTAACCATCAAATAATTTAAAAATTCAAAATATCTCGTATCGCTTTTAAAAAAACAACATTACTGCGATGCGTGAACATATTGAAACGTTTGTAAGCTAACCGCTTAAGGCAGTAACACGCAGAAAGGAGGAGAAATGGCAAATCGATTTGGCTCCATTACGGCACAATGTAGAACCACCACAATAATATCTGTAACCGTCAAAAGACCTCTGGATCTACATATCACACGATCCATTTCCTCTGCTATTCGCGCAACAAATTCTGTGCATTTACAAAAATCCCTTCAAGCGACTCTTGAATATTTACGGCCAATTTAGGAGTCAATAAGGTTCGGAGTTCTTCGCCAGTATGTGGGAGGAACGCAAATGTATATGTGCCCCTAAATGCGCTCCCTCCTTTGATATTAGACATCGTAGTAAAAAAGAAATATACAGTTCGACGCAAGTACGTAATACCGCGGAAACTTGCCGTATTCAATTCCTTATAACACTGCTTTATGAGTGTATCTCCAACGCCTGTGACCTCACCTTAAACTTTTAATGGCAAAAAAGATTTCTACTCAAACGGTTCGATGTCTTGAGCACTCGGAAAATTTCTTTCAAGTCTGTCTTATTAAATTGTGAGTTCGAGCGTGAAAACCTTGTAGTCAGTTGTTGTTGGGAACCTGAGCAAAGTTATATCATTATTCATTATACATCTTCACTGTTATCGTGTTTTAAATACTTTCGAGATAAATTACTTTGCTCAGGTAATGAAATGTCTTTGAAGTCAAAGGAATGACATGACAACCGCAATAATTTGGTTCTGACGCTCGGGGTATTTGTCTAATTTAACGTCCCATTGTTGTAATGTTTAGTTCTTGGCATTCAATTTTGATTATGGCTTTGTGGAGCTGTCTGCACGAGGGAACATAATAAACATTGGAGGGCGGAGTGAGGAAATTCTACGGCGTAGTTAGCTGAATAAATTAAGCAGTGTTTGGCTTGAATTCAATTGAATTAAGGAATTGTCATGAAATTCTAATATCGGTTTTGGACCGATGACATTGTTAAGAGCAAATAAACTGTTACATAAAGATAGGTACCTCATTACACGACATTCTTCGGCGTCTTTAGTACTTCTTACCTAATTGCAGGTTATGTCAAAATACATGACTTCCAGAATTCAAAACTTGACCCGCAGTCATTCAAACGACTGATAAACAATACTGTATTCGTTTGCAGTATCCGATTAATTCCGGCTCATAATCCAGCGACACGGAACCGCGTCTTGCGGCGTCATAAATCCCGACGCGACGTGTGCGGGACGTGTGTCACGCGGCCGGGACGAGGCCGTGGCGGACGCCGCACGCGACGACGCGACGGGCCGCAGCATTTCTCATTACCGTCCAACAGATATTTCAGCGCGAATATACAACGCGAACTGGCAATGATGTATCTTGATTTGAGTGGATGGCATCGTTCGCGTCATAAATTAAAGTTAACGTACGTTCAGGTACTTGTGAAGAATGATAAGCTTGTTAAAGTCGTTGGATAAATTGACCTGTGCCGCTTGTAACTTAACGATTCGTGGGCCTCGTTGGTGTAGTGGCAAAGTTTCTGCCTTACATCCGAGAGGTCCTGGGTTCGAATACCAGGTCGAGCCGAAATTGTTTCTGAGATTTTCCGTTATGAATTTCTTATGAATAGCTCGGAATCGGGAAGTTGGCGGTGTTACACCCGCGTGCCTCGAAAAGCACGTTAAGCCGTTGGTCCTGCGCTTGATCTCTCATCTCATCTCATCGCACTTTGAGAGTGATGGAACAGTGAGTGCACCTGTGTATTGCGCTCACACTTGTGCACTATAATATCTCCTGCTTAGTTGGCTGATCTCTGTTGAGATTGGCTGCCGTGGTCGATATCGGCCAGGAGGACTATTATTATCTGTGGGCAACGCTTCTGTTCGACTAGGGGGTTCCGGGAGGGCGCTTACACCTTCCTCCTTATCACTTATCACGACTAAACAGTAGTTGTGTTTAGAACTATGCGATTCCGTTATATAAAAACAGCATAAAATAATTAATATTAACCCATTCACGGACAGTCTGCCAGACCAAATAGAATTTTTGTTGTGAATGAGTTAATACAAAATATTCATGTATTGTTCCTTACAAGTACCTAAATTTGCGTTTGATTTTCACGTTTTTGTCAGCGTACAAAATCCAGCCGTCCAAATTTTCAAAGCCTGTTTATCGATATGAAAACATTCTGAACTGTCCCGCGGGTCGAGCCCCAACTCGATAACAAAGGGCGGCCGAGAATGTCTTTAATTCCTACGTTTTTGACGAAGGTCGCCGCACACGGGGCGACCGATCCCTCCGGGCCCGTATAGCCCAGCCGAGCGTGAGTGAACACGAAAAATAAATATTTGCATTCTATTTTGGCAGTAGACACAGAAGTGTTTTCGCCAAGTTTGCTACTTTAAATTAATAGAAATTCCGAAATTAAAGCCAAAATATCATTTGAATCATGAATGGTATTGTATTGAAATATCGAACTTGACAGAATAGTTCCTAAAACTTAAACTAACAATCTTGCGAAGTCACAACGACTTCGCAAGATTGTTTAAAACTTACAAATATGTAGGACGGAAGTAAAAAATAATAACCTGGGAAAAGGTTTTAGTCCAAACCAAAATTTTTGATCTTTATAGTACCTAAGTTAAGTTTTTGACTTAGGTCATTAATTGTGCCATTTACATGCCTACCAAATCCGCAATGAACATGGCTCGTGGTTTTCAGTATACCTCGCTTTCAGATATTCCATTTCAGTGTATACGAGGCCGACACGCGTGACGGTTGGAGGTACAAATGCGCCGATTTCAATATTCAAAGGCAAGAGGAAGAGGTCGACCCCGTGACCGGATGTTTGAGGGAAACACCTCATTTCGAATTCTTTTTCAATTTCACCATTTGGGGATTAGGCAGCTTTGTTATGCTGTATTGATTGATGTCTATTTATTTGAAGAGAAAGCGGTTCGTGAAATATTTGAGATAATAGTGTGTTTAGTTCAAAACTAAAATATTTACTTGAAAGAGTCTATTTGTCTATTTATTTGATAGAGCCTCCTTTAAATAGATTTAAAGGGGCCCTTTATAGATAGATGGCTTAATGAAAAATGTTTTTATGAATGAATATATGTGTTAAAATTAGGACTGGAACATTCTTCATTTTTGTCAATAAATTTGCATTTGAAATACACACATCAAAAGTGTCTAGGGATCAACATATATTTTTGCAATAACTTTTCTCCTGATTGATATTAATTAAAATTTTCTTTAAGGATTCATCAAATAAAGTGTTTTCGTTTGTCTACAGTAACGATAAACCAAGTCACCTTTGCATTAATAAAGAAATTTGCCATTTTCCTAACAAAGGGATTTTTGACATTTGAACCACTAACATTAAAGTTCGAAAAAAAGACTGAAATAACAGTTTTCTTTAAAATTTTATTGGGTAACTTAAACAATTAATAATCCGTGTTTCTACCGCGAACACTAACAACACAAGAACATCGGTTTGGCATACTCAAAATGAGTTCATCCAAATCACGCTGTGGAATGGCCGCCCATGTTCGTTGCAACAACAAAAAAAGGTCTTCTTGCGACGGGATACCCTCCATATTCGGCAGAGCTCTTCTCTGTAGTAGCGCCAGACGGACCAGTAGGACGGTATCGCTGCACCACACGGAGACAAGACCGATACATTCAAATCACAACTCGAAGAGCTCCAACAATAACCGCCATGATGTTAGCCGTGAGGCTTCATCACTTTTCATTCCCGAAGACCGCTAAGGGTACCACCTATAGCAATGCACAATCGTAGGATTCGATATCAATGGGCTCTTGAACACAGAAATTGGGCAGAAGAACAATGGCGTTTCGTGTGCTTTTCTGATGAGTCTCGTTTTGGTATGAGACCGGATACAAGACGTATACGACAGGGGTTCTCCTCCCTGGGCGATTAAAATCCTGCCAGGAAGTCCATCCTTATACTGGTGGAACCATCAAGGTATGGGCGGGTATTTGGATCGGCGGAAGAACTGAGTTGATTTGGATCAGAGGCAACCTCAACGCTCAAATTTATGCTGAGACGATTGTATCAGACGTCATCGTTCCTCTACAAGTGCAAATCGGTCCCTTATTTCAGTTAATGCATGATAATGCACGACCGCACACCGCAAGAGTTGTAAGACAGACTCTCGCCGCAGCTAACATCAATGTCATGCCCTGGCCTGCTCAGTCGCCAGACTTGAACCCGATTGAGCATGCATGGGATATGCTACAGAGAAGAGCTCTGCCAAATATGGAGGGTATCCAGTCGCAAGAAGACCTTTTTTTGCTGTTGCAACGAACATGGGCGGCCATTCCACAGCGTGATTTGGATGAACTCATTTTGAGTATGCCAAACCGATGTTCTTGTGTTGTTAGTGTTCGCGGTAGAAACACGGATTATTAATTGTTTAAGTTACCCAATAAAATTTTAAAGAAAACTGTTATTTCAGTCTTTTTTTCGAACTTTAATGTTAGTGGTTCAAATGTCAAAAATCCCTTTATTAGGAAAATGACAAATTTCTTTATTAATGCGAAGGTGACTTGGTTTATCGTTACTGTAGACAAACGAAAACACTTTATTTGATGAATCCTTAAAGAAAATTTTAATAAATATCAATCAGGAGAAAAGTTATTCCAAAAATATATGTTGATCCCTAGACACTTTTGATGTGTGTATTATAATAAATGTTTTAACTTTTATGGACATCTTAATAATGCTGATAAATTTGTAATTTTATATAGCAATTTGATACAGTAATTTAATTTTGTGATTCTGTGTTCATTGAATTTAATTTTTTGTTTATTGAACTTGAATATCGTATTTTAATTTGTATTTTAAAATGATTTAATATAATTTGCATGCTGTAATAATATGGCTGAGAAAACTGAACCACAATGTTTAACCTACCACCTAAATGTACCCTTTTTCATAAGCAAATAAATTTCATTCATTCATTCATTCATACTCCATTAAAAACCTTCTTGTCTATACTGTGTACGGAAATGCTGCTGTTCAGCCAGTTCATTAATTCGTTTTTTAATTAAGTGAAAATTAAATAATACGAAGAGCATCGTCATTAATTAGATAACCAGAGCAGAACTAATTAAAACAAGCAACATAAAAATTCCTTAATAAAAGTTTTGGCCGCCAAAATTTCACTTTCATCAAACAAACGCTTAAGTCTTTTGGGGTTTTAATTTCACCCCATTGTTGGTTAAAAAATTGCTCTAGTAGAGCGCCTTTGAGGGGCAATTCTCAAGATATTACCTTTCTTGACGTTTGCTGATATCATTCCTTTGAATATGAGGAAATCTCGGGGAGATTAAAACCCTTTTCCGAACAATTAGAATCTCGTTTTATGTCGAGAGCTCCGCAAAAAGCCAAGATATGTTTTCGTAATGAGCTGGGCCCGAGCGGTTGGATCAAATGATACTATGACGGATGGCCCGCGTGATACGACGCGTAATCATGGCCGAAAAGCAATCTGTTTTTGTGGCGAAAACAACTATAAAAACGATTTATCACGCAGTGCGGAAATAAGAGTTGAATTTTTTCACGTAGGGTACAGTCGTTTTAATGATCAAGTTAAATTGGTCGAGTCCATTGAAGTTGCAAAGGGTAACCTGTAAAATTTAGTTTAAGAGAATAACTGGTAATAGGTACGAGACAAATGAAATAAACTAAATATTATAGTTGACACGTCTCACACAATACGTTATTTTAACATCGTTCCGAGTCTTGAAACAAATGAACGCAACCTCGCACGTAAATTACAAGAAAGAACAATATCCGCGCGAAAGTTTCAGTTGTCATAAATTCCTACAATATTACTGGGGCCGTATCGTTATGTTATATACTCGAATAACGAGCATTTGCATACGCTGCGCAACGCGTATGTTCCATCGGTAATAAAAACTTTGTGCAGTATATCATGGCGTAGCCATATTCGAACGTAGTAAAACATATTAAGATCTATTTAAAAGTTATTTAACTTGGCAATTGGCAGGCGTTCTCTTTCATTTACATGCTACAATAACTCAATTTGTCATAACTTTAATGTTTTTGGGTTAACTGGTAAACACGTTACTCTTTAAGATTTGCAACTTATAACATACAATTTGTATGAGAACCTAGGTGCTGTGACTTGACTGTGACTTGTCAAAAGCTACAAAAAATTCTAAGAACTTACCTAAAAGACAGCGTTGTCAGCGGCCGATACGACTTGTGGCTGTTGGGGTCCGACATCGGCGTCCCCCAAAAGTCGTTCTTGAACACTTTGAACACATGGTTGGCACCGTTCACATCACCATTCGTCACTATGGCCGGTATGTCGTCATGCACAAACTCCCCGTTCAGACTGTTCGCGTATGTCAACGCACCAACTAGAGATACTAGGGAGTAGACCGCCCAATCGTTGTCGCAAACATTACGCCAACTTATATCCTGCGTCACTTCTTCACGCACTGGCGGCAAAGGACGACGCTTCATGTTTAAATTATGTTGAAATTCTAATCTGAAATTCTAATGATGGTGAACACTTTGAAAACATTCCAAGTATTTTTTCAAGTATTACTTCACATGATTCGATACTAAAGCGAACCAGAACTAGCGCTACGTTAAATTAAAAAGTTCACGTTCCCGTTTCAGCAGACTCGAGCACATTTTCTCTACATTTTAAACTCACGTGCAGTTTCTAATCTCGACTACGTAGCTACATCGCCACTTTAACGTTTGTTTAATCTTTCAACAACTCCGTTTGATAAATCGTCCGGCGCATACATCGCTACCCGCGGCTGACGCTTAGCAACAGTGCCTGTCTAGTTATCCTAGCACACCCGTGATGGATAGCTACCACCGCATAAATCAACATTACGTACGGTCAGCCACTGATGTCATATTCATGAGCGACCAAGCTGTGGACCGACGAAAAAGAACCGTTTTTACTTATTTCGTTTTTTTACGAAAAAGGCCCCTTTTGTTCTTGCTTGATTTATGCTTCGTAACCTGTAACAAAAGAAAAGAATTTATGAGCATTAGCGTTGGGCTTATTTAAAATAGTTATGCGACGACGCATACTGTTATTATGTTTCGATTAAAATAATAGGTTGGTGTTGTTAAAAGTTTGTACCTGGGAAAAAATACTTTATTGATAAAATAATTCAAAATACAATATTTAAGTAAGTAATGGTATACTTACTTAAATATTATATTTGAATTTATTTTATTATGGTGCACTTCTACGTAGGTAGGTACAAACGTTCAAGGAAATATCACTTCTCGTTATTCTTTCATGCTAAGACGGATATAAAGCATCAGTTCTATTTCCACTTAGCCGCTTAATGCACCGACATTCCCGCTAAAGTGCCACCACTAAAATCGCGTCCATTGAAAAACGAGTTAAACTAATACTGTCCTCGAGATCTGAGATGAATAATGAATGGCCTTCCTGGATGCGCTGAATTCCTGAAATTGCAATTTCATCCCGTCTTTACCCGAAGGAGCTTCGTAACGACAGTTCGATTACGGACTGATTCGGATGTATTCGGATATATTCGGATTCCCGAAGCGTCGCATTTCGGACGCGCGTGGGAGCGGATGAAGCATCGCTCGTGCATGTAGCATGTTGTATTAGGACTGCGTGCTTAGGTAATAGATATTGGCTGGTATTAAGCAAGCTTGTGTGTCGTGTCGATATTGTGTTTGACAAGACAGTGTGCAAGTTTGCGATTCATGCGGGTTTCGCGTCAGTACTATAGATTTGCATGCTTTGGATCTCATGGAAACAGTACGTAAGGTTTACGCGTAGAATGTTTTGATTTTTAATGTTTCGTTTGAAGTTCTAGGTTAAGAATGCTAAACACTTTAGACATTGCTTCAACTGCGTGCGTAATTGCACTTAACAACTGTTATGAAATATGACCTCTATCATATCTAATATGACCTCTTTTAAATCTATGATTGCAAGAAGCTTATAAAGCCCAAGTCTAGAGGTTTAAAAGCAATCTCAAAATGGCTCAAGTAAAAGTAGTACGTGCTAAATGCTTTTCAGACCGTAATGATGTGGCGTGTTAATAAATAACTAGAACCGAACATAATACGCGTGAAATGTTATGATAAACTAACAAGAAAATATTACAAATAACGTCAAAACAAAGCGTTAGTTATTTCAGACAGTTATTTCCGATTTATCTTCTTGACATTTTCAGGTGTGAGCATGGGTAGTCAAACTGCCTGAATTTTACCTTTAAAGTAACATTGAGAAGGATATGTACTTTTGCATGAATATCAGCGGACGTCCTATGACCGATGACAAAAAACATGACATTAAACGATAAGATGCTCAGGCTGCTCGTTGCTGTATTAAAATTGTTTAAACGTAACTAACGCTGTCTTTATTTTGTCCTCTCGCTTTTATTTTTATTTTCTTTATTCAGGAAAACAAACAGCTGTGTTATAGTACATAAAGCTTAAAAAACAAGGCTTCGTTCTTTAGCTAAACAGTTTTTTGACGTGACAACGTCTTATAAATTGGTTTGCCGGGTGACACCTCAAGAAACTGCGTTACGCTGCTCCGCTCACGTTTCGCGCGAGAGAGACAGAGCGAGAGAGAGAGAGAGAGAGAGAGATAGGCATACACACCGGTTCATGTTATACGAATGAATATTCACATTAAAATTATTTTACCACTCAGAGTCGTTGTCACGTAAAACTTTTGCGCGTATACCGAATTTACAGGCAACCAATTTTTTTCGAACATTTTACACTTTAGAATGTAACTCTTATCTGAAAAAATCATAGCACAAGTAAACGTATATGGAGTTCTGCGTGTGACGGGACCGCAAAACTTTAATTTCTGGTCACGTGTATCAATATGCGACGGCAAATGTAGCACGCTCGTGTGGTCAGCAAAATAATACTACTGCGGGTACGGATAGCCATAAAAATTAATCATTGTAACGCGTCTGACAGCCTGTATTGATTGCCGACCGCTATCAACAATACAAGACCGCACATTACACTGTACGAAACGATCTCTTCACGATTGGTAATACATTGTAATGCGATTTGATGGTAAAACGACCACTTTGGTGTAATGGTCAAGAAGTTGACTATTAACCAAGAGGTCGCGGGTTCGACCCCCGCACTGTACAAACATTTGTGTGCATGAACATGTCTGTTTGTACTGGTCTGGGTGATATATGTATTTATATAAGTTAATTTGTAATACCACTGTTGATTCTGATATCTGTAACACAAGTGCTTAAGCTAATTACCACGGAGTCAGATCAATGTACTCGTATGTGATGTTGTTGTTTATTTATTTATTTTATTTTAAAACGCTACATCTAACACCATGCAGCGACAAGGCTGTAGATAGTTATGTAGGTACTTTTTAACGTGTGTGTCATCATGATAATACTTTCAAGAACGTTAGGTTAGGTAGGTTCATTAATGAAACCTAGTAAAAGTCAAAACCATTTTTTTCCGCTTACCCCTGCGTATTTGTACCTCATTCGTATAGCGCTGGACTTTGATGCGCCTTAATAAGCGAGCGAGGAACTTAGACAAAAATTAAAGTTGGCATACTACAACCAATATTGTTACACGACACGTTCATCTTTTATACATACTTTCACACGTGTTGTGTAACGGCCACGCTATTGGTTGTCCACAAAACTGCGATCCATCATCGTAATCCAATATTTGTCGTTAATCGCCCTGATTAACGACCCACATGACACATACAAGTGCTCTGTTTCATTATGTTCGTGTAGAAATCAATTATTCGAAGCAATTTAGAGGTCCTACCAAACATTTATGGCTCCGCTTTGGGATGCAGCCGTCTCTATCACTCACAGTTATCATGAACGGGACGGCTAAATTACGAAAGTACATACCAAAATTTAGTAGACTAATGCCTGATTTACGCGCTGTCAATGCCATGGATTTCTTTTGAAACGGCTTTTGCACTCAGATATTGAAGAGCAAAAATACTCTTTCCGAGATGGTGGGATGAAAAATACTTCATTGATAAAACAATTTTAAATATAATATTTAAGTAAGTGTACCATTCGAAACAGTGTAGTTTATTGCATTTATTTTATTATGGTGCACTTCTACGTAGGTAGGTAGGTACAATCTTTCAAAGAAATACCACTTCTCGTTATTCTTTCATGCTAAGACGGATATAAAGCATCAGTTCTATTTCCACTTAGCCGCTTAATGCACCGACATTCCCGCTAAAGTGCCACCACTAAAATCGCGTCCATTGAAAAACGAGTTAAACTAATACTGTCCTCGAGATCTGAGATGAATAATGAATGGCCCTCCTGGATGCGCTGAATTCCTGAAATTGCAATTTCATCCCGTCTTTACCCGAAGGAGCTTCGTAACGACAGTTCGATTACGGACTGATTCGGATGTATTCGGATATATTCGGATTGCCGAAGCGTAGCATTTCGGACGCGCGTGGGAGCGGATGAAGCATCGCTCGTGCATGTATCATGTTGTATTAGGACTGCGTGCTTAGCTAATAGATATTGGCTGGTATTAAGCAAGCTTGTGTGTCGTGTCGATATTGTGTTTGACATGACAGTGTGCAAGTTTGCGATTCATGCGGGTTCCGCGTCAGTACTATGGATTTGCATGCTTTTAATCTCATGTAAAGAGTACGTAAGGTTTACGCGTAGAATGTTTTGATATTTAATGTTTCGTTTAAGGTTCTAGGATTAAGAATGCTAAACACTTTGGACATTGCTTCAACTGCGTGCGTAATTATACTTAACAACTGTTATGAAATATGACCTCTATCATATCTTATATGACCTCTTTTAAATCTATGATAGCAAGAAGCTTATAAAGCCCAAGTCTAGAGGTTTAAAAGCAATCTCAAAATGGCTCAAGTAAAAAAGTAGTACGTGCTAAATGATTTTCAGACCGTAATGATGTGGCGTGTTAATAAATAACTAGAACCGAACATAAAACGCGTGAAATGTTATGATAAACTCGCAAGAAAATATTACAAATAACGTCAAAACAAAGCGTTAGTTATTTCAGACAGTTATTTCCGATTTATCTTCTTGACATTTTCAGGTGTGAGCATGGGTAGTCAAACTGCCTGAATTTAACCTTTAAAGTAACATTTTGGTAACATTGAGAAGGACATGTAATTTTGCATGAATGTCAGCGGACGTCTTGTGACCGATGACTGACATACAACATGACCTTAAATGATAAGATGCTACGAGTGGAAGCTGGTCGTTGCTGTAACTCAGACTCAGGCTGTTCAAACTTAACTGGCGCTGTCTTTATTTTTCCCTCTTACTTTATTTTTATTTTCTTTATTCAGGAAAACAAACAGCTGTGTTATAGTTATAGTACATAAAGCTTAAAAAACAAGGCGTCGTTCTTTAGCTAAACAGTTTTCACAAGTAGTTAGACAATTATGATGTTACAAAACGTAGATCATAAGCGCGTTTACAAATTTAAATTTACTAATTTTTTATAAAAAGAAAGTTTTTTTTTTGATTTTGACAAAATAAAATGTCTGCAATAATGGACTAGGGTAAACCTACATCAGATAGCCTCTCTTTTCAACAAGTTACGAAAGCGGTTCAATTTCTCATGAAATAGGTAGGTATATCGATGTGATTATACGCAGAGTTATATTTTCTACAAGTTCTTATAATCAAACTATTGCTTCTGCGATTTGTGGAGCAAATTGGTGTAACAAAGGTACTAAAGTGGCGGTGGTTTACATTATTCCAAGTAATGTGCTCCTTTATCAAGCTTTTAAGAAAAAAAAAACTCTTTTTTTTTCGAACATTTTACACTTTAAAATGTAACTCTTATCTGAAAAAATCATAGCACAAGTAAACTTATATGGAGTTCTGCGTGTGACGGGACCGCAAAACTTTAATTTCAGGTCACGTGTATCAATATGCGACGGTAAATGTAGCACGCTCGTGTGGTCAGCAAAATAATACTACTGCGGGTACGGATAGCCATAAAAATTAATCATTGTAACGCGTCCGACAGCCTGTATTGATTGCCGACCGCTATCAACAATACAAGACCGCACATTACACTATACGAAACGATCTCTTCACGATTGGTAATACATTGTTATGCGATTTGATGGTAAAACGACCACATTGGTGTAATGGTCAAGAAGTTGACTATTAATCAAGAGGTCGCGGGTTCGACCCCCGCAATGTACAAACATTTGTGTGCATGAACATGTCTGTTTGTACTGGTCTGGGTGTTATATGTATTTATATAAGTTAATTTGTAATACCACTGTTGATTCTGATATCTGTAACACAAGTGCTTAAGCTACTTACCACGGAGTCAAATCAATGTATGTGATGTTGTTGTTTATTTATATATTTTATTTTTAAACGCTACATCTAACACCATGCAGCGACAAGGCTGTGGATAGTTATGTAGGTACTTTTTAACGTGTGTGTCATCATGATAATACTTTCAAGATCGTTAGGTTAGGTAGGTCCATTAATGAAACCTAGTAAAAGTCAAAACCATTTTTTTCCGCTTACCCCTGCGTATCTGTACATCATTCGTATAGCGCTGGACTTTGATGCGCTTTAATAAGCGAGCGAGGAACTTAGAAAAAAAATAAAGTTGGCATACCGCAACCAGGTGATTGTGGCGCAGTGGTTGCGGTTGCAGCGCTTTGGTAGTGATACCAAAAAGTTAAGCAACCTGCGGCGCGGTCATGTTTGGGATGAGTGACCATTCTGACCATAAAAGTGACGTCTATTTACAAGCATCTCCGTGCTTCGGAAGGCACGTTAAGCTGTTGGTCCCGGTTAATATCGATAGATATTAGTCGTTAAGCCTGGTGGGAGGCCCTCGGATGGCTTAATAAAATCAGACAGTAAGGTTGGTCACTTACCTTACACACACCCCTCCACCAATCCGCACTGAGCCCGCGTGGTGGAGTATGGCTCTCACCACCTCATAGTTAAGGTGAGGTCTGTGCCCAGCAGTGGGACGTAAGATATAGGCTGATGATGATACCGCAACCAATATTGTTACACGACACGCCCATCTTTTATACGTACTTTCACACGTGTTGTGTAACGGCCACGCTATTTGTTGTCCATAAAACTCTGCGATCCATCATCGTAATCCAATATTTGTCGTTAATCGCCCTGATTAATGACCCACATGACACGTACAAGTGTTCTGTTTCATTATGTCCGTATAGAAATCAATTATTCGAAGCAATTCAGAGGTCCTACCAAACATTTATGGCTCCGCTTTGGGATGCAGCCGTCTCTATCACTCACAGTTATCATGAACGGGACGGCTAAATTACGAAAGTACGAGTACATACCAAAATTTAGTAGACTATTGCCTGATTTACGCGCTGTCAATGCCATGGATCAAAAAAGGATTTCTTTTGGTTTTGATGTAACATTTAAAATGGAAGTAGGCCGAGCTTACTTAATATATTAAAGAGCATTAAGCGCTTTAGCCAATCGTTAGTATAACGTTAATTTGGATAAACATTTAACAATAAGCATAGCGAAGAGCGTTTTCCGTTGATCAGTAGACGCATGACCTGGCCATTTTAGGGGAGGGGTCAAGTAGCGAATGTTTATAATACCGATTACGTTGTATAAACTCACAAACTGTATTTTTCATTCTGTAAGACATATATTTAGATTGCATTTCTTTGAAGAAATTATAAATCTCAACCAATATGAGCATACACGACAAACGTTCCATAACTTCAGGTATTATTTTCAGACACAAAGCTTACGAGGCAATATAGAACTAGCTTAAAGCCATCGGTGTATAATTCATACAGTGTAAACCCCGCCGTACAAGTGAATTAAAGGCGCATAACATTTGCATTTGGTGTTGTCGAGTAAATGGGACATAGAGTGAAGTAAACAGCCATCCTGATGTTCAAGACAATGTAAAAATAGCTTAATGAATAAAGCTGAAAAAGATGATTATTTTGCTTTAAATTTCCACTAGACGACGCCAGCGCAGGCCCAAAATACATCCAACTGTAATCACCTGAAAAAGGTAGAGCTGGAAGTCGCAGGACTTACAATACCTACAAATCACAACGTGACACAGAAGATGCACCCGGAATCACAACACTGACACCAACAAATCACTCGACGCGTTTTGCCACTACACGTGGCATCCTCAGGAGATGTTGTCGCTTCGACAGACTACGAGCGACTGAACCTACAGACGCATCGGGTTTCTTCGCCCCGCTAGGGGCGGTTCGGGTTCGAGCTCCAGCTCCTTCCCCGGGCTTCTTCTCATGGGCCTACTGGCCCACGGTGTTAGGTGCCGCATGTGCGCGGCCGTCTTGCGACGACAGGTCTCTAACTACGTCTTCTGCCAGAGCCGGCTGCACAGTCGCTGCGGGCTGCCCATCAGGTGAGACCCCTGAACCTACAGACCTGCCGCACCGGTCTTTTATACTTTCTCGCACTAATGAAATGACGTAATCGTAGTGACGGAAATTTGTCATTACGAATTAGCAATGTTTTGAACAGCGTTGGATGGTTGCTGTTGGTCGTTCCTAATATGTCGTTGATTCGAAAACATATTTAAAAGTGGAGAAACGCTATTACTGACCTGCTTGTATAATGAATATACAATTAGATGACTGAGGAAAAAATAATTTGTTATTCTGCTCTGCTTTGAAAGTTGGTAGGATTCACTAAATCTAATGAACTTCTTTTATTCTGATGATTTTCTTACACTATCATAAATATTATGTATATGTATATACATACAGTCAGTTTTCTACATAATCAAATCAAATCATATTGAATCCAATCAATCACGGTTCTATTGACGTTGGGTACGTAGGTACCCACTGATCATCTTTTTGAGGGCAGAAGCAGTTCTCACCACAAATTTTTAAGCACTACGTTACATTTTATTTACTTTAAATATAATATGCGTTAACTATTAGACAAATAAGGAAACCTAATAATTGGCCCTATTTATTGGTAATTAATTAACATTACGTGTACATACTTTTTAAAACGCTGTATGGTTTCACAATAAATAAAAAAAAATAAAAAAATATATATCATATTATCATAATTATTTAATTAGATTCCCGCCAGCGGCCTTTTCACGCGTAAAATTCGGTTCTCGAATATTCATCAAAATCCGTTGAGTAGTTTTAAAGATCTAAGCATAAATACATGTTACAGTTAAGGGAAAGACGTGGAAAGCGACTTGCTTCATACTATGTAGTGATGTCAGTTGCACACAAACAATATAAATAAAATCCTCTCCAGGTAATAAAGGTTTTGAAGCTATTGCGAGCATTAATTAGCTCTGAATGAGCGAGAGCCTGTATCTCAAGGATTGGATTGTTTATGAGAGCGAGAGAGAGATTGGGAGAAGCCTGGTTCAATTAGGTACATCTTCTCTTGCTATTAATTAATAATATTCATTTAATGAATTGATTTTTTCAGTAGCAAGTGAAATTTTTGCTAACTACTTTACCAAAAACATATATAATGTTAAAAATTCAGCATAATTCATATCGTAACTAAAATGTTCTGTAACTTTTTTAGGAAGATTACGATATGCAATCGTATAAGAGCCAAAAAATATCATAATTATCTACACAAATACATAACTTTGGTCCTTCGAGCCGGATTAAGCGCTACCTGCGCGTCAACAAACTAATCTATGGCAAAGCTTTTCCTCTAAAGATTGTTCTAAATTAGGATTAGGCATGATCGATTGAGCCCGAGTTTTGTGGACGGCGAGAAATACCATCCGCAGTCAATAACCTCAGCGATTGGATGAAGGAAGGAGTAATCTTGTTGATATTTAATCACGATTCCGCGACATTTTATCTCAGAATCATTGCATATTGTTAACAGAAGAAGTATTTTATTGAAGCAATGTTTTACTAATGTTCGTTTTTTTTGGTTATTTATTTATTTACTTCAATGCTTATTGAGATTTGTTCTCATAAATTTAATATGTAGGTACAAGGAAAAACTATTTCTAAAATAGTAGGCCGAAGACTGAGCCCTTGGATATTGTTTTCGAGGCTAAAGTGTTCACTTCAAACTTACGTTTATTTTTAACTTCGCTTTCGAATTTAGAAGCCTCTTATTAATATTGATCAAACAAGGTCAACATCACTCGTCTCACCTTTGTATCTCAAAGACCTGTCTAAGTAGATAGTCCCAGTATACATCACTGCTAACTAGGGAACGGCAATCAATCATTAGCCCTATGGATCATCCCTTCCCAAAGTTAGTTTAATAATGAACCAATAGTTTGCGTTGCAAACTCGAGAGATAAGAGATTCATTTATCATTTATTCGGCCGTTGACTTGATACAAGGCGAAGTTTTGGGGCAAGACTTGAAGTTTTGTGGGTAGCAAACTTATTACAATTATTGAGGCTCGGGACTGACTGCGAAAGTTGACATCGATTCGGCGTGCTGCCATTTGTCAAACATTTCTATTCTGAATAAAAGCATTATTTTACCTCAACATTTGGTACGTACATTACTGTAACAAACGTCAGAAAATGTCTTTTAGCAAATACATCAACGTTTAATAATATGTTTTTGTCCTTTCAATAAGGGTTACAATCGCGCTATATCATCGACAGCAGATGATGGATTGCTTAGCGTCGAGCGCAGACACTTGTAATTTCCTAAGGGTTATTGGTAACCAATAAGATCGAACTTGTAGACGATAATGATGGCCATTAAGGACATTGGTACACAGTTGGTGTATGGTTTTATCAAGCCCGGAATCAGATTCTTAATTTTTATCAGTTCTGCCAAATCTTCTTTTACAATTAAGATCTTTCGATTAAAACCTGCATGTAATGCAATTTTAAAGTAAAACAATCCACAGTCAGGTGTCAAGTTTCGATGGTAAAGTTATTTTTGGTTATTACTTCAAACCTGACTAGCAGTTTAAGTAGTTATGATGATAACTTTAAAAAAATTGCCTACCTGTAGCATATGCTGTCACATTGAATACGTCCTAGTTTTACGCAAATTAAAAATATACAAGTAAATCTGAAATTTGTATACGGCGTATTAAAATACTGAAACCTTAATTAACCCTGGCAGTAGATACAGTACACGTTTAAAGGTAAACAATGAGGTATATAAATATATAAGACATTTTTCACGGGCAATCCAAAAGTCAGCAAAAACATAACTAGGCGGGAGTTGGAAACTTTAATCGAATTACGCGCTTAACCCGGCCTCCGGCCGCGATTAAACATTTATTACCTGCTTGCGTTGCGCCCCCTCCCTTGCCGCCGGTTCGCTTTTTCCGCTCGCGGTGGGGCCAATTGATTCGGTATTTTTATACTGTGCCAGCCATTAACGAGTTTAAAATCGTTGTGAATAGTAAATAATCATAATCTTAAATGATGTTTCTTAAGTCATATGTGGTGCTATCTAGTGGCTCCAACATTAAATTGTATAGTTTATGTTTGTTGGTAATTTTTACTTATCTATGACCAAGCTCTGGTCTATGTCTAGCTATCAATATTTTTTTTTCTTGAAAAATTGGCTGCGAAGTGAAAACGGTGTCGGAAACTCTAAATGTGTAACTAAATATTTAAAACAACAAATAAAAAGTCAAGAGCATATATTATTATTTAACAAAAATGAGTAGATAGTCGTATAATGCATGCTATATTCATGCAGTTTTGTGAATTAACATACGTAAAATTACAATTGTCTTGCCAATTAAACGGTGACGACTAAATGCCGAAGTCATTCTCTACCAGTCAACCATAGGTCCAGGCAGAGAAAATTCAGACGGTGCACATCAAATGAAAAGGAAAACAAACGATGTCACTCAAGTTATTTACGAACTAAGAGGAATTTATAAATATGCAAACTAATAAAAAAGCATATAATATGAGATGGAATCATGTGTATATAGATCAAAGTTAAATGTCGATTAACTAGAATTATAATAGTGCTTTAGGGTGGCCGAAAACAACACATTCAAAACATCCATTTTGTTTTTTTTTGTAAAAACGCTTAGGTTTTTTTTTGATGCGCCTTAAATACTGCCTACAAACTCGCTTCGCAGTTGAAAATAGGCAGATGCTTACGCAGATACGGTTCAAAAATATTACACCTCATACATCTGACCAATTTATCAGGTAGCCGACAATCGATCAAGTTCCAATCGTTGTAAAATTGCGTTCCAGTCCGAATTTCGGTTAACTCGATCATTATCGCGAGATCGGGCGAGAATTCCGACGATTCGCAACTGAAACGGTTTGTCGTTAATATTCAATTGCGCGGCGCGATCGGCAAGGGTTATCGGATTGGCGACAAAAGTGCGTTAGTTCTTAGGATGAATTTGTTTATGTCGAAACACTTTTTTCTATACGAAAATTGGTTATAAGGCTACCTAAATGGCAATTTTGGGAACTTATGCCGCATTGATTGCCGCTTACCTATACTTTCATTTAATGTTTTAAACCCATTATGATACTAATTACAACTTTACATAGATTTTTGATTCTGAGCGTCACTTGAAGCTTGCAGCATGTTAAGGCTTAGATTAGATTCTCTCTACTCTCTCTCTCTATTGCTCACCGAAGACATACAAACAGAGTACATTTACATAAAAAGATGTACAATGTAGGCAGTCTCGTAGCTTAATTACATTTTTAAGCTTTCGTTGTGTCCTACACGTGTAAACACAACAAACGTGTAACCTTTGATTAATATGAAAACGTTCGCCTTACCTATCAACAACATATCAGATAGCAATAACATTTTGAGTTCAATAGTTGTAAATCATCTGGCTACATTCCCCATGAAACTGATGATCATCCAGGACTCCCGAGAGTGATTAAGCTAGCCGGCAATTAAAATGAGCGATGACCACACACGTCATGCTAACGACCCAACTGACAGATATTTAATATTAACAACTAACTAGTCCGCACGGTCTTGGAATGCAATCGATCATAACTGACGTGTTGTTGAATTTCATTTGCAATTCTGAAACTGAATGTTACAATAGCTTGAACTACTCGTATCTTCTCTTATATATAAAAATGAATTATACACTTAGTTCAATATTTTCCCCATCATTACCCGACCTAAGATATTCATCCCGGATTTGCCAAATTGCCTTTTGATAAGCAAAACAAAATCTTGTTTTCCCTCACGTAATAAAATTTTGTTTGTTACTAACCAATGGATCATGTTGTCCGAAATAAAGAATTTGAATTAGAAAAATCCACATATTTGAATAAAAAATAAATAAATAAAAAGTTTGAACTTTAGAGTGTTATTATAATGGAATGACTTAATGACTATGTTGTTTCAAATTTTAAAAAACCCGTGCAAACTTCAAGAACTTCGGCCATTCACCGAAGAAATTCAGCAAAAAGTTTGAACCTTATCTCGATTAGCGATTTTTTTAAACAATCTAAGGAAATGGATTTTGTCCTATCAAGTCAAGATCAAATCTTACGTAGAATTTTGGTTAAGATATCACAGTAGCTTATCCAATCAGATTGAGGTTAGGGATGTATCGTGCTAAAAATCGAAAATTCACATTTTCATACTGAAGCGTTCGTAGTAGTCTTGTTTTTATTGTTGCTACAAAACTAACATTTCAGTTTATAATAAACAACAATAGTAGTTTAAATAGTTTAGTATTTATAAAAAATAGTAGTTTGAATAGTATCAAAACGTTGGCAAAATATTTTAAATGTATTCAAGGCTCACTTTTTGTTTGATAGTGTTGCCGTTGCTACTTATTGTGATATTGTGGGGATGTTATTATGTTATTATTTATCTCTCTCTCTCTCTCTCTCTCTCTCTCTCATCTCATCAGACTAACGTCTCACTGCTGAACACAGGCCTCACATGAGGTGATTCAAGCCATACTCCACCAAGCGTGCTCGGTGCGGATTGGTGTAGGTGATGGTTATTATTCAGTATACAAGAGATTGAAACTACTGTCTACCCATGAAACAAAACAATATCGCGATCACGGATCAGCGGAAAAAACGTTAGAAGGCGAAACATTTATGAAACATCTGTGGGGGTCGTAAATCTAGCCGCGACCCGCCTGGCGGAGGCTTCGAGGCTCGCAGATAGTACAGAAACCCGGCGGATACAACTTACTCGGTCGAAATATCCCAACTGAGCAGCTGTTACGATGCATTGAGAAGTTTTTCCCGAGACTTATTTTTAGCAAAGGGTAAATGTAACCTAGGTCTGTCTGCTATACGGCGTTCAAAAAGTATATTTTTTTATTTAAGCTTTATTGCACAACAATACTTTGTACAAAAGGTGGACTTAACGCCGTAGGGCATTCTCTACCAGTCATACCTTTGGGCTAAGCAGAAATGATTAGTGGGCGGTGCGATAAAATAAATAAAAGAGAAAACAAACAAAAATAAGAATAATATGAAACATAAGATTAAATATAAAATATACAACATACATAAATGTATATAAATATACATATGTATATATATATATATATATATATATATACATATATATATATATATATATAAAAGTCCATAAATTGACATAAAGAGTTTGTGCTTATTTGTTTGTTGTTTTACAAAATACTTTATTTATAACAATTATTATAGTAACAATATGTGTCATGCTATACAACAAATTTAGTATGAACACAGACGTCAATTAGGTAATTAAAAGTAACTTTTAAGATAAAACACCTCTTAAAGTTAACATAATTGAATTAAAATGAATATTAATATTAAGGACTAATTTACAGTAAAAAATATATACAGACGGATTCGCATTTCACAAACTTTTTAAATATAAAGTTTATTTAAAAAAAAATGAGGCAAAAGGCGATCATAGCCAACTACAAAAAAAGGAACAAATAAAGTACATACGTCGGAAAGTCAAATTTCAACGTTGGTATATATAAGTGACTTATTAGGTACTTGTGCTTTTTAATAAAGTATATTAAAAAATTCATAAGTTAACATTATTGATTTTTTATGAATAAAGATTTTTGTATGAACAAAGTGTCCAGATTCAGAATGTGTGTTTTTTTACTAGGGACTTGTTTCTAATCGGCTACTTTTTTTTTTGTTTTTAAAGTATCTTTATTATCATAAAAATGATAACAACAGGTAAGAAATAGCTTAACAAAAGTCACTACCATAACATGCAATATAACTTAAATTGTACCAGGCTAAAAGCACCTCCAAAAATTTTACACACATGTACCTTTATTCACAATTTATCTTACATGTTACGTAAGTCTTTTTAAAAGATATGAAAGGCTACACTATTCAAAGTAGTTAACCTGTAGCCATGTCTCATATGTTACTGAGCTTCAGCAGGCTACGGCGTAAACGGATTGCGAACTTCCACAAAGCCTTATAACCGAATCATCTCCCTAAAAGGTGGCATATCGGAAAATCCGGTGAAGTTAAAACAAACATGGACCGCTACTAAGAGGCCCTTTCCATCGTTTAGATGAGTTATTTGAGCATGCTAACAACTCGGTATTGATACTTTTATTGAACTATTACAAATACGAACACATACATGTTTTTAGTTACATTTTGATTTTATTTTTACGCACTCTGACATCGATAAGTAGATTGACCGTAGGACTGCAAAGGTTAACGGTCGAAAGCGCTACGGACAGCTAATCTAGATAATTGAGAAGAATATATATGTTTTTAATATTTTCTATAACTTCCGTGTGGTAATAATTATTGTAGCCAATAAGCCTAATATCGTGGTAATAGATCGATCGATACGTCAGGCGATGCTCGTCGATATCACCATTCCGCATGACGAAAACCTCGTGAAGGCTGAGAAGGACAAGCTTAGCAAGTACCTTGACTTGGCCTACGAGGTGACTGCCATGTGGGATGTGGATTCGACGATCATTGTCCCGATAGTCGTGTCTGTCACGGTTCAATAGCGAAGAGCCTCGATCAACACCTTATGAGGCTCTCGCTGGATGGTTGGGTCAAGGGTCAGATGCAGAAGGCAGTACTTTTGGACACGGCGCGCATCGTCCGGAGGTTTCTCTCTCTGTAGCCTTAACTGTCGGTAGCTTGAGCCCTGCCCCGCTGCTGACAGCTTGCTAGGGTTAGGTTTTTATAATACTTTTATGGTTTGTTTATATTTTACTTTTATAATTATATTTTAAAAACTAACCCTATGAAAAAGTTTAAATAAAATATAATAATAGTCCTACAGGCTGATTTCGACCACGGCGGCCAACCTCAACAGAGATCAGCCAACTACGCAGGAGATATGTGTGTACAAGTGTGAGCGCGATACACAGGTGCACTCACTGTTCCATTACTCTCAAAAATCGGTGAGGCGGCCTCATCGACATGTCCGGAGAGAGATCAGGCTTGGGACCAACGGCTTAAAGTGCGTTCCGAGGCACGGGGTTGTAACACCGCCAACTACCTGAAATTCATGACAGAAAATCTCAGAAACAATAATTTTGGCTCGACCTGGGATTCGAACCCAGGACCTCTCGAATGTAAGGCAGCAACTTGGCCACTACACCAACGAGGCATTGTATGTAGGGTAAAAGTCACAGTGTGGCGCCTAAAACGACTTGTTAACAAACCTGCTGATTGATCTTCGTTTTGATAGGCGGGCGGGGCGGGGCCAATTTATCGGCGTTAAGATTGAGATCGCGCCGCGAACAGGCATCGGTGTCGCTACCCTTAGAATTATTTACAACAACCGTTTTACAAGTCACGAACTTAATTGATGGGAAAGGTTTGTAATTTATCGTTGGTGTTTTTGTTTTTTAACAACCAGGGTTGATTAATTAACACTTTATTGTTCAACAAAACTGAAATTACAGACAAGTTTAACAGAGAAAGATGTACAATTTCAGCGTTATTTTTTTTTAATACGAGACTTGTGTTTTCTACAGCTTGCCACTGCTAAATTTTGCTAGCAACAAAAGACATTTAAGTAGCAAAGACGAGACTATCAATTTCTAGGCAAGTGGTGTTGCAAGCCAAATGTATGCAACCGCTCCAGCGTAACTTATTTTGTTTACAACCCACATATGTATTTTCCGCTCTGCTTAATCATTTATACTAAACCCATTCTAAAGGATAAAAGTAACAACATTCAAGTTTGTAATAAATAGATCATCTATATATTATTATTATATCTACTCATGTCGCAATTGGAAGATTAAACGAGTCTTCGGATTAAATGATTCGTTCATTTTTTCGTTCGTAGCAACCTTGCTACGGACTGTACCTACGAACTACGACAACCGTAGCGCCGTAGCATTGATAATGGAGGCTCGTAGCAAGCCTAAGTGATACTGATTATGTTGGGAGCACAATCAATACATGCGAGCTACACGTGTTGAATCAAGATTAGCTTCAATTTATCGCTTTCAACGTAATTTCTACAAATAGATTATATTTATTTTGAAAGTAATGACTTTAAGTTTTTAAAATTCTTGAGTGCGTAATGATGAATGTAAATATGATATACATTTTTTAAATACACAACAACATCACATAAATTAATCTGACTCTGTGGTAGGTAGCTTAAGCACTTGTGTTACAGATATCAGAATTAACAGTGGTATTACAAATAAACTTACATAAATTCATACTAACACCCAAACCAGTACAAACCGACAAGTTCATGCACACAAATGTTTTAACAGTGCAGGGGTTGAACCCGCGACCTCAAGGTTAATGGTCAACTTCTTGATCATGACACCAAAGTCAAAAAAATTGTCAACGAAAAAACAGGCATCCAAAAAAGCTATCGCTATAATCATTCGGTCCAATTATTACCATCGTGAAATCTTAAATCAAACTCTCCAATCAAGATACAATACTCGTAGATCTCTCGAACGGACTCGCATTCCCAAAGCTTGTATTTTCTTTATAACGAGTGTCGCCGTTAACTAAGTCTCGTAATCTGCAGAGGAATTTGAGAGGCGCATTAGCATTTCACCCGTATTCAGCTATCGCGACTCGGAACCCGGTTAACTGACGTCCTACTCTGAAAACCGAAGTCGCCGATAGGAAGCGTTTCGTGCTTAGATATGAAGATCCCTATAATTTAACAAGTATAAGATTTTCATAAATATATTTGACAAATATTAGTGTATTTGATAAATATTAGTATACTTGATAAATATTAGTATATTTGACAAATAAAGATGACGGTCTCATCGCTGAGAAAGAAATTACTTCAATGAAAGTAAAAAATATATATATTTTAAAAGCTCCGGATGTTGAACTAGTAACATAAAACAACAATGTGCATTCATGAAATGAGTCAAAAATAAGTTCTAGAAAGAGTTTATGGTTTGAGCTTCACACTGATGACCAAGCATGACACTGATTCACCTAATTTTGAGTTGCGACTGATAAAACTAACACCTTGTATCCGTTTTTGTTAGCAAAAATAGCTTCACCACGCTTACGGGATGGGTAGAGTCGTAAGTTTGACAAGAGCTTACAGAGTAGGATCCTTCACCAAAGTTAGTGTGGAACTGTGGACCTCTTTAGCGAGACGGTGAAATGGTGATTAATTGAGTATTTAAACGGGTTTCAGGCTTCTTGTGTCCTGTGGCTTGGTAAGTCACTTACTTGATACGATAGGATTAGTGGACGAGAGAGATTTCTGATGTTTAATTATGTGCCACATACATATATATATATATATATATATATATAAGATTGACAATGATGATCGTGATGACCCCGCAGAACTGTTATAACTTTAACATTAATGACATGTTGCATGTCAGATTATCATTTTTTTAACGTCATGGAAATGCTGTTACGCATACCCACCAGCCGCGGGAGCAGCTGGGGGTAATGCGGGACTCCAGGCCTCAGAGAGAGAACCCGCCTACCCACTTAAAACCTGACGGTGCCATGTGAGACAGGGACGTATCAGGTTACGTCAGACTTTCCCTATTGCAACCACACAAAATTCGAATAAATAAATAAATATTTCACAACATTGACACCAATTTTCTAGTCCCAAATTAAGCTACGAAGCTTGTTTTATGGGTACTAGACAACGGATAAACATACTTAAATACCTACTTATTTTTGTAAATAAATACATATACATAGAATACACCCAGACCAGTACAAACACACATGTGCATGCACACATATGCTTGTACTGAGCGGTGATCGAACCCGCGACCCTTGGTTTTAGAAGTCCGACATGAACCAACCACCACCACTGCACCAATCGGTCGTCGTAAAATAAAGAATCATCAAAGATGCGAATTCAAAATGACGTGCTGTCCGTTGTCTGCACATTTGAAAAAAAAATATTATCTAGCTTTTTTCTCCAAAATATTTTATATTAGAAGTAGTAGACAAGAAACTCCTAATGCAGTTTTGAAAACATCTAAATTGTTCGTATCAGTGTTGAGAGGCTACCATGAACGGGAAATCTGGACGGAAACTTAATTTAAATGTAAATTCTTGCGCTCCGCGTGAATTAGTTTGGACTTCATTCGCAAGCCGTTGCTAAAATGTTTTTCGGGATTGCTCTACTTTAGGGGTAAGTGTGCATATTTCATTTACTTATGGTAGAGGGAAATTTTTGATTGGATTGAATTTCTAGGTTGGTAATTTATTTTTTTTTGTTTTTGCCACTAAAATATTTATTAATGTGCCTTTAGATCAACAATTAATTGGACATTACCACCCCTTGCAAACTACTGCAATCATTACTTACGTCTAACTTTCGATAGCCAACTGTAAAAGAGATAGTAGTTTCAATGTTTTTCAATTGTAATGACAACTAACACCTTAGACTACCTGTGACCACGGACGCTGACAAGGGACCAAACCGTCAGGTTAAAATAAAATGTAAATAAATCGTGAAATAATCCGTAAAAAAGTCTATCATTTCAATGTCTACTGTTCGCGTAAACCGGAGAAACAAATTTATGTAACTGTACTGACTTACCACAAAAGCGCACTTTTGTATAAATCGTTGTCTTTTTCCAGTACAATGGCGCGATGGCGGCGAGAAACGCGCTGTCAGTGGGGCAGCCGTGTTTCGCACAAACGTACCCTCCGAGCCCGCTGTATCAGAAGACCGTGCGTGGCATAAGTCAAAAGAGACTGTTTGATATCTGAGGGGGTAAATTGGCATGATGACACCTATCGTAAATATTTTCAAGACCATAGCGTTAAAAAAACATAGCCCCTATGAAGTTAATACAACCAATATATTTCCAAAAAGCTGTAGAAGCCAATTTTTTAACAAAATAAATATTCGGTCAATTGTGTCCGATTTCTGATACATGACCGTGACGTCACGTTCATGTATCCCCATACAAAATCTATGGAGGCAGACCGTTTTGAGAGATAATAAAAAGTATGTCAACGATTGGTGGTGTCATCTAGCCTATAAAACGTTTCGTTTGTATTTTCGGGTCTAGCTAGCGCGTTCGTTGGCACGAACAAGCTTTTAAGCATAATGACGCGAAGAAACTATGTTGACAGTTCCAAAGGATTAAAGGAATTTCGTTAGGTGTGATTATAAAACGCAAATGAAATTTAATATTTCTCTTGCATCATAATGCCTTCTTAGCCGGTCATCTTTAACAAAAAAAAGTTATGTGATTTGTTTGTGTAATTCACCATTTAAGCAACGTTTGCCGATATTATAATACCTTAGAAAAGGTGTTATTATGATTTTTTCCTTAATAAAGTTGTTGACAGAGGCTAAGCCCCTCTAAAGACTCGCAAATAAGTACGAAAGCCAATTAAAGAAAAGTTTGTTAATAAACTAATTGAATTACAAATGGAACTCAAAACCTATAAGCAGGTTGTTTGTGCTCTTAAATACACGGAAAATACTTGGTTGTTTGTTGATAACCGTTCTCAAATATAAGTTATAAATAGGTATGCATAATTACGTGGCTTTTATAATTTTTGACAGTTTTTAACGTCATAACTTTATATTTTTATCTATATTCCCAAACAACTCCTTAAAAGCAACACGGTTGGTAATTTCTCATTACTTGTCTCCCAAGTACAATAAATATTGATTTGCTTTTATAGAAGAATAAACGGAAATCTTAAGTATCTAATTTTATTCATTTATTTAAGTTTTTTTTTTCTATAACTCTTCATAATCCTGTACAAATTAAAACTAGGAAAAGAAATAGAATAAAAACAACTGCTCGTTATGGCTAGTGTTATCATTAATCTCGATGCTGTGAACAGAACAAAGCAGTAATTTTAGTTTCCTAAAAATGTTCCAGTTTAAACTAAAAGTTGTAGGTTATGGGCAACCACAAATATTTTTTATTACAAAAAACCTTGCACCGGTACCGCGTGGGTCGACCCATTCGTCCGTAACCCGATATGAGTGGAAGTTTGAATTGCTAAACTATAGAGGGACGGAACTCGTGCCACCGACAATGCATTTCGTCTCTTTCGAACTGCGATACGACACTCATTCGCGAACTTCTTTATGTAACGGTGCCGCTGTTTCGTATTGAAACGAGAACAGACTATAGGCTAGATGACACCACCAATCGTTGACATACTTTTATTATCTGTCAAAACGCGGGTCGGTCCCCATAGATTTTGTATGGGAAAACAAGAACGTGACGTTACGGTCATGTATCAGATATCGGAGTCAATTGACCGAATCTTTATTGAATTTTGTGTGTTTAAAAATTGCTTTCATATTCATATTCTTTTATTTGCCAACTAAGTGTTAAATACATACATAGTTATAGCAGGTCTTATGCTAGACAATTACACTTATAACTTAGTAACCCTTTCAGTTTGGGTATTGCAAAAATTATTGAAAATGATTTGAGGGCTATATCTAATTATTATTAGTAGGTATCTTCTTCTTTCTATTCTACAGCTTTTTGGAAATATACTGATTGTATTAACTTCATAGGGGCTATGTTTTTTAAACGCTATGGTCTTGGAAATATTTAAGATAGGTGTCATCATGCCTATTATTGGTCACTTCGACCGTTTCGTTTTGATGGCTGAAGTTGGAAGTTCTGATTTTATTTTCAAAGCTTGTATAACCCAAATGACAAACAAAGTCATTAGGTTTACGAGAATAATTTGAATAATTAGAATTAATTGTCGACATCAATAAAATGGTACATGGAAAAATCCTGTAAGTAAAACCCGATCCGTAACTATAACGATTCCAATGTTAGTTCGACCATGAAAGTTAAACCGATTAAAATAATGTCTCAAAGAACTTATTTCGAACCTTAGATAGGCTATCTAAAGAAATTACTTATCCTACCTAAGCCTAACTTTGTAATTAAGAAACTGGCTTTTAGATATGATCTTTTTTATTCCCTTCGTTGTTTCGCAGCAAATAACTATTGTTAACAAGATCTCGAAGTACGTTGCAAGTCGTAGCAGTGAAATTCACTTCACACACACGCGCACACACACACACACACACACACACACACACACACACACACACACACACACACACACACACACACACACACATTCATGCCAACTTTTTATATAATTTGTATTTAAATTAAATTAAGTCGTTCAAAATAGCACCTAAATTAAGATAAGTTACGTAATTTGTACCGTTATGGAAGGGCATAGCCTCCTGATACAGGCATTCTATAACGCCTTATAGGAGACTACATCATCTTGTTATTCTTAAGATTGTATTTAATTACGTAAAAAAGATTTTTATTATTATTAATTATTATTTTACTCTTAGACCAAGGAGACCGAATAATCTCTTATATTTATTTCCCCTTCTGTCATACGCGCATGACTTCAGACCTACTGCACCAAATTGAATGATACTTTTGTACGTGTTCTTTATTAACGGGATAGAGTTTTCATATACATAAGACCTGTTTCCGTTCTATATCAAAAAGGTATGAAAATCTAGAGAAGGTTTGAAAAAATATGGAAAAATAGCATAAAACAGCAGGCAGGACAGCATCTGCTGGGTCCACTAGTAACAAATAAAACACTTTTTGTTCTGACGGCATCAATCACACCAATTATATCAACCATATCATTCCAATTAACCAATAAGATTTTAACTTTCGTATAGTTGATGGAATCGAGCGTTACTTTACGGGAATCCATCACTAAAGCTGAAAAAGAGGATTATTTTGCTTCAAATTTCCAATAAGCGACGCCAGCGCAGGAACCCTAATACATCCAACTGTAACCACCCGAAAAAACTAGAGCTGGAAGTCGCAGGACTTACAATCCAACTCACAACGTGACACAGAAGATGCACAAGGAATCACAACAATGACAACAAAACACTCGACGCGTTTTCGCCACTTCCAGCTCTACTTTTTTCTGGTGCTTACAGTTGGATGTATTTAGGTTCCTGCGCTGGCGTTGTTTAGTGGACATTTTAAACAAAATTATTCTTTTTTTTCAGCTTTAACTTTCGTGTTGCATTGTAATACTAATTACTCATATTCACATATACATATACTCGGCTGTGTGTGTTTAGACCCGAATAAAAGCAATTTGTATTCTCATTAACCACTAAGAAGTTTTAGTTTCAGTTACGTCACTAATGGGTTGCCTGATACAACCACTAATACCCAATGCTTAATTTAGCGCATTACGTGTAATGGATGGGCGATTGTTGCCGCGTAATACGCAGTTACTATGATGATACGATAATTCAATAGAGCGTTAGAATTCACGATGGGATCGTTTGACATTCAAGTTCTCACGGTGTCAAACACCAGGTTAAAACTTGATTTAAATAAGACACTTTTTATGGATTATTTCGCGATTCATTTACATTTTATTTTAACCTGACGTTTCGAACCCTTTTCAGCGTCCGTGGTCACAGCTAGACTAAGGTGTTAGTTGTCATTACATAGTTTAAAAAAATTGTAACCTTCATTCAAAAATATTAAGTTACGTTACGTCCACACAAAATGAGCTAACAGCATGTTGAGGTGTTGCAGTGTGGGGTCGAGCTAGAAGAAACAAATATTGATTAATTTAAATTTAAAATGGATTTGTGGTGTTTATAAGCTGATGGAATCAGGCATTACTTTGCGGAAATGCATGACTAAAGCTGAAAAAGATGATTATTTTGCTTTAAATTTCCACGAAAACGGCGCCAGCGCAGGAACCAAAATATATCCAACTGTAATCACCTGAAAAGGTAGAACGGGAAGTCGCAGGACTTACAATATCTACAACTCACAACGTGACACAGAAGATGCACTGGAATCACAACACTGACACCAACAAACACTCGACGCGTTTCGCCACTACACGTGGCATCCTCAGGAGCGACTCGTCGCTCGTAGTCTGTCGAAGCGAATACATCTCCTGAGGATGCCACGTGTAGTGGCGAAACGCGTCGAGTGTTTGTTGGTGTCAGCGACTTCCCGTTCTACCTTTTCAGGTGATTACAGTTGGATGTATTTTGGTTCCTGCGCTGGCGCCGTTTTCGTGGAAATTTAAAGCAAAATAATCATCTTTTTCAGCTTTAGTGTTTATAAGCTCTGATTAACACAATAACTTTATATACTTTTGTCGCACTAAAATAAAATCAAAGACATGTACAATACTGTCGTCATATACCAAAGAAAAGGAGACTCAGGAACACAAATACATCTTTTATTTTTTTGGATTTTCACGTTCTACCTAAACCTACATAAACTTATTTAACAAAAGCCACATCATTTGAAATCAAAGTATTGAATAGCATAAAAAAACTTTTACATTGATTTCTAATTAGAAGCCTAAAAGGAGAGTGTTTGGCATAGCACTGTACAATCACCAAGGGTTTCAAAAATTAAACACATAAAAATAAATTGTTTCAACGAACACACCAATTACCTAGCCCCAAACTAGCTAGCGTTAGCTTGTGCTATGGTGACTAGGTTAACGGATTATACTTAAATACATTTTTAAATACCCATGACTCAGGTACAAATGCTCGTGCTCATCACACAAACATTTGCCCCTAGCAGGATTCGAACCCGCGACAGTCGGTTTTCTAGTCTGGACCTCAGACAACTAGACCAAAGCTGGTGTCGTATTTTATGCTTATAGTGATATTTTCTTATAGAAAAGTGTATTGGTTAGACTAAACAAATACAATTTTCAAAACAACACAATGGCATTAGTAAGTAATAGAGTTATCACAAAAAAAAACATTAAGGGTGAGTGACCCTTGTAAAACCCCAAAAGTTCCGCACACTTTTAACATTGGCAAACAAGAGTGATTGAGTCATCCCGTCAGAGGGATCGCGTATTGGCAAAACACAAGTCAACCCGCGACTAGCGGGGTGAACCCGACCCTGAGGTAGTGATGGTGGCATACCAGTGCTGACAGGTTATCGATATCGACATTTTTGATTTTAGTTATACCACTCAAATGCTTAAGTACCTTATTTATCGTCAGAGAAATGCTGTTACGCACAACGTCCAGCCGTGGGGCAGCTAGGGGTTATGTGGGACTCCAGGCCTCAGAGAGAGAACCCACTTACCCACTAAAAATGTGACGGTGCCCTCCGGTGCGATGTGAGTCGGGGACGTGACTCGAGTTCGCCGTAGGCTAAGAGGTCACAGGCATTTACCGCAATAATGCTTAAGCACCTAGTTACTACAATTTTGAACGATTTTCGTAGTTGATTTAATGCAGGTGGTTTGAAACGCAAAATCTAGATATTACTTGATTTTTCGGCGACCTCTACCATTCGCCATCACAAGTGCATGCCTAACGGCAAGCACAACAGCGAGAGCTGATACGGCTCCATAGGCTAGACCTCGCTGTTAGCCTAGTACCGGCCAAATGGTACCGGCCTAGTACCGCACACGAACCGCGGTATATAAGATTTCGATCCATAATAATATAGATAGACAAATCAAGATGATGTCTATCGGACCTTGGTCCCCGAACATATCACACGGTCTGTAGGAAGCGCTTCCCTTTAGCTTACTAACAGTTGCGCCAAAATTTAATACTTAAAAAAAGGCGTTAAAATATACATACTGAGCAAAACCTCGTATGGTCATTCAAGAGAGTAATTGTCTTGAAGGTAAGAACTACCTACTTATGATAGAACATATTTATATGAAGATTAAATCTAAATTCAAGAAGAACAATAGCAAAGGTTTTCATTCATTACAAAATTAAATTAGATTAGGTATGTATGTAAGGGTGTTTATCGATATTTTTTTTCTTTTTCGGGCATCACTACCGCACAGTGGCAAATGACGCGTGAACCTCCTCGCTAAATGATGACGTATGAAATTTTTTTGCCCCATTTTTTCCCTCTTTGCGTAATTCCGACGGGAGTTTGAGTCGGGTACTTTATAGTCGTTAATTTTAATGCGATCGTTTCAGTTGCAGACGGGGTTCGACATCATTAAGGTTCAACATCGTTAATCGTTTCGAAATTGGGAAAAAAAAACTACGGTTGATGAAATCAAAGGGCTGTACCCGAATGTTACATTATTTTAGCCACAAAAAGAACCATATTATTTCTGAGTAAATATGAGAACTAGAGTCACGTCATAAGTATACGTGTTTATAATGTTAGAATATGTAACTATCTGGTAATATTTAAGTTCTTCTTAGGTATTTTTTAGTCATAAAAGAAAATATTGAGATCTTAACCAATTCTTCACATAAAACCGCAATTAAATAATAATGTGTGTGTTTTGGTGCTGTGAAATTGAGAAGATATGGACTGGACTTCGTTTTTAGAAAATACATTTGCAATTCATTTTATATTTTTGTTATGATTAGACATATGTTTTTTAGGCGTTGTTAACGAATCGTACTTTATCATTTCTTAGTTATAATGGACTGATCAAGTAAAACTGACCTATGAATGTACTTTCTACGTAACATTTTCATATACGAAAAGAAAACCTTCGCAATTAAAGATGCTTATCTTTCTTATTACTTCTCAATCACTATTCTTTATATGATTAAACATGTTTCTAAAATTTATATCTTAATTACTGGTACCCCAAGACCCTATAAAAGTAGTCATTGCATATTCTTTCGCCTAGTAAATGCTTTTAGCTATACCGACAAGCGTAACAACCGACATTAATCGAAGCGGTCGCAATTGATTAATGGTTTGCACATGATGTGTTTTTACAACAACACACAGATTTCTAGCTAGTAACTCCAATACCTAGGGGTTCTGATGGATGGGAAGTTAACTTTTGTACCGCACACTGATCATATTATAAAAAAAGCAGCAAAGGTTTTGTGTTACGTAATACGAAGGGGTTTAGGAAAACAGAGACCAAAATAGCGCTATTTAACTGTCTAGTTAGATCAACCCTCGAGTACGCTAGCATTGTTTGCAGACCTCACTTTGCTTGCCATTCCTTACGAGTTGAACGGGTTCAAAGGAAATTCACTAGACATCTTGCTTACGCAGTGGCTAGACCGGGACTCAGTTACGAAGACAGACTAACTTTGTTTAAAATGACAAGCCTTAAGAAGCGTAGAGACCTTCTCGACCTGGTTTTTCTTTATAAAGCCTTTAACAGCCATACAAAAAGTTGCGACCTGCTACGACGCCTACAAATTAGAGTTCCTCTACGTCTTCCTCGTCGTCCTCTGGGCCTGTTCAGCGTTCCATTTAGCTCTCCTATTCCAAGAATATTTAGGCAATATAACTTGCTGCACCAATCGACAGACATTAACCTGTGTTCCATGTCACTGGCCAGATTTCGCAAGTCTCTTTTAAAATTATTATACTTTTAAGAATTCCCACACACTATTTAAAGATTTATATTTTTTTTCTATTGTTCTAGTTTTGAATTTTGGGCACTTATTTTCAAAAAAAAAAAAATTATTTTTAGCTACTTTTGTCTTTTTTATTAGATTAAGTGACTTTTTATTTGTGCATGCTGTGTTCTCCTGTAAGAGACTGTACATTTAGCAATAATTTCTCTTAAGTTTATTTTCTTATAAGTGTTAATGTACTAGTTGTAGGTGAACCTTATTAAATAAATAAAATAAATAAAAATCTGTCAAAATCTCATCAACCTATACACTTACCTACGTCTCATCTCATCACAACTATGAGTTGGAACAGAGGTACTACACATACTGTAAGACTTTACACTACACGTAAAATTACAATAACTGATCGGTGGGATTAAGTGGCTAGGATGATAGTCGTGACATTGTGATTTTCGTCCTTCGGCTATTCTTCAATCATATATCTCTCATATTTACTGTTAAACCATCATATCGGTCGAACCAGGTTCTTTTAGCAATAAAATATTGATTGTGTCTGCTTTTTTGGATTTGAAGGGTAAACTCAATTCAACTCAAAGTTCCGTTGTTCCGTTCCGTATCTGTTCCAAAAAATATTCAACAATAACTTTGTGTTTTTGAATAACCACAAATTGAAAATACAGCGTGGCTCTTTTCACACTCCCAAAGAGAATTAAACTACTTACAAAATAAACAACAATATCATAAGGCCTTTTTCATCTTGTCAGATGATTTAAACAGCGTCTACGCGAGGACAGCATCGTCGCTCGTGGCTAAATAAACCGATCCTCGAACGACACTTTCGTCCGCACTTTCGGCACGTGAACTGAGAGTCCGTTGTGACGGAACCCTCTGCACGAGCATGTCGTTTTTCCCGTTTTTGGGCCAGAATTTGAAACCACGTTGTATCATGGGTCTCACAGCCCTCGCAGATAGCTTTTTTCCATCCATCGCGGTCGATAGCCAGATCCTCCCATGTGTCGATGTCGATGTTGAATGCGTTCATGTCGCGTTTTGCGCAGTCTTTGAATCGCAGTATGGGACGTCCAACTTTACGCTTCGAGAAAGCGACTTGGCTCAACATGGTTTGTCTAGGCAAACGAGTGCTGCTCATTCGGTGCACATGCCCTAGCCACCGCAATCGTCTCTGTTTTAATAGGGCGGTGATACTAGAAAGCTGTGCAATCTCTAGCACTCTCTCGTTTGTTACCCTTTCCTTCCATGTTATGTTGAGAATGCTACGAAGACAGCGCATATGAAAGGTGTTAAGTCGACGTTCCTGTTTTGCATACGACGTCCAGGTTTCGGCTCCGTACAAGAGTATGCTTAAGACGCAAGTTTGGTATACGATTACCTTTGTCCTGACCGTTAAGTGTTTATTATTCCATACTCTTGTACGTAGTTTGCCGAACGCCGTGGCCGCCTTGCCGATGCGAGTATCGATCTCACAGTCAAGGGAGAGATTGCTTGACACGGTCGACCCCAGGTAACAAAACTTGTCGACTACCTCCAAGGTTGCACCTTCCAGCAAGATGGTCGGCTGGTTGGTGTAACCCTGCGCTAGGATTACGGTCTTTTTTGCATTTATGGACATGGAGAATAAGGCACAAGCGTGGTGAAATTTGTCCAGTAGGACCTGGAGCTCTTGAGGAGTTTTTGCGACAAAGGCTGCATCGTCGGCAAACAGCAAGCTGTCAACAAATAAGTCCTTGCGATTACGGCGAGACTTAAGGAGGGCGACATTAAACAATTTCCCATCTGCTCGGGTGTGAAGATGGACACCCTGTTGCGCATCACTGAAGGCAACTTTGAGCAGAAGTGAAAAGAATATGCCGAACAAAGTTGGTGCCAAGACGCAGCCCTGACGAACTCCTCTACGCATATCAAAAGCGTCGGACGTTTGACCATTGTAGACAACGGTGCCTTTCATGTCTTCGTGAAAGCATTTCACCAACTTCAGCAGCTTCGGGGGACATCCTATTTTCTCAAGTGCGATATACAGACCCTCTCTGCTGACCGTGTCGAAGGCCTTATTTAGGTCAACGAACGCGATCACCAAAGGAGTATTCTGCTCACGGCACTTCTCTTGAAGTTGCCGGATGGTGAATATCATATCCGTAGTGGAACGCTGGGAGCGGAAGCCACATTGTGCCTCAGGATACACGCGTTCGGCAAGACATTGCAATTTAGTCAGTATGACCCTTGCAAAAAGCTTACCGACAATGCTAAGAAGGGAAATACCACGATAGCAGTTACAATCGCCGCGGTCACCTTTCCCTTTGTAAAGAGTTACAATATTTGCATCGCGCATGTCCTGTGGAAATAGCTCCCTCTCCCAGCATTTCCCCAAGAAGTTATGCAATACTGGTAATATGCACTTGAGTTTTAGGAGCTCAGTAAGTACACCGTCAATCCCAGGACTCTTTCCACATTTTAGCTGTAGAACGGCCGTACGAAGATCCCACACGGTGGGTAAATCATCGAGCTCAGTCATAATAGGTAGGTTCGGAATTAAATCCACGGCTACAGGACTGATCTTAACTGGTCGAGAATAAAGGCCAGTGTAGTGTTCTACCCACCGATTAAGTTGACGAGTGCTGTCAGTGATAACAGTGCCGTCGATCTCTTTTAGAGGGGCCGTCTTTTTTTGCACTGGACCAAGAGCCACCTTTATCCCTGCATATACTCCCCGAAAGTTTCCTGTGGCCGCGCAATCTTGAATGCTTCTGCACAGTTCTATCCAGTAAGTATTAGCGAGCTGGCGACAAGTTCGCTGTAGGGACGACTTTGCTGTGCAGAGTTTACTGCGCGTGGCGTCACAGGGACCAAAGCGGTACTCTAGCGCAGCTTGGCGTTTGGTGTCAATTAGGGGCTGAAGTTGGAGTATATTTTCGGTAAACCAATCCGGTGATTTCACCTTGACATATCCGAAAACCTCGCCGGCTGTTGTGGTAAGGAGGTCTTTAATGGATTCCCATTCTGTTTCTACGGGCGCATCCGCATCCCAGGTAGCCACTATCCGTTGCACCATTGAATTGAAAGTATCCACTAACTCAGGGTTCCTAGTCTTGGGGAGATTTAGCATCGTCCTTCCGGGGTTCTTGGAGGAGTGAATCTTTTTGGGCGACATGAGAACTTTGCACACTACAAGGGAGTGATCAGTGTCGCATTGTGCACTGTGGTAGGATCTGGTATGAGTAACTTCATATAAATCCTTTCTTCTGGTCAAGGCTAAGTCCAATTGGTGCCAATGACCGGACTGAGGATGTTTCCAGGAGACTTTACGCATTAGTTTCCCTTTGAAATATGTGTTGGACACGCACAGCTGAAACTTGGCGCAGAACTCTAGCAGGCGTTGGCCATTTTCATTCTGCTTTCCTATGCCATGGTTCCCAAGGGAATCGGGCCAGGCGGTATTATCTTGCCCTACACGGGCGTTAAAGTCCCCTAGAATATAGAGTCGATCCCCGGCCGGTACATTGCCCACAACAGAGCAGAGCTTATCATAGAAGTCGTCCTTGGACTCTGCTGTCGAGGTGAGAGTTGGCGCGTAGGCGGAAATCAGAGTAACAGAGCCGCTTTTGGTATTGAGGCGCAAGGCCATAATACGCTCACTTACACCTCGAGGTGTTTCTATAGCACTTAAAAGGGTGTTGTGTACTGCAAAGCCCACACCGTGCTCGCGATTTTCGCCAGAGGCCTTGCCTTTCCAAAAAAAAGTATAATTTTGTTCGCGCAATGAGCCCTCATCTGGAAGTCTGGTTTCTTGGAGTGCAGCAATAGATATTTTGAGGCGTGTCATTTCAAGATCGATAACAGCCGTTTTACGCAGATCTTGAGCATAATTTGAAGTCTCCGAGCTATCCGGGAGACCTGTCCTCATAGTTCGGACATTCCAGGAACCAAAGCGCATGGAAGGTCTAGCTTTAAGTTTGTTTTTATATGGCTGTTTAGTCGCAGGTGTACAATTGCACAGCGCCGTCTTCCGGGTTGCCCCTGTGTTCCCAACACCCCAGAGGAACAAACGACGCCGAGGCGGACCAGTACCTTATTGACTGGGGGCTGCCCAGTTTGGAGCGGGCGGTAACCGGTCAGTGGGCCTACAATGGACCCTCCCACTGTCGAGAGCGACCCCTGGCGCCCGCGCTTACGCCCATGCGCGCGGGCTTATAACCGGTGACTGCCACTCCCCGTGTTGTTATCCACGCCGCGGGACGACGTGGGTGAAGTGTCCTCTCCACAGACGCTGCATCGCCTGGGACGCAGTTGATGACGACGAAGGGTTGCCCAAGACCTTCGCCACCCTCTCGGCCTCCCCAGCTTGGCTCACAGGAATGGCATGCCAATACGTGCGAAACCACCAGGTTGGCTGCAGACGACTGCCGCTTTTCAGATTGCATCCTACTTGCGCCTAACGAAGCCACCAATTCCGGGTTTGATTTCGGAGTTTTCCTTCTCCTAGACAGGTTGCAGACCAATGCTACGGACGCCCATCTCACCCATAAACTTTGTGTTTTTGAAAAACAACAATAAGCGTAGATTAAATCTGACACCGCGAAGCCAACGTGATCATTAAGGGAGTTAAAGCACTTATTAGGCTCTGTCTAATTATGCGAGCTTATTGTTTCGTTGACCTCAATATCACAGTATTTTAAATGTCCAAATAAATCCTGGTTTCAGATAATAGCACGAAAGATCCAATGAAAATAAAATTACTGAAAGCATGTATTTATGCATTTAGTTAAATTTCAAATGTACGTTACTAGATTAATTAAGATTTTACACTATAAAATCAAAATGATAATAGGATTCTCTCTTGCCATGTAGATTAAATCAACATTTTTATTTACTTGTGTATAATTAAGTAAGTTATTTACACTTATTCTTGTTATTAGTTCCTTTTTACTTTATTACATATAATAGTTGAAAAATATGTATTTTTATGTTAACCCTCTAACAATTCAATAAACCTAAAACAAATTCTGCTTACATGTTTAGAGTTTCAGTCTAGCTTTGTATACTGCTTTAAATTCTGGTTTTTCTCTGACTGTTACTTGTTTTGTGAGCTATGTATAAATAAATAAAAAAAACAACACCTATGACTGAAAGAAAACTTCAATAATCGCTTTTCAGAATTTCAACTCTGAAAAGTAAACAATAAGATTCTGGATCAGTAATACAACTGGTCAAAGGCCAATCTTCTAAGCCTATGTATCTGTATTAATTTATCTTTCCTAACATATTACAAAAGTTAATTCCGCTTTTTAACACTTTCAACTTACACGCTATTTCACTATGTAAGGCAACAAAACGCGTGATACGCTCACTCAACTAATAAGTGCGAACTCATAGTTCCCGCGGGAATCCCTCGTGTTAGTGAGAATTATACTGCCGCCATAAGAAAAAAAGACGTATCTACCTAAACCTCCAAACCGAGAAATAAAATCATTTGTAATTTTTTTCGAAAAAAAATCGCTGTGCGAAAATAAAGATAAAACATTTAAATTTTTGTATGAAAAATAGTAGATCATACTTTAAACTATTTTATGACATATTGAAATTTGTGTTATATATATTATATATAATATATAAATGTGATTTTCCTTTTCTTCTTAGTAAATTAAATGTCAATAAATTCATTACACTGCGATGAAAAGACGTACCTACGTAGAAGCGTCCTTTCTTTCTATGACCAGTATAACCCTTGTGTCGTAACTTCCTTAACCTCTTTAAGTTTTGGCTGAAATTATGTCTTTTACTATAAAATAAAACATAAAATATGGGAATCAGACTTTATTAAAGTATTATAGTATAGTATAGTAGTTATAGTATTATTTAAGATTATTTAATGTACGACTTTAATCCCAAAAACCTCTTTGGATACATTAATGTATGTAATTAAATATCACCATAGTAGCCATAGTAATTAAATATCACTTTTTTTTCATTAGACGCTATTATCGCAGTTTTAATCACTAAAAAAGCTGTAACTAAAAAGGCAGTAACACTGGTTTCTTACAATTATTTTGTATCAAACATAAACGTAATGTTGACTGCTAGGGTAAACAAAATAACATTATTACAATTTAATTGTGTAGTATTTATTATTTATCAAAAAATAGCTAGAAAACTCCCTCTCTTCTCTCAAACTCGTTAGTAAATTACTTCAAAAATTAAAGATATCAAAAAAACCCCTAACGTACTATTAAGTTTTAAGCTTAATAATGAATTATTACATCATTAAGTCAGTCTTCATAAAATTGAGTGAAATTTATACTGCCATTATTGATAGGTAAATCATACCAAAATGATTTTCTGTTATTGGGCATTAAGGGTGTCAACTTTTGCCGACTTACGCACTTGTGTAATACCCCTACCAAATTTATCATAATTTGGTTTTGGACATGGAATCCCAGATTTAATATTTTTCAATCTCAAGAAGTCAAGTGAGTATTCTTGTTCATCGTTAAATGCAGTCTTATAACGAATGATGTGAGTGCCTTTGCTGAATAAATACGCTCGAGGAGACGAATGTTGCAGTTTGTACGATGAAGAACAATCTTCAAAGTGATAGAAATCTTCCAGATTCATTACTCTCACGATTATATATATTCTTTTGGTGTCTAACACCACTTGGTGATGAAACTCATCTGCGGCCATATACGTGTGACCAACTTCTAAATATTTTAATGTTATGGTCTGAAAATTAACATCAACCGAATTGGCAACATGAACCAAATAAGAATATAATGTCTAGTTTTTATTTTGAGCGGCACAATTGTCTCACCAGAGAACAATGTTTTCAAAATCTCGATTTTCACTCAAAAAAGCTCTAAAGCAACTGGTTATATCATGCATTTTAGGGCCAGAAATTGCTTCATGCCAAATGGCAGCAAAGGTTTTACAAACTGTGTTACATTTTTGTCACCTATTGGGTCAATATTTCTCCCCGTGACTTGCATATTTTTGGCACTCATTACAATTTCTGTGACTCTTTTTCTTTATACTCCGGATTGTGTATGAAATATATTTCAAGTTTAGTAAAAGATATGACGCTACCACTTGCGTCTGGCTGATTATATAGCTATACTGCGATGAAAAGGCGCATCTACATATTTTTTTTTAGCTAAGTTACCCTAAGACCCCCTCTTTTACCCCGCACAACTAAGAATATGAAGTTGAAAAGACGCAACTGCCACTTGCGCCTGGCATTTTTTTTGGAATACTATAATAAAAAGACGCAGCTGCGCAGAAGCGTCTTTTCTTCCTATGACCATGTAGACGCGTCTTTTCATTTTATGACGAGACCAATATTTCTCAAAGTAGTAAGACGCATCTACTCAGATACGTTTTTTCTATCAAGCGTGCGTCAGAAGTGACTTTTTTTCTTCCTAAATGTTGTGTTTTAATGCAGATACGTTTTTTCTAACAGTGGGAATTTTAGGGTTACGGCCTCAAATATAGAATTTAAAAAATACTAACAGGTGCGTCTTTTTTTACTGATTTCAAATATGTATATAACCCAATTTTTGAAAAATTGTTAGATACGTCTCTTCTTCTTATGACGGCAGTATAGCGCGGGCTTATTTTGTTCTCGGCTTTATGAAGTGATGCAACGCTATCAAGGAGTGCGGGGGGAGGCTCGCGGATGAATTGGGTTTGCCGTGAAGTGAATGAATCAACGCCATTTTGGCGATAAAAGTTTTGTTCGCCAGTATGAGTATCCTGTTTCGTGCAATTTTCATATGGAATGTCAGTGAATTTTTGGAAAATACTTTATTTTAGATGTAAAAAGGTGTACTTAATAATGTAGTTTTTGTTAAATTTACATAATTTCAGTTTCTTCTTAATGAGTATAACAGGGTTATCATAATTAATATGAGTTGTTAATATGTTGTGTAATAGAAACAAATATTAAAATAATCAACTAGGAAGCTAATATAATTACTACCTATTCATGCATCATATTAAAGCTTTTGAATTACACATAAAATTATCCAGCAGCATCAACAGATTTATTTAAATTAGTAACTACAAACGTAGTCATTTCAAGAAGAAACTGTTTTCCGAATCACTTTTATAACTTAACTAGCGGTAGCCCGCAACTTCGTCTGCGAATATTTCCCATTCCCATGGGAGTTTTGGGAAATGCTTTCTTAGCGGATGCCTACATTATAGTAGCTACCTGCATGCCAAATTTCAGCCCGATCCGACCAGTGGTTTGAACTACGCGATAAAAATCACTATGCCAGTCAGTCATTCACTTTTGAGTTTTATATATTTCGATTTAAGAGATGTTTCAATTCCCAACAAAATAAAACCCTTAAGAGAACTCCTACTTAAACTGTCCCGTAAAAAAGCACGTTTAGGTCAGAGATATTTTTTATTCATAGACAAACAGCAATGCCAACAGTACCAAAATAGTATTTTAGTCTATGACTTATCTTATACACGACTAGATGAATGTATAACACACGGTATACAAATCAATATATTTTTATTATACACCTCAACAAAAACACATCTTATAGTTACTCCCATTTGTCTATCACCGCTAAGGATGGGCACTACCAAGGAACTAATATCTCCTTGTACCATCAGTCACCGTTCCCGAGGGAGCACTGAGTTATTAGCCTCGGGCCGCATAAATACAGGTCGCGGAATTAAGCCTGTCCTCGCCGGTGATAGCCAACAGAGTCTCGTTGTTACAATGTTTATAGGTATCAATGGTAGGCTATATTGGGTAGATCATGTTGATGAGGAAGTTATAAATTATAATAGCACTGTTTTTATAACTGGAGTTTTTACTTACCAGGAAAGTAGCTTAACCATTGATCGATCGAACGCACAAAGGGACGTTTATTAGCAAATTTTGAAAAAAGTAATAAAAAATAAGGTTTGTATTTGATTGTGAGATAAACAACGTATTCTACTTCGTTAAGAATCAGTTACATCATTTTTTAGCATTAACATTAGCAATTTGAAATTAAAACACACTTTTAAAAAAATGGACTCTCGCAAGCCGGGCGATTGGTCTCCTAATTGAGTCATCGTAACACTCATCGGTCCGAATTTCTTTAAGTGTTCCTTAGGCTGTAGCCAGTCATGATTCATCACTGTTGCGGCTAGTTACCTATAACACCACCACCTTCAGGTGTTTAACTATTGATTAAGATGAATCAGCTAATTTATTAGTTTCTTTTTTATTTATTATACTTTATTTTTTTTAAATGCGAATTTATTTACAATGTGAATTAAAAGCACGCTTAAAGAAAAATGGACTCCAATTTGTGTGTTTTAATTTCATATTCGTTGAGAATATCAAAACCGTAGTGACAAACCGTAACTGTATTATTATAGGAGACTAGTTTTATTGATATTTCTTTACTTAACACTAGCAAGGGCTAAGATTTCATAATAAGTAACATTATCTTACCTTAACCCTTCGCGTTCTTATATTCCTAGCTTGTCCGAATTCCGATTGTTCCGTCTAAAAGAGCATTTTATTTTGATTTAGAGCACGATAAACCGCGGGACAAACCGGCCATCCACGGTAATACAGTGCTCAGTGGCTCTGCAACAATAGCTCTGCACGACTCGACTCGAATTCTCGATTTGACAAATCTGTTTCTATCAATTTTGTGTCGTCGTTAAATATATCTGAAAATGATCTAGATTCAACATCTGAAATGAAGAAATAGCTTTTTAGTGGGCCATTCATGAATAATACGGATTTATATGAAGCCAAGTTATTGTTACGTTTAACTCGAGTGATTTTAAAAACTTCATTTTGAATAATGACGCTATGAAATTAAAATTAATTCCAAAACGATTTTATTTGATACGATCACAATTGCAATAATAAAAATTGCGAATTGAGTTTGAATTGCTTAAAAGTTATGTCTTAAGTAACCATAAAAATCAAGAAGCCAGAATTGACGGGCCATCCAAAATAAAACATGCTCATCAGCCTATATTCGTCCCACTGCTGGGCACAGGCCTCACTTCAACTATAAGGTGGTCCGAGCCATACTTCGCCACGTGGGCTCAGTGCGGATTGGTGGAGGGGTGTTTGTAAGGTAAGTGACCAACCTTACTGTCAGATGTTTTTAAGCCGCCCGAGGGCTTAATGACTAATATCTATCGATATTAACCGGGACCAAAAGCTTAACGTGCCTTCCGAAGCACGGAGATGCTTGTAAATAGACGTCACTTAAATGGTCAGAATGGTCACCCATCCCAAACATGACCAAACACAATAGCATTAAAAAATTTGCAAATTAAGTTTGAATTGCTTAAACGTTCTGTCTTAAATAACCATAAAAAACAAGAAGCCAGAATTGACTGGCGATCCAAAGTAAATGTTCGAAAGGGTAAAAATTTTAAAAATGTATCATCATTCATTGACGACCTCTTGGTGGAGTGGTCCACATGTCGGACTTCTAAAACCAACGGTCGCGGGTTCAATCCCCGCACAGTACAAGCATATGTGTGCATGAACATGTGTATTTGTACTGGTCTGGATGTTTTCTATGTATAATATGTATTTATTTACAAAAAAAAGTATTTAAGTATGTTTATCCGTTGTCTACTACCCATAACACAAGCCTCGTAGCTTAATTTGGGACTAGAGAATTGGTGTGATTGTTGAAAAATATTTATTGATTTATTATTTATTCCAAATAAAGCCTTTTTCATCTTCCAACGTCATTATTACTTGTAAACGTAATTCAAAGACGTCGTTACACCGGCAACTCGGTATCCTAAACGACACCGCAGACCTTGTAAGACAGCCGATGTATCCGCACAGAGACGAATAAGCGTCCTACATCACGCAACGTGTTGCGGGAACGACGTCCCCCCCTCCACCCCGCACGGGATAATGGGGCTTACACAAGTTAATTAAATATCGCATACTCCATGCGACGCGACGTAATTAAGGGAGATGTCTTTTCACTGTTTTTTTGTGTGCAAATGAAGATCTTACAAAGGTTAAATACCAAAGTGTATTTTGAGGGTTTGTTACCAACATAGCCTTTGAAATGCTTGCTTAACAACGCTTATATAGGTAATATACATATATTTTTTTGTCACCTCCCCTATTCAGCTTTCTTGGTGTACAAGAGGTTAATTGCGTTTCATTTTCCAACCCGCCTTAAATTTGAAACGGTTGAAAATTAATGTTAATACGATAATGACATCCATTTCTATTTCTCTGTGTATCGCGAAGAATAATTTAGACGTTCGTCGGTCCGGAGTCGATTGTCTATTATTACCGGTCGATTCCGGTCCCGATCACGCGATGTGTAATGGAGCTATTACGTGTGTGGTGATTTAAGAATGATACATTTTAATGTCTGCATTCGGAAACAACCTGACGAAACTGTTTTAGAAAATACGTATACGATAATGATACGAACCCAGCGCTTCTCATCTGCATTCCTGATGCGCACTGCAAAAGAGTGGAACTCACTACCTGCGTCAGTGTTTCCCTGCAATTACAACCTAGGAATCTTCAAAGCTAGAGTGAACAGGCATCTTCTTGGTGAGCTCGCTCCATCGTAGAATCAGTCTTTGCCTCGTTGGGCTTAGTCATGGGTCGAGAGCAAACCTATCCCAAATAAAAAAAAGAATATAACAGTAAGTAGGATAGTACAGTGTCATTCGAAGAAATTAAATTATTTTACAAAAATACAATTGGAAATTTATTTTTAAACACCATAAAATATTTAGTTGTTAAGTATTTTTCGCGTTTACAACGCTATTTTTTTAATTTCGAAAAGACAACACTTAATGATGACCGGTGACTGGAGCCGAAAATAATTTTATAAGTGTTGTCTTTTCGAAATAAAAAAAATAGTTTTGTAAACGCGAAAAATACTTAACAACTAAAAATTATAGCCTGTTTCATCTTAACCGATTGTTAAATATTTGTAAACTATATCTCTCGGGTGATTTGAGGGTGTCTCCCACAATCATTGATGAAACATACGCTGGCTCAAAACGTTAAAAAAACACTTATAAAATTCAACGACTCCATTAAGGTTCTCGGTAGCTCAGTAGCAATGGACCGGACTTCCAAAGGTCGGGGGTTCGATTCCTTCCCGATGACCGGAGCCGAAAATATTTTTTTGAGTGTTGTCTTCACCATAAAATAAATAAGGAACTTTACTTAATCAAGATGATTAGTAATGCTATATTAACTTTTTTTACCTTACAAAATTCAACTGAAAATTGCATTGACTAATGCCACCCTTCGCAATCCCAACAATAAAATAATCAGTCAATTTTCCAACGAGTTGTGACGTAACATAATCCAAAATTCCGTTACAATACACATCCTACATTTGTGAATGAAATTCGACAATGGTTTGACACTATTCAGCTCCATTAGGGGATCGATTCGGTCTAATAACAACCGGGATACCGGCTGCGGGCGAATACCGGCGGGCGGTATTTTAACAGTATTTGTTGGCACCGGTGCGCGTGGTTTTCGCCTACGGATGTAGCAGGGTTAGGTTGATATAGGGAAAATGGGGTTTTTCACCATCTGGACACACAAGACTGGACACACGTGTGTCCAGTTGCTGAAACTTAAAATTATTATCGCTTATTATTTAGTTACCTGGACACGCCAATATTTTTACACGTGTCCACTTAAACTTAAATAAAATAACTTTGTTGTTTTCGCCAAATCGACACATGATCATATTTTACCAAATTAATGACAAAACACAGTCACCCTTCTTGGGGAAATAACTTAATGTGTGTAAGTTTCTCATCTCGTTCAAATGTTGGCGTGTCCAGATGACGAAATAATAAATGATAATAATTTTAAGTTTTACTAACTGGACACACGTGTGTCAAGATTCGTGTGTCCACTTCGTGCAAGGCCCAGTAAATGCTAAATTCGAGCTGGAAGCGTTGCAGTTTAGCCCGGCGCATTAGCTTTCCGCATAGATTTAATTTTACGATACGAGTATTAGCATTTATGCATCTTGCATTTAATCGCAGGTATTAAGGCATTGTAACCTCGAAGAGTATAATTTCCAAGGGAATCGTTCGCAATATGTGGAATTAAATCCTTTTTTTTTGTAATAAGTCCAGTAAAGTAACTTTATAATAATAAATGCGATGGTTTCCCTAAAACAAAAAAAAAACTACATAATATATTTTTCAGAAATAATAATGTTACAAAACATGTAGTTAGTTGAACTTGTGACTTAAACCGGAATATTATGACATTGTGATGATTACTGATGATAATGTTATAATGCACATTTTGATAAAATTGTAAAATATTTGCATGCTAGAAATAGCATCAAATATTTTACATTTTTTTAAATCGGCTCAGCTTTAACAGGTATAAGAAATATAGCTGGAAAAGCTGAGCCGAATCATTAGTAAAATTATAACCTACAAAAATGTAGCCTTTTCCAAAAGCAAATAAATATTCATTTATTCATTTAAGGATAAGCAATACGCATATCGAAATCCATTCCGAGGAATTACTTATCGTCAAGATTCACTTTGACAAAACAATCATAATTCAGAAACCATACGAGGCGGGGTTCTCAAGAAATTGCCTTTTATTGAAATTACTGATCCAATAGCTTTCTTTATTACTCGTATAAAATGTCCCCAGCAATCCTGGGTCGGTGGAGTTGTTCTTTTTATTATGATGGGATGTTCGAGTTTTATGAAAACAATATGGGGAACATCTGGACTTGTTTATTTATTAACATTTTTTAAACTGAGCGTAAAACGAATTGAAGCGTAAACAAAACAATTTTGTGATGTCGTCGTGAAAATAAATTATAAGCTGACGCAACAGGCTCTAAGTGAGAATTTTGTTATTCAGCTTTATAAAAACAATATGCACAAGATCTTAGCAAACTTCTTTTATCTATTTCAGTTACATAAACTTGAAGTGAACATTTGAGTTATTGAATAAGATACTAGTTGTATGGGGATGAAACAAGTACCTCCGTCTGTAAAACACAAAAAAAAATTCGAGAAATTAAATAAATAAATTAAATTAAAATGTATTATTTATTATTTTTGAAATTATGTAGTATGTCGATATTAATTGTTTAACAGTGACATAGTTATTTACTAATTGACTACTACATAAAATGTATGCATGCCATACGTAGTTAGTATGGCATACATACATACATATAGGCATCGAAAGCAAGTTTTCGTAATTAAGCTAAACTATTTAGTAATAACTGTTTTTTTGATTTTTTATGTAGTTGTATTTGAACCATGGACAAAGAAAAACCTCACTTCGAAGCCTATCCTATCAACGAGCAGTACAATTACAAACACAGGCAATGTTTTGCCTAAAAGGGAGTTCCCACAACGATTATTGTACTAGACTAAGTTACTGAAATAAAATATATTTTTGTATTAAAAAAAATACAAACAAACTACGCGAAATAATAATTAAAAAAAAACTGAACAAAAAACTTAATTAATAAGGATTTATTATGAATCTTTTAATCGTAGAATTTTAAGTGATAGACAAACAGGACCGGTTCTTATTTGTTAGTCTACAACATAAGCAAGACTCATCATCTTAATCTCTTTACCTTTCTTGAATCAAACTTATAAAACCAGCAAAATCCATTACAAAGATTAATAAAAAACGATAACATTCAAAAGGTCTGAGCATCAAAATCCCGTCTGGTCCCTTTTCCTCTTTCCTCATAACCAAACAACGAATCTCGGATTATAATCAATGCCGGAATCATAATCCGGCTCATCCTACCGTGGAATCCTAATCCGGTGTTCCGGACAATTAAATGCCCCTATTTATTATCAGAGCGGATCCCGATATTATCAATGAAGGGATATTTTGCCACAACACGCCCACGGAGGGTCATCTTGGTCATTTTATTGGCGCACCGTGTGTTTCAAGTTACGCGTCCTATTCTGGTTATGTAGCAAGATTTGGTCCGATAGCGAGTATGATTTTCGATTTGGTGGAAACGGTCGAACGGTTAAGCAAAATTTTGTATGATATTGTAAAATTAATCATTTTCTTTTAGTGAACCGCCTATGCTTTTTTTATTTACTTCTCTCCAAATTGGGATACTATTTGATAAAGTTATGCAAAATACTTTAATAATCCAATTTTATACTTGAGACACATGCTTTGTACGCACGGCCACACGTCAAGCGGTATCACTGCGGTATCTTATGCTTCTGTAATAAGGGTGATTCTGAAACGAAAATGAGATGTGGAGCCGTTTGTACTTACATGAAGCAACAGGAATCAAATAACGAAAACCTAAAAGCTCACTCACAAATACGAAATTTAATTCCCCTCTCACATCGAGCGCTCTAGAATAAGACACATTCTCTCATTGGAGTCAGTCCGCGCACAATTTGACAAATTGATACGCGTTCCGCATTCCTGGCCCTACTACGTAACTCTTTGGATTCTAGAAGAGCATTGCCGATATTTTACAACGGCCGTTATACAGCAGTGAATAGTGATGTCTTGTAATGTGCAGTTTTCAATACAGCATTATTGCTCTTCAACTGCATTTACATTCCACTACGTGGGAGGGAGACGGCAATACCTATGCACATGTGCACAGGCCCCAATAATCTCGTAGCGCGGTGCTACGACAAGCGAAGTGCTACGACGAGTTACGAATACTATCTATACTATCTCGCATCTTCAACGAACTTTATACATACAAAATATCGCGGTACCTGCCTGCCGCTACGAAGATATCGTGCCATTATTTTACAAAAAAATCGTAGCCCTATTCCGTAACTCTTTGGATTCTAGAATAGCATTGCAGACATTTTACAGCGGTCGTATTACAGCAGTGAACGCCATCACCATGTGAACAAAATGTTGCAGTTTTCAAGACAGCATTATCGCTCTCTAAGAAATAAAAATAGTAGACGACGTAGAAAATGAGTACCAACTCCTCTGACAACTCTGCATGAGTTATGATAACGGCAGCGAAATTAAGCCTACATCAAGCTACTTTATGTTGTTGCAAAATCACCCTTATTACGTTCGCATAAGATACCGACTTGATGTGTGGCCGAGCGTATGAGTAGCTGCATTAAAGACGGCTTCTTTAAACGTTTCTTATAAAGAGTCGCCAGAAAAGTCAAAGGCCTCGTATTGAGGCCTCGTATTGAGTTATACACTCCTGTGTATTTCACAGTTTTTCAAAATGAATTAATCCAAATTTGAAATTTAAGAAGCCGCTAGATGACAAAACTGAAGGCTACGTCCGTATTTTGATTCCTAGCCATGCCGTTCGCTCGCAAGGTCCAGCTGCTTAGCATGAAATGGACAGCTACATTCCAAATTACCAGCTTCCATAGTAGGATGTTGGCAATTATAAGGGCGCGGATCGGTCTGCCAGATACGAGGGAGCCAGATTGCTGGCAACAAGCCGTTTGTGGCCCTTGCCTTGCCGTATGAACAACTTGACCTTTTTGATTACTGAAGGTCTGTTTTCAGAATTGAAAAGTACAGAAAAATAACGTTTCAAGAAAGGCAGCCGTTGCTGCCAGCCAATTCTAGTATACATATAGGCGGAAAATATTTAAAAACTCATTAAACTGCAAAAAATACTTAATATCGAAATATAGGTCAATTTAAATGCGGGAAAAGTTTAAATTTAATAAGTGTGTTTCGAAGTGTAAATATATCTTCTTTATTATAAACATGAAAACTGCTCTTTTCAGTTATTCTTAAGCCAACTTGCTTTGTGTACAAAAATAATTAAGAGAATTTAACCCTAGTACCTCTCTCCATACGGGCTGTCTACCCTACAGTGTTCAGTACAGTATCAAACGATACCGAACAATACCGAAACCGCAAAACCGTCCAAACTTCAGTTTGCCGGCGCGCACACACATATTTGTTTCTTCGGGTTACGCGAACAGTAGACATTAAAATGACATACTTTTTTACGGATTACTTCGCGATATATTTACAATTCATTTCAACCTGAGGTTTTGAACCCTTTTCAGCGTCCGTAGTCACAGGTAGGCTAAAGTGTTGATTGTCATTACATAGTTTTGAAAAAAAAATTAAACTGTCATCACTCAAAAATATTTAGTTACGTTCCTATATAGCCAAGGGAGCTAACAGTATCTTGAGGTCTTGCAATCATTTCCATTCATCATTCAGTCATTTCATTGTGCACACACATATCCCGGTCGATTCATAGCGGGACCTTTTATCGTCAATTTTCCGCAGACTTGGCCCGATGCGGGATACGATTCCCGCTTAGGTATTTACACCCTGTGTACGGTTTACACTACACGGATTTTAATGAAGGATCTCTCATTTATCAAGTCCAAAATCTATCAAGTCTGTTGAGTGGCAGCAACAAGGCGCCGCCCAACACCCTGGTATAGAGTAAGCAAAGGTACCTAGGAGTAAACTTGCACTCGCGAGAAGAGGCACACGCGACTAATATTTTAAACCTTTGTCTGGAAATATTTTGACTTAATTTTTTTTTAAATCATCAAGTGTTAATTATTTCTATTACTTTCAGTTAAACAATAGGCTATACATTTTGTAACGAAGGTAGGTAAACACATCATAAACCTCTTTAGAGTGATATTTATCAACGTTTAACAATACAGCAGTAGTAAGTGGTGTGTAAAAATAACCCCTAGCGATAAACCAACCTTAATGCTATTAAGCTTTTAAACCGAAAAGTAACCTACTTTTAGATAGGTAGAGAACACTTTATTGCACACCACAAAAAATAATACTAAATCGGCATACTAAGAAAGATACACAATTTGGGTGCTCTTATTGCTAAGAGCAAATCACTTGCAGACAACTTTCGGGTTAAGGATATCTTATGCAGCGACACAAATAAAATTATAGTAAGCCTGATTGGGTGGATAAGAAAAAAATATATATATTTAAAAAAATGTCACTAATCAGACTTTTATTTTTATACTAGATTAAAACCATATCTAATTTTAAGTGATTGGTGTGTGCGTAGGTTAGGGCATATGTGAATAATATACTTGGATTAATAAAAAAAAAAACACGGGTTGCACTCCGGGAGTGCCGGCAGAAGTGAAAACTTGATTATTAACGTTGTGCATTTTTGATTTATTTAAACCGTCTTACGGTTTTTCGATCAGCATCACGTGACCTGACGCGAGTTTCACAGTTTCTACCCATGCCACAAAAGTGCTCAACGCCGCTAAAGAAGTTTTCACTTCAAAAAACGCTTCAAGCTAATATCACTGCTCACTCGGAATACATATTATAGAAGTACTTGTAGGTACTTGAAACAAACTCTCATTAGGCTCAACTAAGTGAAAACAAATGAACGTCTTGACCCCATTCGATACTCTCATCTTCTCACCGCAAGATAGTAAACAGAAGCAGGCTCATATCGACAGATCGTTAGCCAGTGCAATAGAACTTAAGTTGCAGGAAATCGCCGGGCCCGATCCAACCGATGAATGCAAAGTGAGCGACTGATAAGCATCTTAATTCTGAGGATTGATCCGTTAGGCTGTCTTTCGTAGATTAACCGGTTAGAGAGTTTTGAAATTTGAAACAAGTTTGAGTTTTGAAACGACTGAGCTTGAAATAAGACTTTTTTTATTCCAGTGAGAACTAGAAAATATACTTAGTTAAATAGATAAAAAAATCTTTTTTGACTATCTTACAGATTGTGTACTAGTAGATGTACTTTTATAATAGATGCCTGCCTCGTTGATGTAGTGGCAAAGTTTCTGCCTTACATCCGAGAGGTCCTGGGTTCGAATCCCAGGTCGAGCCAAAAATTGTTTATGAGATTTTCTGTCATGAATTTCTCAAATAACAGCTCGAAGTCGGGAAGTTGGCGGTTTTACACCCCCGTGTCTCGGAAAGCACGTTAAGCCGTTGGTCCTGCGCCTGATCTCTCTCCGGTCATGTTGGAGTGCCGTCTCACCGAACTTTGAGAGTGATGGAACAGTGAGTGCACCTGTGTATAGCGCTTACCCTTGTACACTATAATATCTCCTGCGCAGTTGGCTGATCTCTGTTGAGATTGGTCGCCGTGGTCGAAATCAGCCAGGAGGACTATTATGATAGATTTGCTAATAGGTCACGAGTAAAAATAGAATAGGAGGTGCTTGTGGCGCAGTGGTTGCAGTGCTTTGGTAGTGATACCAAAAGTTAAGCAACCTACGGCGCGGTCATGTTTGGGATGGGTGACCATTCTGACCATACAAGTGACGTCTATTTACAAGCATCTCCGTGCTTCGGAAGGCACGTTAAGCTGTTGGTCCCGGTTAATATCGATAGATATTAGTCGTTAAGCCTGGTCGGAGGCCCTCGGGCGGCTTAATAACATCTGACAGTAAGGTTGGTCACTTACCTTACACACACCCCTCCACCAATCCGCACTGAGCCCGCGTGGTGGAGTATGGCTCGCACCACCTCATAGTTGAGGTGAGGCCTGTGCCCAGCAGTGGGACGTATATAGGCTGATGATATGATAAAAAATAGACAGATAAAACATAAACGCACATACTACAGAGAGAGTTGACGAACTTTGAATTTAATAAGTTGCTCTTTACGAACCCTTAACCTCGTTACAGGTATAGAACTAATAAATTTAATTTCACCCCCAAGTTATTGTCGCGAAGTTTGCGGCCCCAACCCCAGCCGCCGCTATTCCCACCTGCCTAACTAAATTACAAGTTTTTCTTATACAGTATTAGAGAGTGAATATATTTTATGAAGGAACAACGAGTTTCGAGTTGCGATTACCTTGAGATTATAGTTTAGTAAATAGGTAGAGTAAGGAGGAATTATTAAAAAAGTAACTATTTTCCATTATATATGTTCCTCAAGTATTTATCCATTCTTATCCTCTGTCATGTCGTTAACTAATATGTTTTCAATCATATTATTTTGAGGGCTATACAGATCCAAATAAAGACGTTTTCAATCTCGTATTGTATTCGATACCTATTATGTCGAATAGGATATCTATATATATAATAGAAAGTGGTGTTAGTTACACTATTTATAACTCAAGAACGGATGAATAGATTTGACTGAAAATTGGTGTAGAGGTAGCTAAGAACCAGGAAGTGGACATAGGCTACTTTTTATCCCATTTCAAAAACAAAGGGATTCCACGCGAACGAAGTCGCGGGGGGCCACTAGTGAAATATAAATGCAAAGCAAAGTTGCTTCCTGCGTCTATCCCTATGTCTGTAATATGTATGTGTTAGATCTGAAAAACGATTCAACGGAATGTTATATCTATACCTAGCTTCCCGCCAGCGACTTCACAGCGGTTTGACGACCGTTTGGTGCAGTGGTCTACATGTCGGACTTCTAAAACCAAGGGTCGCGGGTGAGATCCCCGCACAGTACAAGCATATGTGTGCATAAACATGTGTGTTTGTACTGGTCTGGGTGTTTTCTATGTATAATATGTATTTATTTACAAAAAAAACAGTATAGTAAAGTAAGTATTGTTACGTTCTAGGGTTGTGGGATCTAGATTGAAATGCACTTCTAAACCGATGAAGTACAGTAGGATTTATTGTACACACTTTACGTTACAACACTTAGTACACAAACACTTATATCGCACTCCAAAATCTTCTTGTCGCAGTTTTCGCTTCGATGTTTACTCGTCGCTTTCCCAAATTAAACTCAAACTCGGTCGCATTCCCGGGCTCCTTATATACCGGCCGTCAAGGACTCCCGAATATTCGGTAGGTACCTACTACCCAGTACGAGACTGTTCGGGATCCTTCCAAATGCCGTCTTGCCTAGCCTAGACCTTTCTCGAATGTTCGGCATCATAGTGCTATCCTTGTCTTGTGCTGTCTCTGTCACACCTTTCTGGAATGTTCTTAGTATAGCTGCCTCTCTCTAATCGTGCTATCTCTTTCACTCCTACTGAAAATTACGTCATATACTGAAGTGGGCTTCAAAGGCCCATAAGGGGTCCTGAAAACGCCTGAAAACGGGTTTTCAGGTTATGGCGTCATCTGATAGAGGGTGGCCTGAAACGGACTGAAAACATGTTTCAGGCGCCTGAAAACAACGGCAACTTGGGTGAAATTTCGATAAACTAGTATGTGTTAGAGCACTCTCTGAAACGGCCTGAAATGGTATTTCAGCCTGCTGAAAACGCCTCCAAGGCACGGAAAAACACGATCAAAGTTTTAGCACTAGCCCACCGGCGTAACAGTATGTTCATAGAGACAAATGGCTAGAAGGTCAAATGTCATTTAAGAAAGGTAGTCACGTCTGGTATACGGACGGTTCCAAAAAGGGAAATGATGTGGGCTGTGGGATCTACGGAGAGAAGCCTAGGCTCAAAGTTAGCATTAACATGGGGACTGAAGCTTCAATCTTCCAAGCCGAGGTCTTTGCCATAAACAAATGTGCAGAGATAAACCTAGAGAAGAAACTCCGGAACCAACACATCTACATCAACTCAGACAGCCAAGCAGCACTGCTGGCTTTAAAATCCTTCGAAAATTCATCAAAACTGGTGCAAACGTGCACTGAAACACTAAATGTACTGGGAAATACCAACAAAGTCATACTCACGTGGGTACCAGGACATTCGAATATAGAAGGAAACGAAGTAGCTGATAACCTCGCCGGAGAGGGCGCCGATAACCCTCAAATCGGCGTAGAACCGTTTTGTGGCATCACCAAGCAACGAGCCACTACGCTACTAACCATTCTCTATAAACAAGAGGCAATTGAGTGGTGGAAGTCTACATCAGGACAAGAACACTCAAAAGCACTTATTCAGGGATACAGCAACAAAGTAACTAAAGAGCTGTTAAAGTTCAAAAGATACAAAGCTTGTGCTTTGACCAGAATACTAACAGGTCACTGCAAACTAAACAAACACATGGCAAACATGAATATGACAGAAGACGCTCTGTGCAGATTCTGCCACACAGAGGAGGAAACGGCCATGCATATTCTCTGCTCATGCGGCCCGCTTATGAGCAAAAGAAGTATCCATCTCGGGCGGCACATCATGCGCCCGGATGAGATAACAGAAGTCACGCTCCAAAGAGTCTGGCAATTTATAGACTCAACGGGACTAAGCAGTGAACTGTAAATACAAAGGGCTGCCACAATAGATCAAACTTGGTCGAGTTGGCGATAAGAAGGCCCATAAACCCAATAATAATAATAAGTATGTTCATCCGTTGTCTAGTACCTATAACACAAGCCTCGTAGCTTGTGTACGAGACTTGTGTTGAATTGGTGTGATTGTTGTGAAATATTTAATATTTATTTTATTTATTATTCACAGGCGTGGTATTTGGTTCTTTAAAATTATTAAGCATGTCACTCTATCTATTTAAAAAATCATCAACCATACGTTAACATTTCGTCCGAGATCGCGTTGTGTGAAGACGTGTTACGTGTTTTGAACTTTGTGATAAATAATCAGTGACATTCTACTACCAACCCTAATTCATAGTGCGCAAAACTGAAAACGTGTGTTTACCAGCTCCGCTGTGATTTACTGCAACAAAGCGCCGGCTGAATGCATTCACATTCCATACGTGGGAGCGAGACGGAAAAACCACTGCACAGTCCATCCCAGTCATCTCGTAGCGCGGTGCTACGACAAGCGAAGTGCTACGACGAGTAACGAATACTATCTCCCTCGTTTACTACGAACTTTATACTCGTACTTACAAAGCATTGTTGTACTCGTACCTACCTGCCGCTACGAAGATATCGTGCTATTATTTTACATACAAAAATCGTTCCACTCGTTACGCGCCATGAACTTAATGAAGGCTACAGAAAAATCATTCTCTGCTCCAAAAGAGAGTGATTTAGACAGCGATTCGACACAAAGCTACGTAATGACAAGACAAGAAAGGAAAAAGGAAAAAGATCAGACAACACTTATAACTTGCAATTTGGACAAATCAAGAATGATCTGACACAGGAAATCAAATCATTATTTAAGAAATTCTGTCAAAAGCAAAGCGATCAAAGAAACTAAATTTTGTCTACCTTAAAGGTTATTCAACAGAGAAATGCATATTTTCAGAGGACCATTACGTTTTTATGTAAAGCAAACTCTAAATTAAAACAGAATATAGAACGTTTGGAGGCGGAGAGCAAAAAAGACAACGAGCAAATCTTAATTCTAGAAAACAAACTCGAAGAAAGATGAAAGCTAGGAAACGAAAACAAACACAGAAATAAAGAATGTGCCCCTAAAAGGCGGTGAAAAAAATCGGTTGTCTGTAAAGTTGGTTTACTGACGATAGTTGAACGTGACAACGTCTTTGTCACGCTGCCTCTTTATCGCTCGTTCCGCGCTCTCGCTTGCACTTCAAGCCTTGAATGGAACGCCTCAGAGCGAGGTAACGCCGCATGCGTCATGTTTTTTGGTGCGTGCAGCCGGCTCCATCGAATTATAAGACGTTGTCACGTCAAAAAAAGATGATTTACAATTAAAAAATTATCGAAAACTTTCAATTCCGTTTGAAAAGAAAGATGTGAATGACATTCGTAGAAACAACAACAGAGAGTTAGAACTACGTAATAATTACCACCCTAGACACAGAAGGGTGGTTTAGCGTCGACGTCACGGATCCCCGTCTCTCGGGGCGGCGCGCGGGGGCAACTCGATCAATTACACCGAGATACGCTCTGATTAGGTTACGCCTAGCCTAGTTTACGTTACTAGATCGTCGTGTCGATCCTCAGTCGCTTGTTGAATGTATACCTCCGAATTATGATTGTTTCTATTAGACACTGTTTTTGCGATAATGCAATAGGCTTGTTTCTAATCTCATCTCATCAGCCTATATAAGTCCCACACAGGCACGGGCACAGGGCACAGGCATCACCTCAACTATGAGGTGGTCCGAGTCATACTCCACCACGCGGGCTCAGTGCGGATTGGTGGAGGGGTGTGTGAGGTAAGTGACCAACCTTACTGTCAGATGTTATTAAGCCGCCCGAGGGCCTCTGATTAGGCTTAACGACTAATATCTATCGATATTAACCGGGACCAACCGCTTAACGTGCCTTCCAAAGCACGGAGATGCTTGTAAATAGACGTCACTTAAATGGTCATAATGGTCACCCATCCCAAACATTACCGCGCCTTAGGTTGCTTAACTTTTGGTATCACTACCAAAGCGCTGCAACCATTGCGCCACAAGCACCCCTATGAAAGAAATATTCAAAAACTGTTTCTCTATAAAATAATTCATAATTTCAGATCCCCTTTTATAACAATTCTCTGCAGTTCATAGAATTTGATTTGAAATCAAAATTCAATCGATAAATAGTCACTCAGTCGGCATTGCACGCGATGACGTCAAAGTGTGTTATTCCCATACCAACTCTAATAGAGAAAAGCGTTTTAACAGTTGAACAAAATTACGTCAGCGATTGGTGGTGTCAACTACCCTATTACAACATAACATATTATTGGCAAAATGCGGAATTCACCACTGAAGACAATGAAAACAAAAGCCAAAGTACAAGAAAGAAAGAAAGAAGAATGAAAGAAAAATATTTTATTTGGTATTTTAGGCACAAAGAACAATGAAAAAAGAAAATTATTTACAGACCCAAATTGTATCTCCAAGCTCTAACTTCAAAAAAAATAACTGGTGGGAAGCGAGAACCTTACTTAGTTGCCATAGTTTGTTAAACATGGGTAAATTGGTTAATTAGAAGCTTACCATTCCCATATTTTCATTTTTTTTAAATCATCAGGGGCTCTATTCATATAGAAGTTTCGTTAGCAAATGTTTTCATAGCTTCGAAAAAGTTTCTCTTAGAACTTGGCTGACCATTTGCTCGGTCACACTAACGCGGTCTTCCAGCGCCCATTCAGGCCAGAAACTTGGCGAAAGTGCTTCAATACCGATCAGCGCCGAGCGAGCCTAGTCAGGGCACGTAAACTTATCCGCAGTCAGCAAAATTAGCTCAAAGTATATGCAGATGTAAGAAAAGTACTTCTTTAAAAACGGTATATCAAAATAAGCTATGCACCATCTCATTCATTCATTATGTTCACATTTATATATGAGTTTAAGTAGATGTATCAAAGTTTAGTCATATATATCTTAGTTGTTTCGAAAAGTTGTTTTTTGTATTTTCCAACCATATTTTGCTCAAATTCCCCCTTCCTGTTAATTAAATGTTCCTTTGACCGAAGGTTGTCTGAAAGAGATCGCTACAAGCGATAAGACCGCCGAAATTGCACATCTTCGTTTGTTAAACTTGACTGTAATTTTTGTTTTGTGTTGTAGAATAAAGTGATAATCTATATATCTATCTCATGCATTTGTAATTTGGGCACTTAAAATAAAAATGAGACGCCATGTTCTATCGTCTGTTCATTGTAGCTTTTATCTTAGTACATAATTATATTACCATTTCACTTTATAAAAGGCTCATATTATTTGCATGTGCACCGAAGTTTCGAACCTAACTTTTGTGTCACCACATATTGTACCATAAAGATTGAATCTTTAGTATTCTAAACGTGTCTACAGGATCTAACTTGAAATACCTATTAGATTCTGAGACTTCGTTATAAAAAAATACATACTCACATCGACAAAAACCCGTCATTCAACAACCCACTTACCTAAAATACCTTTAATATAATATCTTATATATATATTTATTTGTTATGTATTTTTTGCGTTCGCTATTTTTAATTTCGAAAAGACATAACACCTAAAAAATTCTTTTTCGGCTCCGGTTCCCCGATTATCCTCCCCGGTAACCGTCTTTTCGATCTTATATATATATCTTAAATATTATCTACTTTTTTATGGACAGTTCTATCGTATCCAAAATTCGGACTTGAAATCTTGTAACACTAACTAAAAATCTCTTCCTTAGGCACAATATACTTTTATCAATTGCTTTCTGCCTAGTTGTTCTGTGGTCAGGTCACGTATTAAATTAGGTCATTCCAGCGCTAATACCTAAACTCAGTCTGTCAGGAGTAATAAGGCAGAGCAAGTAATCTGCGGGATTACCCCGAGATAACAGAGTGCTGGCTGAAGGGTAATCTGGCCTTTGATAAAGGTCCAGCTTGTCTCTAGATAGAGGCTCTAGATAGGTGCACTTTCGTTGACATAAAATGATGAAACTTGTAAAAAATGTGTTGTTAGCAGAGGAACAAATCATGAAGAGGCGTCAATTCTACGTTTTTGTGTAATTGATTGTAAATTAGATCTGAGTCAATGCTCTCTTTCTCTTTCTCTCTCTCAGCTCTGACACATTCTCTTGTGCTGTGACAAAGTTGCATGAGCCGCATCAACTGAGATTAGTACCACGTTTATCTAATTTTTGTTTATCTTATCTTTTCTTATCTATCAAAAACGGGGAAAGAAAAGAAGTCGACACCGACACAGTGTCCACCGAGGGATCGATGCGACGAGCAGGGCTTCACAAAAGTCGAAAGAAAGAGAAGGAAGCCGGCTAGCAGGAATCATCGCGGCACAGCACCGACACGACCTGAACACCCGCTGCGACCGGAAGTACGTTCGACGCTGCTCTACGTGTCCCGCTTACATTGGTCTACGACGGTCGAGAACGTCGTAGACCATGTACGTAAGAAGTCCAACTTCACCCTGAGGGTCGAACGGTTGGAATCCCGCCACAAAGTGAATTTTAATTCATTTGTGGTGAGGGTACCGACCCACCATCTAGCGACCTTCATGAAGGAAGATTTCTGGCCGCAGGGCGTCGTGTTTCGGAAGTTCCGAGGACGGCTGCCAGCCGACACCGCGCGCTACGCATCTATTCGCTGACGCGTGTGATTTGCGTAAAATATTTTAATTAGATTGAGTAATTTTTATTATTTGTATGTATGTTAGTCTGTAAGGTATTTATAATATGGGCCTGTATTTTTTTTAAATCTGTAGCCTGAAATAAAGGAATTATTATTATTATTATTATTATTATCTGGGCTTTAAATATCTGTATGCATAACCGATCAAATTTATTTCAACGATATAACAGTGGTGAAAAATTTATAATATATAATTATAATATATATAATAATTATAATATATATTATATTTTATAATAAAATTATTTTCTAAAATATTTTTTTTTCTTTCTCATCTCTTTTTTTAATTGTTATAAATAAAAGGAACCTACTTTTTCCTCCTAACGCCTATAATAGCCACCATGTTTAACAGAGCAGCCACTCCGTCTTATGGCCTGACAATTTATCAACACGCACTTTATCACTACACGTGTATTGACGGCTGTCGACGAGTACCACAGAAGTAGGTACACCTAAGTGATATTAGCATTACCAAGGAAGAAGAAGGCCAGAAGTACTTTTCTAGAAATTCAACTAGGAATGGAATCTAAAGCTAAAAAGGGGATTATTTTGCTTTAAATTTCCACTTAACGCAACAACAACATCTCCAGAAGATGCCATGTGTAGTAGCGAAACGCGTCGAGTGATTTGTTGGTGTCAGTGTTGTGCATCCTCTGTGTCACGTTGTGAGTTGTACTGCGACTTCCAGCTCTAGTTTCCTCAAGTGGTTGCAGTTGGATGTATTTGCGTTCGTCCCTGCGCTGGCGTCGTTTAGTGGAAATTTTAAGCAACATAATCCTCTTTTACTGCTTTAGTCATGGATTTCCGCAAAGGAACGCCTGATTCCATCATCTATAGGAGTAAAATATTTTGAAGTAACGACGACAATACATAAAGTGAATGAATGATAAATTCACTATACGATTTTAGTTATATCGTAAATGATAAATTCACTATACGATTTTAGTTATATCGTAAATGATAAATTCACTATACGATTTTAGTAATAATTATCGTTTAAAACGACGTTTAACGTCAAATTCACTTTATTTGAAGACGGAATCGCCAATTTTCATCAACTATTTTTAATTTTTATTTATTATTTTTCATTCCTTTTAAAAGTAATTTTAATAAATAAATAAGTGTACCACAACATCGCATACATTGATCTGACTCAGTTGTAAGTAGCTAAAGCACTTATGTTACAGATATCAGAATCAACAGTGGTATTACAAATAAACTTTAATAAATACTTATAACACCCAGACCAGTACAAACAGACAGACACAGCACACGAATGTTTGTACACTGCGGGTATCGAACCCGCGACCTCTTGGTTAATAGTCAACTTCTTGACCATTGCACCAAAATGGTCGTGCAAAAGAAATTCACTGCTTAAATTATTTCGCAAGGAATTCCTACTCCCCTACCTCTTAACCCGTAGGTACTCTACAAAGCACCCTCCACGTAGAGCCGGAATAATATTTTTGTATCGGTGGCTTGATCCATTACACTCGCTTGTGGAGCAATATTTGATGTAGCGAGAGCCTTGGCTGAGACGCGGATCGTAAATAAATTACTTAAGACTGATGAAAATATTGGTACATTTTAATGTAGTGTAACATGCCATCGGAGTATCGCTCACTTAACACTGCTTCTACCCTAGTTCAAGAGCAGTATTTAGCAGTTTTTTGTCGAAAACTTTGATTGCAAAGGCGATATCGAAAACTAGAAGCCGCTATGGGCCAAAAGGGAAATTCAGTTTCGTGCATCGATCTCTACTATGATAATGATTTTACTCAATAGGTCTTTAATAACTACGTAATTAAAAAAAATCTTCTTCCTTAAATTGGTTAGCTGTCAACGTTTTATGATATTGAATACTTTTCTAATAGCTTAACATCTATCTCCAGTTATTTCAGCACATCAGCCCATATACGTCCCACTGCTATACACAGGCCTCAAATCAACTATGACAGTTCATATAAGATCTTCAGTTTGACATATAAGTATTCAAATCGATGTTCCTATGTTACGAATAGTAAATATAAGACATAATATCTATCATAATATCTCAGCCCTAAATATGTGATAAAGGTAATAAATCTACAATGTCATACCCTCAGCACACCTTCAAGCTTTGAATCAATTATGAATTCGTACCTGTAACAAAAAAACATATGAGATAATATAATTTACAGTGTATTTATTTTAGAAGAGATTTTTCTTTTCTTGCCAAACTGGTGCGGGGTAATAGCTGAGTACCATATTCACGGCTTAACCCCATATGTATGTTCAGCGATTTTTGTAGATATCAAGTTTTTTTTTCATATTTTTAAAGATTTTTATTTTAGGCTTCAAAAATTTTTGTAATTTTTTGGCTAAGTTTTTTTCAATCTTTACTTATCTTTAGGTAGTCAATAAATGATAAGCGGATTAACATAAACTGCTTTTTATTGGTATAAAAGAATAACAATAAGTACACACGCGTACAACTAGTCCGAATGAGGCGCTTCCAGCCGTGTCACTGACGTCATAGTAACAATGTAATTGGGATGATGACACCTATCTTAAATATTGTCAAGAACATGGTGTTTAAAAAATATGTTTTCCTATGAAGTTAACACAACCAATATATTTCAAAAAAGCTGTAGAAACCAATTTTTAAACACACAAAACGCAATAAATATTCGGTCAATTGACTCCGATTTCTGACACATGACTGTGACGTCACAATCATTTATTACCATACAAAATCTATGAAGGCAGACCGTTTTGGACAGATAATAAAAAGTATGTCAACAATTGGTGGTGTCGTCTAGCCAATTACAATGTGTCGCTACAAATCTTTTTTTTAAATTAATTGCTTATTATTTTTTTTTGAGTAAAATAATCTCCTTTCTCACATTGAAATTAGATACAATAAATACATAGCTACAACGCAGTTTTAAAATATTGTATATGTTAAAAATATAATGAATAAAATAAATATTTCACAATAATCACACCAATTCTCGAGTCCCAAATTAAGCTACGAGGCTTGTGTTTTGAGTACTAGACAACGGATAAACATACTTAAAATACTTTTTTTTTTTTGTAAATAAATACATAAATAAAATCTTATCTTATCTGATCTTATTATATAACAACTGTCACTTAAATAATCGTCACTGCTTCTTAACACCGATGTAATCCATAGCTTAGCCTATAATTTTTTTATTTTTTTATTTTGACGCAGAATCTTTGAGGAACATGATAAATAAAGAACGACTTCCTGGTCCTAAGATTATACTTTATGATCAGTAGCGGACTGGACGGGAAATATATTGGAAAAATCAAATCTGTTAGGGTATTAAGATAAATGGCCGAGTCATTTTTCAGTGGTTGAAACACAACAAAATAAATAGGAGCTTTTCGTATGAAGCAAAAGATTTCTGATAAACTATAAAGAGTTTATATTTTTATGATAAACTGAAGCTACGTTAAACATATCAGAGGAATCGGATATGAGTAGAACTCTTGACACTAAATAAATAAAATAAATATTTCACAACAATCACACCAATTCTCTAGTCCCAAAGTAAGCTACGTGGCTTGTGTTATGGGTACTAGACAACGGATAAACATACTTAAATACTTTTTTTTGTAAATAAATACATATTATACATAGAAAACACCCAGACCAGTACAAACACACATGTTCATGCACACTTATGCTTGTACTGTGCGGGGATCGAACCCGCGATCTTTGGTTTTAGAAGTCCGACATGTGGACCACTGCACCAAGCGGTCGTCGAAAACACTGAAATAATAAACAATAAATTTACTTCAGAAGATATTTCAATCTATACATAAATGTTAGTAACAATTGTTAGGTACTTTTGATTTAGCTTCTAGATAATTAACAAGTAGTGGACCGCTGTCTTGCCCGCTGTTTTCGCAATTCATCAATATTTTTTTTCATCGTTTACACCTTCCTTAGACTTCCACAAATATTTCAAGGCTAAAATTATTGAAATCGGTTGAGCAGTTCACGAGTTCTAGTGGCACTAACGAACAGCAATCAAACCTAAAATTTCCCATGTGAATGCGTCATTTTCCCGCGGTAAAAAGTAGCCTTAGAATGTCCTTTCTCGGGTATGACATATCTCCATACCAAATTTCATGCAAATTGGTTCAGTAGTGTAGGCGTGATCGAGTAACAGACAGACAGACAGACTTACTTTCGCATTTATAATATAAGTATGGATTAGAATGGATGAAAAGCTAAAAAAATCTTTTTCAGAGCTGTCCGCGCGTCTCTTCAGCGTCAAGGGTGACAAGAAGACTAGCAGCTGCCTCGGTCAGCTTATTAGCGTGGCAATTCAAAGGGGTAATGCTGCCAGCCATCTTGGCACCGCAATAATAAGGTTTTAATTTATAGGTGTATAGTTCATTTAGCTTGTATACTGTATATATTTCTTGTTATTATATCATAATCATTGATTTAATAACTAAAAAAATCTGTTAAAAAAGAGGTAATATAGTTAATTGAACATGACAGTCTATGTTTCCCATTTCCCACCCGGAATCTTACAGGCACGAGTATAATTTATTTAACAGTCCGGCGCTTGCCAATCCAATTTTCCCCTTTCATGCTTCAATAAGCAGGCAGATCTCACTGTATTACTTTATCATAAGCAATAAAACGTTTAGAGTACACGTTAAACATTTAGAATAAACCTTTAGAGGTGCTTGTGGTTGCAGCGCTTTGGTAATGATACCAAAAGTTAAGCAACCTACGGCGCGGTCATGTTTGGGATGGATGACCATTCTGACCATAAAAGTGACGTCTATTATATATATACAAGCATCTCCGTGCTGCGGAAGGCACGTTAAGCTGTTGGTCCCGGTTAATATCGATATATATTATTCGTTAAGCCTGGTCGGAGGCCCTAGGGCGGCTTAATAACATCTGACAGTAAGGTTGGTCACTTACCTTACACACACCTCTCCACCAATCCGCACTGACCCGCTTGGTGGAGTATGGCTTGCACCATTTCATAGTTGAGGTGAGGCCTGTGCCCAGCAGTGGGACTAATAAAGGCTGATGATAATAATAAAACGTTGCATACGATTCCATGTACCGTCACCCTTAGTTCAATTATTAATCGTGTTCATTAAAATAATTCTGCGATCTATTTTTTTTAGTAAAACCCTTTTATATTTTCAAGTGTTCATTAAGAAAATAATGGTTTTATCATTGGCTTGATTTTTAGGATACCTATGTGTTTACAAAATGTATTAATATTTATTTTTGTGGATATTAATAATATCAAACAAAAATAAGATACTTTCAGACAGCCAAATATCTCATTACTTATTTCGAGTGGAATCTCTGTTAATATCGAGATGTTTCGAGCATAAGGACTTGGATTTTGTTGATAAAATTACGCTTTCGGGGAATCGTCAATATTCTTTTCTTATTCCGAAATACATTAATCGCAAATTCTGAAAGTGTATGAATAAGTCATGATCCAGACGACACTTTTCATGGCGAATTGTAAAATAATCATTCATTCTATTAAGTTTGCTATTAATGGGATTGCTGCCTATTGGTAGAGTAATATTAATGGTAGTTATTATCATTTTTCGTCAAAAAAATATGATTCTGAAATATTATAGATGGCATGTGTACTCAAATTAGTAAGTCGGTTAGTTATTTCTCATACTTTGAATCAATCCTATCTATGAACTAAGTGGCATTTTAAATTAATTACTGATTGGTCTTGTTACAAGTTAAAAATAACTTATTAAAAACAAGATTCATTATCCATCCCTATAAATGTCTGCTGCTATAGTTCAAGTAATTCCATAAAAAATTAAAACAGCTTGATTAAACTTTACGGTACACCAATTTTGTATCCAGGGCAAATGTATTCCAATTTCGCCGCAGGCCTTATAAATCATTGGTTTTTGTGCTCATATACACCCACCCGTGTTTGACAAAAATCTGTACACAGGCTAAGCTCAACAAGAAGAGCTACATCTGGCGTGTGTAATATAATATTAGGTCCTTACATATGAAATTGGCGTTTTGTCGTACTGGCCCACAGATATATATTTACATAGATAACGCAAATGCATGCACTTCGCGTGTCCGATCCCCGACCAAAACCCCGACCAAACGTCAAGGTTGGTCGCCGCTAAGTTCAGTCCGCTCGCTCCGTTGCAGCTGGATGGGCCGCAAAAATTTAAAAAATGCCTCGTTGCGTGATAATTAACTGCAGTAGCTCAAAAATTTCAATCGGTTTGGATTGCCCGTCACTAAATTTCGCCTGTGACGTCACAGTAGGTGTTAAAAAGTCGGCACGCTTGGTTTCAATACAAATCGTGATACTTGCGTTATCTATGTAAATATATATCTGTGTACTGGCCACTTTGATCACAAATTTTTCCTATTTGGTTAGGAATTCAAAATTCAAATTTATACAGCTATTTCCACATGTAGTTGTGTTTCGTAAACCGTCATTCATTTGTTTTTTTACTTATCTTTTTTCTGTTTGCATCGCTCAATTTACAAAATGGAAAATTTGAAATATCGCGTTATTTACGAGTACGAGTTCCACCGTGGCACCAGTGCTGCGGAAACGGCTCGAAGGGTTAATGATGTGTATGGCGGTTGTGTCGCAAAAGAAAACACAGTGCGTTTTTGGTTCCAACGTTTTCGTTCTGGAAATTTCGACCTGCAAAACAAGCCCCGTGGACGGCCGGAGACCCAAGTTGATAATGAAGAATTGAAGGCTATTGTGGAAGCGGATCCATCGCAAACCACGTCCGAGTTAGCTGCAGGCTTTGGCGTTAGTGATAAAACTGTTTTAATCCACTTGAAGCAAATTGGGAAGATTAAAAAACTTGAAAGGTGGGTTCCTCACGAATTGAGTGAAGCAAACCGGCAAACGCGCGTCAACTGCTGCGTTACATTACTTGACCGGCACAATAACGAAGGGATTTTAAATCGAATCATTACCTGTGATGAAAAGTGGATTCTCTACGATAATCGGAAGCGCTCATCGCAATGGCTGGACCCTGGCAAGCCAGCCAAAGCCTGCTCCAAGCGAAAATTGACCAATAAAAAGTTACTTGTAAGCGTTTGGTGGACTAGCGCCGGTGTCGTTCATTACAGTTTTCTCAAATCTGGCCAGACGATTACGGCAGATATCTATTGTCAGCAATTGCAAACCATGATGGAAAAGCTAGTTGCTAAACAACCAAGGCTGGTCAATCGCTCTACGCCACTGCTGCTTCACGAGAACGCTAGACCACACACTGCACAACAGACGGCTAGCAAATTAGAAGAACTTCAATTGGAATCTCTAAGGCATCCACCGTACTCCCCGGACCTTGCTCCAACAGATTACCATTTTTTTCGAAATTTGGATAACTTCTTGCAAGGGAAAAAGTTCAACTCAGATGGGGCAGTCCAAGTCGCCTTCAAAGATTTTATTGATTCCCGTTCGAATGGTTTTTTTAGTAAAGGGATCAATGAACTACCTATGAGATGGCAAAAGTGCATAGATTACAATGGCTCATACTTTGATTAAATAAATATGCTATATAAAAAAATTTCGACTTTTTGTTCCTCCCATACAAAACGCCAATTTCATAGGTAAGGACCTAATATGTATATTACACAGTACTGTGTGTAGTACGAGTATTGTGTGTAATATTATATTATTTTTTATATCAATATTATATTTTATTGTGTAACAGGTTGTATTTTTGAATACCTAATTAAAACTTAATGTGAATACTTAAAGCTTCATGCGAATTCATCTACTGTAAATTTTGAAAAATAATTTGTAATTATGTTCATATTAACATCATGATATTTTTTTTTGAAAAAATATATTTTTTACAATGCGATGTAAATTTTTATTACGAGTACTAAAATAAATATGTATATTATACATAAGCTAAGCTACCTATCAATAAAATCCAGATTTTGGTCGACACAATTAAGAGCATTTGTAAAATCGGCAGATACTGACATCCTTAATGTTGACCCTTTGGTAAGTATTTCTTCACTAATGAATTGTCTGATCTCCCACGTACTACGTCAAACGACATACCTCGAATCAATGTGGGCAATCCATTCGCTCCTCCAATACCGGCCCACCCGTTTTGTTAACCGAAACACAAGATTCGTTCCAGCGACGAACGCCGAATATTAGTTTTATTGTGTGTCCACACTGAATGCGCAGTGACGGGGGCAAAGGCGGGCGAGTCAAATTCTATGGGATCTGGCTCCAGCCTTATGCCCGGAATTCACCAAAGCGGCGAAGAGAGAAGACGGGACGAGATGTGTTTTGAATATCGCTACTCGGCAACCGGGACGCGGTTACTGCGCTTTTAAAAAAAATGTCACCCCACAATCGAATGCACTTTCGTCTTTTGTAGTCTTTAAGAAAAGCCCTATCTATGGGGTGGAAGGTTGATAACCTGAGATACAGGAACTATACTAGTTCAGTTATCAACCCACTATAACTACTATTTGTAATGTTAGTCAAGTGTTAAGATTGTATGATTGTTTATATGGTGTCAATAAACAAATTTAATATTAAAAAATGTATTATCAAAAAGATTGATCGCCTCTCCGCTCCGATGTGGAAATAACGGAATCTGATTGGTTAGTTAAAACACATCTTCTCTCATCTCCGTTATTTTCAGCTTTGGTGGAAACCGGGCCTTAGTCACTACAATACAGACCCAAAATCGCGTTTCATATGTTTGATATTTTCACACCCTTGCGTGACTATTGACTGCCTCGTTGGTGTAGTGGCAAAGTTTCTGCCTTACATCCGAGAGATCCTGGGTTCGAATCCCAGGTCGAGCCCAAATTGTTTCTGAGATTTTCTGTCCTGAATTTGTCCGGAAAGCACGTTAAGCCGTTGGTCCTGCTCCTGATATCTCTCCGGTCATGTCGGATTGCCGTCTCACCGAACTTTGAGAGTGATGGAACAGTAAATGCACCAGTGTATTACGTCACATTTGTATACTATCATTATGTCCTGCGTAGTTGGCTGATCTCTGTTGAGATTGGCCGCCGTGGTCGAAATCGACCAGGAGGACTATTATTTCCACGCTCGCCGTCGCCACCGCGTTAGGCTCAAAATGAGGACCTACACTTGTTCGAGCGTTCAATCAACACCGCGTCAAATAGCGCGGCAATCGAAAGCGTAGAGAGCCGCGGAGATTGATGGGAGGTGTGAAGATGGATGCACAATCTTTTCTGGTGTTTGCAGAGTTTAAAGAACACAATCAATCTGTGTTCTTTTCTAGAGCGATCGGGGCTGAGAGACAGTAGTGAAGAATCGCATAGGTTATATCTTTTATATATTTAAAAAGTTTAAGGTAAGTTTAAGTGTATTTTTTTTATGTTCTACATAAAATGCCGCTGGCAGTCCGATTTGTACATTCTCCTCACAGATTCCTAAAAGACTCAAAGAACCTTTAACGACTGAGATTTCCATCGCTTGTCAATGCTTTCTAATTAAAATAGTTCGGTTTCCCATTGATCGTTGCAATGGAGTTACTTTTTGCAAGCATGGTGTGAAATAATTGAGCTAACTTTCGTGACTGAGACGTCTTTCATCTCTCAACCCATCAGCCTGTATACGTCCCACTGCTGGGCACTGGCCTCACCTAAACTGTGAGGTGGTCCAAGCCATACTCCACCACGCAAGCGTAGTGTGGATTGGTGGAGAAGTGTTTGTAAGGTAAGTGACCAACCTTACGTACAGTAAGGTTGGTCACATACCTTACTAAGAATCTGACGATTTGATAAGCCGCCCGAGGGCCTTTGACTAGGCTTAACGACTAATACGAGTATCCACCTTCCGTAGCACAGAGATGCTTGTAGGTGACTAAATGGCCAGAATTGTCACCCATCCCAAACATGACTGCGCCTTAGGTTGCTCAACTTTTGGTATCACCAAAGCGCTGCCACCACTGCGCCACAAGTTATATAGTTAGTCTATGTTTTACTAATTCTGTACTAGTTTTACATTATCCTCTTCAAGTATTAAGGTTATTTTGGCAAGAGTAACTCATGATTTTACAGTATATAATTAATCCTCTGGGGAGGTATATCAACAATCAAACATATCATGTTTCAGGGGTGCTTACCATAATATATAGATGACGACTAACATTCAAAATTCAATAGTCTCTAGTTACTCGAATTATAAGTATCTTTTCCATCACAGAACTTCAATTGAAGGACGAAGCAAGGTTACATAATTATTTCTGTAGGTACTACAAAGCCCTGAAAACGCTCAAGCGAACGTTTCATTCCTTGGATGTCTGTCGCAAATGTTCTCACAAATTATGTTTACACAGACCAATTGCTCCTAAAATGTGAGTAGGTACTTATTTGTACTCCCAGGCGAGATCACAAACGGCAGATTAGAGAACGTCACGGAAAATGGGCCGAAACACAGGATGTTTGGAAAACGATGTGAATATTTCTAGAGCCGATAGAAGATGATATTTTATACAATTATTTTAAGGATTCACCATATTTGTGAAATTGCGGTTATTCATAAATAATCGTAAAGACGGCATTTTTTTTTAAATCAAGGCAAACTACTAAACAACAGCTTAATCTTTATTTTCAAAAATAATTTTTTGACGGTAACTTATAAATCATCGCACTTTTCCCAATAAAGTGTTTGACTCTACAATAATTCTCCATCGTTCACTCAAACACCCCGTATATTATGGAATATGATTCGCCGCGGGGGAATGAGACGGTATATTTCGGACAAGGCATTACGTATTCTTTTGATATTGTTCATCTTGTTACCGTCGTGACGAGAGTGACGTTACAGGGTCAGGCCATATAATCAGGCTCGACTACTGACTTTATGTTTGTTTCTTTACTTTTAAAGTTTAAGTACTTTCCGCGGGCCTCGGAAAGCACGTTAAGCAGTTGGTCCTGCGCCTGATCTCTCTCTGGTCGTGACGGATTGTCGTCACACCGAACTTTGAGAGTGATGTAACAGTGAGTGCACCTGTATATTGCGCTCACACTTGTTGTGCACTATAATATCTCCTGCGTAGTTGGCTGATCTCTGTTGAGATTAGTCGTGGTCAAAATCGGCCAGGAGGATAATTTCTTTACCTACTGTTAATTCACTCTACATGAGCAAAGACAGGCTCGAATGGCGACCGCGTGCCGGGCTAAGTTCTGTGACAGAACCCCCTAAAAGATGTACCGCCGAACTGATGAAGGTCGTGAGAATCCGCTGGATGCGGCCAGCGTAGAACTGATCGTGTCCTTGGAGGAAGACTTTGCTCAGCAGTTACTTCTTATCACATTCTATATTTTTTTTTGGATGAAGCCGCTACTGCTTTAAAACTAGTAACAACAAAATTTAGGCTTAGCCTTTCCTTACTCGAGTACTGGTGGAATGGTTGGTGAAACATTTGTTGGATGAAACTGAGCTGTAAACGTTACTTTTCTAGCGTGAGAAGAAAACCTTTTTTAAAGTTTAAATAAAGTAAAACAAATGCTACCAAATAACAAAATCCATTTTATGATCCATAAATCAAGAAGCTTAAGCGCCTAATGCGTCACATCTCATTCGAGTCAGTATTTGACTCTTAAGACTTAAAACTTGTATCCTAGTTAAAATGTAGAGTCCGCTTAACAAAGCCGAGTTGTTTCCGACTTAACTCAGTCCCACACGAGTACAGAAGCTAAAGATCAACACGTGTTCGGAGCGAATTCACGCAATGTGCGCCATAGAATTTTATAGTGACAGTCGTGTACAAATGCGTGCAGTAGGATCGTTTAGTGATGCGTTGCTTCACTTCAAAAGCCAGCTCACTTTGTAACTCAAACGCACCGCACAGAATGAATGATTGAGAGGAAGAGAGAGGTTATAATCATAAACATAATGTTTATTGCAAGTCAGACGTTACAGTAAGGTGTTACAGTCTCATGAGTAAATTAGTACAGTGACGCCCGGCTAAGGCACAGGAACTTAGTTTCAGAATTAAGTTAAATTAAATTGTGAAACATATCATTAAATTTAATTATATTATCAAGCCGAACTCTATTGAATTTTATCGAATCAAACATAACATTTAAAGCTTAAGAACATTCAGTCATTGATGTCATAGACACAATTTAGAGTCAGGAAATATTTCAATATTTCGTAAAAAAAGAATCTGTTGCAATATTTTAAATTAATATATCAAATTCTAGGTAAATAACTTGCGGCTGATTGTTTTTTCTACTTTTGCTGTAGTCTAAAAATAAGCTAAACTAGAGTCGAGATTAAGAGTTCCACTGTAAATTTATTTAGACGCACTTCAGGTCGAAGGCGATAACTCTGAACGAAGTGACCCCATCAACTTTTTAAAATTGTCATTGATTAACAATAATAAAGAGTCTGTTATCTGATTAGAAGTGTCCCCCAAAGAAACCTACTTTATCTGACTGTATTATGTAGACAGAGCGACAGGACAAAGTTAGGGGTTTATTACGTTTTAACTTTCCGCAGACGACGTATGCGGTCGCGCACTGAGTTATGCACCCTTTTCCATTTGTTACCGATAAAAAATCGCACGCCCATAACTTGTTTTTTTTTTAATGCGTGTGTTTAAATGCGGGGAGTCGATTCTTTATTATGTCTTTTTTGAAAATATAATGGAGTAAGAATATTATATAATGCAGTATCTGTCTGTTTGGCCAAAACTTTGCCATTTTTTATTAATTTATTTTATAAAATTTTGGAACCACACAATTTTATTAGACTGTGAATAGACATGGAAACAAAATTACTAATTCACGTGCAGCAACTGCATTGCTCGCTAACTATTAGGAAAATTAACCGATTTTTTGAAACTATGTATTGTACGATTTAAATGTGCAGTACGATATCAAGCGGCAATGGAAACGAGCTCACACGGGGCTTAGTGAGATGGGTTTTGAATCTGGGGGAGTGAGTGATATTAGCAATCTTGTTCTGTCGACTGTAGTTGCGGGTTCGACTTCGGGACGATTGCATTTAATTACACTACGACGACGGAGTCAAACACTACACACGTAGTTGAGATTTGTAGTAACACTAGGCATATTAAATGAATCTATGGATATATGGCATATCATCTTATATGACGACCACTTTGATGTAATGGTCAAGAAGTTGACTATTGACCAAGAGGTCGCAGGTTCGATCCCCGCACTGTGCAAACATTTGTGTGCATGGACATGTCTGTTTGTACTGGTCTAAGTGTTATATGTATTTATTTAGGTTTATTTGTAATACCACGGTTGGTTTTGATATCTGTAAAGTGCTTAAGCTACTTACCACAGAGTCATGTCAATGTGTGTGATGTTGTTGTATATTTATTTATTATTTATATGAAGAGATTCCTTACGTGAGAATTTTGATTAGCGAGCCGAAGAATACATTCAGACAATGATCCTATCCTGTTATATGTTTAATATTGGAAAGTAGGTAGATACAACCATTCGTGAACAAAAAAAATCATCATTATGTCTAAATCAACGAATTCTAGACAAAGTTACGATTTTGAGTAAAAACAAAAATGGCAGCCGACCAAAAAATACAAACGTTGTTTTCTTTCGGAAAAAATGGACGTACTGTTATTAAATCAAATATCCACGGACCCAAAATAAATAAACTAACTTCTTTCAAAAACAAAAAAAAAACGAAAACGACCCGTATCCTAAACTCCGAAGTATTCCCAAAGTCAACAACTCGCCTTAGCGCAAACTCCATGTAAATCCATTATCAAAACTCCGGAATTTTACAACTTGTAATGTGTAAGGAGGGAAATGTAATAAGCTTGTTCGTGGGTACCTTGATTGCGTGTTTATTATTTAGAGGTGATAAATATAAAGATGTGTACCCATAGGAAAACAGCTTCTTATTAATGGATTAAGACTGATTCGCTTTTTGTTGGTCTCTTGCTATAATACCAAAGAACTTTGGCACTTGATGATTGTTTTTTTTATTCATTGACTATCGACACTTAAATCAAATTGACACTCAACGATTTGATTTTTTTGTAGCAAACTTGCCAACTGTGTTTTGCTACGTTGTAGTTTACTGCTACGATCATAGCTTCGTAGCGCATTGCTACGCATTTTGCTACGAACATATATTGCGTAGCACATCACAGCATAATTGATTAGTAGTTTCTGCGTACGTTTCCTACGTACGTGCTTCGAAACGCTAATAGCATTGCTAGAAGCATTTATACTTATGATTTTTCTAGGTTATAAGTGTTTTATTAAATATGTAAATGCAAATCAACATAGTTGTGTATCTTAATTAAGTGTTTGTAGCTCAAAATGCTATGAAACAAACCGCAATGAATAAAGCTTTTGATAAAAAAAGTCATTCTAATCAACGGTCAAATCAATAAGTTAGTAACAGTGTTAGTACACAGTATTTTAGATATATATGAAACAGTTATACTCGTATAAGATGTAAACTTGTGCTACATTAAAGTCTTTGTAAATTAAATAGCTTCACGAATTCACACGGCAACATTAGCACTCGTAAGTTACATTGACACAAACGTTTCACCCCGGCTTGCGGGCTGCTGCAGGCTGCGGGCGCGACGCGGGCAATAAACCCCGCACTTTATTCGCGGCAGCCCGCATGCCAGACGAACAACTGAGATGCGTAAGTGAAGTGGGCGTGTGAGCTGTTGCTGCAGATGCAAGCATTTTGTGAAGATTACTGTTCATTTTGTCTACTCTATCTAATATGATAACTCTTTATAATACCTCTAGAGTAGAAAAAATTAACAATGAAAATTATTAAAAATAATAAAATAGAAAAAAATATTAGAATAGAAGAAATGAATGCTTTGATTGAATGGGTTCTGATATACTGGTCTGATTTAAAAAAAAAAACAATTAGAATCCTACATTATCCCTGATGAACATGTACTCTATTTTGCAGCCGGGTAGTTTGAAATATTTAAGATGAAAAGGTACGAGGATCATGTTTTGGGTTCTGTACAGACAAATCTGTATCTGCGTGTAGATTCTGCAGGATTGATATGTATTATACTTATATGTAGTGCGCGCGCGCTGCGCCGCGCGATGTTGCTTTTGCCCCAGTGGCCAATATACATTGTAACTAACCGGGTGTTTTAATTGCGAGCTCCCAAACATATCACTGGCGACGAGTTCTACCCGCGCGCCCGCGTTCGTGATGTCGTTTTTAGGAATTTTGTCGGCGTTTGATTATAAAATTAGCGAGTGGGCTATATTTAAAAGCCGATTAACACAGTTTCTAAAAGTAAATTCCATCACTACGAACACAAGTGCAATGCTTTTAACACATTTGTCGGATGAAACTTACCGGTTGCTGCGCAACTTAGCCTACCCTCAAGATGTGGAAAAGTTACAATTTGAAGATTTGGTTTCACTCCTCGATGCACATTTCAAGCCCAAACAGTGCTCTTTCGTGGATAAGGCAAAGTTTTTCGAAGCGGTAAGGAGTCCAGGCGAAAAATTGGGAGACTGGGCCGCGCGACTAAGAGGTCTGGCTAGTTACTGTGACTTCGGCGCCGCCCTGGAAACAAATCTAAGGGATCGTTTCGTTCTCGGCCTCGGCTCAGGTCCCGAAAGAGATAAATTATTTGAACAAAAACCTTCAGAGTTGACCCTAGCGAGAGCTTTGGAACTGGCTGAGCAAGCTGAGTGCGCCAGAAATTCTAAAACCATGACGATGGTAAAAGAAGAGCCATTGTTTCGCACACAATTCGGAAGGAATGTTCGAGAAGGCAGCAGCACGGCGGGTCCTGCTAGGTCGCGCGCGGGCGGAACTAATTCCGCATCGCGATCATACCAGTCGTGTTGTGCAGTTTGTGGCATGAAAAATCATTATCAATCCGAGTGCCGGTTCAAAAACTATAAGTGCAAGAAATGTGGACAAAAAGGCCATTTAAAAAGTGTGGTGAATATTCGCGCGTTAGGCATATTTCTCAGTCTAATAACACCAAGATGGAGGATGCTGACGACGACTGCGAGGAATGTCAATCGTTTCAAATGAGGTACACGAGTTGTAAACCTATAGAATTAAGTATTTTTGTAGGATCGCAGAAAGTTAAAATGGAGTTGGACACGGGTTCAGGGTGCTCAGTTATTTCCGAAAATTTGTATAAACATAATTTTTCTAAATATCAATTGAGAGATTGTAAAGTTAAGATGTGTTTATATGACGGAAGTTGTATTTATCCTTTAGGTTATTTCGAATGTGATACCACTTACAATAATATGACAAAGAAATTGAAATTTTTTGTCATTAAAAATGGAGGCCCACCACTCCTAGGTAGGGATTTTGTATCTACATATAAATTACCGTTAATTCAAAATATAAACTCTATTCAAATAAACGGCGATGTCATGAGTTTACTCCAACAATACTCCGAGCTTTGGCGTGACGAGCTAGGTACATTCAATAAATTTAAGGTAGATTTGAAACTCAAACCAGATAGTGTACCAAAGTTTTTTAAGCCACTTCCAGTCCCTTTTGCTCTTAAAGATAAGGTTGAAGATGAGTTAAATCGTTTGGTGTCCTTGAGCATATTAATACCTGTAAACCATTCACAGTATGCGACTCCTATTGTTCCTGTTGTAAAACAAGGGGGTAAGGTTAGAATAGCGGGGGATTTTTCTGTGACTCTAAACAAGGATTTGGTAATAGATAAGTATCCACTACCTCGAATCGAGGAAGTCTTTGCCAAGATAGGAGGGGGTGCACAGTACAGTAAAATTGATTTAAAAAATGCCTACAATCAATTTTTACTAACCGACGATTCTCAAGACCTAACCACTATAAATACTCATAAAGGTCTTTACAAGTATACGAGGCTGGTTTACGGCCTCGCCAACGCTCCCGCAATTTTTCAAAAATCAATGGAAACCTTACTGTCAGGATTTGAAGGTGTTAGTTGTTGGTTAGACGACATTTGTGTAACCGGCCCTTCGAGAAGTATACATTTATCACGGCTAAAACAGGTTTTAGACCGCTTGAGAGACGCCGGTTTACGATTACAAAAAGAAAAATGCGTTTTCTTTCAAGATAGTGTTATTTATCTAGGCTACGTAATTAGTAAACAGGGATTAAAAACTTGTCCAGATAAGGTTCAAGCTATAATAGATGCCCCAGAACCGACCAACGTCACTGAGGTCAAAAGATTTTTAGGGTTGATAAACTATTATAGAATGTTTGTACCTAACGCGTCATCTTTATTAAGCCCGTTAAACGAGTTGTTATGTGCTGGTGCAGAATGGAAGTGGGGCGAGCGGCAGCGGGCGGCGGTGCGGGCTAGAGGTGGGCGTTGTATGAACGAACCGTTTACCTAAACTGTTTTTTGTACGTGAACGATAGAACTAGTTTATAGTTCACAGATAAACTAGTTTATTCGTCGACTGGTTGACGAGTCCGTTGTCGTGTCGCGAGCGTCTGGCCGATATGCCGATAGGTACTATGGTACTAATCACTCGCGGTCGCTACGGAACGGACTGAGTGAACCCGAACATTGCCGACGCGAGCGAGGAGTCGCGACACCAACTGAATAGACCGCTTTCTTTACGCTCGCTTGTTTTACTAATTGACTATCTCTTTCTTTTTCGGCACGTGCTCAACCTGTGACGTTTTGGTGGGAGCGCTACACGAGAAACGTCTCTATCATAATAAGAATAAGAAATAAAAGTTGCGAATTTTGTTTGTTTTAGTAGTCTATAGTTTAATAAATTAGTTGTTGTTGGAAATTTGAAATGTTGCGTCGTCGCGCGGTGGACGAAATTTATGCAATAATGCAATTCAATTGATATTTCGTTTGTTTTCATCCTAAAGTTTAAATTAAAGTGTATAATAATTGTGTTTAAAACTTGATAATTCTGATTGTGCTTGTGTTGTAAATATTAAGTGTGTAAAATAGACGTACATAAATTAAAGTGTATATATAAACTATAAAGTGTATATAAATACATATCTAAATAATTATCATAAACTTCATAATTGTGTTGTAAATAGTAAATTAGTGTAGTGACTTTAAATATGTCAGTTCGTAAAAACACTAGTGTAATTTGGCATCACTTTAATAAAGACACTCAAACATTAAAAGCTACGTGTAACGAGTGTAAGGATGTGTTAAGTTACAAATCATCATCTGCCAATTTAAAAAGCCATTTGAGGCGAAAACATCCGTCGACTTATTTATCAGTGTTCGGTGCTGATGACCAATCCAGTTCCACACAAAAACAACCTGACCAGAATGAAAATCGGTCAATGCAGCAAGTGGAACCCATTCCAGGAACATCGGGTTCTTCGGTGGTTAGTCACTCGTCGACGGCACCGCCTCCAACTAAACGCCAAAAAGTGATGGACTCATTTATCAATAGAAAAAATAAGCGTCGAGCAAAAAAAACAAATTGACTCTGATTTACTTGATCTATGCATAGACTCGTTCCATCCGTTTTCAATTGTAGAGGAACGAGCTTTTAAAAAGTTCTGTCGATGGATTCCGGGGTATACATTACCTACAAGAAAAACGTTGTCCGGGTCTTTATTGGAAGAATGTTACAATAAAGTAGAGAATCATGTTAGATCTGTAGTAGCTCAAGAAGTAGAAACCATTTGTATAACAACAGACTTGTGGACCTCACGTGTTACGGAGAGTTACATCGCTGTCACAGGACACTACATAACACAGGATTTGGAAATGAAAACTGTTTTGTTAGGTTGTTGTAGTTTTTCTGGAAGCCACACAGCTTTGAATATAGCATCTGAGCTAGAAATTATTTTGAACAGGTGGAATTTAAAAGAGAAAGTAAATTTCGCAGTGAGCGACAATGCTGCCAATGTAGTTAAAGGAATTAAGGAACATCTCGGCATTAAGCATTTTGGCTGTTTCGCGCACACGCTAAATTTGATAGTAGACGACGCGCTAGAACTACAGCAGGGCTTAATTGATAACATAAAAAAAATTGTAGCTCATTTTAAAAGAAGCACAGTATCATCAGAGCGACTGGCTAAGTACCAAATCCAACAAAATCTACAACCTAAACGCCTCATACAACAGGTCGAAACTAGATGGAATTCCGTGTTCTATATGATCGAGAGGATTGTAGAGTTGCAAGATGCAGTGCGATCAACATTAGCGCTTGTTGACAGAAATCTTCCTTTACTTTCAAGCGAAGACTGGACGACTTGCGCCCAACTTTGTCAAATTTTACGTCCTTTCGAAGAAATGACGAAGGCAATGAGCGGAGAAAAATATTTAACAGGCAGTTCTGTAATTATCATGGTACGTTGCCTCAAAGAATCGTGCAAAAAAATTTTACGCAACACCGAATTTGTAAGTTCAGTTCGTGACGTTGCCCTTAAACTTCAGTTAGGCCTAGAAGAACGGTTCCAAAGAGTAGAACAGAGCGGTACCTTAGCCTTGAACACCTTCTTGGACCCTCGTTTTAAAACACAAGCGTTTTCTGACACAAACGAGGCTGCAAAAACAAAAGAACGGGTCAGAAAACTTGTAGCAGCTCAAATTGCAAAACATCAAACAAATCCTACACCATCCAAATCTTCCACAGAAAAAAAGACTAACGACTACAGTCCATGGGATATTTTCGATGGTTTAATAAATCAAAATGAATCCAGTGGTACACCACTTTCTAAAGCAATTAAAGAGGTAGACATGTACCTAGCGGACGACATACTGCTTCGTAGAAATGCCAGCGGTGAATGGAACAGTCCTTTTGTGTGGTGGAAAAATCACCGCCATGTGTATCCGAATTTATTAAAATTATTTATTCAGAACTGCAACATTGTCGCAACATCCGTTCCTTGCGAACGCATGTTTTCAAAGTCCGGATTATTAATAAATTGTAGAAGAACCAGATTAACTACACGAAAAGTGGAAAAAATAATGTTTCTCAATGTCAATTTGAGTGAACAAAGATTTCAAAATTATTATTAAAAATACAAAAAAATTAAAAACCCAAAAAAAAGAAAAAAAATCATAAAATATAAAAATTTAAAAACCAAAAAAAAATTGTAAATATCTACTTGTAAATATTAAACTCATAATTTGATTAATGTTCATAGTTGATTATTATGAATGAAAATGTACATATAATGAAATTAACTTTTAAATACGCCAAGTTTATTACATACTAATTTAAATATAAGTATGCACAATAAGCTTGCCAGTCCTAAGCCTGGAAAAAGTACGAAGGGAAGTTCATTTCAACAATATGTCATTTCATTCTCAATAATCTCGTTTACTAAACGACGACGTATGTACATACCTATTCACATCGTCAAATTGGTAAACGAGACTTTCGTTCGTTCACGTTCACTAATCGTTTATGTGATGAAGTAGTCTTTTCGACGACGACGTAAACTAGTCGAAAATTAGACTGTTTTTTAAACTAGTTTATCGTCGACGGTAAACGGTCTCGTTGCGTCGACTGTAAAATCGTCAACGACCCACCACTAGTGCGGGCGGTCCGTCGCGAGCTGGCTTCTGAGCGGGTGCTCGCGCACTTCGACCCCGCCGCGCGCTTGGTGCTGGCGGTGGACGCCGGGCCCGCGGGGCTCGGAGCGGTCTTGGCTCACCAGTACGACGACGGGTTTGAGCGGCCACTTGCGTATGCTTCACGGTCGCTTTCAACTAGTGAAAAAAACTACAGCCAGAACTACATTCAGAAGGAGGCAACGGCAATCATTTTTGGAGTTGAAAAATTCCATCAGTACCTATATGGTCGAAGTGATCCGTTTATCTTAAAAACTGATCACAGGCCCTTAGTGTCTATTTTTAACAATAACACGGGTATTTCTATGACATCATCACTTAGACTACAACGTTACGCTATTATTCTATCCGCTTATAATTATGTAGTGCAGTATACGCCAGGTAATAACAACATAGCTGCCGATTATTTTTCTCGAGCACCGTTAAAAGCCAACGTTTGCGATTCTGAAACTGAGCATGACTCATACATGGCTTTAAAGTTCTTAAATGCTTTGTCGCCGGCACTTACTTTTAAAGACATTCAACAAGCCACTGAACAAGACAATATTTTGCAATCTGTCATAAAGTATATGAAGCATGGTTGGCCAAGAAAAATTCATTGTAATTTAATTTTGCCCTTTTTCCAAAGAAAAACTGATTTACAGGTTGAACGCGGCTGTGTCCTTAAAGTGCATAAGGTGGTTATTCCATTATCACTAAGGTCACGTGTATTAGACGAGTTGCATAGATCACACCAAGGTATCGTGAAAACAAAAAGCAATGCTCGTAGTAGACTGTGGTGGCCCGGTATAGACGCCGATATAGAACGGCGCGTGAGTGCGTGTGTGACGTGCGTCGGTGTGCGTGACGCGCCGGCGCGTGCGCCTCCAGCTCCCTGGCCGAGGCCGCAAGCGCCGTGGCAACGTATTCATATTGATTACATGAATATATCACAAAGGGACTATTTGATAATAGTTGACGCATACAGTAAGTGGGTCGAATGTTTACACATGACCAGTGGGACCACGACACAGACATTAATTGTTCAATTGAAACGAGTTTTTTCTATATTTGGTTTACCTAATGTAATCGTATCAGACAATGATGTTAAAATAAGCTCTGTGGAGTTTAAAGAGTTTTGTCTTAGTAATGGAATTAAACACATGACATCCCCTATTTATCACCCTATCAGTAATGGACTAGCAGAAAATAGTGTCAAAACCTGTAAAAAAATGCTAAAATGTATTTTTAACGAAAATGTACCTCTAAATAAAGTCAATGACATGTTGTTAGAATATTTATTCGATTACAGAAACACCGTGCACTGTTCGACCGGTGAAACCCCAGCAAAATTAATGTTTGGACGCGAACTGAAAACTCGGTTAGATTTAATAATGCCACCTGAAATTGATAATACACTTAAATCAGATACTTTTAATTCACAAGCCGCTAAAAATAAATTCAAAATTGGGGATTTTGTTTGGGTTCGGTGGTACAGTGCACGAAACGAATCTTGGATAAAAGGGAAAATTATCTCCATTATTGGAAACAGAATGTACAAGTTATTGATTTCTGACCTGGATGTTGAATGTATTCGCCATGTAGACCAAATAATGAAATTTTGTCAACCTAATTTAGCTCAAATTGGTAACGAAAATTTTCTGTCGGAAGTAATAAATAAAGATTGTATAAGCTCAAACACTACATGTTCCTCCCCCGCACCTGTGATGCCACAGAATGAAAATAATATTTGCGAACCATCTTCGGCCGGCTCTGAGGAGTGCCTGCGGGAGGAAGATGAGTGGAATGATTGTGACGATTTAGAGGCTGTTCCAAGCGAGACCAAAACTGTAGCAAACCCATCAGAATCTGTAGCAAATGTCGATGAAAATGACATACCCTCAGCGCCATGTAGATCGCCTTGGTCGAGCCGTTTGCGGCCAAGAAAAAATATATAGTATTCATAAGTAGGTTGCCCTAGCGCTGCTTTTGTAATGTTTATGTTTCTAACTAATCTGTTTTCTCAATTAAAGGTGGAGGGATTGATATGTATTATACTTATATGTAGTGCGCGCGCGCTGCGCCGCGCGATGTTGCTTTTGCCCCAGTGGCCAATATACGTTGTAACTAACCGGGTGTTTTAATTGCGAGCTCCCAAACATATCAAGTATACTAAATGCCACCTTAATGCAAAGCTTTTTTTATACATAGGAACCATAGGCCTTGAATTTTCTTTCATTAGGGCAAGTCAAGTGACTCAAATATTTTCACTTTTGTGTTTCTTTTGTAGGATACCCATGTAAATATTAATATTAAATTTACTTATCCTACTATGTTTAATCTAAGTTAGTTATAATAATAAATATAATTTTAATACCTATTTTCTGTATAATAAATAGGCTATATTTATTTACATTTTAATATTAACTTAGATACTATAATACATTTACTAACTAATTACACTACACCTACTAATTACACTTACACACTAGTTAATAAAAGTCAGTAAGTCGAATCAAATAGCTTCATACATGATAGCGCGTAAAATAGCTATCGCCGCGCGATGCATTGGAGCGGTCGCCGAATGCAATAGTCGTGACGTCACAGCGGCGGCCTAAACTAGACACACCGCCCGGACGACATTGAATATATCCAAGCGCTCGCGTTCGGCGCGAGCCAGTGCGAACACAGATACGACGCGGAGCGCACGTCGCTCGCCCGCCCGCTATACCTATCGGCTTACGCGCGTTTTACATCCGGAAACTTTGTGTTGTTATTTACTTCCCTAACACCTTCTGCAATACAACTAGGTGGCATCCTCTGCCCCTAAACTGGTGACCCCGACTGCACATGTTACATGGAATATTACAACACGTTTTTCGAAACAATGGAGGGTACGAGCAATGACGGTGCACAAAGGCAAGCCTCCACCAAAAGCGATACGAGTGATGTTCATCGTGTTGGAGTGAAGAGCATCCCATTCTATCCGGATAAGCCTGCATTATGGTTCGCTATGCTAGAAGGTCAGTTTGTCTTAGCTAATATCACCAGCGACACCACCAAATTTTATCACACCATCGCTATGCTCGACCATCAATACGCGATAGAGGTGGAAGACATCATTGAGTCGCCACCATTTGCCGACAAATATGATAAGCTGAAGAGCGAGCTGATTAAGCGCCTGTCAGCTTCTAAAGAGCGCAAGGTGAAGCAGCTGCTGGACCACGAACAGCTAGGTGATCGTAAGCCTTCCCAGTTCCTTCGACACCTGCAACATCTAGCTGGCCCCAGCGTGCCGGAGGACTTCATTCGCACCATCTGGACCAGCCGACTGCCCAGTAGTATGCAGACCATCATTGCATCGCAGGCCACTTCATCTCTGGAAGCCATAGCTGACCTCGCAGACCGCATCCAGGACATTGTTCCAGCTTCTCCAAGCGTTGCTGCAACCTCTGCATCAACTTCATCACATCGCCGCAGCACAGATGACAGGCTAGATATGATGGCGGAACAGATTGAGAAGTTGACAAAACAGGTTTACGCACTCTCTACCCGACCCAGTAGACCCAGAACCAAATCCAGGTCTAGAGACAGGAAGAGCAATCGCAGTCGCAGCAGATCCCAGTCAAGTTACCGGAAGCACCCAACTTGCTGGTACCACTGGAAGTTCGGCAGCAAGGCGCATTCCTGCATCAAGCCCTGCGACTACAGCGCGGAAAACGGTCAGGGTGGTCGGTGATGGCGACTGACGATTACCCTAACAGCCACGGTCGCCTATTTGTGACGGACAGGAACAGTAAAACCCAGTTTCTGGTAGACACTGGCAGTGATCTGTGCGTGTTTCCCCGTTCGGCGTTTAAAGAACGACGTTCTAAGACTGATTACGAACTAAGTGCCGCGAACGGAACTGTAATCCACACGTATGGCTACGCTAGCCTTCGTTTAGACCTTGGTTTACGTCGTGACTTTGTGTGGCGTTTTGTGATAGCTGACGTTAATAAAGCCATTATCGGCGTTGACTTTTTGGCTTACTATAATCTAGTTGTAGATGTTAGAAATAAGCGGTTAATTGACAATGTGACATCATTAAATGTTTCAGTCGTGTCCGCCGATAGACATAGCAGCATCTCGTCAGTTAAGATTTTGACCGGTAATTCGATCTATCACGAAATTTTAAAAGAGTTTCCTGATTTGATTCGACCTGCTGGCTCACCACGCAACACTAAACACAACACCATACACTACATCAAAACGACTCCAGGTCCACCTGTCGCTAGCACACCCCGCCGACTAGCTCCCGATAAGTTAAAAATAGCCAAGCGAGAGTTTGATATAATGCTCCAAGAGGGAACAGCTCGACCATCTGACAGCCCTTGGTCAGCTCCGCTGCATCTAGCCCCCAAGAAAGACGGCTGGCGCCCTTGCGGTGATTACCGTAGGTTAAACGCACGCACCGTTCCTGATAGGTATCCGGTCAGGCACATTCACGATTTTACTCACAATGTGTCAGGTTGCACTATCTTTTCAACCATAGACCTAGTCAAAGCCTACAATCAGATACCTATCAATAACGACGATATCCCGAAAACGGCGATCACCACACCCTTCGGCCTCTACGAATTTCCATACATGACCTTTGGCTTGCGTAACGCAGGTCAAACATTTCAGCGATTCGTAGATGAGCTGACTCGTGGCATGGATTTCGTCTATCCATATCTGGACGACTTTCTGGTCTCTTCGCCTGACCCTTTGACTCATCAAAAACATCTCCGTCAGTTGTTTGAGAGAATGTCCGACTACGGAATTTTACTAAATACCTCAAAATGTGTGTTTGGTGCGTCAAAGGTAACGTTTTTGGGGTATAGCATTTCGGCAGACGGCATTAGGCCATTAGAGGACAAAGTTCAGGCCCTAAAAGATTTCCCTAAGCCAGTAACGGTAAAACAGCTTCGGAGGTTCCTCGGCATGCTCAATTTTTACAGACGGTTTATTCCTCGTGCAGCTGAAACCCAGGCACCTCTTAACGCTCTCTTAACCGGCTCAGTCAAAGGAAACCATCCTATCGACCTGACAGGGGACGCGCTTAAAGCTTTTAACGATTGCAAAAGTAGTTTGTGCAACGCAGCACTTTTAGCTTACCCAGATTGTCAGGCTAAACTAGCAGTAACGACTGATGCTTCAGACGTGGCACTAGGCGCTGTTCTTCAGCAGCGAATTGAAGGCGCCTGGCAACCACTAGCTTTTTACTCGTGCAAGTTGAGTCCCGCGCAACGTAAGTATTCTCCGTACGATCGCGAACTCCTTGCTATATACCAGGCCATAAAATATTTCCGCCATATGCTGGAAGCGAGAGAATTCACGATCTATACCGATCACAAGCCACTCAGCTTTGCCTTTCGTACGTGTAAGTCAAGCTGTTCGCCTCGTCAGTATCGGCACTTAGATTTTATCTCTCAGTTTTCCACCGACATACAGCACATATCTGGCAAGGACAACGTAGTCGCGGATACACTTTCACGTATCGAAGAGTTGGAAGCCCCGGTAGATATGAATTCTCTCGCCAAGGCTCAGGACGCAGACAACGAGCTTCTCATGATTCTTGAAGGCAGCACTTCACTTCGTTTAACGAAAATGAGAATACCTGGTAGTCGCCATGAACTATTTTGTGATGTTAGTACACCGACTCCCAGGCCTTTCATACCAAAAATCATGCGCCGTCAAGTTTTTGATTGTTTGCACTCCTTGAGTCATCCCGGACCTAATGCTTCCGCCAAACTGATAGCTCAGAGATACGTCTGGCCAGGTATCCGGAAAGACTGTAGGGAATGGGCAAAAGCTTGCCTACAATGTCAACGCGCAAAGGTAAGTCGTCATGTGTCTGCACCATTGGGCACATTCGACCTACCCCGCGCCAGATTTAAACATGTCCATATTGACCTGATAGGTCCCTTCTCCGTATCAAACGGCTACCGGTATTGCCTCACCGCAGTCGATCGTTTTTCGCGATGGCCTGAAGCGGTACCCATAGTCGACATTTCTGCTGAGACAGTAGCAAAAGCTTTCATAGAGGTTTGGATAGCACGTTTCGGTTGCCCAGCAGTTATAGTTACGGACCGTGGTAGACAGTTTGAGTCGGCTTTATTCACTTCTCTGTCACAACGTATCGGATTTCAGCACCGTAGAACCACAGCGTATCATCCTGCTTGCAACGGTCTCGTCGAGCGTTTTCACCGACAGTTAAAAGCCGCCATAGTCTGCCATGCCAACAGTAACTGGACAGAGTCGTTACCGCTAGTTCTCTTAGGTATAAGAAGTACACTGAAGGAAGATCTACAAGCTTCTCCAGCTGAACTTGTTTATGGTGAACCTTTACGGCTCCCAGGAGATTTCTTCCAACCTAACTTAAATGGAACAACCGACATGACAGACTTTACAGCCAGACTTAAATCTTTTGCGCAAAAACTCAGACCTTGTCCAGCGTCCCGACATAGCTCAGGAGATAAAATATTTATTTTTAAAGATTTATCCACCTGCACTCATGTATTTTTACGTGACGATACTGTCAAGGGCACTTTACAACCCGCATACACAGGGCCATATAAAGTTTTAGATAGAGGTCCTAAAACATTTAAATTAGATGTCAAGGGTAAATCGGTCACAGTATCCATAGATAGACTAAAGCCAGCCTATATACTGTCACCTGAAAATAATGCTAAGTTTAGTGAACCCCTTGCACCTCAGCCTAATATTATGGCTCCACCTTTAGTTAATGCGCCAGAACCAATAACTACACGTTCTGGTAGGAAAGTACGCTTCCCAGATTTTTATCGCCCGTAGTGACGGTCTCTGGGGGGGAAAGATGTAGGATACCCATGTAAATATTAATATTAAATTTACTTATCCTACTATGTTTAATCTAAGTTAGTTATAATAATAAATATAATTTTAATACCTATTTTCTGTATAATAAATAGGCTATATTTATTTACATTTTAATATTAACTTAGATACTATAATACATTTACTAACTAATTACACTACACCTACTAATTACACTTACACACTAGTTAATAAAAGTCAGTAAGTCGAATCAAATAGCTTCATACATGATAGCGCGTAAAATAGCTATCGCCGCGCGATGCATTGGAGCGGTCGCCGAATGCAATAGTCGTGACGTCACAGCGGCGGCCTAAACTAGACACACCGCCCGGACGACATTGAATATATCCAAGCGCTCGCGTTCGGCGCGAGCCAGTGCGAACACAGATACGACGCGGAGCGCACGTCGCTCGCCCGCCCGCTATACCTATCGGCTTACGCGCGTTTTACATCCGGAAACTTTGTGTTGTTATTTACTTCCCTAACACCTTCTGCAATACAACTAGGTGGCATCCTCTGCCCCTAAACTTTTGTTTTTCGTATTTATTTCTGCATAGGTTAGAGTTAAAATTTATATGTAACAAGCTTTTGATTGTTCGCATAAGATAGTGCTATAAAGTATGTGTACAAAAGTTCAACTTCTTTTGTAGATTATAAATCTATAAATTTTTATAGATTACATATAAATTTTAACTCTAACCTATTAGTTTCATAAATAAATAAATATTTTACAACAATCACACCGATTCTCTAGTCCCAAATTAAGCTACGTAGCTTGTGTTATGGGTACTAGACAACGGATAAACAACATACTTAAATCTGGGGGCACTACCGTGCCCCCGCCAAGACGAGCCATGCGAAGCGCACGGGCACTACCTACCTTTTCTCGAAGCGCTTCGTCGTTTTTTTGAACCCTCATAACTTGGGTTTGGATTATGCTAGATCAACAAAATTTTCGGGATATATTGTCAATAGCGGACTTATTGAACATATTAAGTTTTAACTACATTAGCTTTTATACTTCAGATTTTATTTATATCTAAAAAACGCTGATTTCGTCACTGACTAAAATTATTAAGGTATTTCCTAATGTCCTAGAAAGCTGAAATTTTGTATGTAAGCTAGTATTAGCACACAAACAACAAAAAAATTATAAAACTTGTAACTTTCATCCCCCAACCCCTTAAACTAGGGGATGGGAGTTTGTAATTTTAAATTAAATTTTGATGACGTTCGTTACTACAAGAACTATTGTATAACACAAAAGTAATGAACAGTGAATTGATTTTTCACCTTACGCCGATGTGAATGTAGCGAAATGGCCAAGCCACATATTTGGACTAAGGTGTAGAGTTTGTGAAGTTAGGCCTTGTAGAGTTAGGGCGTGTAGTGTTAGAAGCTTGGCTCTAATGAGATCTGATAACTTTTTGACAGTGCGAGTCATATGGGCTTGTCTTGGCAACATTTTACATGAAAATGTTTTTGGTGTCCTTTTTTTTGTAAATAAATACATATTATACATAGTAAACACCCAGACCAGAACAAACACACATGTTAATATACACATATGCTTGTACTGTGCGGGGATCGAACCCGCGACCATTGGTTTTAGAAGTCCGACATGTAAACCACTACACCAATCGGTCGTCTTTCATCGTTCCATTAATTGTTTATTTTGATACTATTATGTCACTGTGACTTGAGTCAATGTTTTTTTTTATTGCCACGGATTCAGCCCTAATCCCAGGCGTTGGTCGAACTTGGCCGAATAATCTATCACCCCAACGTGTGGAACTAGATAGACCATAGCTCACAAGTTGATCTTGATGATTCCATGGGATAGTCGGTGCGTTAAAGTAGAATGGGAGTTTCTTATTTCCTGAAATAATAACATGGACTTCGCCAGTTCATCCCCACTGATCATCAAAGAATAGAACAGCGCAAGGAAGTTTCGACGAGTGTCGACTTAATTTCATAAATACTACACACCTGTGGGGTGAGAACGAACGTCTATCGTATCTTCACGTATACTTAGCGTTTACCTATCGTTAACTTGTCAATTTGTATGGAGAAACTGTCAGTTTCTGACGTAATACAACGATGGTGTTTGTTCTCACCCCACTGCAGTCCCTGTAGCTTTCGTGAGTATTCTTCTCCTTTGTGGGAAATATTTCTAGCGATTGCATTGCATCGATTCGAATTTTTCGAATCCTAACCTCAAACCATTCTCTTTCAGTTTCTGTTCAAAGCTTCTCGACGAGCAATTTGTGGCCGTGCACAGAGAGGCTGCGGCGTACCTGAGCCCATCTGCACCTGCTCGCCACATTTTTAGAACCCCTTTTTGACGACCACTTTGGTGTAATGGACAAGAAGTTGACTATTAACCAAGATGTCGCGGGTTCGCTCCCCGCACTGTACAAACATTTGTGTGCATGAACATGTCTGTTTGTACTGATCTAGGTGTCATATGTATTTATTTAAGTTTAATCGTGATACCACTGTTGATTCTGATATCTGTAACACAAGACTAAGTGTTTAAGCTACTTACCTCGGAGTCATCAATCTTTGTGATGTTGTATATTTATTCTGGTAATTATTATTTTTATTTTTTCTTTGTAGCGGGAGGTAAATAGATCCTTTTAGAACAGGGTTTTTTTAAATGTAGCCTTTCGCTTTATTTTCTTATCTTAAGCATCTAGTATCCATTTACCTACATTAAACCTAGTTTCTTGTTAGCATCAAAAGATCTTCTAATTTGTGTAATGGTAACCCGTCTCAGACAACTTTTAATACTGGAGGTGTCATATGTCTACTTTTTCTCCAGGGTTTTTTTGTGCTTACTGAAAATACCTGTCAATCTTTCCGAGGCCTGTAAGATCCGATCGGCTTAATAACAGCGGCAAGTAACCGGTCTCTGGAATCTGTCCTCGGCTTGGACACCTCAGGGAAGTGCTCCTTTTATCTTGTACTATTTGTGGCGCGGCTCTTCGCGTTTGGCGCGCAGTTTTTACTTCACTTTGTGGATACTAAACTATTTAAAATTGCAAAATGTATTGGTTGCCCCAAAAAATATTTTTATGTTAGAAATTACTGTTTAACGGAACCGAGCTTACGACAGCTAGTGCCCGCTGTTTCCCCTAGTGCTCTGCGCTAGCTAGTCCTGGTATATTATAAATGGTATTTGTAAAATTGTACATTGTAATTAATTCTAAATTGTATCTTTGTTATATGTTTTACATGAATTTTAAATTACCTATTATACATGTCGGCGCGGCACCATCAGACGTGACGTATAGCGTGACGTTAAACGTCATCTGTCACTCAGACAGCTGTCACAGTGGCAAACGTCAAGCAAGGATCGGGCCTACCTCCCTCCGCCGGCTCGTCTGGGTGCACTTCCGTTTCCGGCGAGGACAAACACACACTTTTTCACGAAATAAAACTGAATCCAATTCCATTGCGCTATACGTGTGTTATTTTAATTGTTAAGTGAGTGTGATTGATTAAATCGATATCGAGAAGACGTTGGAGTATTTATTTTGGAAATCCTATCGCCATGGATGACGACACCGACTCTGCACCGAAGAACGTAGCGGACGCCCTTCCGATATCAGAAGCGGGATTGCGCACGTACACAAGTGACGACAAATTATCCTGACGACAAATGACGAATGTTATTGGAGCAATAAAATCAAAACTTCCTGACTTTAATACAGGCCATGAAGGGCCCGGCTGCAAACCACGTCGTACACCTTCCTGAGTTCGACCCTGACAAGCGAGAAGCGGATCCTCTAGCGTGGCGTGTGTGTGACTGCTGACATGTGCCTCTCGGATAATCCACTACTGGCAGCCCTAATCATTGCCCTGAGTAAGGCCCTAAAAGGATCATCATCAACCTGGCTTTCACACCGCTCCCCTCTGCGTCAAGAAAGGCGGCAACGTAGTCGGCGCATCAAGCAAGAACGTCGGCGTCGGCGTCGGCGCCGGCAGCGGCGGCGGGGGTGCCAGCGGTGCCTCGCTCGAGTGACGAGACAATTTCTGCGAGGTGCGCGGTGTTCGCGGCGAACTAACACAATCCGGTGAGTCGTAACCTTTTTATTTTGATAGTGGTGCGGTTTCGGTTTTCTGAAGTTCGTATTGCAACTAACGTGCGTCTTTCAGGCGTCGGCAACGCTCACATTTATTGTACCGAACAGATTTTATTGCACGGTAGTTATTTACCGGCATTGTTTAAATTTGTTATTCTTATCTTGCCAGACGATAGTATGCCGTATGATATTATAATAGGTTCGGGTATCTTAAACTTAGGTCTGGCTACGGCCAGATCTAAGTTAATCTATCAAGTGCGCGGCTATCAAAACCGGTTCTCTGTTTTAGTGCAATTACAGAAATAGATTTTCGGTCAATCAATACCAATATCTTACCTGCATTACGAAATTACCTAGTAAATTTTCTATCAGAGTTTTCGTTTGCTTTTATTGAAGGTTTACCGCAAACCCGTGTGACAACAGGTGAATTACCTAGTCATTCAGCCCGGCGCGTACCGTATATCGCCGTCCCTGTCGTCTGAGTTCGCAAGAGCGAGATGTAGTGCCTACTAAACGAACTATTGAATGCGAGCATAGTTAGACCAAGTAGTTCTCCTTTTTCGAGTCCCATAGGTACTACTCGTAGATTATATACATATATATAGAAAATACGGTTTCGATCGTTTCTCTCTGCCGCGTATTGATGACCAAGTAGCTTGTTTGCATGGTGCGAATTTCTTTTAACGTGTTTAGATTGGTTTGACAAAATAGCAAAGTATGTTTGCAAATTTATTGACAATTGTATCACTTGTGAAGTTTCAAAGTCTCTTTCAGAGAAAGTATTCGCCGAACTTCACTCAATACCAAAAGTAACTATTTAGTAATCTGTGCCAAAACTAGCTGTCCCGTGGCACACGGTGTACGTAGATATTATCGGCAAATTAAGTGGCAAAAATGACCAAAAAAAGTATGTAATAGTTTTGATAGACGCATTCACAAAGTTCGTGCTCTTGTATCACACTATGCGTATTGATACTCCCAGTGCCATTGTAGCTTTAAAGTCAAGTATCTCCTTTTTTGGTACCCCTACGCGCGTCATAGCAGATCAACGTCATTGCTTTGCGAGTAAGGATTTTAAAGAATTACGTGATTCACACGGCATTCAGTTGCATTTAATCGCGACAGGTTCGAGTCGTGCGTATAGTCAAGAGGAGTGGTTAAAGGGAATGTTGACCTGTGTGGAGACTTCAGATACGAGGGCGTTTTGATAACTCCATGACTTTCAGGCTGAATAGAAACTTTTTTTATTTTTAAGTAATGATATTTTCTTAAAAGTAATATTTTTGCGAACCTAAAATAATTCTATTTTCAAATATGGCGCGAAAACAATATTTAATAACAAAAGAAGTTTGGCGGCTGTGAAGGTGTTCTTCGAAAATGAAGAAATCCGAGTTTCGAGTCTTGATTAAACACTATTTTTTACGCGGGAAAACCATTAAGCAGACCGAAGACAAGTTGAAAAAATATTACGGGGATTCAGCGCCGTCTCATGGAATGGTACATAAATGGTTTACTGAGTTTCGTTGTGGACGTATTACAACCAATGATGTCGAGCGCCCAGGAAGGCCGATTGAGGTAACCACTGAGGACATTGTTAACAAAATCCACGATATTGTTTTGGCTGACCGTCGAGTAAAGATACGCGAGTTAGCTGAGGCTGTGCACATCTCAACTGAACGAGTTTTTCATATTTTGCACGATATTTTGGGAATGAAAAAACTTTCTGCAAGATGGGTGCCGCGCTTACTGACAGTCGACCAAAAGCGAAAACGCGTGACTACTTCTGAGGCATGTCTGGCTATGTATAATCGCAATCCAAGTGAATTTTTGCGTCGGTACGTAACCGTGGATGAAACGTGGGTCCACCATTATACGCCAGAGACTAAACAACAGTCAAAGCAGTGGACTTCTACCGGCGAATGTGCACCAAAGAAGGCAAAAACGGTATGTTCGGCTGGTAAAGTGATGGCAACAGTATTTTGGGACAGTCAAGGGGTTATTTTCATCGATTTCTTGGAGAAAGGCAAGACAATAACCGGTGCTTACTATGCTGCATTGCTGGAAAGATTTAATGAAGAGTTGATGAAGAAACGACCGCATCTAGCAAAGAAAAAAGTTCTATTTCATCAGGATAATGCTCCGGCCCACTCGTCTGCAGTCGCGACTTCAAAACTTGTCGAATTAGGATATTATTGCCGCACCCTCCATATTCACCAGATTTAGCCCCCTGTGACTTCTTTTTCTTCCCAAACATGAAGAAATGGCTTGCTGGGCAAAGATTTTCATCCAATGAAGAGGTGATAGCTGCAACCGAGGCCTATTTTGCAGGCTTTGACAAAAAGTATTTTTTGGATGGGTTGAAGAGATTGGAGCATCGCTGGAAAAAGAGTGTAGAGTTGAAAGGAGAGTATGTAGAAAAATAAAATGTTTTTGTACACAAAATATATGTTTTTCTTTTCAAAGTCATGGACTTATCAAACCGCCCTAGTAGGTTGTGGTAAGACGCACTTGAAGAAGTTCAGTTTGCATTTAATTGACAACAATCCACGTGACAAAAGACTACTTACTGCAATTAAGTTACAGATACTTCCAGAGACATTACCTACCTTATTACAAATCAAGAGAATGCAACTTTGAAATCGTTACCTCTCTGTAAGACGGTGCTCTTCCAAACTACTTAACATTTCAACATCCGGGCTTAATATTCTTTCCGCTCACTAACTGCCGTTTGAGCGAAACTTAAATTCGAAGGTAATTGCAGCGAGAGAGTATATTAACTCGCGCGGAATTTCATATCGTTGCCTATGTAAGTGTGTAATTAATTTGCGGCAATAATCCCGCGACACTTATGGCGAGTTATAGTTAACGGTTAACGTGCGGTGAACATTGATGTTGGAATTATATGGACGAGAAACACTTATGATAGATAATAAATTATTGGGATGAGAAACAAAAAAGTGTATATCTATATAATTTTTGATCGTTTTTTTTGCTCTATTTGTATGGCCAATGACCTCTAGGAGGTTTTCTACAGATAGAACTTATCGGCCATTTTAGTCATGACATTGGAGTGGATAGATACTAATGATAACTTGTCAGACTCATGATTTTTCAATAAACAGTTGGCGCTAACAGTCAGATAAAATTCCTAAAGTTTAGGCACTCGCTTTAAAACCAAGTAGGCGAATTACCGCGCGCTATTCACTTGTCTATTTTTTTTTTAAATTGCTTACTTTTGCTGACAAGGGGGATGGGGGGGGGGGTAAATAATTGTAATTATTCTGCATACGAAATACTTGAGTGACCCCTAAGACAGAAAATTAAAATGAATGACAACCACACCTTGAGATACAAACATTTGAACTAAGACAGGATTATATTATTAAAATCGTTTGAAATATGTTATATTTATTTCTAATAAGGTTAAATATCTTTAAATTCATATATCTAATCCACAATATCCTTCCCAGTTCCATGGTAGCGAACGTGTCGTGTCAAAGCAGTAACGAAGTTAATCGTGAAACACGATGTAATATAGTGCTGTCGTTTTGTTACCGTTTGTAAAGACCTTATTGTTTGATGGATGGATTTCGATTTGAGGTTAAAAACCGTACAAAGGTCACACGAGTACAAAGGAACTGCTATAAAGCTACTTAAGTTGTGATAAACTGAATTGGATACTGTTGGGTTCATTAGCTATCTTTTCACGCACAGACCTTCGTTATGTAAGTACTATCAACAGAATAGACTTATTTTACAACAACCACACCAATTCTCTAGTCCCAAATTAAGCTACGAGTCTTGTGTTATGGGTACTAGACAACGGATAAACATACTTAAATACTTTTTTTGTAAATAAATACATATTATACATAGAGAATACCCAGACCAGAACAAACACACATGTTCATGCACACTTATGCTTGTACTGTGCGGGGATCGAACCCGCGACCCTTGGTTTTAGGAGTCCGACCTGTGAACCACTGCACCAAGCGGTCGTCTATTTCCAAGACTTTATGAAAAATTCAAACGATGATCCTCAAACTTACAACTGAAACTGTAAAAAGTACTCCGAACAAAAGTAATGCTGAAAATCAAGTGCAACTCACAGTTGGCGAACATTGTCGAACTGAATTGTAGAGTTGCACAATTTATTGCAATTTTTATTGCTTTCCAGTAGAAAAATCTCATAAAGCTCCATCCCGGCACTTGCAATTAAATTGCGAAATTAACGAAGTGAGAGATCGCAGTTCTCAAGATGTCATTTGGACTGATAAAAGAATTCATCGGAGGCCACTTGTGACACTGAAATTGCTGAAAGCGTTCTAAATGGATGGATAATATTAAAGGCTTCATTGCACCAAGTTAATTGACAAAGCAAAAAAAATTTTTTTTTCGTCTTTGTTATCACGTTTGAGTGTAATCGTGACATGTAAAGTGTACTTAAAAACATGAGATGGCTTTTAATAAATAATGTTATGTACCTAATAATGTACATTGTTAAGCTATTCTGTCGTCTACCTTCTTTTTTCTCGCTGTGGAAATGCTTTTACGCATGCCCCCCACAGATCTGCAGGGGGGTATGTGGGACTCAACGGCTGGTGTGCAAGGCCGTTATACCCATTAAACCACAGCGCATTCCACCACTCCGCCATTGTGGGGGGTGCCATGGGGTCGCGTCAGCATTCACCACGGCACCCCGGCGGACAGCCCGCGGGCCACAAACTCCTTGGCGGCGGAGCAAGGTTGGGCTCCGCCACCTCCCGGCCGCAGAGGATAGGGAGGACGGCAACGACACACCGCATCTCCTCTTCCTCTGCGGCCCCACCGCAGCGCCATCCAACGGTGCACCCCCGTTTGGCCGCGGGAGATAGGCCGCACGGCAACGACACACCGAGACGTCTCTCCTCCCGCGACCGCACCCGACTGCGAGGGACAGCCAAAACTGTCTCCCACACCCGCACCCTTGGACACATCCTGCGCAGGCCTCCCCAAGCCCACGTGGAGCGTCCCCTCCCGGGATCCCGCTTAACTTCACCGTGGGTGGCAAAACCACGGTTACTGAGGCCCCCCACCACGACAAGGTGGAGATCCCACAGGGGGGATTCTGTCGTCTACCTGATATCAATATATAATTTTAGTATTTTGATAATAGGCTTATTATAAGAAATAATGAAAATTGATTTTCTATAAAATAACTCATAATTTAAGATCACCTTTCATTAATAATTTTCTGCAGATCATATTATTTGATTTTTAATTATATTATCGATAAATAGTCACTCCGTCGCAATTGCACGCGATGACGTCAAAGTGTGTTATTCCTATACAAACTCTATGGAGAAAAGCGTTTTGACAGTTGATAAAAGGCATGTCAATGATTGGTAGTATCGACTACTCTATTCTAAAAAGTAATCCCAATGCTTTTGTACGAATAATATTGAGGATATAAAATTAAAGTTTCAAGATTAACAATCAAACCTGTTTCTCTATGCTCATCCTATAAATTTCGTATTCCAAATGATGGACACATGCATGAATAAAGCCGATCTATGATAAATCATTAAATGCCCTGCTTCTGGCTTCATTATCACCAAAATGACATTTTCTAATCGTCAAATATCGTGGCTTATAAATCGGCAAATTTTATGGTCTCAACGAAATGCCAGAAACAAAGCGCTTTGTTTGTCGGCCTTTACACAGCTATGAATAAGGCGGCTATGTAGAAATGGGATTGCTAGGGCTGTCATCTCTTTCAACTTTAGAAAAACGATAGAGATTAGCTACACTCTTATTCAAATTTACCTATTAAATAGCTTCTATTCCTATTACATATTGAAAAAGAGAGAGGAAAAGAGCTATTTTTAATGCCAGTAAATTATCCTAATAAAAAGGATTTGGTACTCAAGCTGAAATAAAAGTAGAAACTTGGTCGGCCAAAAGGCGAAGCTCAATAAGAAATAAGCAAGCTCCAATTTTTACAACACTAACACTTTAGGCGTTTTCTTAATTGTTATGGCAATCGTAAAGTGGCAACCCTTAAAATAAGGGAGTCGGTTGATTAACGCGTATGCTACCGGCGGGAGCGGCGATTGTTTTGGTAGCGGCCTAGCATCACAGAATAGATGAATGTAGACAATCTACCTTACAAACGTTGAGCTAGACTTTACAGTTACGATTTTAAGTGAATATGACTTGAATATTTATTTTCTATCTAGATTTGACAAGCTCCATGGTATAGTGGCGCGTGCACCGGAGTCAAGGTGCCGCCATGAGGACCCCGGTTTGATCCCCGGATGGAGACAATGTTGGAATTTAATTTTTAATGTTGTCACAGGTCTGGGTGTTTGTGGTACCTTCGTCGTTTTTGATTCCCAAAACACAAGGGCAAAACCTACATTCTTAAGAATTAGAGCAATTTATGTGACATTGTCCCCATTTGGTTATTTATATTTTTTGTATTTGGATGTGTAAAATAAGATTAAGACGAATTTTTTTATTTAATTTTAAGAGCGATACCACAAATCCAATGACATCGACGTTATAGGTATCTTGGTCCACATAAGGCTAAACACCGGAATGCTAGCAGCGGCTGAAGTCAATAGCCATCATTAGAAAACGCGTTGCGTCCCTGCGGCAGCGCAAACAGCTCTTAGAGGCGGTCGGGGCGAGACTGGACGCTGACAGTGCTATTATGCAGCACTGTCAGCGTCAGCGTCACGCCTCCATCCCTTCACAACACCTAAATAAATTATAATAATTTTATAATTAATACTGTATTAATTATTTTATTTGAAATTGAACTGTATTGTACTAACATAGATTGAAGCTTGCATTGTTACTAACATTATATGGACCCAGGTTCGAAATAAACACATTTTATTTATTTATTTTTATTTAAACATTTGAAGTAGGCTGCTAAAGTACAAAAAGCATAAAAGTATCTAATCGGACAATACTAGTACCATTTTAGGCAGTTTCGTGTTTTATTGTAGATAGCATCTTCCACGGTTAAAAAACTTGTCCTTCTACGTTCACACTCTGTGGCGCGGTAGTTCCCAAAAGGGATCGTTCAAGAAAGGTCGGATTTGCCACAGCACCGCGACCGGGATGTGTTATTGGGGCGGTGTAATGCGAAATTGCCTCGGTTGGATTACCGCCTCAACATTATTTTTGCTCGTGTTTGCTATCACGTGTGTATTTCGTGTTGAAATTGAAGATGAAAAGCGGTGAAAATAGAAAAGTCGAGGTGTATTACTGTAAAATCTATTGCTCTGTGAAATTTGCGTTGTTAATGCTAAAAAAATAGAAACTCAATCTATTGCTATAACTATTGCTCTGCTTTTACTGATATCAAATATCAAAAATTATATTTATAGATAACAAGTAAATTTTACACAGTTTTGGGATACCCCTTTTAAGCTTAATGCTTGTGTTAGAGGATCCCGCTCTGTTACGTCCAAGGTATTCTAGGTATAAGTTTTATTTACCAATATTCTTAAAACTAAAATATGTGAGATGCAGAATAAAGCAGCAGGATTATAGGTTCATTCTAAGCTACAGACGGTTTCTGTCTGTAACTTACGTAACATATCATACATAACTATACAATACAATAAAAACAATACAATAATTCAATTGGCTTAGTCGTATTTGGTATACACGACCATTACAGAATATAAGCGACGTCTATTTACAAGCATCTTTGTGCTTGGCTTGTTTAGCTGTTGGTCCTGGTTACAGTAGGGTTGGTACACATCCCCCTCGAATAGAGCACGCCTTGCCGTGGCGAGGGGGCTCAGTAGCCTGTCGCAATCCAGCGACAGGTGAAGCCAAGATGCTCTGTGGAGAGTGCCTCTGCGTCTGTTCCCGTATCGGGTGGCAGAGGCAGTAGTGAGTCGCGTCTATCTCGCATCGAGCGGCGGCTCACCGAAGTGGTTGTGGCTCCCAGCACCCCTCTGGCTTATCAGAGGAGGCAGGGGATGTCCTAGGGTCGCCCGGACCCTCCTGAGAGACGGCGCCAGTGAGCCGTCTGGAGTGGAATGAGATGTCCTCACCCCACTCCTTGGAGATTCGCCCTCCTGCTTAGAGGGCGGACGTTGCTGCTGGCAAGGGTCGCGGGACTGTTGAGACACCGCGGCCCCTGCTGTCACAGCCACACGCAGCGGGCTTCGTCAGGTTTTAGTGGGTATACCCGAATCCGGGGGAGTCCCACACACGCCCCTCCGGTCCCCGACGGAGGGGTACGGTGCGTAATCGACATTTCCTGACGTTAAAAAAAAAAAAAAGGGTTGGTACACATCCCCCTCGAATAGAGCACGCCTTGCCGTGGCGAGGGGGCTCAGTAGCCTGTCGCAATCCAGCGACAGGTGAAGCCAAGAAGCTCTGTGGAGAGTGCCTCTGCGTCTGTTCCCGTATCGGGCGGCAGAGACACTAGTGAGTCGCGTCTGTCTCGCATCGAGCGGCGGCTCACCGAAGTGGTTGTGGCTCCCAGCACCCCTCTGGCTAATCAGAGGAGGCAGGGGATGTCCTTGGGACTCTGGTCCTCGTGGCGAAACGAGGGTCTTGGCTTAACCGCCCGGACCCTCCTGAGAGACGGCGCCAGTGTGCCGTCTGGAGTGGGATGAGAGAGAGAGATCTCCTCACCCCACTCCGTGGAGATCCGCCCTCCTGCTTAGAGTGCGGACGTTGCTGCTGGCAAGGGTCGCGGGACTGTTGAGACACCGCGGCCCCTGCTGTCACAGCCACACGCAGCGGGCTGCGTCAGGTTTTAGTGGGTATACCCGAATCCGGGGGAGTCCCACACACGCCCCTTCAGTCCCCGACGGAGGGGTACGGTGCGTAATTCACATTTCCTGACGTTAAAAAAAAAGGGGTTGGTACACATGTGCAGTAGGGTTGGGTAACATCTCCAGGGCTGTCGGCCTCTACACGACACTGTAGTGCGGTGGCGAACAGCGGCCCACGATCTGGCCCTGGAGGAGTGGCGGCGGCGACTCGTTGAAGGACTCGGTCAACATCCTACCGAGTCCCGACGCCGGGCATTGGAGGCCATTCATCCCATCCTCTCCACATGGGTTGGGCGGAGGCACGGGTCGCTTACTTTCCGGCTTACGCAGATCCTCTCGGGACATGGATGCTTCGGGAGGTACCTGTGTATAGTCGCTGGAAAGGAGCCAACCCAGAGATGCCACCATTGTGACTGCACCGAAGACACGGCGCAGCACACAATGGTGGACTGTCCAGCATGGGCGGAGCCGCGGGCTGACATGACTGCGGCTCTTGGAGGCGGAGACCTCAGCTTGCCGACCATCATTTCAAAGATGGTTGGAGGCGAGGGGTCGTGGGAGGCGGTGGCCCTGTTCTGCGAAATGGTGATGTCACAGAAAGAGGCCGCCGAACGAGATCGGGAAAGAGACCCGGCCTCCCTCCGCCTTCGACGCCCGCGGGGCGTGCGCTCGGGCCACGGAGCCAGAACGAGCGACGCCTCGTCGGGAGGGCCTCGGACAGACGGTGTGTGGATACCTCTGTCCAATCACCAGGGACCCTCCTGAGAGATGGCGCCAGTAGGCCGTCTGGAGTGGGATGAGATCTCCTCACCCCACTCCGTGGAGATCCGCCCTCCTGCTTAGAGGGCGGACGTTGCTGCTGGCAAGGGTCGCGGGACTGTTGAGACACCGCGGCCCCTGCTGTCACTGCCACACGCAGCGGGCTTCGTCAGGTTTTAGTGGGTATACCCGAATCCGGGGGAGTCCCACACACGCCCCTCCGGTCCCCGACGGAGGGGTACGGTGCGTAATCGGCATTTCCTGACGTTAAAAAAAAGGGTAAAATCTGACAGTAGGGTTGGTCACTCACCTGACAAACAACCCCCTTGGCCTCACCAATCCGCACTAAGCCGGCGTGTTGTGGCGAATAAAGCATTTTTTTTTATTCCTGTTAAAACTACCTAACTAGTAATATCTAACAAATGAAATAGAATAGATATGTGCCTGTCAAGCAGTCGACCTTCTAATATACAATAAATACAACAACATCACGTACGTTGATCTGACTCCGTGGTAAGTAGCTTAAGCAATTGTGTTACAAATATCAGAATCAACAGAGGTATTACAAATAAACTTAAATAAATACATACCTATAGCACCCAGACCAGTACGAACAGACGTGTTCATGCACACAAATGTTTGTACAGTGCGGGCATCAAACCCGCGACCTCTTGGTTAATAGTCAACTTCTCAACCATTACACCAAAGTGGTCGTCTAACAACGTAAGTGGTGATGTAACAAGACTGTTGCTGTGCAGCTATTCCACTTAATAAGGTGGTAGACTCTTCAAGCTGACATTCGAAGGTAAACGGTACAACCCAAATGACTCCATTACGCATCGTTCGTCAAATATTATTACGTGCTCTCAAATATAAAATACACAAAAATACAATCCCAAGGGCGGCGCCGAACTCGCTATTACTCCAGAAGTCAAACATTTGGAGTCGTTTTATCACCAGTTTACAATTATAAATTGACACAATTGGGATTTTTAAAGATCAGTAGGCTTGGTTATTTTTTTTGCACTTGTTTAAGATTTGACAACTCTACTGACATGGTTTTTTCGATAGCAATATCTGTCCCACTGCTGGGCATAAGCTATCCCCAAAACTTGTCCATTGGTCAATGTTAGTGTCTATTATGGTACAAGAAATGTCTTCCATAACAGACATAAAGTCATGAGCCACCCTGTGCAATGGAGTTTCTAGGAAATTTTTAAATTTTACATAAAATTGGATTTTTCTCACCTAGAAATATAAACATTTACTTATACAAGCCGAAGCACCATTTATTTACATAAGCTTGGTGAAAAAAAGTCTTAAGTACTAGTTTTTTGTCGTATTCTTGTCCAAGGAATTCTGGATTTATGCACTCTCTCATCAGCCTATATACGTCCCACTGCTGGGCACAGGCCTCACCACAACTATGAGGTGGTCCGAGTCATACTCCACCACGTGGGCTCAGTGCGGATTGGTGGAGGGGTGTTTGTAAGGTAAGTGACCAACCTTACTGTCAGATGTTATTAAGCGGCCCGAGGGCCTCCGACCAGGCTTAACGACTAGTATCTATCGATATTAACCGGGACCAACAGCTTAACGTGCCTTCCGAAGCACGGAGATGCTTGTAAATAGACGTTACTTAAATGGACAGAATGGTCACCCATCCCAAACATGACCGCGCCTTAGGTTGCTTAACTTTAGGTATACTACCATAGCGCTGCAACCATTGCGCCACAAGCACCTCACTATATGCACTCATATTAGAGGAAAATGTTTCATTTTTTTTCATTTCTTCGCCCAAACGTCCCTATTTGATACAACTTCGTTATTAGACCAACTGTATATTATTACACTGTGATCGTATCTATGAGCTGTTGTTCCTGACTTAATTACACGAATTCAATGTTAAAATATTATGACAAAGTGTCGCTCGGGCTGACTGCGAGAAATTATCATTTGTAAGCGTCTCGCTGCTCCGACTGTAATTTGAGATGCTTTTTTTGTTAATTAAGACTACGACACGACATTGAAACGATCGCTTATTCTTACGTAACTCACATTGAGGTCATTTGTAGAAGTGTTTTTCTCTGCGTATAAAAAACTAATAAAAATCTGTATAATAACTACTGCTGGTTAACTTTTCTCATGAAAAGAGACTACTTTGGTAAACCGCTTAACATCGTTGATGTCTCTTTTTCGTCTAGCTGAGTCTGCGGTCGAGCCAATACTGAAATGAAGGCTAGTCTTATTCATACTTTCGTGTAATGGTGGTTGGACAACCACTTTGGTGTAATGATCTAAGTAAGTAATGTAAGTTAACTATTAACCAAATTATTTTAAGGTACCTACATTCTTTGATGCTGTACAGTTCCTAATGTATTAATTTTGATACCTTTATAATATAACAGCTTTAGTATTAAATTAGTACTATGCGAATTTCTTTACAATGTGAAATTAAAACACACTCAAACAAAAATGAAATGCTGCCTGTGGCAGTAAATATTTTTTACACTATATTTCATATTGTAAATATTTTTTAGATTCGGCTTCCTTTTCCGAAAATACATCGGGTACATCAGACTTTACATTCCGATGGCACTCCCCCTCAATTCAAAGTGCAGCCCCGCTAACATTGTCGTTGGCACTTAAACAAACGCAAGCTGAAGATTAACAACTGCTCAAACTAAGAGCATTACGTTAAAACACATACAATAGAGAGGTTGTGTTTAATCGGCAGCATGTGGTTTTTCAGGTCCACTTTCCCAGTAAACGTCCCACTCAAAAACATTCGATCCTAATGTCGACTCTAACGATCCCACTTACTCATATAGCCGTGTGAGAGAGACGATCGAGTGTGTACAGATGTCGTCTTATACAGTAGGCAGTCGGTCACGGATTTTATGGTCCCATTAATGCGATGGGTCGGGAGATTTCCGAAACCGATGTCGGCTTTGTTTTAGGTGTTTCTGATACAGTCCGTTGTGTGTTTATTTGAAAGCATCAAAGCCATAAATTAATGGACACACTTAATAATTGTCGTTAATAAACGAGAACTCTCTTTTTCGGCCTCACACTACGTTTAAAAACTGCAAAATGGATACATTTTTGGCGCAACAAATTTAGAGTTAGGAAGCTAAAGAGAAGCGCTTCCTACCAACCGGGTGTTATGGTCGGGGACCAAGGTCCGATAGACATCATCTTGATTTGTCTATCTATATTATTCAGAATCGAAATCTTATATATCGCGGTTCATGTGCGGTACTAGGCCGGTACTAGGCTAACAGCGCCATCTAGCCTATGGACCCGTATCAGCGCTCGCTGTTGTGCTTGCCACCGCTAGGCATGCGCTTGTGATGGCGAACGGTTGAGGTCGCCACACGTTGTTTACTGTAATATAATCGTCTTAAGCTTCGGGACGAATGCTTTTATCTCTTGCATTCATTTAAGATGCCTATTTACGAGTATAAAGAGGAAATACCAGCAATTACATTTAAAAATTCCTTTTTCGAACGCAAATTTATGGTTAAACCCAGGCTTGACTTGTCATAATTCCCTCTTTATTATTCGCCAACATAAAGTTGGCAGTAAAATATATTTACACGAGCAAAATTCCAATATCTGCCGCGTCAGAATGACAGACGTAAACATTGTTCGCGGCAATTCCACTTTAGGGGGCCCTGACTTTAAGGAGGAATAAAAGAAACTGTATTTTATTAGCAGGCTTCCGAATACACAGAAACAGTTACATTTGCTATTCAAAAAGGTGCTTTAGTGCACTTAAAAAGTTACAGGGCTTTAGCTGAAGCTGAATTCAATAATGTATATTCAATGAACTTCAATAATGTTTCGATGACCGCTTGGTGCAGTGGTCAACACGTCAGACTTCTAAAACCAAGGGTCGCATGTTCGATCGCCGCACGGTACAAACATAAGTGTGCATGAACATGTGTGTTTGTACTGGTCTGGGTGTTTTCTATGTATAATAGTTATGTATTTATTTTACAAAAAAAAAGTATTTATGTATGTTTATCCGTTGTCTTGTTCCCATAACACAAGCCTCGTAGCTTAATTTGGAACTAAAGAATTGGTGTGATTGTGAAATATTTATTTATTTATTACTTTAAGGCTACTCTCTCTTATTATTAAATACTCGCTTTTATTAAAAGCCTTGATTGAGAAAAAATGCTTCGCAATTTTATATTTCATACAACTTCAACATTCATGATTGTAACTTGTTAAAGCACTTACTTACAACGAGAATGTCGAAGAACAAAATTGTGCCCTGATTATAATTTACAATATTCTTAAGTTACTTATTCGCGCAAGTTAAATCCAGCGACAAGATAAGTGAAGTAATTAGCATCGGTACATGTACATGTTTTGGACTACATAATATTGAGAGAGCTCACTTGATGAACATGATGGGTGTGTAAGACAGTCCCCTCATTGTTAGTAATACAACCCGAAGGCGATAGCAATAAGCCAATTAGGCAGTTCATACTTGAATCGGGCAAGCTTAACTTTCAACTCCTATGCTATAATAGACCAGAAGATCAGCAACACCAAACTGTGGAAACTGACTTTCCAGAAACCAATCTTATTGCAGAAATTTCATTGGATCTGGCATGTGCTTAGAAAACCCGAAAGTAATACAATTATACAAGAGAAGGCCCAGTCGGCCTTAAAGCGGGGCCCAATATATGCGGTGCGCTGCGTTGCGTCGTCGCAACGATGACACGCGTCGCTTTCCATAATTTTTTTGTGACAAGCTCTATTACACCGTTGCGTCGTCGTGCGCCACGTTTCAACGGATGGACGGACCAGAGACGAAGCGGGAGGGAGAGTGATGCGTTGCAATGGCTAACACAGCACACACACACACACAGGACACACAGCTGCAACGGCGTGCATAGTTGCTTGCGTAACGACGTCGTACGTCGACGCAACGCAATTGTGGCATACAATGCGCATATACGTTGCGACAACGCAACGCAACGCACTAATGGGGCCTCGGTCTCAGACAACGTGGCAGCGCTCAGTGGACAAGAAGTCCACTTGGTTTGGCTGGTAGGAGTTGGCGGCTGTCGCCAAACATCAAGAAAAGTGGAGAATTCTTCAAAGCGGTCTATGTTTCTAATTAGGGATAACAGAATTCCAACATAATTATCAAACTTTAACCGGTAAAATGTGACTAACATTCTGGAATATTGTAACGCCGTCTCTTCATCGAGTTGTTCTCACCACTTGCCTAGTTGTATGTGTTCTGCCTCGAAGCGATAGTAGGGCCCAAAAAGATCATGTCATGTACAAGCCTGTTTAAATGTAATTTTGACGTTCATAAATGATATAATAATGTATCATAGCCTGAAAAGTTTCGCTTGAAAAATTTAGCCTTAATTTGCAAAGATTTATCCAAAGTTGGTTATTACCTAGCTCCGAAACCGTGGTATCAAAGTGATATTAAGACACAAAATAAAATATTTTTTTTATTCTCTTGAACATTCTTAAGTAATAAAATGCAAGTCGAGTGGAAATCCCCGAAGCACGTCCTCACGAGGAGTGTCGCAATTAAGATCCACGTAACGGTGGGAGGAACATCTCGTCCGAACGAAATATGCCGACAAGTTGAATCGAATGAATCCAGTGTACCGGAAAAGGAAGAATTTTGAGCAGAATTTAACGATAACTAACTTAATATTTAATAGATAAAGAATCAACAATAATATAATAATTTCGCAAACCTAAAAATACCTAGGTAATGCAAAAGCAGACGTTAGTTGCTTAGTTGTCGGTGAATGTGACGATTAAATGAGTTAATGTGACGGTCAAACTTGGCAGCGCGTCATGATTTTACTATGAAAATTCAATATCAAAGCGCGTTATGTCCATGAAAAAAAACTTTTCTTAATTATGACTTGTTCATGTACTTATAAAAACAAGCTGAAGCTTAACCATATTTAGTACGTGTTTACAAGCTTTTTAAGAATAAAACTAAAAATGTACCTTAAAAGCGAATGTTAGTTCTTATTTTCCAGATTCACATCATCACAGAATAGACAAAGCTATATATCCAGATAAGAAAAATGAACAACTTAGATAAAAACATGATATTCCGAAAGAAAAACACGACGAAAATCACCTGCAAAGTCGTGGCAGCAGTTTAAATGTTTGATCACGGTACCCGGTAATTCTTTAAGGGTCGCGCCGCAGGACCATCGATGAATAAAATATAGACCCGCCTAAGGAGGGTCGAGTACTTTAGACAAATGGAGGCGATTCCGCGGTAAAAGCTATCAAAATTAACAAATTGCGGCTAAAGCGCTTAGCGATTTCCGGTTGTTACAAGCAACATTGATTTTGTCGACTGTTTAACAGGAAATGTATTTTTTGTAATGAGATTACGATGTTTTATAATAGGATTGAAAGTGAGAATTGTCGTGGTTAAGAGATCAAAAATCATTTCAAACTAAAATCACATTGTTTCGTTTTCAATTAAACGGAAGCAATCTTTACAGGCACCTAAATCTTTTATAAAAAAAAAACAAGTACATTCAATTTGTTTTTGTTACAAGTTTTGCTATCCATAAGGTCACATTGTAAATTAGGTGGTTTGGTAAACACCATTATAAAAATAAAACAGATGCGAAGGAAAATTTCTAATTGGCAAGTCAATACAATTTGTCGAAAACTTTCCGGGGCCGACATCAAAATATTTCCGATACTAATGAAATTAAACATTAAACTCTCATCAAGTTGATTACGTTTAGCCTAATAATAGTGAAAGGGGGGCTATATAATTTCGTCAGAGCGTGTATACTGTCAGTTTTAACACCAAAGTTATGACCCTTCCTGTGTTTATAAGCTTGATTGAAAATTCCATCAAGGGCCGCCAGGGCCGGCCTTACGGGGTAAAGGTGTCAGGGCCCCCAAAAGGGAAATGTTTTGATTCATTTAAAAGCAGCCGAATGGAATACGAAATGTTTTTTACGAAATTTTGTACTTGTTATTATATACATTTTACTATTTAAATGTATTATCCCAATATAACTTTTAGATTTGCATGCCATTATTAATGACTGATTAAGCGGATGTATGATTGCTGATCAATAACTATGACCATCTTCAGTGTACCTACCAGTGTACCAAACGCAATTAAAGATTTCATTTCATTTCTTAGATGGGATACTAAAAGAATAGCTAGTGCATTTTTTTTATTACTAACTACTAAGTATCTACATGAATGATAGCAAAATAGCCTACTAGATCAGAATTTAACTTAACGTTTGACGTGTTGACGTGGCCATTTCTACACTTATTCTTAATAAAAAAACAAAATCGTCCCTTTAAATAAAAAATCTCTAATGATATTGGCTTTTGTGGTCAATTCTTATTGAAGCAGTAAATTTAATGATTATATTTTTTACGCAAACCAACATAACTTTCTAAATAACATAATAATTTGTGTGCTATGGTCCCCAAACCCTACAGGCGGGATCGCTACGTCCCTGTTGCCGCTGAACATTTTGCAAATTATCCATCACGATATTGTTACTTGAAATGGAAAGTCCCATCTGCTTTTATGTCGAAACTGCCGAGAGTTCCGAGTTTACAAGCTTTATTTTAGCCGAAGGTTGTATAGAAAATGCAAACATTCTATTAATTCGGTAAGAACAAAACTCCGTAGCGCCATTATAATTCCTTTTTTGCTTTAACACTGATTTATCCTACATGTAAAGCGACACGCTTAGGTAAACGTAGTGTGGGACGCCCCCCGGCTAGATGGACAGATCACTTGTAGAAGGCAGCTGGTAGTGACTCGATGCAAAGGGCGGTAGATCGTGCGCTGTGGCGCTCCTTGGGGGAGGCCAATATCCAGCAGTGGACTGCAACAGGCTGATATGATGAAAGCGACACAATATGGTAAGTAAAGCCAAATCACAACTTACTTTTTAATGACAAAATTAGTGTTGTGCTTATAACTCAATTAAGACTAAGTTATACACGAAAAAGTATATTCCATTCTCGCTGTTTAAATTGTACTAGTGTTGAGGATTTCAGCTTTTTAAAATAAATAGCACTGCATTTATTTTTCTTGGAATATAACAAAGTCAAAAACCCACTAAACTTTTTACGCCTTTCAAGATAGTAGAGAATATTATAGTGAACTTGGGCAACAAAACAAGGTTATGTTCGTTAATTTATTGTTGGGAAAGTATGAAAAGGTGAACATAATGTTACAAAGAACAAAAAGTACGCAGTCTGAAGTTTACTAACAATAGGAGCAAAAGTTACCTCGGAGAGAATTCTAGAAAACCTTTTGAAAATCCGTATAAGTGCTCTATAAACAGAGGGAAGTCAATAGGCAAGACGATCTCACCTTGGAAACTTTTAGAACCTGGACTCGAGTGAAGATAATAATGAGATTAACTTTGTTGAGTTTATAACTACCGTTTAAAGATTATTGACGTGACAACGTCTTATAAATTGGTTTGCCGGGTGACACTTCAAGAAACTGCGATACGCTCCGCTCACGTTATGCGCTCACAATGAGAGCGAGTGAGAGGCACGCGTCCCTTCGACTCGGGCATGGTTAGCCCGCCTAAGAGCGAGTGAGACAGACATAAAAAGTGAAAGGCACGCGTCCCTTCCACTCGAGCACAGTTAGCCCGCCTAAGAGCGAGAGAGACAGAGCGAGAGAGAGAGAGTGAGAGAGATAGGCATACACACCGTTTCATGTTATACGAATGAATATTCACATTAAAATTATTTTACCACTCAAAGTCGTTGTCACGTAAAACTTTCTCCCGTATACAGGCAACCAATTTTTTCCTTATTGCTTCTAGATCTGATATTTACCACTTTTACTAGCGAGTACTAAGAATAATGACTTGGTGTGTCCTTCAAACCCTTTACAAAAGACTTCAAAACTTTACGTATGGTATATATTCTACATGCAGAACTAAAAAATTATACTTATCAAGTTCACCATTCCATAGAAAATTCGAAGATAAAAAGTTCTCACAACTAGGTGGTTTGTGTTGAAGTGACTGAACTCTTTTTTATATATTAAGTATTTTTTGCGTTCACAACGCTGCTTGTATTTTAAAATTCGAAAAGACATAACACTTAAAAAAATTCGTTGTAACACTTTAAAAAAAAAACCGAACCCCCGACCTCTCTTAAAGGTCGGGGGTCCGAATTCTCCCTGATGACCAGAGCCGAAAATGATTTTTTTTAAGTGTTTTTATATGATCCTTAAATTACATAATAAACAAATTCTACGGTATACCTAACCTCAAGATGCTTAACGTTTCTGTGTAACTCTTTTGAAATTAAGTACCTTTTTCCAAACACCATTAATTTATGCAGTAACAAAGTACGTTAATCAATCAATCTAACAATTTAAGGCTTCGATCCTCAAGTGATAATCGTCCACACCCAGTACAACAGCAATAGCCATCATCATCAAAACGGCGAAGCCAACCTCAAATAGCGATCCCAAACTACAAGTTTGAAATAGCGGCCATTACGCGAGTGACAGCGAGACAAGTCGCGGGCCTTCGCTAAACGTTCAAGTCGTTAAATAATTCAATCGAAGTGCTTAGTTCCGGGGAAGATCAATAGGACAATTGTTAAGGGCTAATCGATATCGATTTATCTACATTAATATTTTCGAGAAAAGATTTAATTGTTGTTTGAGATGAATAGAGCTGAAAAAGAGTTAATTATTGACGTGACAACGTCTTATAATTCGATGGAGCCGGCTGCACGCACCAAAAAACATGACGCATGCGGCGTTACCTCGCTCTGAGGCGTTCTATTCAAGGCTTGAAATGCAAGCGAGAGCACGGAACGAGCGACAAAGAGGCAGCGTGACAAAGACGTTGTCACGTTCAAGTACCGTCAGTAAACCGACTTTATTTGCTTTAAATTTCCACTAAACGACGCCAGCGCATGAACTCAAATACATCCAAGTTGGATGTATTTGGGTTCCTGCGTATGTATTTGTAACCACTTGAAAAAACTAGAGCTGGATATCGTAGGACTACAATACAACTTACAACGTGACACAAAAGATGCACCTGGAATCACAACACTGACACCAACAAAACATTCAATTGAATAAGCTGCAAATTACTGAACCGATTTGAGAAAGTTCGGGTGAAGTCGCCGACGGTAAGCTGGTTTATTTATTATTTTGACGATAATTTTATATCAACGCAAAACAATACAAAGAATTGTATGATAATATCAGCTTCAAAGCTTCATATTTCTTACAATGTTTGTATAACCGATTCAACGACGAGAACTTAATGTCGGCAACTTAAGCCGTCATGCCAAAATACATTTAAAATAGAGTAGTAACATTGATAGACAAAAGTACTGCTAATGTATGAAAGCGGAGATTAATTCTTGAAACAAAAATAATTTACTATTTTAAAACAAAAACAGAAACCAGTACCTGTCTGGCCATCTTGAACCAACACGATGTTATTCTAATTGTCAAGGTCACCCATAGACATTGAAACTATCGACAGTTGGACAACACTAGTGCTTAGTTTCATGCGGCCCGGCTGGGCCCGGCCGAGCCGCTTACGGTCCGATCGGGGACTTAGGGCCGGTTTACACGGGGGAGTTAAGCCCTTGTTGTCTGTTTGCCTTGCTAGTTGCCAGTAACCGTCCTGGACAAACTCTCACCTACTGAACGCGATTGAAATCACTCCGCGAATTGGTTACGATAGAAGGAACGGTGGTTACGGTACTGTACAATAAATTTCCAAACAACGTTAGGAATTCGGATATTATGTATAAGAACAACCCTAAAAAACGTGTTTTGAATTAGCTGTCACAGAGGCAAATCAATATTTACATTACTTTTAAGAATAATATTAAGTCAAATCTCATTGTAAGTGTTCACTTACAATGAGATTTGACTTAATATACGCTATTTGTTACTTGAACCTGTCCTAAACAAACTTTTATTAGCTTGAGACGATTATGATTAAACCTTTTTCAGTTATTTCACGAAAATCAAACAAAAAGTAGAATTTTAGAATTAAAATTAATTATCGCTCAATAAAAATTTAAAAAATAACTTACATTTCAATTTGTATATTGATTAATGAAAAAGACTCATCACAATGCTTTTCGAGAATCTTTTTGATTGATTGATGAACTTTTTATTGCCCAACACAGAAAAAAAATATGACGACGGGGGCTGGGCCGAAGTGGTAGTAGGTAGCTCGTCACTGTCATCTAGTGCATTAGATGGGGGCTTCCATTGTCGTAGGCAGTTCAGCAAAACGCACAGAGCAATCCAATCACATTATCAATTTTGGGGGTAGATAGTGAATGTGACAGGTTTGATGGTATGCGACCTTCTTCGATGGTGGTCAGTGATAGTAATAATAGTCCCCCTAGCCGATTTCGACCACGGCTGCTAATCTCAAAGGAGATTAGCCAACTGCGCAGGAGATATTCTAGTGCACAAGTGTTGGCGCAATGTACATGTGCACTTACTGTTTCATCACTCTCAGAGTTCGGTGAGACGGCAATCCGACATGACCGAAGAGAGATCAGGCGCAAGACCAACGGCTTTACGTGCTTTCCGAGACACTAGGGTTGTTGCACCGCCAACTTTCCCGACTCCAAGCTGTTTTTGAGAAATAAATGACAGAAAATTTCAGAAACAATTTTTGCTCGACCTGGGACCCAACTGCCCCGTTGGTGTAGTGGCAAAGTTTCTGCCTTACATCCGAGAGGTCCTGGTGGTCAGTAAGCAAGTGAGAGCTGGTCAAGTACTCATAGATTCTCACCTCGAGTGATGGCGAGAAAACGATACTAGCGCCATCGCACTGCATTCACCGCACTTTACAAATAAAATCAACCAATCAGAAACAAGTTCCGATACTATGGAGTCAAATCAGTATCCATAATTTTGCCAGGTATACACACGAGACGACAAATATATAAGACCAGTTTCGCAGTAGGCAGGTTCTTTGAAATAATCCGGAGTAAGAACATGAGTTCTCTTCAAGTCGAGCGAAATGCTTATCACTGTAAAGATAGTAAACATTTCATCATTAGGCCTTTCATCTTGACAGACGATTTAAACATTTTAAAGTAAAATTTGATAGTAAAAAATTTGATCCAACAAAAAAATTGATAGTAAAAATTGCATCATTAGGCCTTTTTAATGTTGACAGATGATTAAAACTGCGTCTACGCGAGAAGAGTAAACATTTAGAACCACTGAAATTCGCATCGCTCACACGTTCAAGAGCGACAAGCCTTACTTTTCATTGCAGAGACTGGCCCTCACAATTCCCAAAAACGGCACCAGCGCATTAAGTACCTACATTTAGTACATTGCGCTCGTATAAGTGACATCTATGTAAGCTCTGTCGCTTTATCTTTGTCCGGGCGGGCCGGGTCGCCTTTCAAAGTGACCGGTGCTCTGGCATCGCTCTTTATAATGCTAGAGTGTGCATAGCAGACTTATCCGGCTTGATCTAAGCTTTGCGTTGGGCGCTTTATATAGCTCGAATTACGATCGAGAAGAATGCATATCTAGATGAGATGGTTTATACTGAAACGAAGGTCAGAAAAGTAATTGCAAACGCGATCCATTTAGTGTTAATGCATTTAAAATAGGTAAATACGCTCTTACATCATACATAACAAAATTCTTTGATGCCATTAACTCATCGCAAGACATCACAATCGTGAACGTTTTAAGTACCTAATATGAAAAAGAGCCGCCTGATTTCAGTTGTCAGTGTACAATATAACTGTTTTATACGTCTTGTGAAAACACGTGTTTTTAAACATGATTATCCCTTAGTACACGTACCTCCATCTCCTTCTTTTTCGGTACCTGTGTACATAATACTGTAGGTTACTACCGCAGATATACTCGTATATGTCGCAGGAAAATTGTAAAGTCAGGTTTTTTTCATAATTTCTCTAGTGAAATTATAAAAAACCGTTATATTGCCAAACTGTCCAATGTCTTACAATTTAACGGCCTCATTTCAGGGATATTATACTTTCACTGTGACACTCCAGGGATATTGTAATAAGTTAGTAGTTTTATTATTATTTTTCATTATGGAGGGAGTTTAAAACCACCCTGATTGGTCACTCATTCGTCGTTGTTTGAACGGAAAAACGGACGTATTTTTTCATAGAGTTTCGAAAGTACTACAGCCAACAAAAGGAATTTTGAATAGAACACAAAGCATGAAAAATTGCCGGTAATGTAATGTAACTTATACAAAAGTCAAAACTGACATTTCAATCGAAGGTTAACTTCAGATATAAATAATAATAATAATAAATAATTTATTTCATTTTTAACTTATACCTAATTACATGGTTGATTGAGGTCTCCATTTAAGCAAGTTATGCCTGTGTTTGGAGACCTCGCTCTTCCTTATCTACATACACGTAACAACAATATAAACCCAAATTTAACTAAAAAAAACAAAACAAAATCAGCCTTAAATCTACATAATACATTTCTTTGTGTGTGTGTGTGTGTGTGTGTGCGTGTGTGTGTGTGTGTGTGTGTGTGTGTGTGTGTGTCAGTGAAAATGTGCGTGTATGTGAAGCTAAGTTATGTGATGCGATACAACAGGAATTCAGTTTCATCATGACGACCGTTTGGTGCAGTGGTCTACATGTCGGACTTTAAAACCAAGGGTCGCGGGTTCGATTCCCGCACAGTACAAGCATATGTGTGCATGAACATGTGTGTTTGTACTGGTCTGGGTGTTTTCTATGTATAATATGTATTTATTTACAAAAAAAAAGTATTTAAGTATGTTTATCCGTTGTCTAGTACCCATAACACAAGCCTCGTAGCTTAATTTGGGACTAGAGAATTGGTGTGATTGTTGTGAAATATTTATTTATTTATTTATTTATTATTTATCATAGGTTTTAGTTCTTAGCCATTCATGAATAAGTTTTTTACATTCAGAATATGTTTTTCCATATATGTATATTTCTCTATTTATTTTGCAATAGAGAAACACTGAGCGAGAACTGAATTGCCTACCAGCAAACACTGTTCTGGTGCCAGAAGACACAGCCAGAACGTCATTACGCCGCCTTTTTGAGATGCTTGGATCAAACGGTATTAATTTGTGTGCTTTAAGAGTAGTCATTATGATGTACAACTTCCTAACACTAAACAGTCCACTAATGTAATATAAAAAAAAAAGATATTAAAAAAAGATAAAGATATTAAAAAAAGTTATTAACACAGATTTTGAAAAATAGATTTAATTTTGATATCAAGCTAATATCAGTATTTTTAGACGTGATTATTAAAAGATATTGATTGTATTAGATTAGATTAAGATTCTTCTAATTAAATACACGTAATTTCCAAAATCCCTGTCTATTAATTCGTAACCCTGACTATTATTTGTGGAAATTCAAAGGACCAATAAGGTTAATCTAACAGATTTCAAAAGCCAGTGTCATAGTCAAAATATCACTGCCTTACAATTTAACTGAATTGATCCAGTGAAATTATAATACCCCTGAAATGAGGCCGTTAATTGTATGAAATTGAACCCGTTGACAATTAACCGGTTTTTTATAAGTTCCTAGGGATTATTAAAAACCTGATTTGACAATTTCCCTGCGACATATACTTACGTAGATCTCCCTGCCCTCCCCTCTTTGAACTTTTTATGTGCGTCACAAAACGCAAATTAGGTGATGTACTGAACAGAACATCGGTGGGGTGGTATTGAGTGTAACAGGCTTATTCTGATGTTAAACAGTCATTTTACATTTACTTGACTGCAACTTATAATGTTTAACTTGAAAATTTATCTGTTGATGTGTAAGAAATGCCTGACTAACTATGATATGGAAGTTTTCAGGGTTGTGAGTAAAAAAGGTTATCAACATTACTTAAACATTATTGTGATTGATAAATACTGTTACGCCGGTGGGCTAGTGCTAAAACTTTGATCATGTTTTTCCGTGCCTTGGAGGCGTTTTCAGCAGGCTGAAATACCATTTCAGGCCGTTTCAGAGAGTGCTCTAACACATACTAGTTTATCGAAATTTCACTCAAGTTGCCGTTGTTTTCAGGCGCCTGAAACATGTTTTCAGTCCGTTTCAGGCCACCCTCTATCAAATGACGCCATAACCTGAAAACCCGTTTTCAGGCGTTTTCAGGACCCCTTATGGGCCTTTGAAGCCCACTTCAGTATATGACGTAGTTTTCAGTAGGAATGAAAGAGATAACACGATTAGAGAGAGGCAGCTATACTAAGAACATTCCAGAAAGGTGTGACAGAGACAGCACAAAACAAGGATAGCACTATGATGCCGAACATTCGAGAAAGGTCTAGGCTAGGCAAGACGGCATTTGGAAGGATCCCGAACAGTCTCGTACTGGGTAGTAGGTACCTACCGAATATTCGGGAGTCCTTGACGGCCGGTATATAAGGAGCCCGGGAATGCGACCGAGTTTGAGTTTAATTTGGGAAAGCGACGAGTAAACATCGAAGCGAAAACTGCGACAAGAAGATTTTGGAGTGCGATATAAGTGTTTGTGTACTAAATAAATCCTACTCTACTTCATCGGTTTAGAAGTGCATTTCAATCTAGATCCCACACCCCTAGAACGTAACAATACTATATCTGTATTTTTAAGTTTTAACCCTTTAACATTTCCATTAACCTAGAACTAATTGTGCTTCATGTAAGCAGAGTTTGTTGAGTTGTTTAGAGTTTCAGTCTAGCTTTGTATACTGCTTTACTTTTCGTTATTCACTGACTGTCACTTGTTTTGTGAGCCATGTTTAAATAAAAGTAAATAAAAATAAACAGCTGTTTTTTAACATTGAATTAGTCCAAGCTAGGTACACGAAATATGTATGTTAATGGTTGTAATTCTTGCACTGTTAGCAATGAGCACAGCGTATAATACATCGCAAGTTTTTAAACCATTATCAAATTTTCGATATTTCATGATATCATCATTCCGTGTCCTTTTTCTAGGTTATCTGGGGTCGGCGCAGTATGTTCTTCTCTTGCACACCATCCTATCTTCCGTCAATGAAACATATCATTATCAATTAGTAAAATATAATATGAATATTATTGATAACACATAGGTAGTCACTTGCATCCGTCGCAATCCTGTAAGAACCATCGGGTGCCCAAGACACAGGAATTTCCTAGTGTGGGTGGGGTGGCCCACAGTTTATTGCTAAATGTATTGTTATTGGCATAACATGATTTGCATTGTGTAGTAATATAATATTCTATAGTATAATATTTTCTGTACCTACCTTATCCTACTAATATTATAAAGGCGAAAGTTTGTATGTATGGATGTTTGTTACTCTTTCACGTAAAAACTACTGAATGGATTTGGTTGAAATTTGGCACAGGGGTAGATAATAGTCTGGAATAACACATAGGCTACTTTTTATCCCGGAAAAATATGCAGTTCCCGTGGGATACAAAAAATATTAGTCCACGCGGGTGGAGCCGCGGGCGAAAGCTAGTATATGTATAACTAGTGGCCGCCCGCGACTTCGTCCGCGTGGAAAGCCTTTATCTTAAAAATTCTTTATGAATTGTAGCCTATATGTTATTCTGATGTATAAGCTATATTGTGGTAAAGTTTCATTCAAATCCATTCAGTAGTTTTTACGTGAAAGAGTAACAAACATCCATACATCCATACATCCATACATCCATACATCCATACTTACAAACTTTCACCTTTATAATAGTAGTAGGATAATAATCTTGTTGGCAATAAAAATATTTGTAAATTTATATATTTGTATTTGTATATTGGCTTTGGGCTAGTGCCCTGAGGTGGGATAGGTACTTGGTGTGTACGTTGAAAAAAAAAATCAAACGAAGTTGGCGGCAGTAAAACTGTATAATTACTGATACTTGCTATACGAGTAATTAAAAATTATAACACATTTTGTCATGTGAAAGCCTAAAGAGCATTTAAAGACGAATAAGTAGTGTCACGGTAGCTCAATTGGAAGAGCAATCACTCGGCTTGCTAGAGGTGTGGGTTCTAGTCCTGCCTGTGGCAGTAAAAAAAAACACTAAAAGAAAAAATCGCTTTTAGTGTTTTTTTTAATTTCACATTGTACAGAAGTTTGCATTGTCAATGCTAAGAATATAGTAAGTTAACATTTTGTTCGTGCTACCATCATTAGTGTTTTATTGTGGGTTACCCACTAAAAACATTAATGGTCCGTTATTCCTTTCATCCAATTTATATCGATAAAATCTGTTTCGTCCTTTGATGGTTATTTGAGCAGCCATTAAGCACAAATGAATACGACATTAGTTCCTGAGCTTTTACAAGTCGTTTGCGTACGAAATCTAAGTATTAAATAAGTCTGTGTGTGTCTTATGCATGTGTGTATGTACTGTATTGATCTGACTCTTTAGTAAGTAGCTTAAGCACTTGTGTTACAGATATCAGAAGCAACAGTGGTATTACAAATAAACTTAAATAAATACATGTAACACCCAGACCAGTACAAACAGACATGATCATGCACACAAATGTTTGTACAGTGCGGGGATCGAACCCGCGACTTCTTGGTTAATAGTCAACTTCTTGGCCATTACACCAATGTGGTCTTAAGACAATATACGTCACACGTCCACTGTAACTCTACTAGTCGTTCAAATTCAAAGGGAAGAGCTTTGAGAAACATAACATAGAAGATAAGCTACGTCCTTACAATAAGCGTCGAAAAACGCCCAGTTGTCTGTGTTATGTCATGACACGCTATTAGTGCCCTAAATTTAGGGAGACATATTTTTATATGGGTTCCTATTTGATGGAATCTTTTTTGGCGGAAATTACCTCTTCTTCTTCTTCTTCTTAACTTTTTTGGCGAGCGAACTTAAGCTTGCCACCATGGGCTTACTGTTCCGCCAGTGTCGTGTGGGTAGTGCAGCATTTACACGGTATTTTTTTTTTAAACCAAAAATTAAAATAAGTTAAATATTAATCAAACGCCCAAAACAAAAGACTACACAAAATCAGACAAAACAACAATAACTAGAATAACAATAACAACAACAACTAGAGCTATAATACAAACGAACAATATATTTACAAATAGAAAGGTACGGGTGAAGGTGTCAAACAAAAATGAAGAAAACAATCTATTTTTGCTTGGCACAACTTAAGGAAACATTAAAGAGAAATATTTTTAGAATTAATAAATTTAGACAAGGATTTCAGAATTTTAGGAGTTAAAGAACTAAGAACACTTTTAATATTAGTTGGAAGAGGAAACTTTTTAGGGAGAAAATCAAAGAGAGAACCGCCAATATACGAGCAATTAAATAGGATGTGATCGGTATTGCCTTCATCAAGACCACATTCGCACAAAGAGCTATCTTTGATACGCAGTTTCGCCAGATGGACTGGAGTACATACATGGCCGATTCTGAGTCGACAAATAATCGACACAACCTTCTTGGAAAGATGGATATGATTAAAGTACCATGGCCGGGATGGAATCATTGGTTGAATCTCCGAGTAATACCTACCGACCGATCTTTTCGTGTTGTTCCAGTGTATATTCCACGACTGATACAGATGAGAACGAGCAAGGGAAGTGATGTCGTGAGAATATAGTTTAAAATGGTCTAATGTACCCGAAGAAACGGCCATCTTAGCAAACGAGTCAGCGGTTTCGTTGCCGGGTATGCTCTTGTGACTGGGAATCCAAGCAAGAACTACATTAATATCATTTTTTTTACATTCAAGGAGAGCTTCTCTGATCATAAGGATAATAGGGAATTTTGTTTTAGATTTAAAAGGGTTGGCTATGATGGTTTGGAGACAGCTTAAAGAATCAGAGAAAATTATGGATTTGTCAAGAGAGTGGGATAGAGTGAATCGTATTGCCTCTAAAATAGCGATCGATTCGCCTGTAAAGACTGAAGATGGAGGAGGGCATTTAAAGGATAAGCTAATTTTGAATGCAGGTATCCAGACCGCAGCACCAATGCAGCCACCGTCAGAGAGTTTGGATGCATCTGTATAAAGAGGAAACCATCCTTGCCAGTGTTCAGCGAGGATATTACGAAATTCTTGCGGGGCGCAGATTGAGTCTTTGGATAAACCAAGGTTAAGTATGACAGGAGGTTGAAAGATTAGAGACTCAAAGCTGTTTAAGTAAAGGGGGAACAGGGGGATTTTTTCAACAGGAGTGGGAAGGCGATTGAATTTTTGGAAGCTGAGGAGAATACAAGGTTTATTTTGGGAAGGAACGGAGGGGTTACTAAGGGAACAGAGAAGTTCCAGTTTTTCCAAAAGTGGATGAGAAGAATTTTGAGCAGATTTGGAGTAAAAACGGTCACAGAGATATTGCCTTCGAAGATATAGAGGAGGCTCAACGCACTCAATTTGCAGAGAATTAATTGGAGCTGATTTCATTGCGCCCAAAATAATTCGAAGGCTCTTTGATTGAATCTTGTTTAATTTTTCAAGGGCAGACTTATTACAAGGATCCAAAAGAAAAGAAGCATAATCCAAATGGCTTCGGATGATGGCATTGTAAAGCAGTTTTTGGGAGTAGGGATGGGCACCCCAACGAACACCAGAAAGCGCTCGCAGGACGTTCAGCCCTCTCTCACTTTTTTCAATAATATAATTAAAATGGGCGACACCAGAAAGTCTGGAGTCCAAAATTAGACCTAAAAATTTGACCTTGCCGTTGCATGGAATGTAATCATTCTCATAAATGATATGAGCTTCGGGGACGATGCGTTTGTGTGTAAACGTTACACAGCTGCACTTCGGGACGGAGATTGCTAGCCCGTGGCGTGATAGCCATTCTCCAAGGTAAAATAGTGCAGAATTCAGACGGGAAGACGCTTCACTTATTGATTTAGAGGAAATGTAGAGGGCGATGTCATCAGCGTATTGTAAAATATTGCAAAATGATACCACCGTTCTGTCAAGATCAGAAGTGTAGATGTTGTACAACAAAGGCGAGAGCACGGACCCTTGAGGAAGGCCCTTCCAAATAAACCTAGGGGAAAGTAGAATATTTTGATACCTGACTGAAATCGATCTCGACATCAGCGTGTTACAAATGAAACGCACTAACTTCTCTGGAACACTCAGATTGAGCAGTTTCTGCCTGAGCACAGGAAGTAAAACATTATCGTAAGCTGAAGCAATATCCAAAAAGATCCCCACGAGATATTCCTTGTTTTTGAAGGCCAATCTAATATCTGTTGTCAAAATACTTAGGCTATCCAGAGTACTGAGACCCTTCCGGAAACCAAATTGGGTCTTCGACAAAATACTGTGAGATTCTACAAACCACTCGAGACGGTTACCGATCATATGTTCCATGACCTTGAGGAGAACAGAAGAGAGAGCGATGGGGCGATAGGAGTTGTGATCAAGAGGATCTTTACCTGGCTTTGGGATCGGAATAATAATTTGCTGTTTCCAGATATCAGGAATAATACCATGATCAAAAAAGATGTTTATCGTATTTAGGAAGTATAATTTTGCTCTGTCAGGTGCTTTGATTAGAAAAGAGTATGGAATACCGTCCATGCCAGGAGATGAATCGGATAGACCACACAAGGCTGAGCGGAGTTCATCAACCGAAAATGGAGCATCCAGGAAATTATTTGATGAAGGGATATAGTTACAGTCAGAAGGGAGACTGGAACGATGGGGCAATAGGAGGGGATAGCTTGTCTGCAAAATCGTTTAACCAGATAGTAGGATCATTGGATAACACATTGGAGGAGTGAAGGTATTGGCGAAAACATCTTATTTGTTTCCAAACTAAGGAAGGAGGAGTTCTGGACGACATGTTTTCACAAAACCTTATCCAGTTGTTTTTCTTTTTCTTGGAAAAAAGTTTCCTACCCTTTGCAACGATTCTTTTGTATTTTACATAATTTTCCGTGGTCATCGATCGACTGTAAGTTTTTTCAGCTTCCCTACGTTTTCGAACAAAGGCAGTGCAATCGGCATCCCACCAGGGCGGAGAGATTTTATGTGAAATTTTCTTTTCTGGGAAATGTTCTTCAGCCGTCGAATATAAAGAGTCAACGAAACCTGAGTACGCTAAAAGAACATTTGTGGAGTCTAAAATGGGAAGGGAATTCAATTTATTGTTTACTGAGGATGCATATGCAGACCAGTCAGCGTCAGTCAGTTTGAATTTAAGCAAGGGCGAGTTACAAGAGTTAGATACTGGTTTGTCCAGAAGTGAAATTAATATTGGAAAGTGGATGCTTCCAAACGAAGATTTTAAGACAGACCAAGAAATAAGAGGGGCTAAGATTGGGGAGGAAATAGAAACATCGACAGCTGAGGCAGGGTTCTGGTTAGGCAAGCATCGTTTTGTTGGACTACCATCGTTCAAAATGCATAGGTTGAGATCATCCAAAATGTCCAAAAGCAATGATCCCGGAGAATCTGTAAGGTGGCAGCCCCAAGAGACATGGTGAGCGTTTAGGTCACCCATGAGTAATATAGGAGGAGGAAGTGATAAAATAGTTGTTTTTAATTCATTTAAAGAAGACGAGTTAGGATAGGGAATATAAACACACAAAAAAGAGATATTAAACATGCGTACAGCTACGACATTTATGTCCCGGCTGTGCGCAGGAAGGGGTAAATGAGTAAAAGGCAGGGAGCGCTTCACAAGCAAAGCGCACCCCGCATAACCATCATCTCTGTCATCCCGAATACAGGAGAAACCAGTCACACGAAAGAGTGAACCTGGCGTCAACCATGTCTCCGAGATGGCAAAGATAGATGGTGAGTATTTATTAATAAAATAAAGTAATTCGTGCTTCTTTGGTCTAAGACTTTGACAGTTCCACTGGACTAACCTGTGGAACATTATCAGAACTATTGAAAGACATACTTTGAGTGAATTGAGCTAGTTTATGGGCAACGTTGGGCGGTAGACGGAGATCTCCTTGACCGGAGACAATGCGCATGATCAGAGAGAGCAGTAGGTCAAGGATGTAATTATTATCCTCAGTGGAAGTAGAGGAGGGAGAGTTAGCGTTTAACGCACAGCCATTCTCATTTTTGTCACGTTTGCAAGTTACCACCTTTGCGTGCGGGATTGATTGCGTTTCGCACGATCGATCGTGCCGATGCATAAATCATTATCGGAGCTATTTCTGAGGCTGAAAATTTCATGTTCAAAAGTGCCGCAAATCACGCCAACTGCTATCTAAGCTATGAATTTTTAAGGCGTTCCGTATACGGGTTACACGTACGTAATGTGGCCATTATTTCGCCTATACTTCCAAAGTGAATGTGGAAATAAAAATGCATTATAAATTATATTGCATAACTCGGAATTATGTATTGAGTGCGTTTTTTGAAAGATAATTTCAGGAGTATCACTAATAAGGCTATTAACCTCAATGTAGTAGCCACTTTTTTATCTCTATATATATATAATTCTCGTGTCACAATGTTCGTTCCCGTACTCCTTCGAAACGGCTTGACCGATTCTCATGAAATTTTGTGAGCATATTGAGTAGTTCTGAGATTCGGCCAACATCTATTTATCATGCCTTAGTGATAAAAAAATAATTTATATAGCAAAATAACGTTTGCCGGGTCAGCTAATATAATATTAAGTATAATAGCTATGTAACTTGACTAAAACAAATTCAAATTATTATACTGTGTAGGCTCATCCGAGCCTACTAAAAGTAGGTTGCTTGGTATGAACAGTAAAATCATCTCGGTTTGTCGCGCTTTATTAAGAAAAACCTACTATACTGCTGTATTTAAAACTTTGGTAAACTAGCAATTTAAGTAGTAATAGTCCTCCTGGCCGATTTCGACCACGGCGACCAATCTCAACAGAGATCAGCCAACTACGCAGGAGATACGAGGGCGTTTTGATAACTCCATGACTTTCAGGCTGAATAGAAACTTTTTTTATTTTTAATGATATTTTCTTAAAAGTAATATTTTTGCGAACCTAAAATAATTCTATTTTCAAATATGGCGCGAAAACAATATTTAATAACAAAAGAAGTTTGGCGGCTGTGAAGGTGTTCTTCGAAAATGGAGAAATCCGAGTTTCGAGTGTTGATTAAACACTATTTTTTACGCGGGAAAACCATTAAGCAGACCGAAGACAAGTTAAAAAATTTTACGGGGATTCAGCGCCGTCTCATGGAATGGTACATAAATGGTTTACTGAGTTTCGTTGTGGACGTATTACAACCAATGATGCCGAGCGCCCAGGAAGGCCGATTGAGGTAACCACTGAGGACATTGTTAACAAAATCCACGATATTGTTTTGGCTTACCGTCGAGTAAAGATACGCGAGTTAGCTGAGGCTGTGGACATCTCAACTGAACGAGTTTTTCATATTTTGCACGATATTTTGGGAATGAAAAAACTTTCTGCAAGATGGGTGCCGCGCTTACTGACAGTCGACCAAAAGCGAAAACGCGTGACTACTTCTGAGGCATGTCTGGCTATGTATAATCGCAATCCAAGTGAATTTTTGCGTCGGTACGTAACCGTGGATGAAACGTGGGTCCACCATTATACGCCAGAGATTAAACAACAGTCAAAGCAGTGGACTTCTACCGGCGAACGTGCATCAAAGAAGGCAAAAACGGTATGTTCGGCTGGTAAAGTGATGGCAACAGTATTTTGGGACAGTCAAGGGGTTATTTTCATCGATTTCTTGGAGAAAGGCAAGACAATAACCGGTGCTTACTATGCTGCATTGCTGGAAAGATTTAATGAAGAGTTGATGAAGAAACGACCGCATCTAGCATAGAAAAAAGTTCTATTTCATCAGGATAATGCTCCGGCCCACTCGTCTGCAGTCGCGACTTCAAAACTTGTCGAATTAGGATACGAATTATTGCCGCACCCTCCATATTCACCAGATTTAGCCCCCTGTGACTTCTTTCTCTTCCCAAACATGAAGAAATGGCTTGCTGGGCAAAGATTTTCATCCAATGAAGAGGTGATAGCTGCAACCGAGGCCTATTTTGCAGGCTCTGACAAAAAGTATTTTTTGGATGGGTTGAAGAGATTGGAGCATCGCTGGAAAAAGAGTGTAGAGTTGAAAGGAGAGTATGTAGAAAAATAAAATGTTTTTGTACACAAAATATATGTTTTTCTTTTCAAAGTCATGGACTTATCAAAACGCCCTAGTATTATAGTGCACAAGTGTAAACGCAATACACAGGTGCACTCACTGTTCCATCACTCTCAAAGTTCAGTGAGACGGCAATCCCACATGACCGGAGAGAGATCAGGCGCCTTAACGTACTTTCCGAGGCACGGGGGTGTAACACCGCCAACTTCCCGATTCCGAGCTGTTTTTGAGAAATTCATGACAGAAAAACTCAGAAACAATATTGGCTCGGCCTGGGATTCGAACCCAGGACTGCCGGATGTAAGGCAGAAACTTTACCACTACACCAACGAGGCAGTCAATTTTAAATAGTAGTGCCGCACAACTCAAGTTGTGCACAAAATGTTAATTTACTTTAATGTTACCAAAAAGCCCAATCCTCTTCTAACCCAGGATAACACGGCTTAAGCCCGTTACGCAGAGTCAAGTCGAATTACGCCTTTTTCCGTTGACGACGACCCGCGCGTCGCGTTTCGTTTCTCGCAACACGTTAAAACTGCATTTACCCTTCTCGGCCCGTTTTAAACAATTCCGTATAAATTAGCTGACAAATTAGGGGCAGGGGTCCTACTCAGAAAAGCGGAGTCCCTATTCACGCCTATTGCTCTTTCATTCTCACACACCGGTAGAGTTAATTGTGGAAATGGTGCAGACGATTAAAATTCGTTTCAACTAGAGTAGGACCTTTCTCGGAATTGACCAGGTCGCGTCCTACGGGATTTGCGAGAGCCTTGAAGGTTCTACAAGGGTTGAAATAATTTATAAATTACCCTCGCAACACAATGCTTAAGAAAATTGTAGCAAAAACTTTCTGACAATTTTATTAAATATTTTATGTTGTGGTTGGTAAAAAAATAGCAAAAATAGCAACTAGTATTTTGTTAATTGCAGCTATAGATTTATATATAATTCAAGATATTTAACGCTTATTTTACGTTAAGTTACAGACTAGAAACGTTCCACCATTATTTCACAGTTCACTTAATAACGCAATAACAAACAAAAGACTTGTTCAAAAAACAACATTTTACTCCTATAATCCTAATTACTTTTCTCTGTTTTGACCGGGACTTAACCCTCTGTGGTGACTGAGTAACATACATTATTGTGATGTAAGAACGTTATGAATTTTAAAATGATGCGCCAAAATAGGTACTTACAACAGTTGCTAAAGTTCTTAAACTCGTAAGAGCTTAAGTAGCTTTATAACGTCAATCGCCATAACGCCCTTCCTAAATACATACGATGTTCTAAGTTTTCATAATTATTGACAATAGCACATCATAAAACCCTACTCAAAGACGACCGCTTGGTGCAGTGGTCTACATGCCGGACTTCTAAAACCAAGGGTCGCTGGCTCGATCCCCGTACAGTACAAGCATATGTGTGCATGAACATGTGTATTTGTACTGTGGTCTGGGTTCTTTGTATAATATGTATTTATTTACAAAAAAAGTATTTAAGCATGTTTATCTGTTGTCTAGTACCCATAACACAAGCCTCGTAGCTTAATTTGGGACTGCAGAATTGGTGTGATTCATCATCATCATATCAGCCTGTTACAGTCCACTGCTGGACATAGGCCTCCCCCAAGGAGCGCCACAGCGCACAATCTCCCGCCCTTTGCATCCAGTTACTACCAGCTGCCTTCTTCTGGCTGCGGTCGTCTGTTCATCTAGCCGGGGGGCGTCCCACACTACGTTTACCTAAGCGTGGTCTCCATTCAAGAACCTTCCTGCTCCACCTCTCGTCGGTTCTGCAAAAGACATGGCCAGCCCACTGCCACTTCAGCTTGCTACATTTTTGGACGCCATCAATTGGTGATGAAAGAATTGGTGTGATTGTTGTGAAATATTTATTATGATTTATATTGCTGTGAAAGGCATTGCACTGTCCCGATGCCAAAAAGATTGTTCTAGTAGGTACGTATTATTTAAGGTTATTATGACATGTAATTTTTTATTTCAATCAACATCATTAAATTGCTTCAAATAATAATTTAATGTAAATTTAGGAATAATATAACATTGTATCTAAATTAATATTTAAACGTCTGACTTTCAATTTTATTCAATTAATTTTATTTAAGTGTAATATAAGTATTATGGGTGTAATTTTCCTGAAATAAAGATTTATTATTATTATTAAGAGCTGTTTTACTCACGTACTCTAACTCTGACTGCTTACCAACAACATGATCCTCAGCTTCCTAATGGTTTCGTAAGTTCCCCAAAATTAAGTTTCGCTTGGCCTTCGCAGAAATTTAATATAAAAGCGGCCTGAAAGAAAGCCGGCATCTGACAACGGGGATCTTTCATCGCGGACATGTCGTTAGCTTCTTCCTTTACACATCGCATTGTTTATCTCAGATGAGATTTACAATCAGAAAAGATGAAAGTGGAAAGACATAAAAGGCTGGAGGTTATTAACGAAAGTCAGTTAATAAGAGCAGAAAATACCATTGATATCACATTATGTACATAAGCATGTTATGCATTTACTTAGTATTTATTTACCCAGTAAATCCTTATGTGGCTACCAGTTTATTTGGTGGGTTATTTCACGTCATTATTAATAATTGAAGATGTGGAATTCTAAGTTCTATAACCCTTACGCTTTAACTTATATATTATTTGTCCATATTATTTCACTTACCAAGAAAAAAAACATTACATCAAATTCCTAGGCCAAATGTTGCTTAAATAGCAAATGAGAAATTTGAGTTACCAAGCAATCACAGCCTAAATTTACCGTCGAAAAATTTGTGGTATTGTGTAAGAATTTTATACTAACAACAGAGGATAACTGGGAAAGAAATTGGTAGACGTATTTAATCTAATATTCACGTTAAAACGCCTTACGTCGTTAAATTTGCATTCATTAATAAATTAATTCGTAATTTGTTTCCGCTCCGTCTACAAAACCAAACAAACACAAAACGAAAGCGAATGAAAAGAAATCCCAAATTCAAATCTTACCTCTCAAATTACGGTAAGTCAAGCAACAACCACTGAACAGTTCACTCAATCAAATCCGAAACTTCACTTCCGTATTCGAATTTCGGACGCGCGAGGAGCGAGCGGCGAAATCGCCCTCCCCTGTTCAAGTCTAGAGGCCTACTGCAGAATGGAGATCCTGTACCATCCCGCATGATTTGACGCGCATGCGTGTTACCAGTCGGGATAGTCAGCTGACGGGCGGTACCTAAGCAAAGGTCACTGTGTCAGTTGAGCGTTTCTTTAATCGCAAAGTGCAGGTGAGCGGCCGACGACCCTGCTGCGAGGTTCGCGTGCGATGAACTTGGCAACTATTTTAAGGAACAGCGTGGGCGGCTTGGTTTCAAGTGCTGCGAGGCTTTTGAGCTTGGCGTTTTCATGGCTAAGTTTTGATTAGTATATTTTTCTACTTTTAATTTAACGATAACTTAACTTAACAAACCGAACCTTAAGCTAATTTCAATATCAAATAGTCATTTTTAGGGTTCCGTACCTTAAAAGAAAAAAACGGAACCCTTATAAGATCACTTTGTTGTCCGTCTGTCCGTCCGTCCGTCCGTCTGTCAAGACCGTTTTTCTCAGGAACGCGTGGAGGTATCAAACTGAAATTTCTATATGATACTAAGGTCTACGGTCCCTGGAAGCTGTAGAAAAATCAACCTTCTAAGCCAACGCAATCAAAAGATACAGCCATTTAGGCCGCAAATTTCCGCAAATTTTCGAAACTCGCACGGGAATCAAAACCTACAGGGCACTTTCCGTAAACTTAGAATCTTGAAATTTAGTACGAAGTCACGTCTTATAGTACAGATATAGGAATAATTACGAAAACCGTAAATTTTCAGTTTTATCATATAAAGAAAAATATTTTTGTAAATTTTTATAATTCAAAGTTACTAATCCTTATGGGTATGGGTATTAGGTTTGTACGGAACCCTCGGTGCGCGAGTCCAACTCGCACTTGACCGGTTTTTGTTATTTTGGCATGGCACTATTTGAGCTTGCAACAAAATTAATTACGATAAGAAATTTTTAAAAACCTTCAACAGGACCACTTGAAATACTAAACTGTGAGAAGCACACACAATTGTTTTCTCTTGTACACAAACATCTTTTACTCCCAGTCAATAAGCTACGTTTAATGCAGAAACAAATGTTTGTAACACACAAAACCGAATTACACTCAACCTCGTCAAACTTATTCAACTGAGCGATACATCAACACAGAATACCTTACTCGAAAGAAGAGCTGCGAGTCACATTCATGGGCAAAGAGTAAATCTAAAGGCCCTTGTGACATTTATCTTTAATGAAAGCAAATAAAATGCAGTTTCTTTCCCAGCACACAAAATATCAACTACTTAACACGTTGACTGCGGGAGCCCAAAACTAAGGTCTTAAAACTGGTGCGTTACGGGCCATAGTGCGCCCTTTTAGTGTACTATTTCAATGTGCGTTACGGGTGTTAAAGTGCCCCGTTAACTTACGATGTTTTTAACCCCTGTAACTTTATGAAATATTGCTTTTTTAAGTTAATTTTTTTCTGTTTGATTTATTATTAAATGGACTATGATTATCTCGTTTCGTCAGTAGATACAAAATATACTAAAGAAAATATAAACCAATAAAAATTCGGGAAACTTTAAACCCCGTATCGCACTGTTCATAATAAAATACGGGTATGTTGTGCCCCGTATAGAAATGAAATTATTTTTGTCGATGAAAATGATAGTGATGTGAAAAATAAAAACGATAAATTCAGTCTAAAATGTTTATTCAGCCTCCAACACGTCTTTAAATAATCTTAGGTTTGTCTGAGGTACATGTTTCTCAAAAATTATTAAGAAAAAATTAAAACGTTTAGATAAATTACAGAATTATAATTGCACTTATAAAAATCAAGTCGTCTTAGCCTACAACAAACAACAATAGAAAACTATAGGACTTCTACCTACAAGCATATCGATACCAGAAGTATGAATTAAGGTAAGGGACAAAACATGACTTTACAGGAGAGCGAAAAAACGTTTTTGCTTTTTGTAATCTGTGTATAACTTTTTTGTTTACAGGCCGATTTAGATGAGGTCTATGGCAAAGTTTCAATGTTCTTTTATGCTATAAAAGCTAAATACAATAAAATCTTATAGTTTAGAAAATAGCCTGTCCCTTACCTTAAAAAATGTGAATCACTTATCCATTACGTTAGTCGAATTTGAGTTCAAGGCAAAGTCAAAATAATGTAAGTAACACAAAGATACGAGAACTTGCATAATAAAATAAGGTAAATAACTTCTACTAAAAAAAAATCTATGTAAGTACAAATGTATAACATAAAGATTGCACTTTATAGCAGGACCTTAACTGTATAGCAATACAGCTTATATTGGGTTATTTAATAAAGCTTAATTTCAAAAGAAGTGTTTTCTGTAGACAGGGTGATGTGTTTATTTTTAAAAAGTGCCATAAATTACAAATTTGTTTTTAAAATTGTCATAATCAACAAAAAAAAACAAATATAATCATAATCAACTTTCGTATTTTCCAAAGAATAATGAATAATAATCTCTAATTTCTAGAGTTAAAACAAAAAGTAAGAAAGAAAATAACCCCGTAATCACGGGGTCAGTTCCTACATTGACGATTGCTGCTTCAGACTCCATGTACCCCTCTTCCATTGAGTCGTGAGATGCGGTCCTGCTGCTGGAATCGGAAGCTATGTTATCAGCCTGGAGATCTCGGTAGACGTCAAAACTTTTTTGCCGTCTCTCTACTCGAAGTTTCTCTCTCTGCTTCTCAACCTTTGAATCTACGTATTCTGCAATGGCTCTTTTCTGCATGTCTTCTTGGGAGTCGAGGAGTTTAAGAATGAACTCTTCGTCTGGCAGGATTATCTCCACGAAATCTGTAAGCTCAAAAACTGCATGTATGGGATCCTCCAAGGGGGCAGTTCTTAATATCTGCTCTTCTAAATCTCGAATCTCGTTCCGGGCAAGAGAAGCAAGTTTGGTGGCCTTTTCCTTCTGTTTTGACATCTCTACTGGGTTCTCTTACTAGTGTTTTTCTCAACTTCTGATTGAAATGCTAATTTGAGAAAGTAGTTAAAAACAATGTCTTTTGTCGTTTGTTTTGATTACAGTCCAATTCGGGTTTTTCTATACTAATAGGGATGAGAAAGCTTAGGCGATCCTCCTCTGGGTGCTGATGAGGTTCAGGATCCTCTTTGCTTCTTTGTAGAGGTCAGTGGCTCTGCCGCCGACTAGGGTTTGGAGGGTCTGCCGGGCAGACCAACCAAACCCTAGTATCGACGAGTAGTCAGGGCAGACTCTGCCCTGACTACTCGTCGATATTAAGACCGACTTGCTGCGACTGGGTGAGGAGGAATTGCTTCAGTTGTCTTTTGTTGATTGTAGCAGTTGATATTTTGGCTTTGTATTGCTCTAAGGTAGTCTTTGTGTGTCTCCACCTCCTCCATAACCTGTGCTGTAACCACAAGATCAGCATACTTAAAAGCCGTAAAGGCTTGGGTATGAGGCATTATGAGGTAAAGATATTGAATATGGTCGGACGGGTACTTTTCGGCTTTTAACTTGTCCAATACTTATTGTCTCTCCTGAACGTAGTCGTTTAGTTGTTTGGGAAGGGGCTCCAGTTATGACACAACTGCCCCGGCTGATCACTTGCTGGATTAATGAGTAGGTTGTCATTTCCGAGAGTGCTGTTAACATCTTTATATGGACCTTAACGGCAGCAGGAACGATGTCGTCAGTCAGTAGTGGATGCAATTACGTTGTAAACCAACCGACGGACTGGAGTGCGGGAGACAACTGTCTCGTTAACTACAGTTCCTCCCCTCTGATACTCTAGATATGTATTGATCTCAGCGGTTTTCTGAACAGATGCCATAAAGGCTGCATACCGTTTCATGATCCACGTCCGGAAGTCTCGTTTGTTTGCACGACACATACTGTAAGTACCATAAACAGCCTGGATGGCTAACATGCTGTGGGCATCTCTCTCTCTGCCCTCTTCATCTCCCCATAAACGGTTCGGTGCTCCCGGGGTATTAGAGACAAGTCGTCGGTGAGAATTGTCATACCTTTATCTTCGCAAATCTGGTCAATGAAGTTAATGTCCGTAACATATTTTATGCAACTTAAGTAATATGTAATAAGGACTCTACCTATTGAACCGTCAAGGGTATCGGACTGAACCTGGAAGAGATCCCGAATTCTGTCCAGGGGATCTTTTCTTCCATTGAAGAAAGCTAATATCACGCCGGCAGCTGCGGATCTGTTAAGAGGAACCATAACTGGCTCCTTCTTGTCTAAAAGAAAGGTAAGCTCTTTCCCTGCCCTTGCGTATTAGCGAATGATGCCTGGGAGGGCCGGAAGGCGATCACTGGTGATGTCCATGATGTGGTCATCCCGGTCCATGACGCTGACCGTTACCGGCAATTACCTTAATGTAGCTGTGCTAGTTCATGACTTTAACTAACACAACCATGACTTTAATGATCATAACTTCCTATTACAACATGTATTATCATATCTTATGTCTACACATATGTTACTTAATTATTAAAATCATATCAATAATTAAGTAATTGGAAACATCAATCATTTTATATTGTGAAATATAGCTTTTTGCAAGGAATTACTGAACTAGTAAATCGAGGAGAGACAGTGATTATTGAGGGCAAAATCAAAAGTGTTTTAAGGATCATGAGGGAGCAATCATTCATGATCAGAACTATTGGTATCAGAGGATTCATCATGGGAAGAAGGTGATTGAGTGACTGAGAGCCATGGGAAGATTTTGTCTACTGCTATAATAGCTTCATACCGTTTGCCCTTTCGAGTGATTGGGGTGTCCTCAAAAACATACCGATCATTAGGAAGAACCTTTTTAATGCGATATGGCCCTCGACATTTAGTTTCTTTGACTGACCCTCTATTCCAGTAGGTGCGCGTATAACCCTAACTAAATCGCCTCCTTTGAATCTAACATCTTGATTTCGTCGGGCATCATACGAGGATTTGTCTTTAATTTGTTGAGATTTGATTAATTCGCTAGCTTTGGATCTTATTTCTGGAAGCGATACTGGTGTAGAGGAGGCAGTTGCCGTAATAACATCATTAAAAATACTTTGAGATGGGTTTGTAACCGTTCTTCCAAAAAAAAGTTCGGTTGGTGTCTTTTTTGTTGTAGAGTGAACAGTCGTATTAATTCCTAATTGTATGTCCGGTAAATGATTATCCCAAATTCCGTTTGGTTTATCATGATTCATGGCTCCAAGAGCTGCCAAGATGGTGCGATTGTACCGCTCAACCTGCATGAACAGTGTCAGATAGAATTTCCACTTTAGGATTTGGGTGTAACTCACCTGCCTTTTTCCCACTAGGCAATTTATGATGGGCACATTCTAAACATGCAGCTACATACTTCTTAACGAACCGCCTCATTTTTGGGCACCAGTAATGAGCCTTAATACGTCCCAACGTTTTGTCATAGCCAAAGTGGCCTATGTCATCATGGTTTGCTTTTAATAATTGCCACCGCGCACCACGAGGAACTAACCAATGTACGCTAGAGTCATCAAGTATTCTATAAACCCGACCGTTAACTAATTTGTAATTTTTGAAGACTTCTGCAGTTTCCTTAGTCTTTAGGTCATTCAAGATATCAGGAATACGTTTTAATATGGTCAAATAATGTAAGCACCAAATTTGCAGACGCCAGCGTAATGTAAAGGACACAAGAGACGATAATAAACTTTAAACATATTAGCGTAAGTCCATTCTGTGAATGTTTTTGTAAGACATTTTAATGTAAGGGACTTGCAATATAAAAACTCCATTTTGCAAAAAGGCGTAATGGTCATGATTTATGAATTTATAAATATGAGTATAAGGTAAAGTTCGACAAATTTTTATAAGGTTAGTTACTCTATTTGTTCGTAAAGGGGTAACAATTTCAAGCCCCTTAAAGCATTTTTTTAGTGAAGTATCAGTCTAGACTATCAAAAAATATGTACTGTAAGGGACATTTTTTGCTCGATATTGAAATTCTAAGTACGCCAGTTGATAAAGCGCAAAATTCCGAATCCAACGGTATATATAACTCATTTTGGCCAAATTGTCCCTTACCTTAATTCATACTTCTGGTATCGATATATTTTGGCTTATTATTCAGATTTGGGCTCAAATTCACTTCTGATACCTGTTCGTTACTTAGAAATCACGTAATTCTTGATAATTTTGTCCGGTACTAGGGCTGGTGATAATATTATATCGAGCAGGTGTTGGATGCTGACTGCCGTGCCGATGGGATGACGTTGGTAAAACCGGAGTTTCGTCATCGTTTTTGTAATATGACATTTTGCAACATACGTCGTAAGTGCTTCATTATCGAAGAATTGACGTCACGTCTTTCACTATTGGCTGCACTAAAGCAAATAAGCCTACAACCCCGAACGGGCGCACGATAAATTCATATGGGGTTTTTCAGCCCCGTAACGCACTAGAAGGTAATTTCAACTATCTGGTCCGTACGGGGTTAATTAGATCCCGTACAATTTCATGATGTCAATGAGCACTATATTTGAAGAACAACACAAACATATAGTTATCACTTTCATACTGCTGTAAACACCAGAGATACACCTCCCGCACGAGAGTGAATACGAACTATTTGTTGTCCCGCACTGGGAGAAACTCATGCACGGGGCTGAAAGGACCCCTTAACGCAGCAAACGTGTTAAGTGGAAGACCAGTATTGTCTTATATCTTTCCACTTAAGTCACTTTGCTGCGTTTTAGCAGCTGCCAATGGTTTTTTTAACACCAAAACCGAATTACACTCACAACCTATAGAAGCTAAGCAAACTAAGCGATAAATCTATACACAATACCTACTAGAAAAAAGAGCTGCAAGTCATCATTTTCAATCTCTGGGTATGTTACAAATGGAAGTGAACGTAGAAGACAAATTGCTGATCATGCGCTTGTATTTACGCTGAGAGGAGTTTAAAGAAGCTATAAACATCCCATCGCCTACAAATTGCTCCTTAGGCTGCTCTTTCTTAATTGTGTTTTAATTTTACACAATATTTATCTCACTCGGAAGAAGAGCTGCGAGTCACTTTGCTGCGTTTTATGCAGCCTCAAATATTTTTTAACACAAAAACCGAATTACACTCACAACTTTCAGAAGCTTAGCGAACTGAGCGATACACCAATACCTCAGTCCTAATTATTACTAAGAACGCTATTGGCAACGAGGTTTGGCCACAGTGCAGACTTAAAGCAGTAACATTTACACTGTGACATGTGCATTTCGAAATTATGGAAAAATATACATTTTCTGAACTTTTCTTGAACAAATGTTATTAATGTTAGTCATAAGTTTTACTTCAGTATTCAACTTATCTTTTCCTGCTTTTATTATTTGTCTTTACATGCCAAATTGTTGCAGAACTATTAAATAACAAAAAAATTACTAAGCTCCCCTACTCTCTAAGCCGTTTTCCGTAATTTCGGATATAGCCATCCCTGTTACTCTTGAAAGCTTTACTGTGCGAGCGACTGCGCTAACTAGACCCGAAAATACGAAAGAAACGTTACGATATATAGCCTCAGTTAATAAAATAAATATACAACGACATAACATACATTGATCTGACTCTGTGGTAAGTAGTAAGAACTTGTGTTACAGACATCAGAATCAAAAGTGGTATTAAATAAATACATATAACACCTGGGTGTTATATGTCATGAACATGTTCATGCACACAAATGTTTGTACAGTGCGGGGATCGAACCTGCGACCTCATGGTTAATAGTCAACTTCTTGACCATTACACCTAAGTGGTCGTTAAAGATAGTTTGTCTGTGACTCTTATAAAAACCCTGATGCTGTAAGCAGGCTGACAAATCCAATCATTACCAATTCATAGCTCTAACTAGTGGTTAGTAAATAAAGTAACATTTCAGGAAAGAAAAAGGATTTTAAATCATTACCATTGAAATGAGACACTTTTTACGGATTATTTCGCGATTTATTTCCATTTATGTTTTAACCTGACGTTTCGGACCCTTATCAGCGTCCGTGGTCACAGTCACATAGTCATTTCCATTGATAAATTTTTGACTGTAGCCACTGGTCGGTGGTCGAGATGGTCGTAAACCGGCCTGCTTTTACGGGCCTATAGAGATTTCTTTCCGATCTCGTGCCGACCGATATGTTGACGTTTAATGCCTCGGTTTACGGCGCACGTCCTAATTATAGATCGGCGAAGGCGGGCCCGAAGATAGGATACGGGATTAGATCCGCCGATACAGATCCATAAAGTTAACGTGTTTCGGAATCGCAAAATGATGATAATACTCACATAAACCATGGCTCATCAAAAATACAGAGAATATGCGCCTTTATCTCCAGTGCCGTTTTACACCATTCAATATTGGATGTTAAAGTAGCAAATGATCCGATACAAGTACAAAATCGAGTTGAGGATCACTAATTTAATTACGTAAATAACATTTAAAATATTAATTTTAAATATAATTGAAAAGACAAACATAGCATATACATAACACTACTTATATGGAAAATACATTCCTAGTCAAAATCTCACAGAAGTTCTATAAAAGCTATGTTTGTATATGTATGTATGTTACACATATACATTAAATCATCACCAAATGGGTGCCTACAGACGGCTATCGCCGAAGAGGCAGACCCAAGAAACGATGGTATGACGACTTCGTCAATACAACACGGGACTGTAAAACGTTGGCAATGGACAGGGACAGGAGGGGGAGTCCTTTGCCCAGCAGTGGGATTATATACGCTAAATAAAAAAATGAAATAAAAATGTTACATTACTACTAAATGTTAATTTCCACAGAACCAAGTCAAACATGGCGGTAGGTGACCAAATGCTTCTAGGTGGTGCCACACAGGCGTGTTATGAAATTTTACATTAAACGCAATGTCAACGCCGTTATCACAACGTTAGCTGGTTTCATTAGGACTTGCAGTTTTGTTCTAAGTCCCTACTATGAAAGCAAAAATCTATATAGCCGACCCTGTCACTCTTACTAGCTTTCCCGTACGAGCGACCAGGATGACCATATTCGAACATAGGTTCCAAGCGTTACGGAATTAGCCTCTGTTGCCACTTAGCGTTTTGTGGCTAATTTCAACATAATGTAGATAACAACATAATGTAGAACACGGAAATGTGGAAAACATTTCGCTTGTTAGTGGAATCACGCAACTTTCATAAAGAACGCGAAAATTAAAAATTAGATAGTGGAGTTATGATTTTAGCAAACTTAAGTTACTTTATTTTTTAGCATTAAAAATGCAAATTTCTTTACAATGTAAAATTAAAACACACTCAAAGAAAATTGGACTGCTACAGGCGGGAATCAAACTCGCACCTTTCGTAAGCCGGGCGATGCTCTTCCAATTGAGATACCGTGACACTTGCTCAACGGTCCGAATTTCTTTAAGTGCTCTGTAGGCTGCAGCCAGCCATGATTCATCAATATTGTGGTAAGAAACCTACAACATCCGAATAAAACACTTTGTCAGCTGTTTAACAATCGGTTAAGATGAATCAGCTAATTTATTAAGTTGCTTTATTTTTTAAGCAAGCTTACCTATTTACGATGAGTATGCGCACGGCCACACGTCAAGTTAATTACTGCGGTTAAGTACTTACGTAATAAGGGTGATTTTGAAACGAAAAGTGAGTAGCTTGATGTGGAGCCGTGTGTTCGATGGCCAGCACGTCACCGTAAGCAATGCTATATCTTATGCGCTTGTGATAAGGGCGATTTTGCAACCAAAATGGGTAGCCATCAGGACATCAGTCCTGGCTGTACAAAAAAGTACGATTACCGTAAAAATGAAAAGAAACATGATATCTGTTCAGTCATTTTTTGGCTTATAAGAGTAACATTTGAAAAACACAACAATCTTGTGATGATTTAATTTATAAATACTTACCTCAGCTCTTTTCGCAGTAAAACATACTGGTATCAGATAAGAATCAGTCATATCTATGGGCAAAGATACTCTCTGTTACTTGGTTACTTTAATTGAATAAGAAGGTAATTCACATTTTACAGAAGTTAAATCAAACCAATCAAATACTCTTAAATAGTGAAACCAAAAAAAGCTAAATTTCCAGTTAAAAAAAACCTCGAATAATCCAATCAAACAGCTGGTGAGCTTCAACGGCTGAACGAATTTCGACCAACTAAGTTAAGAACCACCATAAATTAATTATCGAATAAAAAAACCGCACTGAAATCCGTCCATCCGGTCAGGAGCTACGATGGCACAAACAGACACACTCAAAAATACAAACAGACGTTGAGGGGTGAAACTATAATATTATTATTTGACGACCGCTTCGTGCAGTGGTCCACAGGTCGGACTCCTAAACCAAGGGTCGCGGGTTCGATCCCCGCACAGTACAAGCATAAGTGTGCATGAACATGTGTGTTTGTACTGGTCTGGGTGTTTTTTATGTATAATATGTATTTATTTACAAAAAAAAAGTATTTAAGTATGTTTATCCGTTGTCTAGTATCCATAACACAAGACTCGTAGCTTAATTTGGGACTAGAGAATTGGTGTGACTGTTGTGAAATATTTATTATTTATTATTATTATTATATTTATTAAGTATTTTTTGTATTCACAAATAATAAAGAGCATTGGACTGGACCTCCAAAGCTCGGGGATTTGAATCCTCCCTAATGGCTGGGTCGAAAAGATTTTTTTAAGTGTTATGTCTTTTCGAACTTATAACATTCCTCTTTGTTTCGGTGGTTAAAAATAATTTACTTAACACTAACTTTTTAATTTGTAAGCATCCAAAGACATCAATCATTAACTGACTACAGCTCTACACATAACTGTGTGTGTCGTTTCTAACTGTGACTGCTGTTAAGCACCGTCGTGCAAAGCCATAATCCACCGCAAGCCATTGCTTTCTAATCCTGGCTGAAGCAGAGCTTGTTCACGCATCATTGAAACGGCAAAAGGCCTCTTTGCTGAGAGCCTACTATGTATCGATGGCTGAACGTAAACTTGACTCATGAGTGTTTGATATAGGTTTGACTGCCTCGATGGTGTAGTAACAAGGTTTCTGCCTTACATCCGAGAGCTCCTGCGTTCGAATCCCAGGTCGAGCCAAATTGTTTCTGAGATTTTCTGTCATGAATTTCTCAAAAACTGCTCGGAATCAGGAAGTTTGCGGTGTTACACCCCCGTGCCTCGAAAAGCGCGTTAAGCCGTTGGTCCTGTGCCTGGTCTCTCTCCGGTCATGTCGGATTGCCGTCTCACCGAACTTTGAAAATAATGGAACAGTGAGTGCACCTGTGTATTGCGCTCACACTCGTGCACTATAATATCTCCTGCGTTGTTAACTGATCTCTGTTGAGATTGGTCGCCGTGGTCGAAATCGGTCAGAAGGACTAATATTGGTAGGAAATTATCTGGAAAATATGGAAGACATCTTTGAGGCAGTATATTTCATAAGGATTAATTGTCCATGTGTGTATCTTACACTAAACGTGTTTCACTAATTACTTACATTCGGGCTTAAACGCAAGTCAGCTCGTGACCACGGCTGTGAGCAATCCAGCCGAAACGTCGAGCAGTGAGTACCCAATACTCATTACAAATATATCGAGTTTGGACCTGATAACAAGTAATTAGTGTTACAATGCAACGCGAATGTTTAAAATCATATATCTAACGTGTTTGTACACAATCAAAATACAATGTACCATTTGGTTGGTTACATACCTACTCAAAACCCCCATGTTAAATTAAAGACATAAATATTTTCCACAGATGAATTTAGATGAAGTTATTTAGTAACCACAATTAACCTTTCTCATTTAATTTTCACTGCACCCATTGCGTTCTTTCTGCATGACTTTGAGGTTGACTGGCAGAAAATGCTTTTAGCCTTTGTACATTTCTTGTGCAATAAAGTTTTAAATAAATAAATGAATAAGGCCACTGTTTTTTACTCTTTACCTTACTTTTGAGATAGCGTAGGCAGCATAGCATAACCATAAAACATATGCGCTGTTTCAGTTTAGTGTGAACCACCAAGATCCTTCAAGATTACACATATACCTTCTACCACTAAACACTGTGCCACCTACCAGCATGGCTAGCACGATAAGCCGTCTCACGCGTCGTTCACGCCGTAACAAGGCACTCGGAACCTACCACAGGAAACCTACCCGAAAACTAATACCCATAGTTTTAAATTCTGCTACGAGTATCACTGTCTCTCAGTCCAGCTAGGCCGTGCGAGAGAGCAGAATGGTTAAGGTAAAAATTAAGCGTGAAGTTATACCTATAGAGTAGGAGCCCAAGTGTAGGGCCCTCACAGAATCTTCACCTGCCGTGAAATGATGGGTAACGAGCTGGTTGAAAGTAGCTGGAAGAGGCACATCTCACAATTGTGAAAGAGTGAAAGAATGTAGTTTTTACGACCACTTTGGTGTAATGGTCAAGAAGTTAATTATTAACCCAAGGTTCGATTCCCGCACTTTACAAACATTTGTGTGCATGAACATGTCTGTTTGTACTATTCTGGGTGTTATATGTATTTATTTAAGTAAATTTGTAATACTGCTTTTGATTCTGATATATGTAACACAAGATGCTTACCAAGAAGTCAGATCAATGTATGTGATGTTCTTGTTGTATATTTATAAGAATAAAATCGTAATGATGGTACCCCGTTAGTACGCGGAATAAGTAGTATTTTTTATTTTTATTGAAACAAAAAAAAAACTTAACAAAGACGACCGCTTGGTGCAGTGGTCTACATGTCGGACTTCTAAAACCAAGGGTCGCGGGTTCGATCCCCGCACAGTACTAGCATATGTGTGCATGAACATGTGTGTTTGTACTGGTCTGGGTGTTTTCTATGTATAATATGTATTTATTTACAAAAAAAAAGTATTTAAGTATGTTTATCCGTTGTCTAGTACCCATAACACAAGCAACACAATTTATTTATTTTATTTATTTATTTCAAGACAATTCAATATAAAAAGTGTCAGTTTTGTGCTTAAACAACACCGATGCAACTGATAATAGAGATAAACAAAGTTTAAGACAAGGCATAATATGAGACAACCAATCTGAAAAGAAAAAGAGAGAGTGAGCAACTCTCAACAGAACAGATTTTCATGACAAGCTTGCTAAATAGATAATGTCAATACCAGTACATAGTAAGTATAGACGCAATAACTTTTTTCAACATAAAGTTACTTTATTTTTTTCATATTAACGATGCAAATTTCTTTACAATGTGAAATTATAACCCACTTAAACAAAACTCCACCGCCACAGGCGGGACTCAAACCCGCACCTCTCGCAAACCGGGCGATTGCTTTTCCAATTGAGCTACCCTGACGCTTACTCATCGGTCAATTATTTTTAAGTCCTCCAATCTTTAATGTTTAACTAACCCCAACAATGATGAATCATGGCTGGCTGCAGCCTAAGGAGCACTTAAAGGAATTCGGACCAATAAGTAAGTATCACGGTAGCTCAATTGGGAGAACAATCGGCCGCTTGCGAGAGGTGCGGGTCCATATTTCATTAAGTGTGTTTTAATTTCACACTCTTTCAACATTGCAAAGCAACTTCTTAAAAACCATATTCATTTGTTTTTATTACCCTCCTACAGTCAGCGATAGAGCACGTTCGGCTGTACAAAGGTGTTCAAAGTACCACAAGCACAATAACAAATAGCCGAGATTCAATTTGCGGTATTAGCTCTTAAGATACACGAGCTCGAAGGCATCAGTAAGGAACCGTACTGGCGTTCCGACTCGGAGGTATGTAAATCGAAATAGCCGGTCACATGTGTGCGAGGGCACGATTTGATTGTGGTTCCGCAGGTCTCATGGATGAAGCGATCAATTTTTTTATGAATGTTTCTGCGGTTTACGATAAACAATAGAAATTAAAATGATACACTTTTAGCGGATTATTTCGCGATTTATTTAAATTTAATTTTTACCTGACGTTTCGGACCATTTTCAGCGTGCGTGGTCACAGGTAGACTAAGGTGTTAGTTGTCGTTACATGGTTTAAAAAAAATAAACTCAGCTATTAATTTGTGTGTTAGCACATTTGGTGTAGTAGACATTATGAACGTAACCTAATATTTTTGAGTGATAGCAGTTTAGATTATTTACACCTTAGTCTACCTGAGAACACAGACGCTGAAAAGGGTCCGAAACGTCAGGTTAAAATGTAAATAAATCGCAAAATAATCCAGAAAAAGTGTATCATTTTTGTTATTTATGATTTTTTTTAAAAACAGAAGTAGTAAAAACATAAGTCCTAAGCTTTAAATTTTAATACCAGCATTAATCATCAACAGAGAAATGATGATCTTCTTTATGTTTATTCTGTAGAAGAGTTAAAAGCGTGGTGGATTTTAAAAGTAGAATAAGAAATTAATTGGACATGCATATTTCTGAATTTGAAATGGCGCGAAGTAAAGGGTTTTTCCCTCATCGTGCGGAACCCCAAGCAACAAGAGAAAGAAAGCGCATTACAAAGGCATCGCAAAAGGAGAATGCAAACATTTTCCATTCCGCCCGAGTTCCATTCCCCGGCTTCGGCCGTTTTTTGCCGATCGCCGTAATTTGTACGGCGACGTTCGGCGGGTCATTTTGTAAATGCTGGACGGTTGGCTACTTTAGGGGAGTCGACAATTGTTTTTAAAGACTGCCAGAATTTGTGTTACTATTCTTTGAAGGCGTTGCCCAATTCTCTATTTGAGAACAAATAGACTTTAAAAAATATTGTAATACCATTATGTGTATATACATACTATGGGGCTCAGCTGCAGATATAGAAACAATTTTCGTATTGCAGAAACGAGTCGTGCGGCTATATATAAACTGCAATCAGATGAAACACTTAAGGAAATGTTTTAAGACGTTGAAATACTTACAGTTTACTCGCAATACATGTATGAAAATATTATACATTCGAAAAAACTAACGCTCATTTCCTAAAAATAGCGATTTGCATAACTTCAACACAAGACAAAAAAATTGGCTTGCCGTTCCATATTTTAGGCTTCATAAAGTTGGTCACTCATTTATGGGTATATCATTTCTCAATCAATTACTTGGAAATTTTATTTCATTGCCTTTAGATAAATTTAAAACAGTTTTAACGATGTATTAATTTCGAAAGGATATTATAAAATTGATGATGATATATATGACAAAGATATATAGAAATGTTTGAATGTGAGCAATTACAATACACTAGCAAAACGACACTTCCTTTTTATGGTGCCATGACTTTACAACATACTAATCTTATTAAATAATGATATCACTCGAGTTACTTCCACGACATTTAAACAACTTACCATAAAATGGCTCGATCAATTCCCATACGACAGCTTAGAAAAAAATATCTACTCAATTACCGGACATTCCTAAAATATAAATGTATCAAAAATAAAAACACACGCAACACACACACACACACACACACACGCGCGCGCGCGTACACACGCACACACACATGTACGCACACGCACACACACACACACTAAATAAATAAATAAAATTACTTGTTAAGCGTTTGAGGAGGAGCCTGACTCGCGTAGCACAGGGAAAACTTATACGAGAGCAGATCGAATAGTGTAAACATATATATGTTTACACTATTCGATCTGTGTGTTTCAAATAAATAACATTCGAGTGTGTGTTTTAAATAAATAACATTTTCATTTTCATTTTACAATTATTGTAAATCAAATGTGAAAAGAGACAATGACAATAGTGACTTTCTTGCGCCGCTTCTTCTCAGCACTGGCTCAAATTGTCCCGAAGCGTTGGTGGAGTAAATTTATTTGTTGGGACGTGTAAAAGTGCTATTTGTTAGTCTATTTACAAAAATAAATTAATTTTATTGATTTTGATTTATTGATTTCACATAGCAGATAATGTATAGTGTGATCTTAAATTTTAGATTTTTAGAGCTATTTACGTTTAGTAAGTAGTTCTAGCAAATCATGGAAGTTATTTTCAAATTGTTTCTTTTTTTCTTGTTCTCCACACGGTTAGTGCTCTGTGAGGCGAGGCTGCACATACAAAAACGACTGTTATTATTATAAAAAGCCTTGAAAACACTGTTCGTACCGGGGGTGGTGCAATCGTGTGGGACACGATTGCACCACCCCCGATATTGCCCAGTATCCTTCGAACCCGATACTAAGACCGTATTCCCTAACGTTTCGATTAATTATCGGTTCCAGCCCACGCATTCACACGCCGGTCTTGCCTACAAGAGTGACAGGGATGGCTATATACGAGACTACGGATAACGGCTTAGAGAGTTGGGGGCTAAGCTGTGTTGCCACACTAGCACTTATTTAATTAATCGCTGTTTAGAGGCGCAGACGCACTCAGCGGATTAAGCGATGCACTTTAATCTGTTTAGTCAGCGCAAAGGGGTTTTTAAACTCGGGTTTGTGTAGAATCCTATTGATAAGATATTCTATGCACTTATAGTCAAGTCTAGTTGGATGTGGTTACTTTATGTCCTAGGTTTTAACAACAATTTTAACAACTTATACCAATTTAAGTTCAATTATGTTTATATAACAACAAATACTTTTACAGATTTATGGCGTTCTGAGTGCTGACTTTCCCGATATCCTTATGTTTATAACTGTCGATATAAATATTTTCTGTTTCTAAAGCGACTGTCTGAGTTTTGGACGCTATTAGAACATTGTGAGATTTGTCTGCTTTTACAAATATTGTTAATTAATTTAAACTTTCCAAACATTGGCATTATCAGAGACACATTTAAGTTTGTTTTTTCCATTCTTAAAACCAATTAAAATTCTTAGAATATTAACTTACAACTGTAAACATGCGTCATTGACACTGTATCTACTATCTACGCCGTGCTATCCCTGCCTGATCAATTCAATATGAGCCCATACCCGATCACTGAGCCCGCATACGCTGGCTTGCTAATTCATGTACAACCAACACGTGTACGCGAACATCAGGCTACTCAATCTTGTTGAAAATCCACCCTTCTTACAAGTACATTAAATGTCGCAGTGTCAAACTTGATGTGCTGTTTTGTGTACCGACTACACATGTACGTAACATGTCGGCAAGTGGTTTAGATGTAAATTAGAAGACGAGACAGGTTTGCGCGACGCCATTGCGCGGGCTCCGTTGTTACTTGTCATGCAGATTGGATGTTCAATTCAATAAATATATATTAAGCGCAGTAAGATAAAAATAAACTGTTCATTGTATGAAAAACATAAGCATTGCAAACACAGAAAAATACTATGTCAGTAAATCAAATTAAAATCTCCATAAATAAATAAAATCTACGTAAATACCGAGGTATAAATATTTAAATGAATATCATACGGAACGACGTAGGTGGAGCAATGTCAGCAATGTCTACAAAAATTTAACTCGGACACCGTTTATAAACTCTTCCTACTATTAAAGTTTGTTAAACACATGTTTAAGCAACTCCTAATAATAGTGAGCATGTCATTTTACCTCAACAATTAAACTGATTATACACCTTCGAAAAGACAACACTTAAAAAATTGGTTGCCTGTAAAGTCGGTATACGGGCGAAAGTTTTACGTGACAACGACTTTGAGTGGTAAAATAATTTTAATGTGAATATTCATTCGTATAACATGAACCGGTGTGTATGCCTATCTCTCTCACTCTCTCTCTCTCGCTCTGTCTCTCTCGCTCTTAGGCGGGTTAACTGTGCTCGAGTGGAAGGGTCGCGTGCCTTTCACTTTTTATGTCTGTCTCACTCGCTCTTAGGCGGGCTAACCATGCCCGAGTCGAAGGGACGCGTGCCTCTCACTCGCTCTCATTGTGAGCGCGGAACGTGAGCGGAGCGTAACGCAGTTTCTTGAAGTGTCACCCGGCAAACCAATTTATAAGACGTTGTCACGTCAAAAATTATTTTCGGCTCCGGTCATCGGGAAGGATTCAAACCCATGATTATACACCTTTCTAATAGGCAAATGTTTTATAATTTTGGCTGTTATTTTGATAGAAATAATCGGTATATTAAATGTCCAGACAACCCCAACCACAAGATATAATTCCCAAAAAAAAAACAAGTAGTTTATTAGGATTACCGTTTGTAATGTACTATTAAAAGCGCTTAAAAAGGTTACAGAAAACTAACAATGACGTTGTATAATAAAATCTCTTAATACTGGTCAAAACTAACTCATCAATATCATCACAGTTAGAATAAGTCATTATGAGTAAATGACGTTACTTTCAACTAACTGTACTCTGCTTCCGGTACTTCAGCTACTTTAGTTTTAATAATGTACTGGCCCACTAACTCTGCTATTCAATTCATAAATTGAAACATTCTTAACACTTATTTAAGTTTATCGCGATTCTACCTTCCCATTTCCAAAATCCTTTCAAGCCCTTTTCAAATGAAGTTTTGTTTTTTTAAGAATAGAGCGACATTTAACTCGGAGCAATTAATAATGAACCCATCAACACAAAAAAACAACTCGAAAATGGCACGGACCAAAAAGTCTGTAGTTGTAAGTTTTACTAAAAAAACATACATTATTTAAATTACAATGGCAGTCAAAACAAGCGCTTCAAATAATTAGCATCCCACTTCAAAGTTCGTAGCAGGCTCGTAGCATCGTAGTCCGTAGCAGAGGCCGTCCGTACCCATTCGTTCGTATTTCCAGGTCTAGACATCGCGTTCGCTCGCACAATCCAGCTTATAAAAGTGAAAGGAATGGCTAACCGAAACTACAGACAACGGTTAAGGGAGTGGTGGGAGGGGGAGCAGTCTCGTAGCTTCGTAGCTCGTAGCCGGTAGTCGAGTGCGCTCGATGGGGACCGCAGTGTGCCTAGTGGTGCAAGTTTGTTCAAAGTACTACCTGAAGGGCAGTTTCAGACTGTGGTCTAGAGGAATAGCTCCTTGAAACTAGCCTGCAATCATTGACGTTGCTTACTCAAGAGACGTTTTCAATGTTATATTTCGGCACTGAGCAGCTGCATGCAAGAGCACAGTCAAGATCTAACAATTAATAGCCTTTTAGTCAATGAACGCGTTTGTTGTCATAAGCCAGCAATATCTATCAACTCTCATGCAACATAATCGGCGCCAAAATTCAGTGCAAGTTATGTAACTTTTAGCCCATAAAGCAGTATAGATACAAGCTAGACGCGAGATCCGGACGGAGCACGATCCAAATCTTTGATCACTTACACTTAAGATAGAGCGTAGCTCACGTATGCAAAAACGTACGTCGTCGCTGCGCAAAAACTAGCCCTCGTTTGTGGGCTATTTTTGTTGAGGCTAGTGAATTAAATCGTTTGCACAAGCCTCAATAATTTAGGGATTGACAGTTCACTTAAACTTTTTGAGCCGTATCTAAAGTATACAGGATCGAAGGCTGCAAAACACATTAGTATCGGCACGATAACACAGCCAGCACAAAATATGGCGAGCATCCGGAAATTTATTCGCTACTAAAACATTTTGTTGCGAATTGCTATGGATTTTACTTGTGTGAGCAATAAACCAGTATTGTTAGAAATATGTGAGAGATTATTTTAATGTTACGATGATACACAATTGCTGGAAGGATTTTATAGTGAAGGTTACTTTAACAACGTCACACTCAATGAAGATTCCAGTCATCTATTAAAGATTTTAACTGTTAAGGTGGTTAACTGTTTTAAGGTGTCAAAGTTCACAAAAAGGCAATATTTTGCTTGGACGTAACTATGTAATGCTGCAATTTATAAGATATCTGTTTTTTGACAAATTTTTTTAACAACATCACATACATTGATCTGTGGTAAGTATCCTTAAGCGCACTTTTGTTACAGATATCAGAATCAACAGTGGTATTACAAATGTTTATTGAATAAATACCTATAACACCTAGACCAGTACAAACAGACATGTTCATTATTGTTCATGCACACAAATGTTTGTATAGTTAGGGGATCGAACTCGCACAATTTTAATCATAAAGCCATTTTGGGTGCTAAATGGTATTTTAATTTAATGATATTTTATAATACGGCTACCATACAGACATAAGATAAAAACCATCCCACTAGGCTATTTGATTTTCATAAAGCAGACAAAAAGTAACTTGAACTAGTTTTACGGAGTTAACAAAAGTCTTTCGTAAGTGCAAGCCCGATTTCATTCTGTGGAGAACTTTGGCTAGGTGAAAATAAAAACACTCGAAAACTTAGCTGAACAACAAAAGTTTGGTTATTGGCGACTTCGCTGTGTAGGTAGTCTTGTTTCGCGAACTTGCAGTTACGGCAAAAAGGATTGAAAGGGGTGAGTAGGTACAGGTAAAAAAAAACTGTAAAATGCCTAAGTTTAAGATAATAATAATAGTCCGGGCCGATTTCGACCACGGCGGCCAATCTCAACAGAGATCAGCCAACTACGCACGAGATATTATAGTGCACTAGTGTGAGCGCAATACACAGGTGCACTCACTGTTCCATCACTCTCAAAGTTCGGTAAGACGGCAATCCGACATGACCGGAGAGGGGAGAGGAGACTGTTTTTAAAAAATTCATGACGGAAAACTCAGAAACAATTTTGGCTCGACCTGGGATTCGAACCCAGGACCTCTCGGATGTAAGGTGAAACTTTGCCACTACACCAACGAGGCAGTCAAGTTCGCAAGTTTAAGATACGCTTTAAGACAATACTTACCCCATTGCTTACGAAAATATTAATAAATAAATATTTCACAACAAGCACACCAATTCTCTAGTCCCAAATTAAGCTACGAGGCTTGTGTTATGGGTACTAGACACAGATATATATTTACATAGATAACGCAAGTATCACGATTTGTATTGAAACCAAGCGTGCCGACTTTTTAACACCGACTGTGACGTCACAGGCGAAATTTAGTGACGGGCAATCCAAACCGATTGACATTTTTGAGCTACTGCAGTTAATTATCACGCAACGAGACATTTTTTAAATTTTTGCGTCCCATCCAGCTGCAACGGAGCGAGCGGACTGAACTTAGCGGCGACCAACCTTGACGTTTGGTCGGGGTTTTGGTCGGGGTTCGGACACGCGAAGTGCATGCATTTGCGTTATCTAATATATATCTGTGGGTACTAGACAACGGATAAACATACTTAAATACTTTTTTTTTGTAAATAAATACATATTATACATAGAAAACACCCAGACCAGTACAAACACACATGTTCATGCACACTTATGCTTGTACTGTGCGGGGATCGAACCCGCGACCCTTGGTTTAGAAGTCCGACCTGTGGACCACTGCACCAAGCGGTCGTCTAAAATACTTAGTGGTAATGTAGTAGTAGTGGGATGAATGGACCATTTAGCATTTACACTTTTCAAGCAATTTAATCGTTTATCAGTTTTATAAGTAGAGCCAGTTTCCACTGTCTAGAAACCTAGTAATATGAGATTGATCGGGATGCTTACTGCAAACAAATGATCATAGGTCTTCAACACTGAATGGGTCACACAGCTTAACGAAAATTGCGTTACCGTTTTTCTTGATAGTATCACAGATAAACATCCTGATTTTTGGAACTATTTAAGCATCGAGCTCAATTTTGTACCTAAACTCAAAACCTATGACCTTCATTCACGACTTTCATTAAACATTCATCATCAGCCTATATACGTCCCACTGCTGGGCACAGGCCTCACCTCAACTATGAGGTGGTGCGAGCCATACTCCACCACGCGGGCTCAGTGCGGATTGGTGGAGGGGTGTGTGTAAGGTAAGTGACCAACCTTACTGTCAGGTGTTATGAAGCCGCCCGAGGGCCTCCGACCTGGCTTAACGACTAATATCTATCGATATTAACCGGGACCAACTGCTTAACGTGCCTTCCGAAGCACGGAGATGCTTGTAAACAGACGTCACTTTTATGGTCAGAATGGTCACCCATCCCAAACATGACCGCGCTGTAGGTTGCTTAACTTTTAGTATCGCTACCAAAGCGCTGCCACCACTGCGCCACAAGCACCTTAGAGGTGCTTGTGGCGCAGTTTATTAAACATTCAGTTTATTAAAATTAAAATTATTATATACTAGTGGCCGCCCGCGACTTCGTCCGCGTGGAAAGCCTTTATCTTATAAATTCTTTATGAATTGTAGCCTATATGTTATTCTGATGTATAAGCTATATTGTGGTAAAGTTTCATTCAAATCCATTCAGTAGTTTTTACGTGAAAGAGTAACAAACATCCATACATCCATACATCCATACATCCATACATCCATACTTACAAACTTTCGCCTTTATAATAGTAGTAGGATTAGCGGACCCGGCAGACGTTGTCTTACCTGTTCCCTCTTTTAAAGTTTGCTGAACTTTTAAACCTACCATGAGCTTCCACGAATATTTCGAGACTAAAATGATTCAAATCGGTTCAGCCGTTCTCGACTTTTAGAGTAACGAACAGTAATTCATTTTTATATATGAGAATTATTTTTATTATTTGTCAATTATTAAAAAAACAATACAGTTAACTGTATTTTAAAACTTGATTATAATACGTGAGCACACTGCAAAAATTAAAACTCGTACTACTTTGAATTCTTTGCATTTTTCATGACCAAAACTTTTTACATTTAACTTTTTTACGATTATCAAGTGCCGGTATCAAAACTCAATTTTTCTATCAAATAACCTTTTTCGGCGTTCCAATTGTAACTTTTAATATTATTGCAGCAACCAAATTACAAGCCGTGACTATCATATTTCTCCGCACCTGATCCAAACTTCGGCGGAAGTAAACAAATACACCTAGAGAGGATTTAATCGAGTTTTTGATTAATAAAAGCATTCAGACCGCCTGCTAAAAGAATAATATAAAGTTAGTTCAGTAGGTCCACTAAGCACCTACCAACCAATAGGGCCACGCTCTATCTTAAGTATAAATATTTGAAATTGCTTAAGTACAAGTGCTTAAGCACTTGTGTTACTCATATCAGAATCAACAGTGGTATTACAAATATAGCTAAATAAATACATATAACACCCAGAGCAGTACAAACAGACATGTTCATGCACACAAATGTTTGTAGAGTGCAGGGATCGAACTCTTGACCTCTTGGTTAATAGTCAACTTCTTTACCATTACACCAAAGTGGTCGTCAAAGTATAAATAAAAAGACCTATTATACTCGTATTAAGGCAACAGATATGAATTGGATATGGTGACTAGAACATTTGTTATTTCTAGGTAAATTATCTCAGCACCTACGCGGTGAAATTCAACGTCAACACCTAATAATACGAGTACTACCTAATCCCAATGACGAGAACAAAAACAGGGTTCTCAAGTTAGCACATTCATCCTAAGTTTTATTAATACGATTGAAAGACCGTTTAGCGATCCGAATACTAATAGTTAGTATCGCACCATTATCTTTCGTTTATAAGCAATCGTACAAGTATTGGAAATTGTCACTCCTTCTGCGTCAGGGTTTCCTTGCAATTAGAACCTAGAAATTTTCAAAGCTAGAGTGAACAGGCATCTTCTAGGTGAACTCGCTCCATCGTAGACTCAGTCGGTTAACTGACGATAGTTGAACGTGACAATGTCTTTGTCACGTTGCCTCTTTGTCGCTCGTTCTGCGCTCTCGCTTGCACCTCAAGCCTTGAATGGAACGCCTCAGAGCGAAGTAACGCCGCATGCGTCATGTTTTTTGGTGCGTGCAGCCGGCTCCATCGAATTATAAGACGTTGTCACGTCAAAAAAATTTAACAATTGGGCCCTCTGACACGACTATCCACTGTTGTTAATAGGGAGGGAATTTAAAAGTTGCCACCCAATCGACTGCGAGCAACTCTAATTGTGTTGACGAGTTGGCCCCAACTTTTTCTATCTAAAGTTACGCCAATCTACTGTGATAAAAGTATTTAATTTCCCGCTTAGAGTCGCATCGCCCAATTCGGAGTTTTATTTTTAATTCCATGGCAGTGTGTTGCGACCGTCGACATTTTTGTCGCGTAACAAAGTGGGTCTTGTACAGACAGGGACGAAAGCTGTTTGCGGTATTTTTACGCCTTAAATATTTGTTTTTGCTTACAACCTGAGTGTAACAATTGAGTAATTTAGCATGGGTTGAGAATAAGACCTGGGCCGCAATTCTCGTGCAATTGCAAAAAGTTTACATTCGTAAAAAGTTCGAACGATAATCACTCGCACGCAACTTGTGATGCATTCGAAGATTGAAATTTCTATACGAAATATCTTGTAGCTGTTGAAGAGTGTGGTTTTCTTGATGTTGTCGATGAAGGTATTTTAAGGTTAACACATGTTGTTGGTACCGTGTCGGTTTATTGAGTCCCAATAAAAGATACCTACATTAGAAGAATGAATATAAAAAAATGGTTGCCTGTAAAGTCGGTTTTACGGGCGAAGATTTTACGTGACAACGTCTTTAGGAACGAATCCCAACGCGTTGTCACGTTTAGCGTGAAGATTAAATAAAAAAACCGGCCAAGTGCGAGTCGGACTCACGCACCGAGGGTTCCGTACAAACCTGCAAGGTTTACAAAGTTCGTTCATTACGACAATCGAGTCATAACTATGGTATTTTTATTGCAAAATGAAATTCATAACATTACAATGGAGAAAGATGGAGGAGCATAAATTTAAGACAAAGATCTCTTTATCGTTTAAGTAATCCTTTATTTTATATTAACACATATCATTTATCTATAATATAACTGAAACACTTATAACCAACAATAAGAAATATAATAATGTCATAAATTTTAAGCTTTTCGGAATTTTTCTGTTACCTGTGCTGTAAGCTATTGCTTCTTACCAAATTTCGAGATTCTATGTCAACGGGAAGTGGTCTTTAGGTTTTAATTCCCTTGCGTGTAGTTGCGAGTTTCAAAATATGCGGTATCAATGGTTGTACTTTTGCGTTTTGCGTTGACTTAGAATTTTTTTTTTCATGGGTTAAAGGCAATTAGATCTAAGTATTTGATATGAATTTCAACTTGATAGCTCTACGCGTTCATGAGGAAAAAAGTAATAAGTTTATATTTATTAAAAAATATATACCTATATTGTAATGTAACTAAAAATTTAAGGTTTTCGGAATTTTTCCTTTATGTGTGCTATAAAACGTTGCTTCATGCCAAATTTCAAGATTCTAGGTCGACGGGAAGTACCCTTTAGGTTTTGATTCCCTTGCGAGTACTTGCGAGTTTCAAAATATGCAGCTTAAATTGCTGTTTCTTTTAATTGCGTTGACATAGAAGTTTGATTTTATTACAGCTTAAAGGTATTATAGACATGAGTATTTGGTATGAATTTCAATTTAATACCTCTACGCGTTTATGAGGAAATGGGTAGTAAGTTTAAAATTATTAAAAAAATATATATTATGTGATGCAACTAAAAATTTATGGTTTTCGTAATTTTTCCTTTATTTATGCTATAAGACGTTGCTTCGTACCAAATTTCAAGATTCTGAGTTCACGGGAAGCACCCTGTAGGTTTTGATTCCCTTGCAAGTGTCGAAAATTTGCGGCATAAACGGCTGTATCTTTTGATTGCGTTGGCTTAGAAGTTTGATTTTTTCACAGCTTCAAGGGACAGTAGACCTGAGTATTTGATATAAATTTCAGCTTCATACCTCCACGCGTTCCTGAGAAAAAGGGTCTTGACAGACGGACGGACGGACAGACGGACAACAAAGTGATCCTATAAGGGTTCCGTTTTTTCCTTTTGAGGTACGGAACCCTAAAAATAGTTTAAGTTAGAAATACAATCTTTATTTTAGAATTTAGTTTTAGTTTAGAAAATAAGGTTTAATAAGTGCGATAAATTAGATCTCAGGGTCGGAGCTCAATAACTGTGGTCGAGAACACTTTCATATAATAATATGGAAGACCACTGCCCTGACGTTGTAGGACGTCGACACTGCGTAGCACGTCGTAGCTCGGCGGTCTTCTTCCGCTCTCACGTCAGCAACAGGCAACAGCAATTCAAGTTCTAATTCCGGAACTGGAACCCTGGAATTCCAAATTTGGCCGTTTTAGAAAATGGCCGAATTCCAAGTCTGACTGCAACATCCGGATCGCGTCGATTGCCAAAAGCGTGGTTTCCAAAGCACTAATTAGCGATCAAGGATGTTGTAGTTCATGGAAATTATAACAGAATATAAGATAATCAACTGAACGTTAACCAATGTTAATTCAAAACAGTAATGAGAAAACTATGATTTTTATGATTAGAACTATTTTGGGAAGTATTTGATTACCTATTCAATTTACTAATATTGAGCAGCTTTAAATTTACAAAACGGTAGAATTATTTTTTATATTTTTTTTTGCGGACTCATGAAGGTAGGTTCGAGATTGCATTATCACAGCAGCCCAAAGCATTAATAAGGCACTAATACTATAGCGTACATTTATATGCATCAAAAGCATAATTACTACACTATACAATAGATAGGAACTAGTCCATTACCTTACATACTAACTAAAACTAAGTATACAAGTTATTGCAACACTCACCCAGTCCGGGGATTAAATGCACTGATTTTAGGTATTTTTTGTAAATTGAAGAATTGTGTCCAAGATTGATTTATAGAAATTAGGAAGTTTAAAAGAAAATCAAAAAGCAACCTCCGCGTAGATAATAAGTATAGGCACTCAACTTGTCTCTCAGGTTGCGGGCCGCGAAATGTCCGGTCATCGTATGTCACACATCGCCCTTCCCATTTGTTCGCGCTGTGACGTCATATCGGCTAGCACCTATTGTACTCGCGCGCATCGTTTGCTCAAAATGTTACCTGGCCAAATAATTGTTTCGCGCGTATTACAATATAAGATGAAAGTTTTAATTAGGTTTTAATTTTTATTGTTAATAGATTTAAGTAGGTTAAGTTTGTAAATATAGTATAATATTAGAGGTGTATTTATTAAATCTTATTAGAATAACATAAGTGTTACATATCCCCCTTTTTACGGTAGGATTTTACCTATGGAAAATCCTCTATCCCTATTTACATTAATAGTATCATAGCAACATCCATAATCTCATTTATTCCTCCCCTTACATTCCTCGTCATTCATACAATCATCAAGTAACTAACAACTAACATTTTTACTGTTAAACTGCATCCAGACATACAGAGTATAAGAATTCACAATTTTCAGAATACTCTCAATACTATTAATAGGTGGTAATAAAATTCGTTAATTATTCATTTTCACTGAAATTAATAATTTTCAGGCATTTGAGATGTTCCTTAATTACTATGATTTGCGGTGTATGTAGTTCACTGCTTTAATACTTTGCCGTACATTAGTAGTACTAAGCAACATATTAATCGTAACAAGAAACGTCCTGTAGAGGATCTCAAAGAATGTAATATCTTACATGGTACTTTAATTGAATCGTAGTTAAGACTTGTAGTGCATAAAAGAGATAATTAATGTATAAAAGGGAATAGTAGTAGTAGCAAATAGTTCCAAAGTAGATTTAACACTTGTAATTAGTTAATTTAATGTCTTTAATATGCCAAGTACCTAACGAATTACCAGACATATCCTCAAGTTCATAGACCAATGGTGACTTTTTGCCAATAATTCTACATTTTACAAACTTTGGAGCAAGTTTCTTAGCAAACCTCTCGTTTTTGTCACTTTGGAAGTAAGTACGCTTCCAAACTGTGTCACCAATGTTAAACTCAACTTTTTTCGCCTTAGGTTGTAATTGTTAGAATTCCGAGAGTGAGCGGCAATTAACGTGCTCTGCACCTTATCGAAAATTTTACGCAAATGGCCTAAAGTTCCGGCGTATTCATCTCTAGGTGAAAATATAATATCACATTGATCATCTGCGTCAACATAGTGAGATCCACAACTAATAAGTTCACGACCGAAAACCAGAAAAGCGGGAGTATAGCCAGTAACTTCGCTAACTGAGGAGTTCATAGCAAATTGAATTTTAGCAATGTTCACGTCCCATGAGCGGTGATCTTCATGAACAAAAGATGATACAGCTGTCATAATAGTTTTGTTATAACGTTCTACCGTGTTCACTTGAGGAGTATATTTTGGCGTATATTGCACTTTTGGAATTTTATATTTAGAAAATAGATCCTTCATTAAATTACTAACAAACTGTCTGCCGTTATCCATCAGTACAGTGCTAGGTATACCGTGTACTAGAAAAACTTGTTCCTCCAAAATTCGAACCATAATTTCAGCAGAAGCTTGTTTGATAGGGAATAGAAGACAATATTTGGAAAAACAGCAAGTTACTACAAAGAGAAATGTATTTTGTTTTTTTGAAGGTGGTAAGGGTCCTACTAAATCCATACTAAGCATTTGGAAGGGTCTGCAACAGTCTTTAGGACGTCCCATAGTTCCAAGAGTTGTATGATTAGCATGCTTGTAGGAAATACAAATATCACAGTTGTTTACAAAGTTAGTTACGTCGCGATGCATATCAGGCCAGAAAAACCTTAATTGCAATCTTTTTAAAGTTTTATATATACCTAAGTGACCAGCGGTAGGCTCAGAATGGTTACTTCGGATGATATCGCTTCTATTTTCTTTAGGTATAACCAGTTTCCAAGCAAATTCTTCAGCCAACGGATTAAGACTCTTTTTGAAACGGTAAAGCTGGTTATTAGTAACGCGATAGTCTTTAAAAGATGTAGGTGAGTTTTGACAACCGTGGTATATATTTAGGTACCAAGGATCAGTAGTCTGTGTCGAGCTATTAACGTCCAAGTTTATGGCACCAACTGGAACCGCACGTGATAAGCTGTCAGGCACGACATTATCAGAACCTCGACGATGTTTAATTTCAAAGTTGTAAGCTGAAAGTCTTACTCCCCATCGAGCTAAACGACCTGTTGGGTTATTTAGATTTAAGAACCACTTAAGTGCCGAGTGGTCAGTATAGACTGTGAACGTTTGACCATTTTCTAAATAGCACCGCCAATGTTCAACAGATGTCAAAACAGCTAATGCCTCCCTTTCAGTAGCGCTATAGTTTTGTTCCTGTTTAGATAAGGATTTACTCATATAGGCTATGACCTTTTCCTCATTATCAAGAGTCTGAGTTAACACAGCACCAATTCCCACATCACTCGCATCAGTATGTACTTCGAAAGGCTTTGAATAATCAGGACATGTGAGAACTGGCGCAGACACTAAACATTCCTTTAGGGACCTAAAAGCAGTTTCAGCCTCAGCAGACCAAGAAAAGGGAGGAGCATTTTTTCCTTGTGAAGTTAGTTTGTTTACTGGAGAAGTGATGGAGCTAAAATTTGGTATGAACCGGCGATACCATGAGGCTGTACCTAAAAATCTTCTTACTTCCTTCCGGTTAGCAGGTCTAGGGTAATTTAGAATTGCTTCAACCTTTTCCGGATCCGCATGAAGACCATCGGAGTCCACAACGTAACCTAGGTATTTCAATCTATTTCGGAAAAATTGACTCTTTGTGAAGTTAATAGTTAGGTTTGCCATTTTCAGCTTTTCATATACTCTCACAAGAAGCGAAATATGTTGATCGAATGTGTCAGAAATCACGATGACGTCATCAACGAATACGAAGACTCTATGTTCGAATTCCGGTCCGTAAAACAAAATATCGACCAATCTTTGTTGCGTGGCAGGGGCGTTAGTCAAACCGAAGGGCATAGACTTGAATTGAAAAGTTCCTCTAGTTGGTATGTAAAAAGCAGTCTTACAACGGTCCTCTTCTCTAATTAAAATTTGCCAAAAACTTTTGGAAAGATCTAGACTTGTTAGATATTTTGCGTCACGAAGATTGTCAAGGATCTCTGAAATATAAGGCAAACTGTAGGCATCTTTTTTAGTTAAAGAATTCAGTTTTCTGCTATCCAGACAAAATCTTAGTTCTCCGTTTTTCTTAGGCGTCAGTATAACAGGAGAAGACCATGGGCTCTCACACGGTTCAACCACATCTTCTTCAATCATACTGTCCAACTGCTCTACCAAAATCTTCTGCTTTTCCGGTGACATTCTATAATACCGTTGACGAATGGGGGCAGCATCCCCAGTGTCAATGGAATGCGTTATTAGTGAAGTGCGACCTAGACCGCGTTCTTCGTAGGAGATTTCACGGAACCGAGATATGATGTGGTCAGCAGTTATCTTTTGGTCAGCTGTTAAGTGGTCGTAACTCTGTAGTTGTGCACTAGATTCGGTAACCTTAGTAATATTTCCTAATGTACTGTATCTGTGTCAGACTCCGAAAGCATCACTACTGAGTCCAAATGGTTAGGAAATAAGCCGAAAAGTTTCCAAAAATCCATGCCTAGAATGAGATTATTTTTGATTTCCGGGACGACATAAACATCAAGTATATGCATTTTATTAAGAAATGTTACGGGTAGATGTATAACACCGATGCATTGTAATTTTTGTCCACCGGCAGCTACGAATTGAATAAGTTCACAATCCGCTAGAACGAATCCTAAGTCCGTAAAGCAAAAATGACTGCCATTTCCTAGAATGGTAACACTCGATCCTGTGTCTAGTAACCCAGTAATGTTGTTGTCGTTTACTTGAATTGAAACGTATGGCCTAGAATTATTTATTTTAATATTGTGGATTGAAGAAACAGTGTAACATGAAGAGAATCTTGTGATAAATTTAAGCCATTCTCTCCATTCCTCTTCATTGAATTTATAATTATTTGCTATTAACATTTCACTATTACTACAATCCACTTTATTTAGTTTTTTGTAACATTATTAGAATAAGTATTGGTTTTACAATCAGGACAGTCCGGAAATTTAACACCTTTCTTACCACATTTAAAGCAGATAAGAAAATGAGGCTCGGTGCATTGGCTAAGTGAGTGAGTATTAGATCGGCACCTAGGACAGTATATATTTTGAGACTGTTGATAATTAGAAACGTTCAACGCGTTAACCTCAACATTTTTTTGTTCTTGTTTTTCTTTTGTTTGGCTTGGTTTATAATTGTTATTGTAGTTAGAATTTCTGTTTTGTTGGTATGCATTTGAATTATAATTTTTAAATCTGTAATTATTGTACGTATTATTTTTGTTAGGACAGTTATTTGATGAGGAAGTACCTGGTTTGTTATAAGCGAATTCTCGAGCAAGAGTATCGTCAGATAATTTAGGGGGTTCGTGAAATTGAGCAAGACGAGACTGTATATTTTCATAATTTCGACACAAGGTTTTTAAAGTATCAATATTTGTAATGTCAGGAGATGCAGCTAAAGTACTGGCATAACATGGACGGATGTTGTGCAATAAAATTTCAAGTTGCTCTGATTCTGAAATTGTTTTATCTAGTCTTGAGAACATACCATGCATAATCGACAGATATATGGTTATATTTTCATGTTCACCCTGGGTACGCAAACGAATTTCAGATAGCAGACGGTAATCATAATCACTTTGACTAAAGTCTTTTTTTAACAGGGTAACTACTTCATCCCATGTTTGTATTTTATCTCTTATGCAGCGATACCAGTGGAGCGCGTCGTCAGTAAAAATTTCAAAGCCAAAAGAAAGTAATTTATCTTTAGAGATATTACGAGATTGAACTAATTCTTCAGCTTTCTGGATGAACGAGCGAACGCATGTCTTGCCTGAAAATTTTATCTTATTGACTACCTCCACTTCTAACTTCTTCTCACAACCTGAAGCTACCAGTACCGTCTCAGACAAAGGGCTAGAAGCTGTAGAAGTGGGAGTTGCGGATAACGGCATTTTAGATTTAAATGAGGATAATTCTTTAAATTGTGAACTCCATGCTGAACTACATTCATTATAACTTACATTCACCTCAGGCGATCGGTTTATCCTAATTAATCTGTAGTAAAGATGATGTAAAATTGTTTCGGTACGAGAGTATAAATTTTTATCAAATTTAGATTTTAAAATTTCAAGATTAGCTCTAGATTTTACTAATGTTTCCTTTGCTTGGGCCAAATCGTCTAAAGGTTCGAGGTGTGATTCCAAAATATCCTCTGAAGGTAATAGTTGCGATAATTTTACTATCTGTTTACGTAGTTCCACTACAGGTTCGCCTATAGTACCACCTCTTACACCTACTTCGTATTCAAGTTCAGCTTTTTGAAGTGACAGATATTTTATAGGGTAAGTCATTTTCAAAAAAACTGAGAGTGGATGTGTGTTGCAATTAACAAACTAAATCTTCTAATTGAAAAGCACAAGAAAATTATACAGCGCAATAATCAGCTCAACAAAGTTGACTAATAATTAGATCCAACTGAATGTAGATTAGTAGTTTTTTTTTTTTTAACAAAAGTTGAATCCAAGTATTAATCGCAAAAATCACTAACTACACTAGGCTACACTAAGCTTGGAAGAACCAACACCAATGATAACTAACTATTGCCCAAATTAAATGAAAAGTGAACTCGACCAAGAAATTACCTGAGGAGGGCGCCACTGTCACGTTTAGCGTGAAGATTAAATAAAAAAATAGTTTAAGTTAGAAATACAATCTTTATTTTAGAATTTAGTTTTAGTTTAGAAAATAAGGTTTAATAAGTGCGATAAATTAGATCTCAGGGTCGGAGCTCAATAACTGTGGTCGAGAACACTTTCATATAATAATATGGAAGACCACTGCCCTGACGTTGTAGGACGTCGACACTGCGTAGCACGTCGTAGCTCGGCGGTCTTCTTCCGCTCTCACGTCAGCAACAGGCAACAGCAATTCAAGTTCTAATTCCGGAACTGGAACCCTGGAATTCCAAATTTGGCCGTTTTAGAAAATGGCCGAATTCCAAGTCTGACTGCAACATCCGGATCGCGTCGATTGCCAAAAGCGTGGTTTCCAAAGCACTAATTAGCGATCAAGGATGTTGTAGTTCATGGAAATTATAACAGAATATAAGATAAAACATTATAAAACTTTTACGAATTGTTCGTAATCAACTGAACGTTAACCAATGTTAATTCAAAACAGTAATGAGAAAACTATGATTTTTATGATTAGAACTATTTTGGGAAGTATTTGATTACCTATTCAATTTACTAATATTGAGCAGCTTTAAATTTACAAAACGGTAGAATTATTTTTTATATTTTTTTTTGCGGACTCATGAAGGTAGGTTCGAGATTGCATTATCACAGCAGCCCAAAGCATTAATAAGGCACTAATACTATAGCGTACATTTATATGCATCAAAAGCATAATTACTACACTATACAATAGATAGGAACTAGTCCATTACCTTACATACTAACTAAAACTAAGTATACAAGTTATTGCAACACTCACCCAGTCCGGGGATTAAATGCACTGATTTAAGGTATTTTTTGTAAATTGAAGAATTGTGTCCAAGATTTATTTATAGAAATTAGGAAGTTTAAAAGAAAATCAAAAAGCAACCTCCGCGTAGATAATAAGTATAGGCACTCAACTTGTCTCTCAGGTTGCGGGCCGCGAAATGTCCGGTCATCGTATGTCACACATCGCCCTTCCCATTTGTTCGCGCTGTGACGTCATATCGGCTAGCACCTATTGTACTCGCGCGCATCGTTTGCTCAAAATGTTACCTGGCCAAATAATTGTTTCGCGCGTATTACATTATAAGATGAAAGTTTTAATTAGGTTTTAATTTTTATTGTTAATAGATTTAAGTAGGTTAAGTTTGTAAATATAGTATAATATTAGAGGTGTATTTATTAAATCTTATTAGAATAACATAAGTGTTACAGCGTGGCGGACCGATCATGTTTGAGTGGGAGAGAGACGCAAGGCACTCGCCGGTCCGCCGGGCCTCCTTCTCGTTCGGTGACTCATCGGAACAGACGTGAGCGGGCGTTACACTTTTTCATGAGTGACTCCGACCTAATTTAAGACGTTGTCACGTCAAAAAGTTGTTCAGCATCACTAGCAACTTATGGACACGTAACAAAAATGAAGATCTGAATATCTGATGCTGACCCCTGGTAGCCAGCTCAATAATAATATGTAAAAACTAGCGGCCGCCCGCGACTTCGTCCGCGTGGTTAAGTTTTCTTCAAAAGTAGCACCACCTATCGGTCAGCTTTGAGTTAATACTTTACCTTCCAAGTAATGTTGAGTCAAATAAAAAAAAGTCCCATTAAAATCGGTTTAGTAGATTCTGAGATTAAATTTCCTGCCTGCCCCCTAAGTTCATCGGCGTGATTATTTATATCCCAGTTTACTCTCCAGGTGATACTGAGTCAAATAAAAAAAGTCCCGTCAAAATCGGTCCAGTAGATTCTGAGATTAGCCCGGACAAACAGACAGACAGACAGACAGACAGACAGACAGACAAAAATTTTAAAAATTGTTGTTTTGGCTTCTATTACGGTAATTAAGACCCCCTGTAACAATTTTTCATAAAAATCTTCAATGTACAGAAATCGATCTTTTACAGTCTTATTATATGTATAGATATGACGCCTTAAGAAAAGAAGTTCAGCGTCACGAGCACTTTCTGTCTCCATATCTAAAATGAAGATCTGATGTGACACACCGGCAACCCAGCTATCAATACCTAACTATGAATGTAGAACCTCGGCAAAATTTGTTTAAGCGTAACGTGATCTGTAATACTGAATATTTAAGCAGTCCAGCTTAACAGTATGAGGTACGAACATAACGCCATAAGCAAGACAAGTTCCAGAAGATAGTGTAATTAAGTTGTATTGAGGATGAAACTATAGATGTAAGCCCCAAATGTAGGCGAACGAAGTTCACGGGCGTCCACTAGAAATATAATAAATGCACAATTATTTTTATTATACCTACTGGCGTGCTCTCCTTACATAAGTTACTAACTGGCTCAGCGACTAATAATTATGCCTCAAATTCCCAGCGCGGCGATTGACGTTCATGATAATCTTTGTTAGTCTATTTGGCTGACAGCATTGTTATGCCTTTTTGTATTTAAATTAACTTAGGTTTTTCGCATCTCAGATGCTCTCTAATTTCAAAAAATAATATATGCTTGCGTGACATTTTGTTGGTGACTGTCCTAAACCGTTTTGGTCGTAACTGTCTGAAAAGTTCATAACTGTATCGTTTTGAGCGTTATTAGTTGTCAACTGAGTCGCGCCTTTTCGGAGGCTTTGCCATTTTTTTAAACGACTCTTGTTCAACTCATATTTTGGTTTTGCAAGCTATGTTTTTTAAACATTTAAATTAAGTATGACAAAGAAAAAAGTCGGTATACGGGCGAAAGTTTTACGTGACAACAACTTTGAGTGGTAAAATAATTTTAATGTGAATATTAAAATTATTTTATTCGTATAACATGAACCGGTGTGTATGCCTATCTCTCTCACTCTCTCTCTCTCGCTCTGTCTCTCTCGCTCTTAGGCGGGTTAACTGTGCTCGAGTGGAAGGGACGCGTGCCTTTCACTTTTTATGTCTGTCTCACTCGCTCTTAGTCGGGCTAACCATGCCCGAGTCGAAGGAACGCGTGCCTCTCACTCGCTCTCGTTGTGAGCGCGGAACGTGAGCGGAGCGTAACGCAGTTTCTTGAAGTGTCACCCGGCAAACCAATTTATAAGAAGTTGTCACGTCAAAATTCATGATTGTGATGAATGATGGTAGAATATTAAATTTACCTCATTTCGCGTTCATGAATCTAAAATATATAATCATCAGTCCATTTGCTGTAAAATTAAATAAAAATTACGGTAAGCACGTCATGGTAAACACTGCAGTATCTTATGCGCTTGTGATACGGACGGTTTTACAACAAAAATGGGTAGCCTGATGTACTGACCACTGTACCTATACAATATTATTTGTTTGACTTTATCTCAAATGGTGAGTAATCGACGTGCCATAGGTACGATAAGAAAAATCCACTAGATGTAAAAATTATAGTTTTCAAGTATATCTCGGATTCTCCGCTAGTATTTATTATTTATTTATTTATTTAAAACTTTATTGCACAAGAAATGTACAAAGGGTGGACTTAATGCTAAAAGCATTTTCTGCCAGTCAACCTCAAGGTCATGCAGAAAGAAGGTACCTACCTACCACCACCACATCAACTATGTTTGTGCGCAACTTTCAACAGCTATAAATATTCGCCAAAAGGTCTATAAATATTTGAGCAACTAGCAAAAACCGGAGGCCTCTAAAACCTCAGTAATTAAATCGAGTCGTACCTAAATCACCTCCGGAGTAAACACATACTTCACGAGAACCAATTTGGAGAGTGTAGCGGCAATGGGTGAATTTAGATTAGTCGTAAATCTAGAAAATGTGTTATTCGCCATATGTTTTTACCTAGATTCCTTCGGATGACAAGCTGTGTTCAAAAAATCTTTTTCATGCTGCACCCGTATCGCAAATATGGGTGCAGCATTAAAGTTGTTTTTTTAATCAATTTGATTCATCGTCTCTCTCTAATCGCGTCATAAGATGAAAGTATTTTTAATACTTTTTTATCTCATGATGCAATTAGAGTTAGTACATACACTATTTAAATTGAGTCTATGAATAGTCATATTTTCTTCAGTTTTTCATGCTAATTTAACGCATAAGATTAAATTAGGTGGGCCCGCTATGAAACAGCAGGAACTTTATACTAACATGAATAACCTAGAGATTAGATAAAGCGATTGTCACCGTCTACGTTTTGATTTTCATAGCGACAGTACTTATATGATTATCAAACATCTAAATGTTAAACATGAGTTGGCCGTAGCCTATAACTGGTGATATGACCATGACGACGTGACTACGGGTACTATTTCGTCAATAGGCTAGATGACACCACCAATCGTTGACATACTTTTTATTATTTGTCAAAACGGTCTGCCTCCATAGATTTTGTATAGGAATACAAAAAAGTGACGTCACGGTCATGTATCAGAAATCGGAGTCAATTGACCGAATATTTATTGAGTTTAGTGTTTTTAAAAGTGGTTTCTACAGTTTTTTGGAAATATACTGGTTGTATAAACTTTATTTGTTAAGTAATTTTTCGCGTTAACAACGCTATTTTTTAATTTTGAAAAGACAACACTTAAAAAATTCTTTTCGGCTCCGGTCATCGGGGAGGAATCGAACCCCCGACCTTTGGAAGTCCGGTCCAATGCTCTGACCACTGAGCTACCGAGAACCTTAATGGAGTCGTTGAATTTTGTAAGTGCTTTTTAACGCTTTGAGCCAGCGTATGTTTCATCAATGATTGTGGAAGATACCCTCAAATCACCCGAGAGAAATATTTTTACAAATATTTAACAATCGGTTAAGATAAAACAGGCTATAATTTTATTTGTAAAGTATTTTTTCGCGTTAAAAACGCTATTTTTTAATTTCGAAAAGACAAAACTTAAAAAAATATTTTCGGCTCCAGTCATTGGGGAGGAATCGAACCCCCAACCTTTGGAAGTCCGGTTCAATGCTCTGACCACTGAGCTACCGAGAACCTTAATGGAGTCGTTGAATTTTGTAAGTGCTTTTTGACGCTTTGAGCCAGCGTATGTTTCATCAATGATTGTGGAAAATACCCTCAAATCACCCGAGAGAAATATTTAACAATCGGTTAAGATGAAACAGGCTATAATTTATAGGTTATAATATAATTTTTGTATAAGCTTCATAGGGGCTTTGTTTTTTTAAACACCATGGTCTTGAAAATTTTTAAGATAACACCCATGATGACACCCATCATGCCTATTTATCTCCGTAAGTAACATCTCCGTATTGTTATTTTTTTCTCATTCAAAGTCAGCTGGAATCGGTATTCGTTAAAGTGTTTGTAAGTTTTTCGTAAACAAATAAAGGATGCCAACCAAGTTACCGCCATAAAAACTCCGTGCAAACCCACCACTCTAAAAACGCTAACAATTAATTCTGGCCGCGCCTAAATTACTCGACTGAAGCAAACACATACGATCGGCGCCGAAAATAGCTTAAAAGTGGTAACTTAAGACAATCTAGATAGAGTTGAAAATGTAACAAAGCTTAAAACCGATCGCAATGCAGCAGTGAAGGCAGCAGCTGGCAGTTTACGGATCCGCTAGGTACAAACAACAGCACATTGGGGTAAACACTTAGGGATCTTCTATAATTTTAATAAGATTGATTTTGCAACAAAAATGGTTAACCTAATGTGCTCATGTATGTACATACATATCTCCACGTGTTGGGGTAAAAAAGTTTGCAATAATAAGCATTTAATAAGCAATAAGCATTGGCGACCGTTTGGTGCAGTGGTCTACATGTCGAACTTCCAAAACCAAGAATCGCAGGTTCGATCCCCGCACAGTACAAGCATATGTGTACATTATCATGTGTGTTTGTACTGGTCTGGGTGTTTTCTATGTATAATATGTATTTATTTAGAAAAAAAAGTAAAAGTATGTATATCTGTTGTCTAGTACCCATTACACAAGCCTGGTAGCGTTATTTGGGACTAGAGAATTGGTGTGATTGTTGTTGTTGTTGTAAAATTTATTTTTATGAGGTCATTATCATTAAATATCTGGGTTCAAACTTCATATTATGAGGTAGCCTTGTGGCGACCTCTACCTAGTACCGCACATAAACCGCGGTATATAAGATTTAGATCCAGAATAATATATGCAGATAGACAAATCAATATGATGTCTATCGGACCTTGGTCCCCGACCAGAACACCCGGTCGGTAGGAAGCGCTTCCCTTTAGCTTCCTAACTCTAAATCAGTTAAATATGTATAGAGGTGCAATTCAGAAAACTCAAGATAAATAAGGCAACGCATTCAGTTTGATTGCACAATATTTATTTGGAAATGAATGCGGAATTGCTAGCAAATTCTGTTAAATCTTTAATATCTTCGACGCAAACCACCCTTTGCCGCGTTTGAAATGAAAAAGAAAAACATTAAGCCTGTTTATTAATGCGGGCAATTTGACCCAACACAGTAGATAATGCTATAAGAACAACAGAGATGCGTTTAAAAATATTTAATTATTTAAAAAATAATATGTATTCTTATGTAAATTTATTGTATATTTTATATGTCATATTATTATTTTTGTGTTATTATTATTTTGTGTGGTAATCTTATTTTTGTGTTTTCTCTTTTATTTATTTTGTCGCACCGCCCACTAATCACTTCTGCTTAGCCCAAAGGTATGACTGGTAGAGAATGCCTCACAGCGTTACGTCCACCTTTTCTACATAGTTCTGTTGTGCAATAAATCTTAGATAAATAAATAGGTCTATTATGTTCGTACTCTATTGGAAGGCATTCAATAAAGACACGCATGGAAAATTGCCAACCGATTCAACCTCCTCTAGACCCTATGGATCCTCCTTCTTATCTCTTTAATTATAGTGCCGCTTCTTTGTCCGATAAGAATTAGTTTTTTGTCATAATTATTCATCATTGGCCTTCCTTTTGTTACGGTCCCGGATGCCAAGGGATCAGGGGATCACCGCACATATTAAGAGGAAAATTAAAAATTCCTTTGCCCTTCGCCTTTGAACATCCTTTGTACCACATATTAAGATGTCGGCACTTAATTCCACAAAATATTGGAGCTTCAGGCGGATTTTCTTAATTAATTCTCTTTTGAACATCTCTATTTAAGGTGCCTAAGATTTAAGCGGAAGATTTCATATTGCAGCATTACGCTGCATAAAAACTTTTTTATCAAATTTGTTACTAGTCGTTCTAGTCGATGACCAAAGTCAAGTTTATTTATTTAAAAATTTTAAATTCCGCTCTTAGGTATTTGGGGGTATTTGTTGCGACGCGACTTTTGATGTCAGAAGGCAGGGAGTTTTCAGTAAGGTAATAATGTAGTGTTAGCTATTCAACATTTTAAGTTGAAAACTGAAAAATCCAGAACAAGTTTTAAGTTATGCCTGTAATTTTTGTGGCTTCGCCAATAAATTTGTAACGAGTTGAATAGTTAACTGAAAATGAATTGCAAGTTTTAAGTTTATAAAGTTGGGCCTGTTGTTTTTGTGGCTTCGCCAATGTCTTTTTACCGTTTTGGTAAGTAAGTTTTCATTCTATTGTCTCCTATTGTTCCTCGTATCTACCCTTCCCTGTGATATTTCTGTTCTCGATTTTAATTGTTTATCCCATCGTATTTTGGGTTTGCTTTGTATACTTTAAATAGTGTTAATTATTTTTAGGGAAACCGCGTGCCTCCAAGAGCCGTTTGCCTCAAGTCAACGACGAGCAGATAATTTAAGAAGGAACCGGTGACGTGTCGTCATTTTGTTTCCAGCTGATATCGTCCTACGGAATTTAATCAACAAACATTTATTTTACACCATTTTCTAACCTTAACAATCTGTGCAGAACGTTGTAGTTAGAACTATTCAATTGTTAATTTTCCCATTTTTTATTTCGAATACCTTTTAAAAAATCCAAAGACAAACTCTGGCTTCTTATAGTTTTTTTTTCTATCCTATAGTTTTTTTACAATATTTTTAAAGAAATCTAAAATAAAAATGTATTTTACTTATTTAATAATATAATTAAAGTATTAATATTAATATATATAATAATAAGTTAATTATGCTTTAATTAACTTATTTATTATGCTTCGATATCTTTGGCTTGAATATACATCCTTACGCCACCTTGCGATCTTGCGATCCTTGCGACTTACCTATACATCGGTAGTTTTTCTATGTTAAAGGTTAAGTTTGGTAATATTTGTTGAGGATAATACCTTAAAAGATTGTCCGCTATTACTGATTATAATACCTACGTACGACCAGTGAGCTGCTAGGTTTTTATTTTTTAAATTCGGATATTACCATTCTATTCAAATAAGCCCCGTCCTTCCAACATTCCATCAACACCCAAGAACCTAAGTTGTCCTCGCTTCGTGTAGTGCAGTGCATTTACAGATTACACTCTGTTACACGTCCCGCGCACGGCACGGCGGCGTGACAGCTGTCCAGGGCGGCACCTGTCCCGCACGTAACGAGTTAATCCGAACGTTCCGCCTGATCGGACACCCACTATGTTAAACTAAAATTTCAAATCCACCTTCTTGATAATCTGGAGTTAGAAGGTGTGAATCTAGCTGTCCCAGTCATATGTGCTAACTTAAACGAGCATTCAAAAGCCTTGCGAAAGAACAAGCAATGTAAACTGTGTCCCAAAATCTTGTAATGGCACTTTCCTTTGACGAAGGCAAGACGTCAATTGATGAAAGTGTGAGTGCGGCTTTTCTAGACATTGGGTGTAACGTGAATGCACAAGTCGAAATATGTATAACGGCGTAGGGGCTTATTGCTAGTTCGTGGCTGTCCGTATTTGCAATTCTGTCCCACTTTTATGTTTCTGTCACTTGGTATGTCAGTCGTACAGAGAATCGTAAATACGTACCAACAATACGGTAAGCGTGTCATAGTTGTCCACAGTTACACGTAGTAGCCGAGTCAGTGATGCCAAATGCTTTTTACATGGATAAAATATAAAGAAAAAACAACAATTAAATACCTATAGTAAATATGTTGTCTAGGAAGACTAAAACATTAATGGTTAATTTTCGCCTTGTTAATTTTTTTTTTCTCTTTTTTTGCGATAGCAAACAACTACATATAGTATGTCGGGGTACAATATTATTTTTATTAGTATTTTAAGCTATAATAAATCGACCGATTGAAGAACAATCTTTTTGGGTCGCTAAAAACTGTTAAAAAACGTTATCATTATGTAAGTTAGCATTATGTAAGGAAGGATTAAATTTAAATAATCCTTTGCTATTGACATTTATTTGCACTCCAATTATGAAATACAAAAGCGAAATGCATATATTAATTCAACTTTTTGAAAATTGCTACCACGTAGTAAATAATTATTGTCAGGATAGAAGTATTTGTTTACTTATTAAAATTCCCTCAACTTCTTCGTAAGCCACTGAACGAGTATCACAGAGTCTACCTCTGTTTATCAGCATCTACGAAACAGATTAGTGTACAGCTAAGATAACACCAGATTGACAACTTTATGGCTTTATTGCATATGCAATCGTCCATAAAAAAAAGTTTGTAAAAAATTACACGAGTCTTATTTTGGCTATGAGCAAAATATGTTTATGTATCGTGACTACTGTTGTTTTTGCACCAATATCTTGTGCCGTCTTTTGCGATAGACTAAAACTATTTTGCAAAATGAAGTTAGTCTAAGGCAATTTGACAAACACAGCTCGGCTTCTAGATCGATGTGAAACTATGAATAATAGATGAATTACGGAGCGGAGTGGTTTGCGCTCTCGATCATCGGAAAGGTGCTATTCATAAGTCAGATATTTACCCACCCGAGCTCGAGTAAACGGAAAACTGTTAAGGGTCTCGCGTCAATTTCAATTGAGTTCTTTGACAGAGTATCATTTCATTGCTATACATTTTAAGTTAAAAAATTAACATGTAAAAATAAAAAACAGTTATTATAAATGACTGTATCGGGGCAACTATGATTTTACTTACTTTTTGACAGTTTATGCGGCCATACTGATTTATTCACCATCTGAAAACCTAAAACCAGATTGATATACCAGAACATCTGAAATATGTATATCCATTTTATTTTTTGCGGCTTGCTTACAACAATCTGCAATAAAAATATTTTATACCTATTAAGTTATGAGCGATACAAAAATAACTAGTTACAGAGTTGGACTCTTAACTAAATTCTATATGATATTCAACACCTCATAATATACTCGTAACAATCGTAAACCTTTCTCTGGATATAAATACTCGTACTAGACTCGCAACAACTATTTGTCAAGGTCAACTAGGTTGTAGTAATATTTAGGCAAGGTGAGTGCCTGAGACCTATAACTAAACTATCATTATTCATGCAGAATGTCTCGGTAGTTGCCTAGTTTGCCCTAGAAATTGTTCGTATTAGTTGAGAAATCAAAATATAATATCAGAGTTTTAAAAAAGCTTTGCGTTCATATAAAAATCTACTTCTGTTGGTACTTTCAAAATGGGCCGCATACTCCTTGTTTTCTTGTTTTTTTTCATATTTTAAAACACAAACCTTCTACATTGAATCACCCTATCTATTAAAAAAAACTGCATCTATCTCCGTAGGGTAGTTTTAACGCTTAGTTTGTAGGTTACTCGTAAGGTGGAGACCGAGGGACTCAATATTGAAAAATGAGAAAAAAAACTGTTTTGTTATTAAAGTGACACATTTTGAATTTGGCGAGCTAGGGTGACAGGGGAGTACATTAACTAAGTAGAAAAAATCAAATGTCTGAGGCGGGAATCGAACCAGCGTGTGGCTATTCCACTCGACCAGACAGTAATTGGCAAAGCCTGTTGAATTTTGCTACTACATTCTTGTAAATTCTCTTCGCACTTGGCTTAAATCTCCGTAAAGACACGTGTTTATAATCAAAACTCCGTAAAAACATTCATTATTGTTCTTAAGTAAAGTCTTGTTTACCCACATCATTACCACAAAGCTTTTCATCAAAATTTCACCTAGCCAAATAAAACAGAAGTGGCCAATTTCCGAAAAGACTTAAGCACCTATTTTCGCCATAAGCCCTAAACAAAGGCCGCAGATCTCAGTGCCGTATGAAGCAATTTTGACGGTATTAATAAGGCGCAATCTTCTAATTCGCCCGGGCGAGTAATTAATGGCTATGGAGCGTGTGCACCGTAATTCAGAGATACGAAAAAAAATTCGAATGGTTGGTGTGCGATGTGGGGTGTAGCGTGAGACAGAATGTTGTAGGCGCAGGCCTGCGGCCTGTTACGCTGTCAAAAGCGAGTTACGGCAACAGAAAGTTGCGGGTGATACCTGAGGCTTTACGAATTTGACTCTAGCACGGATCTGGCGGCCGGCCACGAGCATATCTTGCAATCCACTCGCCCATTTTTATTTTTACATAGTTCAAAAGTTGAAATATCTATCAAACTATTTAATTTAATAGTAATAGTAATAGTCTTCCTAGCCGATTTCGACCACGGCGGCCAATCTCAACAGAGATCAGCCAACTGCACAGGAGATATTGTGGTTGTGACAGGAGATAGTGCACAAGTGTGATCTCAATACACAGGTGCACTCACTGTTACATCACTCTCAAAGTTGGGTGAGACGGCAATCCGACATGACCGGAGAGAGATCTGGCGCAGGACCAACGGCTTAACGTGCTTTCTGAGGCACGGGGGTGTAACACCACCAACTTCCCGACTCCGAGCTATTTTTGGGACATTCATAACAGAAAATCTCAGAAACAATTTTGGCTCAACCTGAGATTCGAATCCGGGACCTCTCGGATGTAAGGCAGAAACTTTGCCACTACACCAGCGAGGCAGGCAAACTAAACTGAGCGGCAAAAACATATTGATTCCAGCCCCAATCACAACACGTTCCGTAGCGCATATTGTAACAGAATATTGGTGACTTATCGTATGTTGTTGTACAGAATGTGATTGGGTTCCCTGCCGCGTGATCTGACAGCCATGAAGGCTGTCACGCGCGACTGATCCGCAATCAGCCCGCAATCGCGGGAGATTACACATTATTAATTGTTAACACTCAGCGGTGGCAAGGGGTTCAGCTGTCACTTGTTACACTGTGCATCTTCTATGTATGTGTGGTTTCACATCGAGGCTTAAGCGTGTTGTGCGGAACGATTTTGCAACTTAGATATCAAGAAGTTTGGTGTGCTTCATACATGGACGGTCTAGTCGATATGGGCCGTAGCAGGTCATTGCTGGAACTCGGTAACAGTACTAATATTGATGGTTTATAGTATTTGGCCACTGCCACGAAAAATAATTTTACTCGTCAACATTGTTTTTTTATCCAGTATAAATTAAAAACAGTTGCAATTTTATAAACAAGGTTTGAATGTGTGGCGACCCCTACCGTTCGCCATCACAAGCGTGCCTAATGGTGGCAAGCGCAACAGCAAGCGTTGCTACGGCTCCATAGGCTAGATGGCGCTGTTAGCCTAGTACCAACCTAGTACCGCACATGAACCGCGGCATATAAGATTTAGATTCGGAATAATATAGATAAACAATAATCAAGATGATGTCTATCGGACCTTGGTCCCCGACCATAACACCCGATCGTTAGGAAGCGCTTCCCTTTAGCTTCCTAACTCTAAACCAGTTGCGCCAAAAATGCAATGCATAAATCTGATTCGGTTTCCAACAAAATAAATCAACCAAAGATCTTTTTTTTTTTAAAACAGATTAAAAAAATATCACAAAACTATTACATTAATATCTATCTAGGAAAATTATTAGCCTAAACCTCATAGAAATGCATGGAATATGCCGAACTGCAGTTTCCAAGTAAAGAACAAACTGCACAAAACAGAACCGCCAAATCCAATTGAAAATTGTTAACCAGATAAGCTCTCGCGAGTTCGCCAAGAAACTAGATGTAGTTGTTCATTAAAATTTGTCGTGGAACTTTAAAATTACTTTAAGATGCCCCCGGGAAGTTTTTCTTTGACTTGTTCAAGTTTGCAACTAATTTGCATACGTAATGCATGTAAATACAGCGACGGGGGTTTACCGTGGGTCATTTCGATTTATTCACAGCTAAAACCATACATCTATAGTCCGTAAACTTCGTGTGAGCAAGGATTTGGAAAGGCAGAATCTTATGGTGTAGCGTACACATCAGAGATGCATATATCTTAAGATTTAAATGTCACTCAAAATGTTTTGTGCGCCCTCCGGTCTTTATTACATTGGTCGAATCGCGTACGAACCAGTTACAGCAAAGAAAAATATGCGAAATAATGAAGTCGGTTACAAGAAATAGCTAAGTATCTACTTTTTATCGTTTCCAATTATTGGAATAAGGTCATTCGTAACATAGGTGAAAAGAGAAAGTACTAAAAGTCAGAAAAAGAGAGACAAGGTTGAAGAACGGAACTGTCATATTAATAATCCTGTACTCTCTCAAATTCACTCTTTCAAAATTCCGTGAGTCAGCAATCCGACATGACCGGTCAGAGATCAGGCGCAGGACCAACAGCTTTAACGTGCTTTCCAACCCAACTTCTTTACAGAAAATCTCAGAAACAATTTTTGGCACGACCTGGGATTCGAACCCATGACCTCTCGGATGTAGGGCAGAAACTTTGCCACTACACCAACAAGGCAGTCCAGAAAATATACAAAAATCGAACAGAGTAGAGTCTGTGTCTCTGTATAGAGTTGAAAGTTTGCTTCGATCGGCTCCGGCGTAATGATTTGCATTCAAAGAGGCTTGCGGCTACTTTGGAGTGCTTGAACGGCTACTCTAGAGGTATTTAGGTGTTTGCAGCTGGCGGGTACTTAACATGAGTGTCGTTTTAAATGCTTTTTTCCGTATCTTTCGTGAGGAACTTGTTCGTTTAAAAAGTGATATTTTTATTCAGTAAAAGTTGTAAAATCTTTACAAAGGAAACGTTTGTGAGTAAATGTTTATAATACCTGGAACTATCTTTTCGAAGTGTTTTTATAAGAGATTAAACATGTAAAATTTCGTAATAATTACAAAAACTTATAAACAGAGGACATTTGCCAAAGCTAAAGCTGAAAAAAGGATTATTTTGCTTTAAATTTCCACTAAACGATGCCAGCGCAGGAACCAAAATACATCCAACTGTAATCACCTGAAAAAGCTAGAGCTGAAAGTCGCAGGACCCACAATACCTACAACTCACAACGTGACACAGAAGATGCACCTGGAATCACAACACTGACACCATCAAAACACTCGACGCGTTTCGCCACTTCACGTGGCATCCTCGAGATGTTGTCGCTTCGACAGACTACGAGCGACTCGCTCTTAGTCTGTCGCCTGACGCCTGATTCCATCAACTATGACCTTTGCCATATCATCACTGACCGAAATACAACAGTAAGGTATGTATAATTTGGTGTCTGCTACTGTAATGAAAAAATAAGTTCCAATGTAAAACTCAAAAAGTAAAACTCGACTCATCAAAAGTATGAGACAAGATTCATATTCATGTTACTCGTTTAAAAAAAAACTTTACCATGTCAAAAGGGAAAGTAGCATACGACCACGGCTATCATCTGAACATCAATATGAATCATGTTTCATACTTTTGAGTAGTCGGGTTTTAGTTTTGGAACTTTTTTTTACATAAATAATTTTGGGGACATATTTTAACAATTTCTTTATTTTGTGATTGTACTATTTAGGCTCTTTCATTTGATACCCAACACGACCATTAGCGTTTGAAAACTAAATCGTTCATTACTTAATGTGTCTTAGAGGGCGCAACATGCAATAGTTTGCAAAACCTAGCTTATAACCAGCGGGCAGCTTAGGCGCATCTCTTGTCACCTCATTTGTCAAAATATGATAAAAGGTTTAGAAGTTATGAGGGAACAGATAAACGTAAAAACATACATACGTACCGATCAAAATCATAACCCTCCTTTTTGCTTCACCGTAGTCGGGTAAAAATGATTCACATGTCCAAAGCATCTATTGCATCCTGGTAAATAAAAGTGGGTAAATATCTTACATATGCGAGTAAATAAAGTCCCCATTTTTATGTCAAGTGTGCCGAAACCCAGTAGCTGTCACTTGGAGTCGTTGACCCCTCTGTAGGGCACTTCCTGCGTCGGACAGAAGGGCAGTTGGGCGGCCCTAAGTCGGAGCGGGCTTAGTTGCTAAGGGCATAGGGCTGGTCGCCAAGATTAATGGTGTTTTAATGCAACAGCCAGTCGCAAAAGCGTTTTGAGAAGTTTATGCTGCAGATTTCACGCCATTTACAAATATCCTACTATCCATACTAATATTTTAAACGCGAAAGTAACTCGGTCTGTCTGTCCTTTACTCAATCACGCCTAAAGTACTGAACCGATTTGCATGAAATTTGGTATGGAGATATTTTGATACCAGAGGGAAAAAAGGATATAGGCTACTTTTTACCGCGGGAAAATGATCCATTCTCATGGGAAAATTCAAATGCCGATCGCTTTTACGCCTAAAGTTCTGAACAGATTTAAATGAAATTTGGTAAGGAGATAGTTTGAGACATAAGAAAGGACATGAGTTACTTTTGACCGCAGGAAAACAACGCATTCCCATGGGAAAAATTACTTTCCGGGGAATCTGAACGCTTTCACTCCTAAATTACCAAATATTTGAATTATCATCATCAGCTTATATACGTCCCACAGCTGGGCACAGGCCTCACCTCAACTATGAGGTGGTGCGAGCCATACTCCACCACGCGGGCTAAGGGCGCATTGGTGGAGGGGTGTGTGTAAGGTAAGTGACCAACCTTACTGTCAGATGTTATTAAGCCGCCCGAGGGCCTTCGACCAGGCTTAACGATATTAATCGGGACCAACAGCTTAACGTGCCTTCCGAAGCACGGTGATGCTTGTAAATAGACGTCACTTATAAGGTCAGAATGGTCACCCATCCCAAACATGGCCGCGCCGTATGTTGCTTAATTTGGGTATCACTACCAAAGAGTTGCAACCACTGCGCCACAAGCACCTCCGTCACCTCACCGTGAGGTCCGTTTCAGTCTACGCAGGCCAAATGGTGTCTCTGTCGATTGGTATTCCTAAATATAGATACTTGGAGTGCAATGGTTACCACGCATGTATATTCAATGGTCCCGTTGGCGTCTACGACACCGTTAGGTCATATTTGTCGAATGGCCTCTAGACAAAATTACATTGCAATATTGCTTAGTCGACGACTAAAATTGTGATCGATATCGCTTTAAACTAACATTTCAATAAATGAATTCGACTGTGGGTTTTGTCATCGACCAATATAACTTTTTCTATTGCTGGGCCACATTGTCACTGGGGTATATTAGGAGACTTTGGGTCGATTAGAAAATAACAAATGTCGAAATAGATTTTTATTGCCTTAAAGTACTCAAAAAAATATTTTATATTCTAGCAGTCACAGATTACACTTCAGTATCTTGTTAATAAGCATTATAAATAAGAAACGATGTTTTGCTAATAATAATAGCTGTAAAATTAGAAAACTAAATTAGCTTTTGTTTATTACCAGAACTCTGCAATCCACCTGCTTGGCGCTGAAATTCTCAATATGAGCCAGCCGGTGGTTGCGGTCGCTTCATGAATATGCGCTCACTGCACAGTGAGCAGAAGCCCAGGCCCTACTCTGTAAGCTGTTGTTCGTAGTTTCCTTTAGTTTAGCTGGGCTTTTTCCGCATTTAGCCGCTTGATTGGAACATCGTGAGTATTTCTGTTCCCTGCTATTTTTTCTCGCAGGAAAACCCTTTTAAGAGCCATAGTCGTGGCCGGTGGGCCTCAGCAATGTGTGGGACTCCCAGCGTCCTGAAAAGAACACGGCTCCACTCCGGGGAGAAATCCGGAGCGGGGACTATCCACCAAAAACCTGCGGTATCCCTTCTCTGTCTAGGAGGTGACATGGGTGCTGGCTAATCCTTCACGTCCATGACGACTTCCGACAGCGTGCCCGCCTACACAGTAGGCCCAGCACACGACAGGGTTAATAGCCGGGGATAAGGGGATATTTCCTCCCGACGGCGGTGGCATGTGCAATGCAGGCTGAGGCAACCCCGTGCCGATAATCTGCACGCCACCTTGAGGGACAAAACAGCGGTCATACCACCGCCGCGTCCTGCTCTCCTCCTTCTACGGTGCGGTGACGCTTGGGGATCGTCCTTCTGCTCCAACCAGCCCAGGTTTCGGACGTAGCAAACCGGTTTCTTGTTAGACCAAGAATCGCTCGTCTTCAAAGGCACGATATGCATTATGACGGTTCAAGCCAGAATGGAATCGCAATATACGGAATCGAACTAGAGAAACACAAGACATAGAAACCTTATTCTGTTCTTCTCGGAGTTTTACTTTTTGTTAAATCGAAATTTAAGACCAACTTGTCGTTAGCTTCAAAAAAATATGTATAAGCTTATACTACTAATATTATAAACGCGAATGTTTGTAAGTATGGAAGTTTCTTAATCTTTCACGTGAGAACTGTATGGATTTCATTTATTTTAACTTTGAGTTAACTATATTATGAGTGACAAGGAAAGTTACTCACGGATTCGAAGTCACGTTTATCAGATTACTTTTTTTTTTAATCAATATGGGTTCGCTCTTGAAATCATTCTTTCTCGAGGAGGTAAAGAAGATGTCGACGATGTAGCAAGCTTACACAGAAGGTGCCTATTTATTTTTGCTTTGAATGAGCTCAAGTTATAAGAAAGAGGGAAAACCGTCGGCGGAAGCGCATTCCATTCCTTGGCTGTGCGCATTATGAAGGAGGAAGCGAAGCGCTTAGTGCGTATAGTAGGTATATCAACCAAGTATGGATGGTAACCCGCCGTACGTCTGGTGGCCCTCTGGTAGAATGGACTTGGTGGAATGAGCATATGGAGCTCATGAGCACACTCCCCGAAGTAGAGTCTGTAGAAAACCGACAAGCAGGCAACTTTACGGCGGTGGTCTATTACAGAGTAGTCACCCAGAAATACGACCTCAGTGGTTTCATTTCGGCCTGTGCACATTGTCACCTTTTATCACACATAAATATGCAATTTAATACGCAAGTTAAATGCATATTCAACGACTCTGCAGTTTGTGGCGGCGATAATTTTGGGAAGTACAGTTGGTTCATCGCTTTAAAGAATCGTTTTATTTTTGGCAGATTATGGTGCATATTAATGTTGATACTCTTAATTCATGTAAAGATTAATATACTTTATGAACATAGTCAGTTTCACATACACAATACATTTTACAAAATGATAAATACATTTGCACTGTGGCCTTGCTCCAGGAAACTTGCTGTCATTAGTGTCACTCAACAACCCCACTATACATGAATGACAATTGAGGAAAGATTTAAAAGAAACAAGAAATGTTTCATTAAATGGCGCTCGTTGCCGCTCCGTAGCACTTCATACACGACAGGCCTACGACGAACAATGGCTCCCGATTAGTAAGTGCTACGAAGTTGCTACGAACCTATTATTTATTATCTTATAATCAGTTCAAAATGCTATTGGCGTTTTCTGAATTCCTTTGAAGCTGATGTTCAAATGGTGTGTCAAAATAGTAATAGTGTAGAAATAGAAATATGAATTTGCGTAAATAGGGTATGATTAACATTTGATTTGTTGGTCATCTTAAAATAGTGCTTAAACTTATTAGCCGTTTCAAACAGTATGCAAATTTATAAACATTGTCCAATATATAGTCTGTATATGTGCTGTAAAACCTTGTGCGATATCTCCAGGTGTCAGCTCACCACAACCTACAATAACTGAAAGGCCACCAAGTTCTTCCCTGGTCAACTAGTTGGACAGCTCTTTCGAAGCTGTTTGGTTGCACATATTGCAATATATTTTCTTTGCAATATGGCACCTATTACAACTGATTAAAACACCGCAGTAACCAGCTTGCCATGCCGTCCATACATCATGGGTCAAAGCTTGTATAAGCCGAAAGTTTTGATGCTTGGACGTTGTTTCGGCTAGTTCACTAGCTGTTTAGAATTAAGAGAATATTGGTGGAGTAAACAAGCTTGATGCTTTTAGTTTCGATATCTAGGTCAATTGAGAAGCAAATTTCAAGCAATGCAATGGGTGTAATTAGAGATTAAGGGTCAAGTTACTTTATCAAAAATGCAAATTTCTTAACAATGTGAACTTAAAACACACTTAAGAAAAAATGGACTAACCCGCCTGTGGCAGTTCATTGTTCTTTAAGTGTGTTTTAATATCAGATTAAGGGTTATACTTTGCCGTTTTAGGGAGAAAATGTTTTAATACAAGTAGAAGTGGCTAAACACAATAAGGTTAGATCATCTACGCTACAAACCAGCATAAGATATCTAATAAATATAATCTTTTTTTCCCTTAATTGCCGGTCAGTTTTCAGCTGAGTCAATCCGATGTCAGCTTTCAACGTATGAATGAACAAGACAAGTCCAACTAACGTAAAAGCCCAAGAAAAAGAAAATTGTTAGGCTCACAAAATCGTATCAAATTAAAATATCTTGTTACTAGAATTGCAGAATAAGAGACAACTGAATAGCAAGAATTATTTTGATTGTTATTTTTAATGCTGAAACAGGATCCCAAGCTGGTGGAATTTTCCCACCACCTTCTATATTAAAATTAGGGTGTCTTCTAATTTCAATGGCCTCTTTTTTTAGCTGATGTATCTTATACCAATTCATATAAATATTACCCCTTATTAAAAACTTGATGTAAGCTTGGAATATTATTTCGTGTTTCGTATACATATGTCACTCAAAAGATAGTGATAGATAGATATAATGGGTGGAATAGCTACTGTCAGATAAAATCACGCTATTAAATATTAGGTCCTTACATATGAAATTGGCGTTTTGTCGTACTGGCCACTTTGATCACAAATTTTTCCTATTTGGTTAGGAATTCGAAATTCAAATTTATACAGCTATTTCCACATGTAGTTGTGTTTCGTAAACCGTCATTCATTTGTTTTTTTACTTATCTTTTTTCTGTTTGCATCGCTTAATTTACAAAATGGAAAATTTGAAATATCGCGTTATTTACGAGTACGAGTTCCACCGTGGCACCAGTGCTGCGGAAACGGCTCGAAGGGTTAATGATGTGTATGGCGGTTGTGTCGCAAAAGAAAACACAGTGCGTTTTTGGTTCCAACGTTTTCGTTCTGGAAATTTCGACCTGCAAAACAAGCCCCGTGGACGGCCGGAGACCCAAGTTGATAATGAAGAATTGAAGGCTATTGTGGAAGCGGATCCATCGCAAACCACGTCCGAGTTAGCTGCAGGCTTTGGCGTTAGTGATAAAACTGTTTTAATCCACTTGAAGCAAATTGGGAAGATTAAAAAACTTGAAAGGTGGGTTCCTCACGAATTGAGTGAAGCAAACCGGCAAACGCGCGTCAACTGCTGCGTTACATTACTTGACCGGCACAATAACGAAGGGATTTTAAATCGAATCATTACCTGTGATGAAAAGTGGATTCTCTACGATAATCGGAAGCGCTCATCGCAATGGCTGGACCCTGGCAAGCCAGCCAAAGCCTGCTCCAAGCGAAAATTGACCAATAAAAAGTTACTTGTAAGCGTTTGGTGGACTAGCGCCGGTGTCGTTCATTACAGTTTTCTCAAATCTGGCCAGACGATTACGGCAGATATCTATTGTCAGCAATTGCAAACCATGATGGAAAAGCTAGTTGCTAAACAACCAAGGCTGGTCAATCGCTCTACGCCACTGCTGCTTCACGACAACGCTAGACCACACACTGCACAACAGACGGCTAGCAAATTAGAAGAACTTCAATTGGAATCTCTAAGGCATCCACCGTACTCCCCGGACCTTGCTCCAACAGATTACCATTTTTTTCGAAATTTGGATAACTTCTTGCAAGGGAAAAAGTTCAACTCAGATGGGGCAGTCCAAGTCGCCTTCAAAGATTTTATTGATTCCCGTTCGAATGGTTTTTTTAGTAAAGGGATCAATGAACTACCTATGAGATGGCAAAAGTGCATAGATTACAATGGCTCATACTTTGATTAAATAAATATGCTATATAAAAAAATTTCGACTTTTTGTTCCTCCCATACAAAACGCCAATTTCATAGGTAAGGACCTAATACTTAAGACGGTTCTAATAAGATTAACTGAAAGTGAAAAGCAGACATTTCACACTAAAACGTCACTCTGTAACAAAGATAAAGATACTTACGACGATTTCTTCTCAGATTATGCGCGTGCTCAGTCCGGGGCTAAAATTTTACGGTCGCTTTATCGCATCATCTGAGTTTAGGTATTCCTTATTCCCGGGTAATTTCGGCATTCGTTAATTCCGGACGCCGTTGCCTTTTACGACAGACACCTCTACTTGGTCTTGGTTGTATTAAGTGAAGGAAACAACTCTGAGAAAAAAAATATTCAAAAATATCAAAGCGTTAGAAATCAATTACAAAATTCATCGGCTCCACTCAGGTTCTCGGTAGCTCAGTTGGTTAGAGCATTGGACCGGACGACCGGATGACCGAAGCCGAAAAGATTTTTTTAAGTGTTATGTCTTTTCGAAGACTTATGTACATACATAGTTAAATCTGATTACAACATGAACAAAAAGTTTTACTTTTTTATATTAGTAACTAAGTATTTGAAAGTACAATAAGGATTATGTTTCCCTGACCAGATAAATTCTCGCTGTCACATTGTGAGTGATCATATCTAGGATCAAGATTTACAAGTTAAAAGCTTTAAGACCCGTTTAAGACCCTTTAGGCCGAAGGCCCGGGCATTTCTGAACTTTAAATTTTCTTACAATTTGATCTTGTGAGGAAGCAGAAGTATAAAAAGTGTATGATTTATGACTAAAAAAATGTGTATGATTTAATTAACTCAAAGATGGCTGGACCGATTTTGAAAGTTCATGCTTCTTTAAAAGGATGTAAGTACTTACTTAGCTCGTTTTACAAAGAAAACTTACCATGCTAGCAAAGCTACCCACCGTTATTCCATCGTTCTCTATGCCTTTTCGTAATACGGACCGTGAGAAGAACACTTGGACTGTTTACTGCCTTCCCAATTCCTTTCCATTTAGTATCCGTGTTTTACAGTCGTCTTCAGCAGGGCGCTGATTTCTTTTGTTATTACGACTGCTCACGATAATTAGCCCATCGCCTCATTACGATACAAGTTTAATAGAGGGTGTTGTCCTATAATGGTTTCCTGGATTGTTTGATTCATGTTGCCAACACCCGCACTGTATGCCTATTATATTTCATAGATCATTCCCTGTATAATAATAATAGATTTTCACACACAATGGGGTAACACTTATGTGTAATTATAAGTGATTTTGTATCTTTAGGCGTACCAGATACGCAACGGTTTAATGTAAGTAATGACTATTAATATTTGTTCCTTTGACCAACATTCAGCCCATTAGCGGATTATAATTTGACATCAAAAACAAGTGTCAATAATTTGACATGCACGTTTCAGCAGCAAACAAAATTCAGTTCATTACGATCACATTATACTCCGCACAAATTAGCGGGGAATGGAATGGAATGGAATGTAGTCACTGTAGTATCGGCTGATCAGCAGAAAATACTTTACTCGCTAATCAGCTGATCAGCAGAATAGAATGTAGTCACTATCAGCTGATCAGCATGACAACCGGCAAATCAGATTTCTGGGCCAGCTTGAAGCTGCTAATTATATTCCAGATCTAATCTGGACGCTTTGTGCGCCGACAAAGCTATAAGGATGGGTGACCACTACATGAGCTATAGCAAATGTAAATTTTTGATCGTATTAGCATAGGAAAAGTCACAATTTGAGACTTTATCCTGAGAAAGTCACACTGTAAATATGAAATGTTAGATTAATTTTAAAAAAATACAAATGAAGTAATTCAGTAAACCTTGCAATGAAGAAACTGTCTGAATAGCAAGCTTCATCTTTTCTGACGGTTAAATATTTAAAATAATATATGTGTCAGGGGCTAAGGATGTAATTCCAAACTGTGATGAAGTGAACGCGGCCTGCGCGTTAGGAAAGCAGTAGCAGTAGCAAATTTCAACAGGCATTGCCTATGTCTGGGTGGCCAAGTGGCATAGGCGCACGAGCTAGATTTCCATGAACGCGGGTTCGATTCCCGCCTCAGATAGTTGATTTTTTCTACTGCAAATTTAATAACATAATCTCCTCCTTTGTATGAGGTAAGTTAAAAATACGTTTAAACTTCGGTAGGTATATTAAAACTTTTTGATATAGTTTCTAAACTAATAGAACCTTTATGCTTTTTACTAGCTTAATGTATACGATTGTCTTTATCAAAGTGAGCGGTACAAGACTTACGAGCGGATCGCGTGCAACACCAAACGGTTTGCGATTTGTCCAAATTAATGAGTCTCTAATCTCTTTACTAATGGATACTAGTGTAATAGTCATGTTCACGCGTCAAACCTTTTTGAAGGTTGTTTTATTGTATTCCATATGGTGGGCGCGTCGATTAGTTATCTATGATCTTATTCAGTAGAAATTTAATGACTGATATCTATCGTCCGTGAAAGCTTGTTATCTTGTGTAATCTGGCCAAGCTTATGGAAAAAAACTTTGATTGTTTCAGATATTTCATGAAATCGAACTCATTACTTATTCAACCGAATTAGAATTTATTGGTATAACTTACATAAAAGACAATTGTTAGTACCTTCGGTAATTTATGTGAATAAAAAGCGGACTTACGGTGCTGTATTCTCGCCCTATTGTTACAAATTTCTAAATCGCGCGACAATTGTAAGCGACCGGCTCTGGCGATGAGTGCGTATGGGCAAGTGGCGAACGTTCGGCTCGGGCGCTCGTGCTGGGGTCGTGATGACGTAAGTAGTTGCTCGGTTGGCTGCCTGCGCTCCCCTCCCGCTGCCGCGCGGGTTGATGCCGATGTTGTCCGAACAACAATTTTAGTCATTGCTTTAATGCAACCGAGTACTGATTTAACCAAGGTGATTGGGTATTTGACACCTCAAATCGTTGACGTACTTTTTATGAACTGTCAAAACGCAAGTCTTACATAGATTTAGTATGGAGATAATGGTTTCTCGCTGTACTTTTTGTGAATTTGCGACCAATTAAAAAAATCAAATATTGAGAATATTAGAAAATGATCACTCAATTACAGTGTTAAATTACGTATGAGTTTTAAGAAACAGGATTTTGGAATTTATTTTGATAGGTATCAAATATATGTCAAATTTTATGATGGAATTTGACACCGATACTGACAAAAATTTACTGATTATGTCTTACTTAAATAGGCTTTTTCAAGATGTGTTTCTCAGGCATAAGATACTATAATAATAAAGTAAGCCTAAGAGTAAGAAAACCTTCCTCTTCAAAAAGTTGAAATTGCGAGCCGTCGAAATAAATCAATATGATTCTCATATATTGTTTTAACCACCCACTCCTATCACAGACGCCGTGTCCAATTGTAGTGTTGTTCATCATCGGAGCTATTAGCGGGCCGTTCCCGCGGTTTATGTGCGCAATAACTTGTCGAACGCCCCAGTAATCAGTGTTGGGGCGCACGACAGATTATGAGCCAAGTTTTGATGTCGACATTGAAATGATACACTTTTTTTACATCGGTCTGTCCATCATATCTTAAGATAATGGTCAGCATCAGGGTTTCATCTGGAGTGGATGATCTGCCTTCACCGTTTCTGATCCAGCTCATCTCTTACGACCGAGTAGAGCTTGGTGGATGACGAATCTTTTACTTGATCGGTCCATCTTGTCAGTGATCGATCGTTCGATGGTTTGGTGCTCTAGACCACTATAAGTTTCTCCAGTCCAAAATAGGAAAGAATGTGACGTTGGCTATTACTGTGTGTTTGTATACTAACATTAGGCTAAGTCTCTTTTATAACTAACAAATTGATCCTTTGTTGGTCAAAATAAAATGATTTGATTTGATATGATTGGACCGATAGGTTGCCGTTTTGAGGTATATGATAAGCATAAAAGATAACGTTTTTTTTTTCAATATTTTTGTTACTTGTAATAAGGTTCAATGGGCTTGGCGTAAATGTCCAGAGTAAGTGAGCCAGCTCACCATAGGATAATTGCGTCGTCCTAAATATGCCAAGAAAGTAAGTTTTAACATGAAAGGCCTGACTCTGATCACGATTTAAACATGGCTAATGTTCTTTAAGACTGTAGCGCCAGCTAGATGCTTAACACAGAAAAAAAATCTAAATTAACAGGCAGTGTGGAATGAAACACCCCCTAGTTGGTTTTGTGTGCTGACTGCTTTTACTGAAAGCGAATCTTGGCTATCTTTTCCGCAAAAGTTATTGATGCTATTGTAATCATTCGGACGGCCACTAATAGTGAGTGTGGTAGATTAACGGCCAAGTCCGCTGTCCATCGGGATGATTTACTCGATTGCTTTCCTTATAATTACTGTTTATTCCGCTCGCACAATGGAATTAAATCTATGTTTGTACGCACATTTAGCGAACTGGGAAATAGGAAATCGGATGGATGAATCCGATCATTTGTGATTGGGATTCAACTTGTTATAGGTTTAGTGGATAAATAAACATCTTTTGACTGCCTCGTTGGTGTAGTGGCAAAGTTTCTGCCTTACATCCGAGAAGTCCTGGGTTCGAATCCCAGGTCGAGACAAAAACTGTTTCTGAGATTTTCTGTCTTGGATTTCTCAGAAACAGCTCGGAGTCGGGAAGATGGCGGTATTACACCCCCGTGCCACACGTTAGGAAAGCACGTTTAGACGTTGGTCCTGCGCCTGATCTCTCTCCGGTCATGTCGAATTGTCGTCTCACCGAACTTTGAGAGTGAAGGAACAGTAAGTGCACCGGTGTATTTCGCTCACACTTGTGCACTATAAAATCTCCTGCGCAGTTGGCTGATCGCTGCTGAGATTGGTCGCCGTGATTGAAATCGGCTAGGAGGACTACTAAACACCCTTATAAAGTTACAAAACATGTCAATTGTATCTTTGTGTGGCTAAGATAACAAAAAAGTTAAAACACACAGATTTTTTGTCAACTCAAGAAAATAAGACGGCGTTTCGAAATAAACACCAAATTGTAAGCCTTTGATGTCTCAAACAAGATTACCGCTTTTATGCGATTTATAATAACATAATAAATTAATTAGATTATTAAATAAACGCTATTTGGAATGAAAGCATTCATTACCAGGATGAAAAGAAGCATAAAATCGCTTAGATGAATAAGGAAGGCGAGAGTCGGATCCAATTGAATAGACGTTCAGTAAATGAAGCCACAAAGAGCCCCTTAAATGCACAAGATGGATAGCCACGCTTTTCTTATTGCTTTTAAGATGCACTTTTAGAACTTCTGAGAATACATTTACTCGAGTATAGTTAAACATATTCAAATTTGACGTATCTTTGATACATTCGCAATTTGGTTACGTTTACGTCCTCATACGAGCATTTGACTTCTTAGGGCGGTTTCATAAAACTTAAAGTAAGTTTTGTCATTTTGTTCAAAAACACTTCTTCATCCGTCCGTAAGATTTCTATGGATTTCATGTTTTATTTTATGACTAGTATTCAACTAGTAACAACGGTTTTGCAACAATTGTTATTCCCGTAGTAAAAATAAGAAAGAAAAGCTTTTATTGGTTTAGGACATCATATACACAGAACGAAATAAAAATATTTAATATCAACAGACACATATAAAAGATATAAAAACAATTGGGCAAAACGAAAAAAAGCAACAAACAGCTTGACGACAGGTTTGGTCTAGTGTTCTGAGGTCCAGACTACAAAACCGGCTGCCGAGGGTTCGAATCCTGCTAGGGGCAAATGTTTGTGTGATGAGCACGAGCATTTGTACCTGAGTCATGGGTGATTATAAATGTATTTAAGTATTTCTATCCGTTATTCTAGCCACCATAGCACAAACTTACGCTTAGTTTGGGGCTAGGTAATTGGTGTGTTCGTTGAAACTATATATTTAAACATAACACGAGAAATTTCATATTGTTAATAATATTGTTTGCACTGTAAGTCAGCCAGCCCGCGTTTTTGTGTGTCTATGATGTCCAAACCAACAGGACCTCAATCAGCGTTATGCCAGACCCCTGTGGGTCCTGGCGCTGGTATTCAGTAGGCCCCTGCTGAGTGAGGTACACGGACAGTGACGCTGACGTATTATATAATAAATAAATAAGTACATGATATAATAAATAAAAGAGCAAAATAGAATAAATGTCCCAAATATATAAGCCAATTTAAAACTGGCAGGACCCATCAAAAATAAACTCTCTGAGCTCCCAAGTGTGCACTCAATTTTGAACCTTATTCCCGAGGGGGAGAGGGGAGGGGGAAGATAAATATTACGTTGTCGACTATATAGGACCCTTGCGGGTTCATAAATAATGCACTCCGGGCCGTGGCATCAGTCACGTGTCGGCCCGCAGCGCACATATGTGTTGGTATTTGTTTCGCATAACACATGTGTGAAGAAATAAATATCTGCTCATTTCTAGAGATTTTGTCGTTTCTTCTATATATTTGAATAATCTTGCACCGTCAGATTTAAAAACTCACTCGGTACTCGGTCAACAAAAATCGGTAGGTCCACTACCATCTGACTCGGTTGCTTTCTATATGCAATAATAAATAAATAAAATATTTCACAACAATCACACCAATTTTCTAGTCCCAAATTAAGCTACGAGGCTTGTGTTATGGGTACTAGACAACGGATAAACATTCTTAAATACTTTTTTGTAAATAAATACATATTATACATAGAAAACACCCAGACCAGTACAAACACACATGTCACACATGTCATGCACACTTATGCTTGTACTGTGCGGGGATCGAACCCGCGACCCTTGCTTTTAGAAGTCCTACATGTGGAATACTGCACCAAGCTGTCGTCAATAATAATAATAATGACTAAATAATGTCATAAAATTACTAGAAAGAAAATTAGCAGCTTAGCTCAGAAAACAATGAAAGTCAGATAAATAGCTAAGAAAAACATTTTTTTTTCATATCACAAAACCAGCATTACAGATGGACTAAGAGCGATCTTTTCCAAACATACCTCGGTATAATTCCAAAACTCTACAATTTTGAGTTAGGCTGTAGAGCCACAGTTTTTAATGCTGTAGTAGTTATAATTATAAAACCATGTTAAAGATAATCTTGTCAAAGCGTACAAAGAGATCCAAAGGCCTTCGCGCAAAGGCTGTCTAGTGTCTAGTGGCCACTCACCATAGAGTGGCTACCGACTACGAAGGCAGAGAAGATAGATAGATAACTGGCCTTCTTCTTTGGACGACCACTTTGGTGTAATGGTCAAGAAGTTGACTATTAACCAAAAGGTCGCGGGTTTGATCCCCGCACTGTACAAACATTTGTGTGCATGAACTTGTCTGTTTGTACTGGTCTGGGTGTGATATGTATATAAGTTTATTTGTAATACCACTGTTGATTCCGATATCTGTAACACAAGTGCTTTACATACTTATCACGGATTCAGATGAATGTATGTGATGTTGTTGTATATTTATTTATTTATTAATCGCTAGGCTGACTGCCTCAATCGTACCTATTCAGAAAAAAATCGTTTTTGGCGGTGTCGCTTTATAAAATTTGCTTTTTTTTTGTGGGTGCCAGCTTAATGTGTAGTAAATAACAAAAACCTCTGCATGTTTTTGTTTCCTTTAAATAACGACTTCAGGCTGAAATGCTACCTAAAATAACTAACCAGATTTTCTCCGAAAGGAGCTATTTAAAGCATATTAATTAACATAACGTGTTTAATAAGTAGGTAGGCACCTCCTTGTTTAATTGTCTACATCTGCGCTACACCCAACCAGTGCCTTCCTCGCAAACTCAAATAAGTACTCGTCTAATTATAAACTTAAACATTAATTCCGAGCTCTGAGCAAATTCATGAATGTGTCTCTTTGCTACTTTATCATTTTGCCCTTCCAGGAACGAAAGCATATAAATTGACAAATTATTTTATGATATTTGTGTTCTTCGATCGTGACCTGTGAAAAGAAATGCCTTTGAATTTATGTTATCGGAAGTATCTCGATCAAATCAGGAACGTGGAATCAAATTAGTCACACGATATTTTGAATAGTGTGAATTTCCTATTAAATAAAAACAAATAATTAAACAAATATACAATAACATCACATACATTGATTTGATTCCGTGGTAAGTAGCGTATGCACTTGTGTTTCAGATATCAGAATCAACAGTGGTATTACAAATAAACTTAAATAAATACATATAACACCCAGACCAGTACCAACAGAGATGTTCATGCACAATAATGTTTGTACAGTGCGGGGATCAAACCCGCGACCACTTGGTTAATAGTCGACTTCTTGAACATTACACCAAAGTCGTCGCCAAATTGAATCACGGTTTAAGATGTTTTTCAGTAGTATTGTTGACCAGAAGTAAGAATGTCGGTAGGCAGTTGACTTTAAACAAGTCCATTCAGTGAAGTCTCTTCAGAGAGGCCTGTTAGCATGACCAAAAAAATCTAAAACATAGAAGCACTTGACAAACTATCAGTAGTATCTGTAGATACCATTAATAATGTAAGTATCTAGTCTTTTTACTACAAGTTAGGGAGGTCGAACCGTACGCCGGACAGCGGCAGAACTTGGAATAATCAATACAACCTGTTTCATGAGGTGCTTAAAAGATCATGACCAAAAATCTATGAGCACCGTCCCCACGTTATTTTTCCATTCATGTCAACCTGTAACAGTCCACTGCTGGGCAATTATAGGCTTTCGCCTTATGATTGGATATCATGAGAACACTATTGATTTGCTCGGTGAGATGTACCAGAGACATACCATTTTATCTCTGTTGGTGGGTGGGAACGAAAACTGTAACGGTATTTTATCGATAACACAACCATCAATGTAACGTACTCGTAAGTTAAAGCGCGTCTAAAATCGCGGCGCTGCACGTCGCCTCGAGTTACGGACGAAGCAAATTTATCGTCGACGACGACGAGTTTAATTGAAACAATCCAAACAAATTCCTGACACGAGCGAGGTACTAGCGCACGCGAGCTGCAGTTCGGCTGTTGGCAACATTTTCTGACGACAGCTTTGGTCTAGTGGTCTGAGGTGCAGACAACTAAACCGGCTGTCGCGGGTTCGAATCCTGCTAGGGGCAAATGTTTGTGTGATGAGCACGTGCATTTGTACCTGAGCCATGGGTGTTTATAAAAGTATTTAATTATTTCTATCCGTTATTCTAGCCACCATAGCACAAGCTAACGCTTAGTTTGGGGCTAGGGAAATGGTGTGTTCGTTGAAACAATAAAAAAAAATTACTGCAATTTACTTTTGATAACTTGTTAACTTGTCTTGAAGGATGCTATTTTTCTTTGTCTCAGCTTAAAATAATAGTTATAATAATAATAATAATAAATCTTTATTTTCTCATCACAAACATACATTTACAGTTGGACAAATACATCCACGTTATCGCCTTTTTACCAATCTTAACATAGTGCAAAATACTTAAGTACTTTCACAACATGTGATAACTTGTTAAAGAATGCGTCTTGAAGGATGCTAGTTTTCTTTGACTCAGCTTAAATAATAGTTATAATAATAAATCTTTATGTGTAGGATGCATCCCGACAGGTGGGCCCGAATCGTTACACAGTGGGTGCCTTCGGACGGCTTTCGCCGAAGGGGAAGGCCCAGAAAGAGATGGTGCGACGATTTGGAAAATATTAGGTCCTTACCTATGAAATTGGCGTTTTGTATGGGAGGAACAAAAAGTCGAAATTTTTTTATATAGCATATTTATTTAATCAAAGTATGAGCCATTGTAATCTATGCACTTTTGCCATCTCATAGGTAGTTCATTGGTCCCTTTACTAAAAAAACCATTCGAACGGGAATCAATAAAATCTTTGAAGGCGACTTGGACTGCCCCATCTGAGTTGAACTTTTTCCCTTGCAAGAAGTTATCCAAATTTCGAAAAAAATGGTAATCTGTTGGAGCAAGGTCCGGGGAGTACGGTGGATGCCTTAGAGATTCCAATTGAAGTTCTTCTAATTTGCTAGCCGTCTGTTGTGCAGTGTGTGGTCTAGCGTTGTCGTGAAGCAGCAGTGGCGTAGAGCGATTGACCAGCCTTGGTTGTTTAGCAACTAGCTTTTCCATCATGGTTTGCAATTGCTGACAATAGATATCTGCCGTAATCGTCTGGCCAGATTTGAGAAAACTGTAATGAACGACACCGGCGCTAGTCCACCAAACGCTTACAAGTAACTTTTTATTGGTCAATTTCCGCTTGGAGCAGGCTTTGGCTGGCTTGCCAGGGTCCAGCCATTGCGATGAGCGCTTCCGATTATCGTAGAGAATCCACTTTTCATCACAGGTAATGATTCGATTTAAAATCCCTTCGTTATTGTGCCGGTCAAGTAATGTAACGCAGCAGTTGACGCGCGTTTGCCGGTTTGCTTCACTCAATTCGTGAGTAACCCACCTTTCAAGTTTTTTAATCTTCCCAATTTGCTTCAAGTGGATTAAAACAGTTTTATCACTAACGCCAAAGCCTGCAGCTAACTCGGACGTGGTTTGCGATGGATCCGCTTCCACAATAGCCTTCAATTCTTCATTATCAACTTGGGTCTCCGGCCGTCCACGGGGCTTGTTTTGCAGGTCGAAATTTCCAGAACGAAAACGTTGGAACCAAAAACGCACTGTGTTTTCTTTTGCGACACAACCGCCATACACATCATTAACCCTTCGAGCCGTTTCCGCAGCACTGGTGCCACGGTGGAACTCGTACTCGTAAATAACGCGATATTTCAAATTTTCCATTTTGTAAATTGAGCGATGCAAACAGAAAAAAGATAAGTAAAAAAACAAATGAATGACGGTTTACGAAACACAACTACATGTGGAAATAGCTGTATAAATTTGAATTTTGAATTCCTAACCAAATAGGAAAAATTTGTGATCAAAGTGGCCAGTACGACAAAACGCCAATTTCATATGTAAGGACCTAATATTTACCGGATTGGCAAACTCTGGCCCTAGACAGGGATCGGTGGACAGGTTTGGGGGAGGCCTTTGCCCAGCAGTGGGATGATGTAGGCTAACAAAAAAAAATCTTTATATTCTCATCACAAACATACATTTACAGTTGGACAAATACATCCACGTTATCGCCTTTTTACCAATCTTAACATAACGCAAAATACTTAAGTATTTTCACAACATGTGATCTATAAGAAAAATGTGAAAATAATGTTTTCTTAATTCATTTGTGTAATAATAAGAATCACATGGTATTTGAAATGCACATCATTTTTAACACTTTAACGGACGTTTGCGAGACACAATAGATGTTTTATTGATATAACTGCTATAGCAGTCTACTGTCCGTCAAAGAGTTAACCTCTGACGAAAAAGAAGGGTGTTTAATGTTGACCCTTATTCAATTCGTGTGTGTGTCTGTGACATTGTACCTCCCGAACGGATAAACGAATTTCAGTGAGTCTTTTTGACGTGACAACGTCTTATAAATTGGTTTGCCGGGTGACACTTCAAGAAACTGCGTTACGCTCCGCTCACGTTCCGCGCTCACAATGAGAGCGAGTGAGAGGCACGCGTCCCTTCGACTCGGGCATGGTTAGCCCGCCTAAGAGCGAGTGAGACAGACATAAAAAGTGAAAGGCACGCGTCCCTTCCACTCGAGCACAGTTAACCCGCCTAAGAGCGAGAGAGACAGAGCGAGAGAGAGAGAGTGAGAGAGATAGGCATACACACCGGTTCATGTTATACGAATGAATATTCACATTAAAATTATTTTACCACTCAAAGTCGTTGTCACGTAAAACTTTCGCACGTATACCGATTTTACAGGCAACCAATTTTTATTCGTAAGATATTTTGAACACGGTAGTTATCTGGTCAAATTCTGTACAGTCGTTGAAGCTGAGCAGCTGATTTTTTATCTAGTGTCGGGTTTTTTTTTGATTTTACTAAGTAATAATTATAAATAATAAATATTTCACAACAATCACACCAATTCTCTAGTCCCAAATTAAGCTACGAGGCTTGTGTTATGGGTACTAGACAACGGATAAACATAATTACTTTTTTTTGTAAATAAATACATATCATACATAGAAAACAATCAGACCAGTACAAACACACATGTTCATGCACACCTATGTTTGTAGTAATCAATAAATCACAAATCATTTATAATCACAACTGTTATTTATTTATTTATTTATTTAAGTTTGGTACACAAACAGATATCTGTAATTAATTACATATGCAATACACATTAACTAAAAAATTTACAAACAGTACAGGAATCCAAGATCAGTGTACACTACGTGTTTACAATATAATTAATAAAATAATGCTACATTATTTATAATATAAACTACTATTTAATTTACTATTTCTTAAATCTACGTAAATGTGTGTGAGCAGGGTCGAGGGTATCTAATCACTCTGAAATATATTCGTAACAAGTTTTTTGTACCGGGGAAAACTGTCATTAAACAAATCAACGTCTGTACCACTGCGGGCCAACTCGTTGTATGAACGGCACATCCTCACCACGGGATTAAAAAAAGAGGTGTTGTTCCTATATACCTGTAGTGCAAATATGTGTGGGTTTCGCGACCTATACAAGGTGTTAAAGTTGAGTGACGATAATAAATCTGGGGCGTCGATTGTCGAGTGCACAATTCTATGTAGACAAAGCAAGTCATATCTATCGCGACGGGATTGCAAAGATATTGTTTTAAATTTAGAGAGTCTGTCACGGTAGTCCTTTAGAAATCGTCCCATGTTATATCTGTAAGATATGTACCTTAGACATCTCCTTTGCACTTTTTCAATGGCATCGATATGGACATTATAGTATGGGGACCACACCGGACAACAATACTCTAGAACGCTTCTAATTAAGCTAAAAAATAAGCACAGCGTACTAGAGGGCTTCTTGAAAGCTTTGGTAGTTCGGAAAACGAATCCCAAAAGTTTGTTACTTTTTTTAATAATATGGTCATAATGATGGTGAAAAGTTAATTCCTCGTCGAAGTATACACCCAAGTCCCTTACAACATTGCTTCTGCTCAATACTTTATCTCGAAAATGATACTGATGAATGAGCCTAAATTTCTTCTTAGTGAAGGAGATAACACAGCTTTTGTTCACGTTAAGACTCATTTTGTTTGAATCACACCAGTCTGAAACTATGTTAAGATTCTCCTGAAGCACTAGACAGTTTCCTATGGTCGTGACATTGGTATACAGTTTTAAGTCATCTGCATAAAGAAGAGAGGGGCATGACAGTCGGTTAATCAAGTCATTTATAAAAATTACAAATAGAAGTGGACCTAAGTGGGATCCCTGTGGGACTCCAGAAGATACGAACATGGGGCTGGACGAGAAGCCCTTTACACACACCAATTGTGTTCTGTTCTCTAAGTAGGATTTCACCCATCTCAACAGACAACCATGCACACCGTAATACGATAGCTTATAGCGTAACAGCGAGTGATCTACCCTGTCAAAAGCTTTACTAAAATCTAGATAAAGAGCATCAACCTGACCCCCAGAAGCAAAAACATGGCAGAGATAGTTTTTAAACTCTAAGAGATTGCTTAAAGTAGACCTCTTTCTAACAAATCCATGTTGTCTACTAGATATATGTCCACTCAGGTGGCTGTAGAGAGGCCCATAGATGAGTGACTCAAAGAGCTTGGCAAAACATGAAAGTATGCTTATTGGTCGGTAGTTTGAGCAAGATGTCTTGTCACCAGACTTATATAAAGGAATGACAGTGGCCACTTTCCAGCGGGAAGGAAACACTCCAGCCGAAATCGACTTATTAAATAGCAGGCATAGTGGTAGTAACAATTCGTCACAGCAATTTTTTACAAATTTTGGAGGTATATCGTCCGGTCCCGGCCCTTTAAGTACATCTAAAGCCTTTATTTTCAAGGCAATCTCCTGTTGTGTAATATTGAAGTGATGAAGTGTGGAGCTAAGAACTGCAGGAAGGTTCAGAGACTCAGGTGAAACCATCGCGGAAGAGTTGTCGTATACCGAGCCAAAAAACTCTGAGAAAAGTTCGCAAATGCCTTGCCCATCGGATGACTCCTTGCCATTGAAAACCATTTTGTTGGGAATTGTGGCTCTACCTTTCTTCCCATTGACATACCTCCAGAAGGCTTTTGGGTCATTTTTAAGACTGTCCTCAACTGATGACAGGTAAACGCTATGACACTCGGTTATTAGTCTTTTGCATCTCGAACGTAAAAATGCGAAAGTATCATAATCTCGGGGGTTACCAAACTTTTTGTAGCGCCGGTGATATTTTGACTTTTCCCGAATGCATTGAACCAGTGCACGACTGTACCAAAGAGGATATTTTGTTGACACACTCTTAGCAAGAGGTGTGTGCTTAGATATGAGATCATTGAGCTTTGAATAAAAAACATCGACACACTCATCGACATCATTGGATGATAATACTATGTCCCAATCAACGCCACTTAAATCTGTCCTTAGTTTAGAGTAATTACATTTATTGAAGTTTAGACGATTTGTGTGGTTGGGTTTGATGGGCTTAACTTTTTTGATATTTGAAATTTCTACGTTATATGCGAGATGATGAGAGTACAAGGTATCAGTCACAGTAACAGAGATAGACCCGACCGGTAGAGTAGCAAATACCAAATCAAGATAGCGATCGTTCTGATTTGGTATCGTGTTAAATTGGGTAAGACTGCAGACGTTCATAGTTTCCAGCAGCATGATGGCTTTACGGTCTGAAGGATTCGAAGGAGTCATATAATCTGGCTGAGAGTGGTTTATCCATGAGATGTTAGGAGTATTGAAATCACCGACTAATAAAAATTTATCCTCTAAGTTAGAATTAAGTATCACCTTTTGAGAATTACGGTGATACTCGGCAATGGTTCCCAGTGGTAGATCCGGGGGTAAATAGCATAAACATATGTGAAGGGCAGGCTCGCCAATGCTAGACGAAATAGATAACCATAAATCCTCGGCCCTGCTCTCCCATTGAATCTGCCTGGTTACACTTATTTCATTTTTAATTGCTACAAATACGCCTCCACCACTAAGTTTTGAAGAGCTCAAACTATCGCGATCTCTTCTAAATACCGTATAACGGCCGTCTATGACTTCGCCATCGAGAACACTACTATCAAAATTAGTTTCTACCAAACATACAATATCGTAATTGTTAATAGATACATTTAAGTATATTTCCTTGATTTTTGATCTAGCTTTACCTAAATTCTGATAAAATAAACTATACATTATAAACGTGGAAACTAAATATAAAATCTAAACATAATACAGAAGGACTTAATGTAACTTAATATACCATATTCAGCGAAGCTTACTGAGAGACTCCGTATTTTTTATAAGGACGGCACCCGAAGAATCGTCCTTACGAACGTAAATTTGACCATATTTGATCCACACGTATTTATAATGAAGTTCCTTCGCTGCTTTCCTGGTTGTCGCATGTAGGGATTTAAGTTCAGGAGACAAGTGCTCGTTGACATAAATTCTGCTCGATTCACCAGCAATGTCCAAGTCAGACGATCGTAGGCCGCGTTCGGGGTGCGATCTGTTATATCGATGCGCAGCTGATAAAACCAAGTCTCTAATCCGCGGCGAAGAGAGCGTTATAATGATGTTGCGAGGCCGACTAGAAGTGGCATTTTGTTTCGCCACTCTCCGGCATGCACTAATATGTCCATCATCGACCGGGGCCTTCACCACCTCGCACAGTCTCCTGAAAAGCGCCACCACATTCTCGCTCTTACGTTCCGGGACGGCCTGCAACTCAATGTTGCAGCTCCGTGAAATCTTTTCAAACGTGGCCAGGCGGGTATTAAGCCGATTAATCTCTGTCTGGAGACTGCTTTTCTCGTCCTCTAGCCTTTTAATGTTGGTGGTTACTTTAGTAATGTCAGTTTGCATAGACTTCTGTTCTGAGCTGATAAAGTCTGTAGTAGCGCTAAACTCATCCTTGAGTGCATTCATTGCAGACCCAATCTCACTTCTAACCATCTCCCTGACATCCTCTCTTAATGCCTTTCGAAAGCTTTCCATGAATACAGAAAGTGACTCACTGAGCCTTTCGTCGAGGAGTGTGCTGATCTTTGCTAGTGTAATCTCCTCGGTTGCGCTAGGGGACGTCAAGCTTCCAGTTGGGGAGGCCGTGCGCGGGTCAGGTAAGTCGCAGGACATGTCTAGACTATCGCAGGCTGGCACGTTCGATGCAGTCGGGCGTACGGGAGTGTTGTCGTTTGAACGCGCGCGGCGGGTAACATTGCTGCAAGCCGGACATATCCATGTAGCTTTATACTCCTTGGTAAGCGATATATATTGTTTTCTGTCAATATTAAGGCATTGAATGTGAAATTTACTTGTACATAAGCGGCATTTCATACATTCTTTTGTGTCCAAAAACTTCTTACACGCACTGCAGTTCATAGTGATTTTGAGTTTCTGTACTGATAGCGCCTTAAAGTTTTAAATAGCAAGAATTCCCAATCTGTGGTGAACGACAAAATAAAATAGCGGGCGCACCTGTCTTTCTGAGGTGGGTGACGTCACTACACGCGCTGCAGCCGATGACTTATTTCGCGCGCAACGCACCCGGTATCCGTGGCGCAATGGTTACGGACTGGACACTTACGCGGTGGGTCCGAAGTTCAAATCCTTGCGTCGCTGCGTTGAGGGCACCTGGCAACGCCGGGACTCCGCTGACGGTTCGAACAAGGGCGAAGCCCGAGACTCCGCAGTCACCACAAATTAAATCACTAATCTACACTAATATTATAAAGCTGAAGAGTTTGTTTGTTTGTTTGTTTGTTTGTTTGTTTGAACGCGCTAATCTCAGGAACTGCTGGTTCAAATTGAAAAATTCTTTTTGTGTTGAATAGACCATTTATCGAGGGAGGCTATAGGCTATATACCATCACGCTGCAACTATTAGGAGCGAAGAAATCATGGAAAATGTGAAAAAAACGGGGAAAATTATTCATCCTTGAGGGCTTCCGTTGCGTACGCTGCGAAAACGGTTCAAGATACCAACAATATTTGAATGAAATAATTATTCCTCTTAAAATGATCTAAAAAAATGTCTGCGACAGTATATGTCTATCTTTCAAGATCAAGTCACTAGAACCGTTTTTATGGTAATCAAATTTGGCCGAAATTAATGCATTATTTGTTAAGAGTTGTATCAACGTAATAATATTAATCTTTATCAAAATAAATGTGTTGTTGATTAAGAGTATTTAATTGTGAACAAAATTGTCTTTGACATCACTTAATTTCAATGAATATCTTAGAAGATAATACAATTTTAGAATAACACCAATATAAAATTCACCCGCGCCGCATGATGTGCAAAACATGACGCTGCAAGGAAGAGAGGCGTTACATGCGAGCGACGCGGAGCGGGGGATGTAGCTCTACGAGTTACCATGAAGAACCAAAATTAGATTTAATTAATGACCAGTAGCGTCATATCTTCACGTCGACCCTACCGCAATGCCTAAAAAGCCGGTTGTTTAACCAATGCGTCTTACCAGTCTTATTAACCTACGGAGCCGAAACGTGGAACATGACAGTCAAGCTGGCTCACCGACTACACGTCACTCAGCGTGCTATGGAAAGGACTATGTTGGGGATCTCATTAAGGGATAAGATCCGGAACGAGGTCATACGACATAAGACTAAGGTAACTGATGTTGTCAAAAAATGTAGAAAGCTAAAGTGGCAGTGGGCTGGCCATGTCTGTCGCAGAACCGACGAGAGGTGGAGCAGGAAGATTCTTGAATGGAGACCACTCTTAGGTAAACGTAGTGTGGGACGCCCCCCGGCTAGATGGACAGATGACTTGAAGAAGGCAGCTGGTAGTGACTGGATGCAAAGGGCGGGAGATCGTGCGCTGTGGCGGTCCTTGGGGAAGGCCTATGTCCAGCAGTGGACTGTAACAGGCTGATACGATGAATGACCAGGTGACCGCGTATAATAATCTGGGACGAATGTTCCATGATCCATAGAGCTCATGTAGAGGGTCTAGATAGGACTCTTAGAGATATAAGAAGCTGTGATAAAATCATCATCATAAAATTACTGTTATGTTTGCGGGGGACTTTCGACAAACTATACCAGTAATAATAGTAAGGGGAACAAGGGCAGACATTGTAAAGTCTTGCCTTAAAAATACCCCAATATGGAAGTTTGAAAACATCTTAAAATTAACTACAAATATGAGAGCACATTTGGGGGGAGGTAGAAATAGTCCTCCAGGCCGATTTCGACCACGGCGGCCAATCTCAACAGAGATCAACCAACTACGCAGGAGATATTATAGTTCACGAGCACAATTAACAAGTGCACTCTCAAACTGCACTGTTCCATCACTCTCAAAGAGAAATCAGGCGCATGACCAACGGCTTAACGTGCGAACCGAGGTACGGGGGTGTAACACCGCCAACTTCTCGACTCCGAGCTGTTTTTGAGAGATTCATGACAGAAAATCTCAGAAACAATTTTGGCTCGACCTGGTATTCGAACCCAGGACCTCTTGGATGTTAGGCAGAAACTTTGCCACTACACCAACGAGGCAGTGGTAGGGAGGTAGTATAACTTTTCCTTCAAAGTCACTTTTAATAGGAGACGGGAAAGTACCTCACTTTGAAAATAAAATTGCAATTGAACGAGATTATGGATTAAGAGTGAGTTACATTGAGGACTTTATATCAAAAGTTCACCCTGAAATAAGCGAAATAGAAAAAAAAAGATCATTAATGGATGTGTCAAAGTGCAATATTGGGAGTGAGAAACTGTAGCGTAGACGAAATTAATAAAATAATTATTTGAACACAAGTGGCTTTTCCTCATATCTCAAGGTAAAAATAGGTGCCCCAATAATTTTACTTAGAAATCTTAAACCACCGGGACCCGACTTCAAATCTAATTTCTTCGCAATGTGTAACGTGATGATTGCAATAGACTGGTTTAGCAGTTGGTCAAACAGTGCTTATACTTCGCACCTCAATGATTTTAAATTGTTTACCTTTTAATTTTTAAAGAATTCAATTTCCTGTTAAGCTATCTTTCACCGTTACAATTAATAAATTACAGGGGCAAACATTTAAACACATAGGAATTAACTAACGTGAAGACTGCTTTTCACACATATGTCGCGTTGTCAAAATCAGACCTACAAACGCGTTGCGGACCAAACTAATATGTTCTTCTAACACAAGAAAATAAAACTAGAAAAATAATTAACACAGAAGTACTTTAAGCTAATTATGTTCTTTTAAAAACTTAAAAAATAAATGGTCTAAAATAATAACAAAAAAATAAATTTACAAAAATAAAATGATGCCCAAAATAAAAAAATAAATATTCCACGCGGACGAAGTCGCGGGCACAGCTAGTTTAAAATATTCAGAGAGCTCTCGACACGTCCGCTTACGATCGTAGCAAATGAAGAAAAAAAAAGAAACTGTTGGGCACCCATGCTTCGTATGTCGGTCTCCATTAATTTACTTCGAAGTGTCTGACGGCTTTAAAACCTTGATTGGGGGCTATTTCTGACTATTGGCTGCGGCGGTCATGATTGTGGCAGTGGTAAGTAGCAGACAAGAAAGCTCAAGAAATCTCTACATGGGCTGAAAAAATTATATCATTCTGTTATAAAATAACAGTAAACATATTTCTTTCAGACTACCTGAACCTATACTATACGGAATAATAGTTACTTTAGCTCAGCCGTCTACCAGAATGTTTCTGCTGAGTTTTGTAATCTTGAGTTTAAAGAAATAGATAGGTTCGCTAAGCTATGGTTTTTGACATCATACTGACGACCAATTTGGTGTAGATGATGACTACTAACCAAGAGGTCGCGGGTTTGATCCCCGCACTGTACAAAATTTATGTACATGTACATGTATGTTTGTACTGGTCTGGGTGTTATATGTATTTATTTAAGTTTATTTATTATACCACTGGTGATTTTGGTATCTGTAACACAAGTGCTTAAGCTACTAACCACGGTGTCAGGTCAATGAATGTGATGTTGTTGTAAATGTATTTGTTGTATTTATTTGTGATTATTTGTTGGATACTTCCGACAAAACCTAAACTCTAACTAACTAAACAACCATCTCCGAAACTCACCTAACTATTAGAGCGCGGCTCGATGGCGACAAATGCGAGTTGTATCAATATTTCACCCTCATTAAGACTGTCCCAAGCGGCCATTATTGGGCCGATAAACGCAGTAAAGAAGAAAAACCGCTGTCTCTTGAATGGTACGGAACTTGGCCGAGACCCCGCGCCCGGGGCACAAAACGTAGCTGAATGTGCTTGGGATACGTTTGAGTATCTATATGGAACATTGAAATAAGTTCAAAAGTGAACATTGATTTTCAGTGGAAAAAAAATATCGTCGTCAGCCCAGTGGGACGTATCCACTGCTGGGCATAGGCCTCACCTCAACTATGAGGTGGTGCGAGCTATACTCCACCACGCGGGCTCAGTGCGGATTGGTGAAGGGGTGTGTGTAAGGTAAGTGACCAACCTTACTGTCAGATGTTATTAAGCCGCCCGAGGGCCTCCGATCAGGATTAACGACTAATATCTATCGATATTAACCGGGACCAACAGCTTAACGTACCTTCCGAAGCACGATTCCTAGGGGTTTGATAGATCAAAAACTAAATTGTAAACATCAAATAGACGATGTTTGCAAAAAGATCAATAGATTTTCGTACGCACTATATAGATTAAGAAAAGTGGCTACAAAAAATACAGCCCTTACAGCATACTTTGCTTATGTAGAATCAGCCTTACGATATGAGCTTATAATATGGGGTAACAGCACTGACGCAAATAAGGTATTTATTGCTCAAAAAAAATGCATACGGGCAATATGTGGCTCTGCACCTGACGAGCCTTGCATACCATTATTCAAGTCCTTAAGAATTCTTCCCCTTCCATGTATGTACACCTTTGAAATTGCAAAGTTTGTCTAACAAAACATGCATTATTTCAGCCAAGCAAAAGAAAAATATACAAGAAATACCAGGAATCAAAATAGACTTGTTTCTAAAATAATACTAAAAAGTACTCGTTATAAGAAAAATTGCTACTGGATGTGCATGACCATTTTTAATAAACTTCCCCAAAATTTGAAAGAGCTTCCTTTAAATAGATTTAAAGGGGCCCTTTATAGATGGCTTAATGACAAATGTTTCTACAGTAATGAATATATGTGTTAAAATTAGAACTGGAACATTCTTCATTTTTGTCAATAAATTTTATGGAAATCTTAATAATGCGGATAAATTTGTAATTATATATAGCAATTTGATATAGTAATTTGACATAATATTTGACATGTAGTAATTTAATTTTGTGATTCTGTGTTTATTGAATTGAATTTTGTGTTTATTGAACTTGAATACTGTATTTTATTTTGTAATTTGTGTTTTAAAATTGATTTTATACAATTTGCATGCTGTAATAATATGGCTGAAAAAGCTGAACCACAATGTCTAACCCACCACCTAAATGTACCCTTTTTCATACGCAAATAAATTTCATTCATTCATTCATTCACGGAGATGCTTGTAAATAGACTTCACTTTATGGTCAGAATGGTCACCCATCTCAAACATGACCGCGCCGTAGGTTGCTTAACTTTTGGTATCACTACCAAAGCGCTGCAACCACTGCGCCACAAGCACCTTAATCTCTCGATTAAATTTCAATTAAAAATTAAATAATACGAACTGCAAAAAACTATTAATGAAAGGTGATCTTAAATAAATTATGAATAATTTTATAGAAAATCAGTTTTGAATATTCCTTTCATAGTGGAAACAAGCCTAATCGAACGGCCAATAGAGCTAGCTAGAGAACTCCTATTTTAATTTGATTTTAACTTTCACGGTCACTTATACACAATTATGTCACCATTATCTAAACAACAAGTACGTGGAAGAAATTCTGTAAAAAAAGTACTCTAATCAATGATGGATTTCTAAAAAAAATATGTTTCGTTTTAAACATAAAACTGAAAAGTATCTAGTCGATTTTATCGTAAAATTACAAGTCTAATTAAAAAGTGCAAGTCAACATTTCCAGATGAAATCGTACAACAATTGTTTACCGGTGTCAAAACTGTAATGAAGTCAGTTCATTTAGCAGTGCAAATTCGATTTGGTTATTTGGCCAACAAATTGGATCTACTGTTACAAACGGAATTTGTGAAAACAGCTAACTGAAAATTTACTAAAGACTGAAACACCGTAACTTTCGAAGAACCTTACTGCAATGATGAAATTAATATAATTTAGGGTGAAGATAATAAGTACCTAATGCTTTGGATTATATTTTTGACAAGAACCTAGCCAATTGTTTTGTTTTCCATCGTTTTACTGTACCTATAGGTAGGTATGCGATATTGTGGAGACTAAATTGGAGGAGTAAGGAGGAATAAGTTTACCATAGACAAGTATATTGGCAACTCAGGATAATCCGGTAAACTAAAATGTAAATGGCAATTAAGAATTTATAAAAAAAGTTCATATTTCTGGTTTAAATCACATCAATATTAGCATTACTTGAATATGTATGTCTACTACAAGTGCTTAAGCTACTTACCACGAAGTCAGATCAATGTATGTGATGTTGTTGATATATTATTTATTTTACTATTTATCTACGAATTAAAAGATGGGAGCAAGTTACACTGGAATATTATAAGTTATACTCGTATTACCAAATTGATTTTACAATCATAATAGTTTCTGAACTCATGATGGTGCCATTAAACCAAACGTGCATTAAGTGACGTTAAGCGTCAAGTGTTCTTTAATGACTTCTCTTCTAGAAGTAATTAAAATAATTTTGCTCCTAGTTGAGCTAGCAGCCTGTAATTATGAATGGGATGCGATGCGAAATGTGGATGAAAGCTATATCTACGTATTTCTTATATGAAAGATAAAATCGTACCTATTGGCATATTTTGAACGATGAGTTAATCAATACCCAATGATAGCCGTCTATTTATATTTGCTAATATGCCTTTATAATACCAAAAGCGCGAGTGATACCCGATTGGCTATATAACTTTTACCAAATACCTAAACACAGTTTCTCGCTTCAACTTTGCAGTAGGTATATAGTAGTTCCGAATGCATTACTCATATTATTTTACTCATAATATTTTAACTGAATTGCACCAAAAGTGAACATTTGGCAGACTTGATGACTTATCAAGTTAATAGTATCAGGCGTTACTTTGCGGAAATCCATAATTAGTATTAACATTGAAAAATTACTTAGCTTTAGATTTCCGCTCAGTTACGCCGGCATAAGTACCCAACTACACTACCTGTGACCACCGACTATGTTAGAGAACAAGCACATGCAAAAAGCACCGCCCGCCCTCCCACAAATCGCATGCAAAACAGATAATGCAATAATTAGTACCAACACCGACGTGCAAAAGAAAACCTCAACGCGTTTCGCCGCCTCACGCGGCATCTTCAGGAGGAGATGTTGTCGCCTCGGCTGCGCTCCGACGACTAACCTGTGAACGCTGGTGAGCAGGCCTTTTTATACTTTTCCCCCACTATTGTTGTGACGTACTAGCGACCGATCCGGTCCTATTATTACTAATGATATTATTACTATTTTGACGGTTAGAAAAATTTGAAAAAATATTTAAAAGTGGGGACGTTGTGTAACTGACCTGCTCATTCAGCAGTGTAAGCGAATTATCTTTATTATGTTTAATTATTTCTAATTTTTCCAAAACGGATAGTTTTAAACTTTTTTCGCATGTGTGTAAAATTGAAAATGTGTGATTATCAGGAATTCTATGTCCTGTGTCTAAAAGGTGTTTCGCGAAATGGGATTTTTCGGGATGGTTATTTCGATACGCGGATATATGTTCTTTATAACGTGTGTTGAAACTACGGCCGGTCTGCCCTACATATGTGGAGTTACATTCATTACAATTAAGTTTATAAACACCAGATTTCTGGTGTTTATCAAGCTTATCCTTACCATTACATAACATTCGTAATGAGTTATATGTGTTAAAAGCTGCGTGCATATCGTGATTTTTTAGTAACTTAGAAATTCGTTCCGACACCGGTCCTAAATAAATCAAACTAGAATTATACCTGTTATCCTTTTTATCAGGAACAGCGTATAATAAACTGAGCGGAAATCTAAAGCTAAGTAATTTTTCAATGTTAATACTACTTATCAAGTTCTCTACCAGTCAACCGAGTACGAATGCAGAAAGGAAAATTGGTAATACATACTTGTTTATATGGCTATGTGGCAGACGCGAAGGTTAACTTACAATCAGAATAAGATCATTGCTTCATACAACAAATTTATTACTATCCCTACAAACGACGATCTACATTTTGGCCTATAATATAGGCCCTATATCATTATAATCAACACGCTTGCCAAACGAGGCACCAGGGTTGTTGCGCGAACGCAATCACCACCCGTGATAATCGCGATAGCCTCATAAACTGCTTGGGAATTTGAGATAACTTTAACCAGATGTAGTCAGCCAAAGAAGGTAGTATACTTAGTTAGGCGTGCTCAGTTATTTTTAGCTGATAAATAGTTTACATGTAATTTGAAGATTCAATTTCTGATGATGATTGTTATCTTATTGAGTAAGGTATAGGCAATACCGAGCCTAATATTTTCTACTGTGAAGTAGGAAAGCTTTATCATAGAATTGTTTATTATGAAAAGAATACCTATAAGATCAGCCTTTGTAAAGCTAAACATCAATGAAAATAAATAAAGCGATCACAACCAGGGCAATGCCTTGAAACAATCTTAACTATTTACGTGTCTATCAATTTACTATCAATTCGTCTAACCCTTCAGCTCTCACCCTGCAGCTTCGAATAAAACTCCTCTTCAGAACTATGCCGTGAACGTTCCGAAACAAATTCAATAATCCCACGCCGTATAAAGTTTAATTAGAACGCCATCAAAGCGACCCGCTTTGTTAATTAGCCCCTAACCGTTATTTACATTATGCCCCGTTCAGCCAATTCGCGCTTACGAATTAACCATAATGTAGATAGTGCGTTAAGAAATAATAATAGGCTAAGAGTAACTAAGATAAGATACTAAGAAGAAGAATAGCTAAGATGCGTACGCTAAATGATAAATTTAGACTTGTTTTACTAAAATGAATATTGCGGCTATAATTTGCATATTCTTCGTAATATGATGTATGGCAAATTTATAGCCAAATAGTCAGACTAAACATTGTAAAACCATAAAAAGGTTCAGAACTAGATAATCTGAAGATATGACAAAAATTGAAAAAAAGTGTTCAAAAATGCCTCCCCTCTCCCATGTTTCAGTTTCAGTTTTCAGACTTACACAATCGAACTGCAGTTACGGAAACAAAGTTTTAAATCGATGTTTTGTGTGGAAGTCATTTAAATGTAACTGCCGTATAATAATGCAAAACATTTCTAAGTACTTTGTCAAGATGTTGTTTCTATTCTAATGCAAGTATTTTAAATTCAGTCAATGACATCAAATCGGCACTTTACATTCACGCTATTCGGTGCGAAAGGTAATTTCTGAATATTCTAATTGCATGCAAATAAACGTTACCACTATAATAATACTTTGAAAGCGGATCCCTTTGTTTAGCTGACTATAGCATTGAATAGGATGTGGAATTGTTATTAGGAAAATCTAGTGTATTTAAATGCCAATATTTCCATGTTCATTCCAAAATCTGTATTAACGCTGCTGTTATTAGTTTTTAATCCATACTAAAAATAATAAATGCGAAAGTAACCCTGTCTATCTGTCTGTCACTTTATCACGCCATAAGTACTGAACCGATTTGCATTAAATTTGGTATGGAGATATTTTGAAAGCCGAGAAAGGACATGGGCCACTTTTTACCGCGGGAAATTGACGCATCCCCATGGAAAATTTCAGGTTGTTCGTTAGTCTCACTAAAACTCGAGAACGGCTGAACCGATTTCAATAATTTTAGCCTTGAAATACTTATGGAAGTCCAGGAAAGGTTTAAACGATGAGAAACTATTGATAAATTGAGAAACAGCGGGCAGGACAGCGTCTACATGGTGATTAATTACTACTTAATTAATATGATAAATATGATACTAATTGAAGTATTCAATTACATATACGAAACGTGTATCGTTGTTTCCACTATTCAAATCAACAAATAGCTTGGTCTTAGCTAATCCCAATGCAAATAGTAAAACTATATTAAAATAACGTGTAATTAATAATCAAGTTAAGAATACAAAACTTGTATCCGTTGACTTGTAGTCATACAACAAATATAAAAATCAAATATTTATGAAAAGACACATTTAATTTTATCAATTCTAGTTGTGCCAGGCAGCGATAGAATCTCAAACATTTTGGTCACACCATGATTAATGTGATAAAACACGCTCAGGCACTTTCTAATATATATTTTTTATCATTGAATCTCTTGTTTTCGGGTAGGAAGTTTGCTCTAAGCATTAGTTAAAATAATTATCCTTATTTATTTAATAAAATGAATTCACCAAAAAGTCAAAAGAATTTACCAACAGTAAGTTTGATAAGAGAAGCTCAGCTTCATGGTATAAGGAGGCTTGCTGATAAAAAATGGATGTGCGTATGTTCTATATATTCTATTTATATTCTAGAGGACAATATTAAAATTTCAGAATAATACTTTCGACAATATTTTGCGTCTCAATAAAAAAAAACTATATTACAGTGAGATACAACGAAATAATTTTATACAAGACTGCTGAAAATAAAGTTAAGGATGTCTCGCAGAGGAATTTTTAAGTCAGATTATAGAATTTTCAAACCGGGCGATTGCTCTCCCAACGGCTAGTTGCAGCCTAAGGAGCACCTAGAGAAATTCGGACCGATGAGTAAGTGTCACGGCAGCTCAATTGGGAGGGCAATCGCCCGGTTTGCGAGAGGTGCGGGTTAAAGCCCCGCCTGTGGCAGTCCATTTTTCTTTAAGTGTGTTTAGAATTTTACATTCACGAGGGAAATTTTATAAAAACCAGACTTAACAATCTACCTGCTACAGATACGAGGTTGTTTTCTGCTCAATGCACCGTTGCTGTTCAAGCGGCATCGAAAACTACAAAGTCAAGATCTTAAAACCGCAACCGCTGCTGCTACTACCAGTCCTAACTTCCATATACTCTCTCTCTCTCTCTCTTTCTCTCTCTCTATTTCTCTCTCTTGCACTCTCGCTCTCTCTTCAGCCTGTCCTAACTCTCTCGCTGGAGGCATGTTTCAATCTTCACCATTCGTAGCGATTCTGTGCAATCTGGATCCCGTTCTCCCTTACTTATTTCGAGTATATTTTTTATTATTATTTGGGATAGGTTTGCTCTTGACCCAAGACTAAGCCCAACGAGGCCAAGACTGTGTCTACGAAGGAGCGAGCTCATCTAGAAGATGCCCATTCACTCTAGCTTTGAAGATTCCTGGTTGTGATTGCAGGGAAACACTGACACAGGTAGTGAGTTCCACTCTTTTGCAGTTGCGGCTGGGCCTTCGCTCTGCTGTTCCTCATGTGGGCCGCCACCCACATCGTCCTGCTCCACGTGTGGCGATTCCTGGAGCACCCCACCAGCATCGAGCGCGTAGAGAACTACCGGACTTTTATGGACTTCCCCTCGGTTCTTCTGTTCCCTGAACTCGACTACCAAGACCATAAGATCGACGCTTTTTTAAAAAAAACGTAAGTTATTTTTGCTGGTTTGATTTGGTTTAAATCTCATGTGGTGGAAGATTACGTTTAATCTTTGTAATGATGCCGAAGCTTTAAATTATCTTCTATATTTTTTTTCGCAACTTTCAAACTGCCCTTACACTCGGTTTTCTTGCTGAAATTACAGGATTTCTTGTAGCATTTCAGAAGGCACTAAATGTCAAGTTTAACCGTTTACATTGTGAAAGTAAAAACTTTTATTTTGCTATTTAAAAACTACTTATTTTATCCTAACCAAAACATTTTTTCTAATACACAGAAAACCAACTGAATGCAGGTTCCTAGATAAATTCATAGCCATTTCTTAAAGGACATTAAATACCGATTACACTTTTTATTTCACAGAAAATTTACACAACATCTAAACAGGACCTACATAAAGCGCGTTATAAAACAACTAGAGAGCTTCTACAACACCGACGTGATGTTCAATGTAGTTGACCTGCAGAACTTGGAGAAATTCATAGATCACAACAATCTGACACTGCGGGAAGTGACAGAGTCGTTGACTACGTCTTGCGAAGACATGCTTATAAGGTCAGAATCCTTACTGCTAGCTTACACCGGCCATGACTTCTGACTGATTGGGTGTCAAACAATCGACGCGGCCATTCACTGACAGTCGGGAGTCACGGTGACAGTTTGCCGCAAGTGTGCCCTGTGCCTTACTTAATAAAATTCGGAAGAGCTTAGGAAGCTTGCATAAAAAATACATTACTATTACTTACTAATAGTAATAATTTCCAGATGCCGTTGGAAGGGTACACTGTGCGACTGCTCGCATTTGTTCAGAATGGAACTTTCTGATTTGGGTTACGTGTGCGCCTTCAACGGCCGGTCATTGAAGAGGTAAACAAATCTCGTTCTGTAAATCGTTTGAAAATTCAATATTAGTGTAGATTTAAGAGACAAACACACTTTCACACAATACGAGTAGCTTATAATAATAATAAGAACTGCACTTGCTACACATCTACTTTGACGATATTCACGTCAAAAGGCACAGCTAAATCCCTGGCTATGAAACTGCTATGAAAACTACAAAACGACTGATACGGTTAACTGTGTTATAAAAACTGCAAGACCTACCGAATCAACCACCAGGAATACTGAATACTTACCGCGGATATTGTTTTTCATGCCATTTGATTAACAAAATCAACGTAAGTGAGCGAACAAGAAGAAGCTTCACTTCCCGCAGTCGTTTCGAAAAGCTACCCCAAGTGCCAGGTATGTCACTTGTTACTATTTTTTTCAATTTTTATACTGATTTAAATTTTTAGAGAATTAGAGAACGGTAATATTGACATCGCTCCACCCGTCAACAAAGTGTTCACTACCAACATTGGCCCAAAGTCCGGCCTCATGCTCGTCCTGAACCAAAGCTTGCTGCCTTCAGACATGGACCGCACCTACAAATGGGTAAGTAATTTTTCATCCCACCATCTCGGAAAGAGTATTTTTGCATATCTGAGTGGAAAAGCCGTTTTTATTCACTAGAGGATAAAGTAAATTGAATTTAGAACATCGTGTGCACTAAGTTTGTGAATTAAAAAAAAAACACGGGTTGCACTCCGGGAGTGCCGGCAGAAGTGAAAACTTAACAACCGTCTTACGGTTTTTCGATCAGCATCACGTGACCTGACGCGAGTTTCACATTTTCTACCCATGCCACAAAAGTGCTCAACGCCGCTAAAGAAGTTTTCACTTCAAAAATCATTAAACCTATTTATTGCTACCTCTATGGTGCCAAATATATCATACAACATTTTTTTAATTTGTTAAAAACTCAAACTCGGAACCTTCTAGGTGTTCTTTTTACAATTTGCTTTATAGGCGGTTCTTTACGCGGCATTTTTTCACGCCTTTTTTAAACCTTATATTAAAAACAAGAAACTTGAAAACAAGTGAAAAACTAAATGACTGATTCTAGCGACGAAGAAGTTGGTTTGACGCCAACAGAATTTACTGAAACTGTTAATAATGCGCAAATGAGTTTTATCCCTCAACAATCACGCGAGAAGTATTTAAAACAGTACACAAGTGACTAACACCAATATTACCAAACAAAAATATTAAACTCAATTTAAATAACCGTAGCAACGTTACTTTCAATTTTTCTTAATTATAACTACGTATTATTTTGTTATAATTTAAAGATTATTCTGTAATACTTACCTGTCATAATGTAGTAGTTTATACCTAAATTGAAATAAAAGTACCTACCTATCTTGTGATTGTAAACGTTTTTTTGCATTTAGTAATTTCCTCGCCGAGGTGGAATGAAAAGTTACGTGTTGCACTCGAGTGCAAAGATTTTTCACCTCGTGCCCTTAAAAAGCAACTTTGCACTCTTGTATAACAAATAACTATTGTTTTACAACTCCAGTGTTTCCCTGAAACTACAACCTTGAAATTTTCAAAAGTAGAGTGAACAGGCATCTTCTAGGTGAGCTCGCTCCATCGTAGACTCAGTTTAAGCCTAGTTGGGATTAGTCTTGGGTCGAGAGCAAACCTATCCCAAATAAATAAATATTAAAAAATAACTTGACGACCACTTTGGTGTAATGGTCAAGAAGTTGACTATTAACCAAGAGGTCGCGGGTTTGATCTCCGCACGGTACAAACATTTGTGTGCATGAACATGTCTGTTTGTACTTGTCTGGTGTGATATGTATTTATTTAAGTTTATTTGTAATATCACTGTTGATTCTGATTACTGTAACACAAGTGCTTATGCTACTTACCACAGAGTCAGATCAATGTATGTGATGTTGTTGTATATTATATTATTACATTGTTTTTATATGATATGTGGTAGGCATTCACCAATCTTTGACTTTATTTTTTACCATCGCTTTTCAGAATACCTGAGTTTAAGACCTTAAGACCCACAAAAATAGTCCTGCATCTCTCCAAGAGATAAAATGGCCACAATTACCATTACTGAAAAATAATTCAGCTTCATCTTCATCTAAGCCGGCTCATTCCACAGATGGTCATCAACAGCCCCCAGAGGTACCTGGACGCGTCGTTCAGCAACGGCACCCCAATCTCCCCCGGCAAGGAGGTCTGGTTCGGCTACGACGTCGTGTCCTTCCACGTCGCTGAGAACGCGAGGACACTCGACACCGCACTGCGGAAGTGCATGATGAGCGACACTAAGCTGGACATCTTTCCGGTTTATCATAAGTATCCATTTCATTTTATTTGTTTACGAAAATAGAACAGGAGATAAGGTCAAAGTGAAAATAGGTACATCTGTGAAGTGAGCACGAACAACTGCCATTTTGTATCGTGTCGTAGCGTTTGCTATTCCTGCGCCACTGCTTATGGAATGAAGCAGCGGTGATTCTCGTATAGTAGCAATCACGAGTCATATACATGTATTTATTCAAAATATATTTCTGACTAACCTTAGTTGTTTAAGTTAAATTAATGGTACTAACAAATTGAGTCCTGGTCACTTGAATAAAGAATTTTTATTATTATTATTATTCGAAAACTTGTCAATTTGTATGGAGGACAGACAGTTTTTAAAGTTTTGACGATACGAATACGTTACAATAATGTTCGTGCTCACCCCACTGGTCCCTTAAAATCCACGTCAGCATAACACCATAAAAATCATTTCCTTTGCCATGAAGATTAGGCATACAAAAATAAGTTATATAAAGACTAGTGTCAAATAAATGAGTAACAGATATTAAATAAGTGTCAGAAACGTATTTAGAGAATAGGTTCACAATAATTCTATTTTTCTATTTACACGAGTAAGTATATGCAGTGTACATTTATCTTGATACCTAGCTTCACTGTCAATTTTTTTTAATTCGTGGCTAAAAAGTTGCAGTTTTGAGAATACCGAACCTTTACCTTAGTTCCACTGATACGAACCAAGTGCTTCTCACCTACATTCCTGATGCGTACTGCACAAGAGTGGAACTTACTATCTGCGTCAGTGTTTCCCTGCAATTACAACCTAGGAATTTTCAAAGCTAGAGTGTACAGGCATCGTCTAGGCGAGCTCGCTCCATCGTAGACTCAGTCTTTGCCTCGTTGGAATAAGTCTTTGGTCAAGAGCCAACCTACCCCAAATAATTAATAATAAATCTTTGAATTATTGGCAATAATCGCATTTATTTTTCTGTCCTGACTGACATGACTACATCCATAGTGTGGGTCTACACAGTGAGCATAGCGCGAGTGGGTGTGGAAATATCAAACATAATAACAAGCCTTTGCTTCCATTCTCACCGCGCATCCAGTGTGGACGCACACATAGGCATCATTTTAAGCAGCATTTCTTTCCAATTTCACGCAAAACGTACTGCCTGCTAGAGTGCGCGATGAGGGAGTGTCTGGAGCACTGCGGCTGCGTGCTCTTCACGCACCCCTCCCGTCCTGGGGTGCCGGTTTGCAAGGCCGATAGGCTGATATGCGCCAGATATGTCTCAGGTACCCAACAATACTTACTTTGATTTCCAACGTTAGGTTCTAGTGGCGAGAACTATAGCAAATAAGTCTATCTAATTCTATTCAAACGACTTCAAAAGGAACCAAATCTAAAAAAATCATTGATAATGCAAAAAGAATTTCAAACTGCCTTGAGCGCGGCAGTCGCGCTGCTGTGAGTTTCACACTAAAAGATAACCACTTTTAAAGGAATCCACTGCTGTCGCGCTGCTGTGAGTTTCATACTAAAAGTTAACCACTTATAAAGGAATCCACTGCTGTCACGCTGCTGTTAGTTTCATACTAAAAGTTAACCACTTTTAAAGGAATCCACTGCTGTCGCGCTGCTGTGAGTTTCATACTAAAAGTTAACCACTTATAAAGGAATCCACTGCTGTCACGCTGCTGTTAGTTTCATACTAAAAGTTAACCACTTTTAAAGGAATCCACTGCTGTCGCGCTGCTGTGAGTTTCATACTAAAAGTTAACCACTTATAAAGGAATCCACTGTTGTCACGCTGCTGTTAGTTTCATACTAAAAGTTAACCACTTTTAAAGGAATCCACTGCTGTCGCGCTGCTGTGAGTTTCATACTAAAAGTTAACCACTTATAAAGGAATCCACTGTTGTCACGCTGCTGTTAGTTTCATACTAAAAGTTAACCACTTTTAAAGGAATCCACTGCTGTCGCGCTGCTGTAAGTTTCATACTAAAAGTTAACCACTTTTAAAGGAATCTACTGCTGTCGCGCTGCTGTGAGTTTTAGTGCTTACGCCCTAATGTAAAAGGTAGCCTAAAGGCGGCACATAGCGGAAATGTTTGTTAGAATAAATATGAGTGATATTGAAAGTAACGAGGAAAGTTTCCCTAAATTTGATGTGTAAATTTGATAACAATTAATTATGAAGTTTCAAGTACCCATATTGTGTGACGGTTTAGAGAGCCGGCAAAGTCGAAGAGTAAAATTAGGAAAACGGACCTCGTAGTCCATATAGGCAGCAACCGGGAACAACGCAATTATTATAATTCATCATAAGCCTATATACATCCCACTGCTAGGGCACAGGCCACACCTCAACTATGAGGTGGTGCGAGCTATACTCCACCACGCGGGCTCAGTGCGGATTGTTGGAAGGGTGTGTGTAAGGTAAGTGACCATCTTACTGTCAGATGTACTGTGATGATTAAGCCGTGCGAAGCCTCCGACCAGGCTTAACGACTAATATCTATCGATATTAACCGGGACCAACTGCTTAACGAGCCTTCCAAAAGAGGGGGATGCTTGTAAGTAGACGTCACTTTTATGGTCAGAATGGTCACCCATCCCAAACATGACCGCGCTGTAGGTTGCTTAACTTTTGGTATCACTACCAAAGCGCTGCAACCACTACGCCACAAGCACCTCATATTATTATAGAATTATGATAATGATGTTTTTTATTTTTTATATCTATAGTAAACTTACTTTTGATACAGCTTCAGTTAAGGGCGAAGGATGCGGCTGTCTCTCGACCTGTGACCTGGCAAGCGCTTTAATAAACATCATCGATTTCCAACTGTCGCGAAATGTTACTCCAATAGACGCTTTTTAGTGAGTATCTAATATAAAAAATTCTCGTGTCACAGTTTTCGTTGCCATACTCCTCCGAAACGGCTTGACCGATTCTCATGAAATTTTGTGAGCATATTGAGTAAGTCTGAGAATCGGCAACATCTATTTTTCATACCTCTAAGTGATAAAAAAAATTAAATGGCAAAACAACGGTTGCCGGGTCAGCTAGTATCATATAAGAACCATCATATCAGCCTGTTGCAGTCCACTGCTGGACACAGGCCTCCCCCAAGGGGCATAGGACTAAGGTAACTGATGTTGTCCAAAAGTGTAGCAAGCTGAAGTGGCAGTGGGCTGGCCATGTCTGTCGCAGAATCATATAAGAATAGTCATCACAATTTTATGAAGGTTGAAGATACTAACTATTTATTATTTAATTTGCAGCGAAAACTTAGATTTCGAAAAAGTGACAGTCATAAAGGTTTCGGTGGAAAAAAGAGAAGTGTTCGTTAACCTACGAAAATCTTACTTCACTCAAATTGACTTGTTTTGTAAGTACTCGTACTTGTGTATCCTATCCATACCATTATCTGTTACTTAAACTACTGATCCGATTTTAATAAAATTTGGTATGCATATAGAGTGGACATTGAAAATGGACAGACTAGTTTTTACATTTTATATACTCTGGTACGAGCCAGGATCTCAGACGGAGAGCTTCACCGGCTGAAAAGAATTTGACTAACCATAACTAAGACTAAGCGTGATGAAATTATCTTTCGAATATAAAAAGCCGCACTGAAATCGGTCCATCCATTCAGGAGCTATAATACCCGTAATACAGTCAGACACACAGGAACAGGAAAGGGTCAAACTTATAACACCCCTCATTTTCGACGGGGAAAAGTTTCTGCCTTACATCCGAGAGGTCCTGGGATCGAATCCCAGGTCGAGACAAAATTGTTTCTGAAATTCTCTGTCATGAATTTCTCAAAAACACCTCGGAGTCGGAAAGTTAGCGGTGTTACACCCCCGTGCCTCGGAAAGCACGTTAAGTCGTTGGTCCTGCGCCTGATCTCTCTCCGGTCATGTCGGATTGCCGTCTCACCGAACTTTGAGAGTGATGGAACAGTGAGTGCACCTGTGTATTGCGCTCACACTTGTGCACTATAATATCTCTTGCGTAGTTGGCTATGTGATCTGCCGCCGTGGTCGAAATCGGCCAGGAGGACCAATTATTTATTTATTTTATTTCGACTGGGCTTAAAAATAACTAAAGCGAAGTGAAGTAATCGCCATCATTCTAACTGCACACTGACCATTCCTGAAATTTATTTTCCACAAACATACTCTTTCAGTTTATGTGTATACTGTTTGCGCCGATAATATAATAGATTTTTATTTATTTCAGCTCAAATGGGAGGCATATTCAACGTGTTCTTTGGATGCAGCGTGCTAAGTATTCTGGAGTTAGGGCAGATATTTTGGCACTGCATTCGCCAGTGTCGGTGCAAAAGACGATGTAACAGAATCGCAACAGAAGAGAACAAGAAAAAGAAGAAAAAAGAAATTAAAAATAAAAAGAAGAAAGTTGCAATTGAAAAGATTGGGGTTGTAAAAAAGGCACAATGATAAATATTATGAAATAAACTCTGCAAATATCTTGTTTCGGTTACAAGCTGTTGGTGTACTATGTTTGTATAGTTGGTTTGATGGATTGCACTTTGTATTAGAAGCATGGGGTGCTTGGTATAGTAGTATGTGAAAATCATCCTATTATTGGCAACTATAAAAAGAGAATTATGAAAACGTTACAAAGTGCACCCCACGCTTTTTACTCTACTGTAATATAAATTCCGTGTACTCAGAAATTATTTTCTCTTTTTTAGTTAGCAATAAAAGCGTGTTTTTTTTAGTTTATAAAACTATTATTTATTTTTATTTTTTAGTAGGATAATGGAAAACTCTTATCAAATTATTGCATTGTCATCGGTACTTAATACGTGTGCAAAGTTTCAAATTAATCCGATTTCTGGAAGTTGGTGAAAATTGAGCTCAAAAATTCCGTTACATACATACACCCCAATCTAAAAAAAAACGTGTTAAAAAAATAAATTAAAAATTACTATGTGACTAGCCACGAGTCTCGATAGAGATAAAAAAGACACAATAATGATCACTTTTACTGACAAAAGCTACACTATTGTTATTTATACCTATGTATTTGAAAATAAATTTATTTATTTATTTAAGTGTGCATTGCAAATACCGATCTAATTTAAAGCAATAACATAAAGGTTTACGAGCATGTTTGAAATAAAATAAAATAAATGTCTACTTGTTTCTATTTCCAATTAACAAAAGGACAAATAGCCAATGAATTACATACGGTAAAATACAGGGTGTAAAAAAAAACCTTAACGAAGCCGTCAACCACGCGTTCAGTACATCAAACCAAATCGTATGAAAAATAAATTTTGGCTGGGAAACAACTTTTATTTTTTGACATCAATAAAAACAATTTTCGTCTACCCCGCAATGTACAGCGCGCACGCGGAAAAGTCACCGCGGGGCGTGTTGCTTTACGCCGCCGCGACGCGGTTCGGTTCGAGTGTGCGCTGTTCATTGCGGATCGTGCCATTTAGAGGCTTTTTATGAAAGAACTAGTAAAAATTTGTATCATGTTTCTTTAGAAAAAAGTTCAGTTATAACGGACAGAATTCATTTCTGTAAAAATCTTCAATTTTTTTTTCAAACTTTAACCAATCAAAATCTCAGTAACCGTTAACTTCCCAGGTATGGTGTGAAGGAAAAAAATTGTATCGTAACAATTGGTAGAATATGTGGTATTCGGCTTCGTTAAGGTTTTTTTTACACCCTGTATAATCACAACTTGCTGGAACATATACGGACAGAATTGGTTGCACTATCACTGTGACTAGTTCATTAGTGCGTTTCATTATTTAATAAGCCCCAAAAACACAAAATTATAAACGTACTTTGTCAAGCCACGCAACAAATGAGACAAAATATTATTTTTATTACAAGATTTAGGCTCACAGGTCAACGATAACTTGGCTTAGATGACGCATTGTAAAATGTCTAGATCAAAAAGGAAATCAAAGGCCTGTCTTCTGGTTAGAGAGGCTCAGCTTCACGGTATAAGAAGACTTGCTGATAGACAATGGAGGTAAGTAACTAGTATTATAGCTGACCTGGACGTTGGGTTTATTAAGAGTAAAACTAGCATTTCGATCAACGCGACTTGTGACGTCAGGCGACTCACTTCTGAAGGTAGCCTTTAACGGTGCGTACAGACTATGTTATAAAACATTGTTACATAACATACATTTTTTTAATATTGCAATTTTGGACGTGTTATATAACAAAGTCTTGTAAAACGTTACATAATCAGGACTCACCCTAATGTACCAAAAGCATTGAATGGAAAAATATAATTAAATACGTATTTTTAAAAATCATTGCAAACAACAAAAAAATAATGAAATGTATTCATGTATGTTCCACAAAAATATTATTTCTCTAAATCGAACAATTTTAACTTTCTCATATTTCTTGTCAATATCAAAAACTTTATATTCTAGAGTATTTTGGGCATTCGCCCTAATCCTGCTCATGTGGGGGGCTACCACCAACCTCATGCAGTTCTTGTCGCGTTTTATGGCCAACCCGACCACGGTGGTCCGGAGGGAGTACCACCGCGCCATGAACGCGGGCTTCCCCGCGGTTCAGATGTACCCTGAACTGGCGTTTCAGGAGTCCAAAGTTGAAGCCCTACTTGAAAATATGTAAGTTTGTGTTGGGTGAAAACAAGTACCCTATTAGCCTAAGAGATGTTAACGTAATTAACGAGAAGCCAAAAATAAGAAACGCGGTGCTGACTCCATAAGATTTTGTCTTCAAGTTTGAGCGCAAAACACATAGTAGGTATGACAGCAGCGCGATGCTTTTTTAGTGTGTGACAAAGCAATCCCTTAATGAGATCCCCAACATAGACCTTTCCATAGCACACTGAGTGACAACGAACGAAACCGGAATGAGGTCATACGACATGGGACTAAGGTAAGGTTGTCCAAAAATGTATCAAGCTAAAGTGGCAGTGGACTGGCCATGTCTGTCGCAGAACCGACGAGAGGTGGAGCAGGAAGGTTCTCGAATGGAGACCACGCTTAGGTAAACGTAGTGTGGGACGCCCCCCAGCTAGATGGACAGATGACGTGCACCTCTAGCCAAATGATAAACGCTAATCAAATCGCTTAAATAAATGTATGGAAAGAAATAGTCGAACCAAAATGTCACGTGACCTAGTCGTTGCGAATTAAGGGCAGTTGGTAGTGACTGGATGCAAAGGGCAGGAGATCGTGCGCTGTGGCGCTCCTTGGGGGAGGCCTATGTCCAGCAGTGGACTGTAACAGGCTGATATGATGATGATGATGACAAAGCAATTTAAAAAAATACCAATTGTGTAACTATTTTGTGGCATTATCGAATTATTTTCTTTCAAGGCAATATCCCCAAGATCTAAACAAGACATATATCAAGGATGTTATATGGCAACTAGCGGCGTTCTATAAGCCTCGATTAGCTTTTAACGTTGGAGACCTAGAAAATATCGAACGACTACTGGATCACAATAATCTCAGCTTAACAGAAGTCATAGAATCATTGGTGACGTCATGCAAGGAATCGATAATCAGGTAAGGTGTAAATGTAAATAAACAAAACCTGCTGCAGAGAAAAGAATACAAGATGTAATATTATTTACCATTGACGTATACATTGTCATCATTGCATTCAATTTCGGATGCAGATACTTAAAAGAGTATAGAAATTATTCCAATTTTATTGTTTTAGATGTCGGTGGAGATCAAAGGTGCATGACTGTTCGAAATTGTTTCACATGGAATTATCGGACAATGGTTACTGCTGTGTTTTCAATGGACGGTCTTTGAAACGGTAAATATTTGTCAATTGTTCTATGCTCTGGCAGCTTTTGGCTAGAGCCCTTAATTAACGTGTCGAGCGTTTTTTCGATTTTTGAGGCCCAGCTGAAGGTCGGCACTGAACCTGCGTTCATAAGCCGCCTCAGTGAAGAGTTCCAGGTGTTCAAGCTTAACGTCTGTGGCATCTTACAACTTCTGCGACAGCAAATTAATGACCTTACAAAAGGCTCTGATACCCTTGAGATGCGACACCGACGCAAGAGTCTGCTGTTCAGTGGTATTTCAGAGTCTGACAAGGAAGTTTTGTCTACGGGAAAAAAACAAACGTCAATCATAAATATACCTACTAGCAACTTTTTTGAGTTTCTCTATTTCTTTATTTAAAAGGAACACCAACAGTATACATATATATATATATATATATACATTGCTCATCTTAAATTGAAACCTTACTGTTTAAATCTTATATGTATACCTATATATTATAGGTGAACACAACATTCGTAACAAACAATAACAGTTAATATAATGTTGAAAACTACAGGTAAATTATGGACAATTTAAATACTTATGTGAATAATAAAAAATATATAAAAATATATATTCAGCTGAAACACTGTACAGACCAAGTAGTAATTTAATCCTTTGTCATAAGCTTAGAGAGCCCTTTTTTCTCTAGACAGAGATGGATGACTATGAAGTTGGAGATATATCTAGTACGAGAAGAACAACACAGAAGCTAAACAAAAGCTGCCCTGATAACATTATAAAATGTCACTTAGCTTATGATGCCAAACGAAACTTGAAAATCAGAAACAGAAATATGAATCAGTGGAACTTCAAATTGAGCTGCTTTTATCAGAAAGCTTTAGTTTGAAAAAAAAACTAGAGCTCTTTCAATCTAAAATGATTTGACTTCAGTACGGAACCCTCGGAAGTTAAAAACAAATTCACTTCAATAAATAAAGCAAAAAAGGCAAGCATTAACAACGCATTACCATGCGGCTAAGTGCGAAGCAGCTTTATTTGAATATTTAAGATCACATTTATATGTACATACTACCCTACTTAACAACAGATAAAGAAAAGACATGACACTTAAAAAAATCTTTTCGGCTCCGGTCATCGGGGAGGAATCGAACCCCCGACCTTTGGAAAGGTTTCCAATGGTCGAGGGTTTGATTTTTTAAGTGTCATGTCTTTTTGAAAATAAAAAATAGCGTTGTAAACGCAAAAAAAACTAAAAAAACAGATAAAGAATTTAAATTTGAACCTATCAGCCCCTCAACTCCCTTTCACGAAAAATACAACCATCAAGCACCAAGATCTCAAAGAAAACTTACAAAAAAGGAAGCTAAATATCATAGGAACCAACAAAATAATGTACCTACTCAATCTGGCTCTTTGTACATTTCCGGAAGAATATCAGTTGCACCACTATAAACTGCCGCATAGAAATGTCTTGGAAACTTGGAAAAAAAATTGTAATTTGCTTTTTACTTACAGGGAACTTAATGAAACTACTAAGCCCCCCAAAGTGAAACTCGGTGGCCGGTACGGAGCTGACACTATGAACATTGGTCCTAGCACTGGGCTTATGTTTGTAGTCAACCAAAGCGCCCACCATGTCGACATAAAACGTGATCATAAATGGGTAAGTAAAAGCCTTGATCGAGAGCTAGTATACCTTACTAAGATATCGCGTCCTATCCCATTCTGTCGCTAACCAACAGTCTATCGCTAGTTTATTTGTAGTTTCTTAACAAAACAAAACTTTAAGGGCCTCTAGTTTGTAATGCAGACACACGAATGATCCTCCATACGCCTCTTAGCTCCCACCCTTCCACACATTTAGATGTTCGGAACGTAAGTACGACGATTCCACGACCACTTTGGTGTAATGGTCAAGAAGTTGACTATTAACCAAGAGCCAACCACATGAACGTGTCTGTTTACTGGTCTGGGTGTGTTTATGTGTGTATGTGGTGTGGTTGTATTTATTGAAGTTTATTCGTAATACCACTGTTGATTCTGATATCTGTAACACAAGTGCTTAAGCTACTTAGTTAGTTAGTTTTGCAGGGCTTTTTCCACACTTAGCCTCACGATTGGGCCATTGTGCGTGTTTGCCTCTATTCCAACCAGCCCAAGTCCTCCCAGAAGGCTAGCAGCCTGCCTAGGCCACTAAAGATTTCTGGGAATGATGTTGGGTTTTTTAGAATGTCTGCTCGCTGTTTTTCCACACTTGTGCACTCCATGAGTACATGCTGTGGCGTTTCCTCTTCCTCGAGGCATCCTCTGCATCGAGGGCTGTTTGTTACACCTATGTTAAATAGGTGCTTGTTTAGGGGACAATGGCCTGTTATTATCCCTATAACTCTGCGTAGATTGTCGCGCTTTAGTTTAGCGAGGTTGCGGGCAAGCTTTTTAGATGGCATCTGAACTGCATTTTTAGTTTGCCTGCAGCCTTCACTGTTTGTCCATTCTAGCAGATGGTTTTTTGCGGTGTCTTCTCGCAGCCATGTTTTTATTTGGGCCTGCGGTATAGGTAGTAGCGGTTCTGGGCCAAACACTGTTGTCGCGGATCCCTTTTTCGCGAGTTCATCGGCTGCGTCGTTGCCGAGAGAGTTACTGTGTCCCTTGATCCACTGCAAGGTTATCTTATTTTTCCTTGCAATGTGTTGGAGTGCGTTGTGGCATTCCAATATGAGGGCAGAGGTTATGGTGTTGTTTTGTAGAGCTTGAAGCACGGATGCACTGTCCGAGACAATTTTGATGTTGAGGTCTCCGACGTCTCTGGCTGCAACCGCCTGTGCTGCTCTGATAATTCCGATACATTCTGCTTGGAAAATTGTGTTTAGTTTGTCCAGGGTGGTTGATATGTTGATGTTTAAGTCGTACGAGAATACTCCGGCTCCAGTTCCTAGTGAGGTTTTGGAGCCGTCTGTGTATATCCTAACTTCTCTGACGCCAGAGTTGTCTTTCCGTTCTTCGGTAAGTTGGATAATGTATTCTCGATCAAAGATTAAGCTATTAAGCTTAAGCTACTTACCATGGAGTCAGATTAATGTAGGTATGTGATGTTGTTGTATATTTATTTATAAGGAAACGCTAGCATGCGCAGTAGCTGATAACTCGTGGATTATCAAAATTTCAGATGTGTCATCAACTAACTAACTTGGATCTTTTTAATCAAATAGTGTATTGGCTGCTACTAAACAGACATGATCCATCCTCGGCAACATCGTTGCTTTCTATCAGGAGAGATTAAGGCCAAACGCTTTCTATAAAGTAAAAACCCCGCGTCCCTTCGTGGATTCCTCCTACAAACACGCAGTTCCTATAGCCCCGTAAAAAGAATTCAGTGTTCAGTATTCACGACAGATAATCTTGACTTCTAAGTCCAATGGCTCTGCTTGTCATGTCTAACAAAACAGAACTTAAAGGTTGTTTAAAAAATATATATGAATGAATATTTCAGATAGTGTCAACGACCCCGCATCGCTTCGTGGACTCTTCTTACAACCACGCAGTCCCCATATCACTAGGCAAAGAGCTCAGAGTGGCGTACGACACAAAACTGTTCTACGTTTCGGAGAGCGCAGCCAAACTCGACATCGGCCTGCGACGGTGCACCATGCCCGATGCCAGTCTTGATGACTGGATGAAGTATTTTCCGCAATATCATAAGTATCTGAGTGTTGGAAAAGGATAATTATTTTGCTATAAATTTTCGTCGTTTAGCGGAAACTTAAAACAAAATAATTTTCTTATCCCACCTTCACTCATGGATTCCGCAAAGTAGCGCTTTATTCTATCATTTATATCTGAGTGTTGTATTTCGCTGTCTCACCGAACTTTGAGAGTGATGGAACAGTGAGTGCACCTGTGTTTTGCGCTCACACTTGTGCACTAAATATCTCCTGCGCAGTTGACTGATCTCTGTTGAAATTGGCCGCCGTGTTTGAAATCGGCTAGGAGGACTATATATTTGTATTTCTAATCACAACCTTCTCTACTGAATTACTAAATACTTGTAATATACCTAGAGTCAGCCTGTTTGAGATTTATTTCTCCTTTTCTTGAAGTCCGTGTGGCCGATCTGGATTACGCCACCAAAGTGAGTAATTTTAAAGAAAACTGCCAACTGGTTAGCCTAGAAGAAGAACGACAACTTGTGATTTTACAAATAAAATCATTGGTGCCGAAAGTTTATGGTACGGCTCTTTTAAACGTTTTCAAATAAACTTTCGATAATGCCACAATTAACCTATTTACACATTTGCACAAAGTACACAATTTTAACAATTCTTTATTCATTTACGTAGAAACTACTGCACATTAGAGTGCGCGATGAGAGAGACGCTAAGACACTGCAACTGCGTCCTTTTCACCCACCCTTCACCCCCTGGAGTTCCCTACTGCAAGGCCAGTAAGCTGTGGTGCGCGAGAAACATTTCAAGTAAGTTGAGTTTAGCCTGCCTTTTATAATATATACAGGGTGTAAAAAAAACCTTACCGAAGCCGTAAACCACACGTTCAGTACATCAAACCAAATCGTATTAAAAAAAATTTTGGCTGGGAAACAACTTTTATTTTTTTGATGTAAAAAAAAAACAATTTAATTCTAACCCGCAATGTACAGCGCGCACGCGCGGAAGTGACCGCGGGGCGTGATGCTATACGCCGCCGCGACGCGGTTCAGTTCGAGTGTGCGCTGTTCATTGTGGAGTGTGCCATTTAGAGGCTTTTTACGAAGGAACAAGTGAAAATTTGTATCATGTTTTTTTGGAAAAAAGTTAAGTTATAACGAACAGAAGCCATTTCTGTAAAAATCATCAATATTTTTTTCAAACTTTAACCATTAATACCTCAGTCGTTAACTTCACAGGTATGGTGTATGGTTAAGTTTACAGTGTAAGGTTTTTTTCACATCCTGTATATATACCAAATTATTTACTTTTCTTCCTTTTTAAGCTATTGCAATGCGGGCTTTGAGCGCGGCGACCGAATCCGTAACGAAAAAAAACCTCATCTCTGCACACACACTGCGACCGGCACATTTGTGCGGCGTTGAAAGCATTGCTTGACGTCGTTTCAGTTCGGTAAACTTCGACACGATGTTTGTGTGCGTGCGACTAGATGTCTACGATACGTGTGGACTGTACTAAGCTTTCACGGATCGAGACGAGCTGCTTTGAAATGCCATGCAATAGCTTAACCGCGACAGTCCTTTGTGCCAGTCGTCCTATTATTGAATAAATTAATTAATTAATTCTGGTTTTTCTTTAAAATCATGAGCTATCGAAAGTCAATATGTAATACAAAGTCGTGAAAAAATGCGTAAGTCATCTTTAATATTAAAAGGGATGAATTTCATTAAGATTAGAAGGAATGAATTAAGAAAGAAAGTAGAATTAAGATTATAAAACAGAACTACCGTTTGTTTCCTGGACCAAGTGCTTACTTGTGCTAAGTTGCGACAGGGTGTGTGACTTTCTTTTTATTAATAATATTCATTGCAGGTTCAATGACTGCTGAAAAATGCAACTGCCTTTTCACTTGCCACATAGATGATGCCAGCATGTCCGTGGCTGATGTTACTTTGACTCCTTATACCAACACATATGACGAGTTTTAGTAAGTTCTAAAGTAATTTATACGCAATAGCTGCAAGCAAAAATGTTACCGTGAAAAAAATATATAATTTCTTTTACAGTGAGGGCTTGGACTTCAAAAATGTGTCTATAATAAACGTATTCGTGGAAAACAGGGAATTATTCTCAAAGGAACGCATATCGTTCTTCACACCGCTTGATTTGTTCGGTAAGTAAAATATAAATGCACTACCAATGACTTCTTTTAAACAAGCGGACAGGTAAAAGTCTTTACTTGGTTCCTGAATTTTAGAATATCGTGACTAGAAGTGTAATGTCAAACCTTAGCAATTTTATATACATTACCTTACTTTATATTTTGGGAGGATGAAAGCAAGTAAGCTTTTCGATGCAACATTTACTAAAGATATTACAATACGGTAGTTGACACCACCAATCGTTGACGTACTTTTTATCAACTGTCAAAACGCTTTTCTTCATAGAGTTTGTATGGGATAACACACTTTGACGCAATCTTTGACGTCATCGCGTGCAATGCCGACTGAGTGACTAATTATCATTTGAATTCCAATTAAAAATCAAATAATACGAACTGCAGAAAAATATTTGTGTAAAGGCATCTGAAATTATGAATTATTTTAGAGAAAATCAGTTTTTGAATATTTCTTTCATAGTGGAAACAAGCCTATTATTAAGTTCTCATAGTTAGTGAATTCCTGTAATACTTTGTGAGAATAAAGATCTTAAACCTTAAGCAGTTATCTAGAAGATAATAAAACTAATTGTTCATTTCAGTCATAAAACATATCATGATTCAGGTAAAATGGCCTCTTGTTATACATACAGAACTAATTTTTCAGGTCAATTAGGCGGCCTTTTCAATCTGTACTACGGCTGCAGCGCTTTAAGCCTTTACGAGCTGGGACAATTGTTTTGGTACAGTATGAAGCGATGGCGTTGGAAAAGATCTTAAGCTCTAATACTCGGTTATTCCAAAGAAATCAAGTTCTCGGTCCTTGAAAAGAAATAAAAATACATCAGAGGATGTTTTTGTTAAGAACTTATACTGAGTGCATATATTTTTTAAGAAAAGAATGAATTCTTGTGTTTCCAAGTATCTGTACCATCATGTGTTCTTCTTTCATCAAAATTTGTTTTTGTAGCTAATAAGATAAGGTGTGTTTTTAATATAAATTAACAACCAAACATATGACCACTTTCGTTTTATGTACACACAAAATTCCCAAAACGTAATCCCAAACGTAAACGGAATGGAATGGGACAAAAACGTCTTATCATTTTTTTTATTAATGTTTTTATTAAATACTATTTATTTTTTTTCAATTCATAACAGAAGAACTCAGAAACAATTTTGGTTAGACCTGGGATTCGAACTCAGGACCTCTCGGATGTAAGGCAAAAACTTTGCCATTACACTAACGAGGCAATCAGCCCGGAGTCGGGAAGTTGGTGGTGTTACACCCCCGTGCCTCGGAAAGCACGTTAAGCCGTTGGTCATGCACCCGATCTCTCTCCGGTCATGTCGAATTGCCGTCTCACGGAACTTTGAGAGTGATGGAACAGTAAGTGCACCTATGTATTGCGCTCACACTTGTGCACTATTATATCTCCTGCGTAGTTGGCTGATCTCTGTTGAGATAGGCCGCCGTGGTCGAAATCGGCCTGGAAAACTATTACTATTACTATTTTATTCGAAGCTGTAAAATTACGTTTCGTAAAAAACGGTTTGAAATCACCGTAGTTACCAAACTACTCTTTTCTTCCAGCGAACCTGCTTCAATAAACCCCAATCCAAACTCCCCAATTCCTATCGAATTCAACTCGCGAGTAATTAATAAAGTTAATGATCGGATAGGTGCCGTCGACTGTAATTAACGAACTATTTTATGTCTTTTGAAGTGAAACTGCTGCCAAAAATCGGGCCGAGGCGAAATGAGAACGTGTGGTTGTCACATCGAGCATGTAACCGATAGAGAAGTAATATGGATTCCGTAACTCATTGGTCAAGTTATACTCTGTTATCTCAAAATGACTTGGTTTACAATGCTGAGAAGACTATAGTAATTACCTTTATTTAAATACATGCAATATAGGAATTTGTAACATTCTTAAAAAATTACAATCACAGTTGTTAGTTCTGACTGTAGTACTTTTCTAGTAAATTATAATTTTTACTCTGTATTCGGTTTTATCGTTTGGTCTATAGTAAAGAGTATTGACTTGCATAGCAAGGCAAAATTGCGCCGGAGAGAGATCAAGCGCAGGACCAACGGCTTAACGTGCTTTCCAAAGCACGGGGGTGTAACACCGACAACTTTCCGACTCCGAGCTGTTTTGAGAAAAAACAATTTTGGCTCGACCTTGGATTCGAACCCAGGACCTTTCGGATGTAAGGCAGAAACTTTGCCATTACACCAACGAGGAAGTATTACCGATTAAGCAAATGTTGTAACAACAAAATGAGTCTATATATCGTCTCTATTGGGTATTTGCTCCGTGTTAAAAACTCGTACACGGAGCGAATGATATTGAAATCGAGTGGCTTTGTTCGGCTTTTTAATTCGACTGGGATCAATGGCTGCATTGTTCAGTGTTAATTACTTTTAGTATCGTGATGTAATATTCGATTTTCATACGAGTACTATTGCTATACTATTAACGACAATGCATAGACAAATAGTCTGATTTATATCACCTACTATAAACACCTAGTCTTAGTATTGAAATGAAAGAAGCTTTAATAACAAAGCTTTTGGAAACATATGAGTATTCACTCAATAAAAACAGGGTTTCCCGTTTAAAAACAAAACAAACAAAAATCCATTACCTACGTAACGTTTCACTGCTTAATAAAACTTTGTGCGCAAAGAATGGTATTTCATATTTACAAACGAAACTAAACGAAACGAAATTCAGTATTTAACAAATAATTCTCGAAACATGCTGAAGTTGAATTTGAAACTTGCTTTAACGCATCTAGAGAACCGCAATTGTTTAAGTAAAAACAGTGGACTGATAAGCATAAATAAGTTATAAATAGCTGCTCTAAATTTTTGCTAAACATATTTTTCATGATACGATTTATATTGTACCAGCTGTGCCCTGCGGCTTCACCTGCATCGAACCCTTTTTCTATGAGTTATACCAGGTTATAATCTATCTCATCATCATCATCATTATCAGCCAAAGGACGTCCACTGCTGAACATAGTCCTTCCCCAAAGTTTTCCACATCGACCGATCACAAGCGGTCCGCATCCAGTGTGATCCTGCGATCTTTACAAGGTCGTCTGTCCATCTTGTCGTATAATCTATCTATGTTCCAATAAATTTTTAGCAAATTCGGTCCAGTTATTTGGCGTGAAAGAGTACCAAACAATCATACATACATATTGTTGTCTTCTAAACACACTAACAAACTTTCTCATAATATTATTAGTTGAAGCAGGAATGGCATATCTATATTTTTGAAAAATTCTTTGCTTATATCGCACCATCCACTAATAAATAACTTAACTCTTCTGCAGAACTATCTGAATCCATTCTCAAATTCATTTTGTTTTATTTAGATAAATTTAAAAAAATTGTAAAAGATTATTATATATTATTTTAATATTTATTTCGAAAGGATATTAACAAATTGATAATCAATGTCAAAGATATCTGGAAATGTTGAAACGTAAACAATTATTGTAAATCAAATTTGAAAAGAGGCAATAACAATAGTGAGTGAATTTCTTGCGCCGCTTCTTGTCAGCACTGGCCCAAATTGACTCGAAGCGGTGGTAGGGTTAATTTATATGTGGGACGTGTAAAAGTGCTCCTTGTGAGTCTATTTACAAAAATAAATTGATTTTATTGATTTTAGTAGGACGAACTACTACTAAGAAACCGTCCATCAACCAACATCACAAAGGCACCATCGTACTAATTTCAATCACAAAGCATTTGGTGAATTACCCCCCCGAATCAATCGAATGGCTCCAATCTGAATTAGCCATCGCGAGCAACACGGCGATCGCCGATTTGTAGAGTCATCTAGCAAATAGCCCCACTTCCACACAATGGGGTGTGTGGATAACGCTGCTGATCCACTGCGAGAAACAAGCATGAAGAAAATTGCTTTTAAAAAACTGAAATGACCATCTAAATAACATGTACGGCAACATTGGTCATCCTACACCGCAGCGCAAAACAAATAGAAAAATGATAATTTAGCCATTGTTAGTATTTTTGATAATTTAAAAATATTAATAGAAGTCCTCCTGGCCGATTTCGACAACGGCGGCCAAACTCAATAGAGATCAGCCAACTATCAGGAGATATTATAGTGCAAAAGTGTGAGCGCAATACACAGGTGCACTCACTGTTCCATCACTCTCTATCACTCTCAAAGTTCGGTGAGACGACAATCCGACATGACCGGAGAGAGATCAGGTGCAGGACCAACGGCTTAAAGTACTTTCCGAGGCACAGGGGTGTAACACCGCCAATTTCCTGACACTGAGCTGTTTTTGAGAAATTCAAGACATAAAATCTCAGAAACAATTTTGTCTCTACCTGGGATTCGAATCCAGGACCTCTCGGATGTAAGACAGAAACTTTGCCACTACATCAACGAGGCAGTCAATTAAAAATATCGATACATACCAGCTTATGTCTTCGTATTTAAATAATAAGTATTACCTACTGCATTTGCATCGCAATAAATACCGTGGAGTTCAATTATCGTTGACACTTTATAGCTTACACTACTATTGCAAGTTTGTGTTTTCATAGCTTTCAGTAGGTTAGCATCTTTACAGAGACTAAGCTCTCATTACCAGCCCGTGAAATCGAATCATATTTTAGCCGAATCACTGCGAATGGAATGTATTCGGATCCGCTTCGGTCCGGCCGCCAGTAATACCTATTGTTAATCGAAATTCATTTATAGATACCGGTAATTGTGTACCTACTTAGTGGATCGGTTCGTGGATTCTCTTTTAGTTCGGTGCTGAAATAATACTTCTTTATAACTTCATTGGATGTTCGTTCGTCTAAACAAAGGATTTGCAAAAAAAGTTTTATCTAGCAGCACACAGAAGCAATTTGTTTTAAAACTCTGATCTTTGTACATAATCAGACAGTTTTCTTTTCTTCTATTCTGACATACCGGAACTTTAATTATTCCCTACTCTTTATTATTTTTGCTTTTAATCCTACATTCTACTAATACATACTACATATTCATTTAAGTATTTGTTACCAATCCACGTGGATTCGTGATTCTCCGAAATAAACTTTGTATTTTTATTTTATTTTATTGTTTACTGAGTAAAATGAAACACAGAATAATCTCTGACCAGAATTTTTAATATTTTCAAATCTACATTATTTCGTGTTTTTTTTTCTCAAAAAAAAGTATTTTTTTGAAATTTCATAATAACCATCACTTTATTATAAAGGCACAATGCGACGCGAAATCTCAAAGGAAAAGAGGGTAGGATTAAAAATTGTTTGCTCTCGGCATCGTCCATTCCCGGAAGAACGGGAAAGGCCCTTGCACAAATATACACCGGAGCTGCCGACTCATAAATACGAGAGCTAGTGCTGTTACTGCACTATATAATGAAAGACAATAGACGATATCAAAAGTCGGTTGTCTGTAAAGTCGGTTTACTGACGATAGTTGAACGTGACAACGTCTTTGTCACGTTGCCTCTTTGTCGCTCGTTCCGCGCTCTCGCTTGCACTTCAAGCCTGGAATGGAACGCCTCAGAGCGAGGTGACGCCGCATGCGTCATGTTATTTGGTGCGTGCAACCGGCTCCATCGAATTATAAGACGTTGTCACGTCAAAAATTAAGAAAAGAATCAAACCTACATGATCGAAATATTTGATTGAAAGGAATTTGAATTGTAAATCATCGCGAACTGCAATTGTTTCATCACAAAACTAATAATAATAACAGTCCTCCTGGCCGATTCCGACCACGGCGGCCAATCTCTGTTGCCAACTACGCAGGAGATATTATAGTGCACATATGTGAGCGCAATACACAGATGCACTCACTGTTCCATCACTCTCAAAGTTCGGTGAGACGGCAATCCGACATGACCGCAGAGAGATCAGGCGCAGGACCAACGGCTTAACGTGCTTTCCGAGGCACGGGGGTGTAGTAACACCGCCAACATCCCTACTCCGAGCAGTTTTTGAGAAATTCATGACAGAAAATCTCAGAAACAATTTTGGCTCGACCTGGGATTCTAACCCAGGACCTCTCGGATGTAATGCAGAAACTTTGCCACTACACCAACGAGGCAGTCATCACAAAACTATTGACTAATCATATCTCTTATATATAAAAATGAATTGCTGTTCGTTAGTCTCGCTAAAACTCGAGAATGGCTGAACCGATTTGAATAATTTTAGTTTTGAAATATTCGTGGAAGTCCAGGGAAGGTTTAAAAGATCTAAAATTAAAAAAAAAGGAACGGGCAGGACAACGTCTGTCGGGTCAACTAGTCTCTTATATATAAAAATGAATTGCTGTTCGTTAGTCTCGCTAAAACTCGAGAACGGCTGAACCGATTTGAATGATTTTGGTTTTGAATTATCCGGAGAAGTTCAGGGAAAGTTTAAACGGTGAGAAAATAGCGGGCAGGACGACGTCTGCAGAGTCCGCTAGTAAGTAATAAAAGTCATTAGGGCTAGCAGTTACTGCCCCCGTTGTTGTCTACAGTATCAGTTGTACCATACTTATCTCTCTTAAAAGCTTAAACGTGCCAGTCAACGCGCTGGCTTCTCAAAATTTTAGGGAGAACGATTTCTTACACCAGTTACGCAATCATGTGGAAGTTTGAAGAAGAGAATGCCCTACGGCGTTAAGTCCACCTTTTGTACATAGTTTTGTTGTGCAATCAAGATTACTTTCTTACTCCTTTGGCGCAGCGACCCAAAGTGTGTCTTGGCCCCCGACACAAAAGAGCGCCATCTGACCCGGTCTTGCGCCGCCTCTTGCCAGTCCGTCACTTGTAGCTCCTGCAGATCTGATATGACGGAGTCGTCATGTCAGACGCGGCGGCCTCGAGGTATTCCAAGATAAAGCTTAAATAAATAAAAGTTCCGTTTGGTTTATTTTTGACGTGACAACGTCTTATAAATTGGTTTGCCGGGTGACACTTCAAGAAACTGCGTTACGCTCCGCTCACGTTCCGCGCTCACAATGAGAGCGAGTGAGAGGCACGCGTCCCTTCGACTCGGGCATGGTTAGCCCGCCTAAGAGCGAGTGAGACAGACATAAAAAGTGAAAGGCACGCGTCCCTTCCACTCGAGCACAGTTAACCCGCCTAAGAGCGAGAGAGACAGAGCGAGAGGGAGAGAGTGAGAGAGATAGGCATACACACCGGTTCATGTTATACGAATGAATATTCACATTAAAATTATTTCACCACTCAAAGTCGTTGTCACGTAAAACTTTCGCCCGTATACCGACTTTACAGGCAACCAATTTTTTTTTTATAGACATCACTAGGATGGGAACAAAAAGTGGATCTTCTTAAGCGTATTGTTTCGCACCTCGCGGCCGCGTCCCTTATTGGAATAAAATATTCAGGGCCAATGTTTTTGCGGAGCGACCTCATTGTTCGCTCACTTTCCTGTGCTTAGGAACTGGACCATTACTGTTTAATTTCAAAATACACTTTTCATTTTTAATATTATTTTTACAAAGTATTATTTTTATGGTACGAATCGTTTTTGAAAAGTTAAACCTCAGGGTCACGCCGTTGGGCTTAAATGGGACCTGACAGTTATGATTTTATATACCCACATAATAATGAAAATCATAACTGTATTACTATACTTATCTACGTATTAGCTAAAAGGAAACTTCATTTTAACATTAATGTAGTTAAAGTTAAAACATATGTTTAGTTTCTGACCTTGAAATATTATTAAACAAGTGGTAAATACTTTTTTTTATGCAAAAAACATTTAAGTTAGCTTATAGTCGAGTTCAAGATGGAGCATAATAAGATGACTACAGCTAATAAACTAGCAAATCCTTTTCTGTATTACGTAATTCAATGGAGACTGCCAAAATGAACTAAGTTTCTCTCCCTTTGAACATTTTGTTGAATATTTTATCTAAAGTATCTATACATACACATAGTAGTATATTCACTAAGTACCGAAATACTAAGTTAAAAATAATCGTAATGATGATTTAAAATTGCATCCCATGAAAAACGTCTTCGTGGGTGAAATCACAGCAGTCCAATTTTGAAGTGAAAACTTCTTTAGCGGCGTTGAGCACTTTTGTGGCATGGGTAGAAACTGTGAAACTCGCGTCAGGTCACGTGATGCTGATCGAAAAACCGTAAGACGGTTGTTAAGTTTTCACTTCTGCCGGCACTCCCGGAGTGCAACCCGTGTTAGTTTTTTTTTCTGAGGAATGAAGAACATTTGCAATGAATATTTATTTGCTCATAAATACGCTAGAATGGCACTCTAAAATCAGCTCGTGACCTACAAGTGTTACCAGAGGTCTGGACTTTATATGAAAAACGCCTGGATCTAGGATCACAACCATGGTTTCAAGTGGCTTATCTTTATGGCTGAAAGTCTTAATGCAATTCGAATAAATGTCTTCATCGAACGACCAAAGTGTGTAACACTGTTTTAATTGTTACTACAAAATATTTGCAAGCGTTTGTCTTGCAATCGTCATTCGAAGACACGTGAATCAGAATCAGAATCATTTATTTCGCTTGAAAGTGGTACAAAGATGTCACAAAAGTACAAAAAGTTCGCACATTTCACCAGAGTTTGGCATGCAAATTAATACATAACAAGAAATGGGTGAGCATGTCGTACTGACTGCGTGTCTTCTCCTCTTGACTTTACAATCACCTTATCCGAAATCGTTATCTCCTTCCCTAATAGATGCCTGACCTGCACCCAGCCCGAAAAGTTGCACAAAAATGTCTCGTGTAGCGCCATAAACAGCCGGCTCCGCTCCGGCCCGTACGCCCGTGGACTCGCTCGTAAAGATCTCCTCTTGAACCTCTCTGCAGCTGCGGCTGCCCGGACTTCGGGCTGAATTTGAATAGATGGTTGAACTGTTCTATCCGGTTATACCTATTTGTTGTACCTCGTGTGTTCATAAGTTTTGAGACAAACTTTGGGCTAAAAAAAAAATTACTGGCTGCTATTTATTTCTTTTTCTAATTTTGAATTTCGAATGTTAACTTTTAATTCCTTTGATTTACAAACTCATTTATTTAAATTTTCTCGTGATGGAGAGAACAAAAGGATTGCGTGCGACCGTGATTTCGCTATTTAAGGCGGGAAAAAAACCAATGGAGATTTTCCGTGAGGTGAAAACTTTTGGTGTGAGCCCTAACTTCATGTATTACACTATTAAACGATACAAGGAGACAAGTTCTTTGCAAGATCGCCAAAGGAATGGTCGGCCGCGCTCTGTAAGGACGCCTGCGAACATCAAAATCATCTGAAAGCGACTTCGCCGAAATCCATGTCGAACTCAGAAAAAACTAGCTCTGCTGACTAATATTTCGCGCGTTTCAGTCAACAGAATACTGAAATATGATCTTAAGGTGAAGGCTTATAGCCGTAGGAAAGTTCATTTTTTAAACGATCGCCTTCGTAAATTGCGATGCGAACGTTGTCCAATACTGCTTAAGAGACACGATGCGAGGAAAATACTCTTCACCGATGAGAAAATCTTTACTGTCGAAGAAAAGTTCAACCGACAAAACAATAAAGTGTATGCAAAAAGTAGCAAGGACGTCCTAGCTTCAGCACGGAATGTCTCGCGTACTCATCATCCGGCTAGTGTGATGGTATGGTGGGGAGTTTCGTATGAAGGTGTCACTCCGCTCCATTTCTGTCAACAAGGCGTCAAGGTGAAAGCCAAGAACTATCAAACTGACACCTTAGAGCCTGTTGTGAAACCCCTGTCCCTTACTTTGTTTCACAACAAGGATTGGGTTTTCCAATAGGACTCAGCGCCATCCCATAAAGCAAAAACCATCCAAGCGTGGTTGAGGGAAAATGTGCCGGCCTTAATCGCGGCGAACGAATGGCCCTCTTCCAGCCCCGACCTCAACCCGCTGGATTATGCTTTATGGGCTGAGCTAGAGCTCAGGGCCTGCCGAAAGTCCCACCCAAACTTGGAGTCACTGAAGCGAGCTCTTGTCCGAGAAGCAAAGCGAATCCCGCTGGAAAAGATTCGTGCCTTCATTGATGACTGGCCAAATCGTCTAAGGGTCTGTATTAAAAACAAGGGTGATCATATTGAATAAAAATAATTAATTATAAAAAAAGTTATGCAACTTTTATTTCGTCTCAAAACTTATGCACACACGAGGTAGTTTGGACTCTGTAAGCATTTAAGGTGATTTAGAGGTGCTTTTGGCGCAGTGGTTTCAGCTCTTTGGTAGTAAGACTGCCTCGATGGTGTAGTGGCAAAGTTTCTGCCTTACACCCAAGAAGTCCTGGGTTCGAATCCCAGGTCGAGCCAAAATTGTTTCTGAGATTTTCTGTCATGAATTTCTCAAAAACTGCTCGGAGTCGGGATGTTGGCGGTGTTACTACACCCCCGTGCCTCGGAAAGCACGTTAAGCCGTTGGTCCTGCGCCTGATCTATCTCCGGTCATGTCAGATTGCCGTCTCTCCGAACTTTGGGAGTGATGGAACAGTGAGTGCACATGTGTATTGCGCTCAGACTTGTGCACTATAATATCTCCTGCGTAGTTGGCTGATCTCTGTTGAGATTGGCCGCCATGATCGAAATCGGCCAGGAGGACTATTACTATTATAAAGGTTGTTGTTGTTGTTGGATTCCTATGACACCCCCGTGGTGCGAAGGGCCTTCGTGAGTTGTCGCCATCACTCCCTGTCCTGCGATTGACTCTTGACATCCTTCCGTAGTAGAACTGCAGCTGTTATCTCCTAATTCATTTCAGTAAAGGAACTCGACCTTTAAACTGTACACCTTGTATTTTTTGGTGTGTGCAAAAAAGAGTTAGCTAATCTAATCTACATCGCTAAATTTACTATATCTTAGTGCATAAATTCAAGAAAATACATTTATTTCTGCATACAGGGTCCCAACATATTAATTACCTCGCCCACACTATTTCAGGACTATTTGGGCTAGTGATTAGAGAAAGCGTTAAAGTAAGATATTGCTGAATATGTAAGTGCTTGCGCATGTTAGTGGGATAAAGGTTCTTAGCGCCTGATCTTTTTTCGGTCATGTCAGATTACCGTCTTACCTATGTAAATTGCCAAACGATTCAATAAATAAACTATCTAACCGAAGTTTGACAGTAAAAGAACACCTTGAGTGCACCTGTGCATTGCACACTTGTGCACGATCTCTGTTGCCGTGGTTGAAATCGGCTAGGAGATCAACACTTAAAACAACCCATTCATAAACTTCTAAACACCTTGTCCGCCGTAAAGTGTAAACTAACGATGTATAGAAAACTTTAAGATAGAACCGTAGGTAAAAAATACATAGTGGCAATATGGTGGTCTACTCTAACACCTTCATTTCGTCAACAGCAATAGGTACCAATCATCTAACACTAATTAGGCGGGCTTGTCCCGTGAACCAGCCGTACTCTCCACTTACACGACCATTAATATAATAGACTGTATACTCTTTACACGTAAAGTTGAATTCTAACAAATAATAAAGGCACAGTCCACGTCAGAGAGCAAATATATCTAGGAATACGTAACAACTCTATTGTTCAGCTATAACGCCTTCAACAATCGACCAAATGCGTCTATTAGCTGAGAATACAGCTATTAAACGAGTGATAATCCTTATGTCGTCTAGTTTAGTGCTATATTTGAGTGTCGGCTTTGAAATGAGGATAACACACCACACCAGCCACTGCATTGGATTACACACATGATTACACGCTTCCGTACGTTAATTGTGGTGAAGTGATAAAATGCCTTTTAGTTTAATCAAATTAAGACGTAGTCGTTATCAAAGGAATAACTAAAGTGCCACTTTGAATTAGTAGGTAAAATTTGTGATAAAGATTAGTAATTTGACTATTGTTATTATCAAGTTGAAGAACTTAAATATCTAAAATGAGGTACCATCTTACATTTGTCTGCGTTCAAAAATTTTGTTTGCTAGTATGGTGGTATGGTCAGCTAAAAAGGTGTAATTCAACCTACAGGTCACATTGCCGTACGATGTGTTCGTACCTTGAGTATTAAAATTCAAATCAACACACTTTCTTAAGTAAGCTTGTTATTCAATCTCTGTTGCAAAAATGCTCTGTAAAATCTAACAATTTTTAGCCTCAAAGTGTGTGACGTTGACTACGAACTTTAACTAATAAGAATAAATAAGAATACGAATAAGATCGTCTTTTATTCAACTGTAGTTACTGTAGGTTACGAACACACGCCTTACAAACTGTCTCGAAGCAATTACAAGTGGGTTAGTGTTCCGTCCCCGCACTCGGGCCACCACGACCCTGCGCAAATTAAATCATAACACTGGCTCTGACATCCTACTCTGAAACCCCATGTCTATATCATTTCGAAACTAACCATCCTTTTCACACGTACGAGTTTGAATATGCAAGCTAACGAAATGGCAAGAGTCGAAATTGCGCGCGGATTGTAACTGAGTAACGCCTCTGCACCCTAAGCTCTGGTCACAGCGCGGAGAAAACAGCCAGTATCGATCAGTATTAGTATAGATAGACTAAGCTTAGTCAGGACTCCGGCGTAAATTAAATCATAACACCGTTCCTTGCTCGTAAGCTTGAAGACATAGTTCCGATATAACAGCTAGCTCAAGGCGTTTGTTAGTCACAAGTTAAGTGTCTATTTCAAGTAGAGAGAATTTCTGTGACCTAAATCACGAGTACTTGTTTTTAAGATTGACAGAACCAATTAAATAAATAAAATAAGCTACTTATCCCCAATTTCAAAATAACAACATTTTTGATGGCAACTCGAAATAAACACAATCAAAACGGAACATTAAAAAAAAATTTGAGATAAATTAATTTCAGGTACACGCCTTGCTTTAAAATCTTCATGGTGGCAGGAATAACAGAAGAAGAGTTCTATGAATCGAACAAAGGTAGCCAATGTCCCTCAGTGATTAGGTATTTCGGGAGCTGTGCACTTGCACACGCAGGTCACATTAGATTAAAGTGCTGCGCCATTGAGTGTAAAAGCAGTCTTTTAACTTTTAACTCCAGTGATTTAGATAACAAATTGAGCATACTGACCTGTCACAGTTCACTCGTGACTACAGCTGTGTGCAATCCAGCCGAAACATCGAGCTGTGAGTACCCTTATACTCATTTTATTCAAGTATTTTGATTTAAGTAATTTTTATTAGTGAATCATAAGCTGACCTGGCCAGGCTGTGGTGGCTGTTATTGCCGAGCATTTGGCAACACACCACTAGATCTGTGCGTCGGCGTGTAATTGATGCACCCCGGAACATGGTGCGAAGGGAACCGTATCGTTATATATAATCAGATATATATATATATAGCGTTGGTCCAGTCAATCTTGGTATATTGTATTCCTGTTTGGGGTGGAGCACTGAAAACACGATTTCTTCAGGTGGAAAGAGCTCAACGCTCCTTGATTAAAATTATGTACTTTAAAAAGCAAATCTTTCCAACGGATGCTCTGTACAAAATTTGCAAACTCATGTTTGCAACTCAATTCTCACTCAATTCACACTCAATTTTTAAAAAGCACAAGACTTTATCACACACACACCAGACTTGCAAAGGAGGAGAAGGAAAAAGAATATCATTCCTGTCCCCACAGCAAAAACTGCATTTGCAAGCTCGCAATTTGAAAAACTTTTAGCTCATCTTTATAATAAAATAAACATAAAAATAGACTTACACTCTAAGACGTACCCAGATTGTAAGACTGCTTTGACAAAACACACACACACACACACACACACACACACACAGAGAGAGAGAGAGAGAGAGAGAGAGAGACTACCTAGTGGCTTCAAACCCCGATCCCAAGACACCTATCGTAGGACTAGGTAGCACGCTGCACACACTCTTGTCAAATATTGTAACTACGATTAGTTAGCATTTGTACTATAGGTAAGTGATCTTAAGGGCGTAGTCTCCTGGCACAGGCATAAATTTGCTTAAAAGGAGACTGCTGCCACTAATTTTGCTATGTATACATTTAAAATAAAAGCAAAGAAGAGATGTTACCAATTCGTCTGGGTACGTAACGGCCGTATTTATGTGCGAAAGACCCCCGAATCAAAACATATATTAGTGAAGAATCTCGAGAGTTTGGAGCTAATAGATTAACTTAGAGACTTTTGGTTAATTTCTGTTAGGTACTAACTTCTTTACATTATGCATTTGTCAATATTCTATCAAAACGTACGAGGTAGTAGAAGCAAAACTACTGATATAAGCAATTCTGTATTGTATGATAATTATGATATCATATGTCTGTGTGAAACGTGGCTTAACGACACTATTCTCTCCGCTGAACTATTTGACAGTAAATATTGGGTTTTACGTAGAGACAGGAGTCAAAAATTTCTTAAACGGTTCGATAAAGATGATGGTGGTGGAGTGCTGATAGCTATTTCCAAGAAATTGGAGGTTATTGTCAGAAATGACCTAGAGTCGGATTTTCTGGAGGATGTATGGATACAAATTAGACTTGATACGCGCTCTCTTTTAACCTTAGGTTTAGTTTATGTACCTGGTTATATTCCTTCCGACTTTTTTTTGTCTTTCACACAAAAATGTGAAAATATTGTAGGCCTTTCGGAGTACACTTGCGTTGTCGGTGATTTTAACTTACCTGATATGACATGGTCCGAAATCACAGGATATCCGACAAACACTACAGCTCTGAAAAGTCACAGTTCCTTTACGATCTTTGTCATGTTGCCAACCTTTTTTTTTTTTTTTTTTTGCGTCAGGAAATGCAGTTACGCATTCCCAAGGCCCTGGGTTCGGGACACCTGGGATATGTGGGACTCGGAACTCTTGGGAAAACAGAGACCCCTACCCACTAAAACCTGACGGTGGTCATCTTCGGCGCAGTATGGAAGGGAACCGGGATCCCCGACAAGGGACTCTTCACGGGACCCTTCCGTGCGCAAGGCCGCCTCGCAGCCAGCCTCGGGAGGAGCAAAGCTCAACTCCAGTGCACGATAACACAGACCACTGTGTCCGAAGACACGCGTTACCGTCTTCCTCGGGATCGCAAACCGAAGCACAAGCAGGCCCCCCCGCGTGCGCCTCGCGACCCCAAGGGCCCTTGTAGTCGCCTCTTACGACAGGCAGGGATACCTCGGCAGTATTCTACTCCCCTAACCGCAGGGAACGTCATGTTGCCAACCTGATTCAACTTAACCATCTCACTAATCACAATAACAGAATATTAGACCTGTTTTTAACAAACAGTAATAGTTTCAATATTACAAAGGCAGACCCAATTAGTAAACTTGATTCACATCATCCTCCGTTTGAACTAAATTTCTCCATAGGTGTCTCTTCACTTTTGAAGGAAAAGCGGGATCCTTTAAAACTCTGTTTTCATAAAACCGATTTCCAAGCTTGTTCTTCAGAAATTCTGGCAGTTGACTGGGACCAAAGAGCATCGGAACTGAATTGTGATGATTTTTTGCATTTTCTTTATAATTTTTTACACGAGGTCATTGAGAAGTATACACCCAGAAAAAAAAAGTTAAGCAAATAAATATCCTATATGGTTCTCAAGGGATTTAATTAGATTACTAAAACAAAAGGACAAATATCATAATAAGTTTAAAATGTTTCATAATCCACGTGACTACGACACATATTCTATGTTAAGGTCTAGATGTAAGGGTCTTATATCGAAATGTTTTCAGAAATATATTGAAGGGATCGAGAAGGATTTAACATGTAACATTAAGGCTTTTTGGCGATACGCTAAACTTAAACGGAGGACGAATGATATTCCCAGTACTTTGCACTACAATGACAGATTTGCTGAGACTGGTGATGATGTTGTTAATCTGTTTGCGGAATATTTTTCATCTGTGTATCCGGACAAATCAAATCCGGATTATGTACCTAATTTTGCGGATTCGTGTTTCACTATTAATAACATAAAAATTTTAGAAGATGATGTCCTAAAACGACTTAAAAACATTGATGCAAAGAAAGGTCCTGGTCCGGATGAAATTCCACCAATTTTTGTTCGCCTCTGTGCTTCCGCTTTGGCTAAACCACTTAGTTTAGTGTTTAATAAATCATTATGTGAAGGTCACTTCCCAGGCCTATGGAAAATCTCTAGGATAACACCTATACATAAGGCTGGTGACAAATCTGATGTAACAAAATACCGGCCGATTAGTATACTTAACACTTTTGCAAAAATCTTTGAGGGAATCGTATATGAACACTTATACGCACACCTATCACATTTGTTAAACCCGAGTCAGCATGGATTTGTCACTGGCCGGTCGACCAGTACAAACCTACTTATTTACACAAGCTTTTTATGTAATGCTTTTAACAGGAGAGTTCAGGTGGACTCAATCTATATTGACTTTTCTAAGGCCTTCGACCTTGTTAATCACTCAATACTGCTAAAAAAAGCAAAACATCTAGGTATACATGGGAATCTGCATCGCTGGTTGGCCTCCTACTTGGAAAATAGTTCGCAGATTGTGGCACTGTACGGTTACGAATGTGTTCCCTATTGTGCCACTACTGGAGTTCCCCAAGGATCGAATCTGGGACCTCTATTGTTTTTGATTTTCATTAATGATCTCTTCTGCAGGATTAATAGCCAATTTTTGGCATACGCTGATGATGTCAAAATATACCGAGAAATTCTTGACCTGATTGATTGCACGGTCCTACAGAATGACCTCTCTTTTGTGCACAGGTGGTGTACAGATAACCATATGAAGCTTAATACGGATAAATGTGTAGTCATAACATTCACAAAAAATAAGCAGAAACATATCTTTAGTTATGAGCTCAATAATAATTCTCTGAACAGAGTTGAGGTCGTTCGCGATTTAGGTGTTATCTTTGACTCAAATCTTACATTCAAGATGCACTATGACAACATAGTTACAAGAGCAAACAGAATGCTGGGCTTTATTTCACGAATTGCTAAACCATTTAAATGTCGACAATCTGGGATGATCCTCTACAACTCTTTAGTCCGCAGCATTCTAGAATACTGCTCGCCAGTCTGGTTCCCAATTTATAGGATACATGCTGACAGAATAGAATCTGTGCAGCGTCGTTTCTTGAGAAGTCTCAGTTGTAGGCTAGGGCTAAGACGAAAACTACCCGAATATGAGGACAGACTCCGGGAATTCGGGATGGTTAGTCTGGAGGACCGTCGCGACATTGCCGATCTCTGCACGTTGCATAAGATAGTGAATGGAAAGTTTGACTCTTCTCTTCTCCAGTCAGTAAAATTTAGAACCCCCAGTCGTTCTGTGCGTCGGCCACAATTGTTCCACATACCGAGCACAACAAATAATGTGTCTAAAAACAACCCCATGCATAGAATGTGCCGGTCTTATAACAGCCTAGACGTTCACACAGACATGTTTCAGTTTACTCTAGAGAGTTTCAAGAAAAAGCTTAAAGACACAAAATTGTGTACGTGTTAGATTTAATTTTTGCAATTTAAATTTAATCTTTTGTTATTAGATATATATATATTTTTAAGTTCTTCATAAATGTTGTGTATATTTTTAATTGGCAGTCAGACTAGTATATGCATTTAGTGTGTAAGCTCTTATAATGAGAATAAGTTTGCCTGCTGTGACTGTACCCTAATAAATAAATAAAATAAAATAAAATAAAAAAGAAATAAATATTTTGTATTTGTATAACGACGACCACTTTGGTGTAATGGTCAAGAAGTTGACTATTAACTAAAAGATCGCGGGTTCGATACCCGCACTGTACATACAAACATTAATGCGCATGAACATGTTTGTTTGTACTGGTCTGGGTATTATATGTATTCATTTATGTTTATTTGCAATGATGACCATGATTATGATAAATGTGACACAAGTGCTTTAGCTACTTACTACGGAGTTTAATGGCTAAAATATAAGTAACTTCTTTTATAACAAGACAATAAGACATCATACCTTTTTTTTTTCTCGCTGTGGAAATGCTTTTACGCATGCCCCCCACACATCTGCAGGGGGGTATGTGGGATTCAACGGCTGGTGTGCAAGGCCGTAATACCCACTAAAACCACAGCGCATTCCACCACTCCGCCATTGTGGGGGGTGCCATGGGGTCGCGTGAGCATTCACCACGGCACCCCGGCGGATAGCCCGAGGGCCACAAACTCCTTGGCGGCGGAGCAAGGTGTTGGGCTCCGCCACCTCCCGGCCGCAGAGGATAGGGAGGACGGCAACGACACACCGCATCTCCTCTTCCTCTGCGGCCCCACCGCAGCGCCATCCAACGGTGCGCCCCCGTTTGGTCGCGGGAGATAGGCCGCACGGCAACGACACACCGAGACGTCTCTCCTCCCGCGACCGCACCCGACTGCGAGAGACAGACAAAACTGTCTCCCACACCCGCACCCTTGGACGCATCCTGCGCAGTCCACCCCAAGCCCACTTGGAGCGTCCCCTCCCTGGATCCCGCTTAGCTTCGCCGTGGGTGGCAAAGCCACGGTTACTGAGCCCCCCCACCACGACAAGGTGGAGATCCCACAGGGGGGAAGACATCATACCTACCAATTCAATTAAAGTTAATTGAATTATCTTTATAAAAATAAAAAATAAAATAAAAAGTATTTATTTCGGACAACTGCGATCCAGAGTGTTAGTATAATGGAATGACTTAATAATTATGTTAGTAATTAATTTTGTGAATGGAGCAAGTTGTTTGGATCATGTGACCAATCAGTGGATAATCCCCACTATCGGCCATCTCCTTCAAAACTCTGTGGCCGCTACCGCGTATTCTGTGCAGCAATGATGCGGTCTTTTTGCGCATGATAACTTCAAAGCTATCTACTCCTGTCAGCGCGAACATCGCAGAAGCGCTGCAGAAACATCATATTTGCTAATTTATTATCTTATTTTCATTACAACACCACTCAAATGGTACACAAGAACCCGAATCTGACTACGGAAAACTAATATAAAATAGTTTAGGTATTTCTGAGGTGCTCGTGGCGCAGTGGTTGCAGCTCTTTGGTAGTGATACCAAAAGTTAAGCAACCTAAGGCGCGGTCATGTTTGGGATGGGTGACCATTCTGACCATTTAAGTGACGTCTATTTACAAGCATCTCCGTGCTTCGGAAGGCACGTTAAGCTGTTGGTCCCGGTTAATATCGATAGATATTAGTCGTTAAGCCTGGTCAGAGGCCCGTGCCCAGTAGTTGGACGTATATAGGCTGATCAGATCAGATAGGTATTTCTAATATTAATAGCAAAACCAGAAAAATGGAAATCAACTAAGTCTTTCCATCTGATCTTCGCAAAACTAGAGAACCAGGGCCTATCCAAAAATGTATAAATGACGGAATAATAAATAACAGTAGAAGTAAACAAGAAAATTAAATCGCTTGCTCTTATCACTATAACATAATTTTCCAAAAATAAACCCCTTCACCGCATAATCTACGCATTATCAGCTGGCAGTAACCGCTTGGCAAAGGCATTAGTTCTCATGCTCCTCATCTGCCGGTTTTTGTGCCCAACTAATGAGACCCTCCCCTCCTTTAACCGCCCACCAGCTCGTTTAACCCTCTCCGAGCCCTCGCTGCTCACTAATTAATTTATATCACATGGACCCTTAGCTCTGAGGTGGAAATCTTTTTCTCGCGTTTAAAATTTAGCGCCTGCATAATGTTTAATTTAATATGGAGCTGTAGATTAGACGCGATCTTTTTAGCGAGTATCTTTTACGGCTCATTTACCATTGCATAACTTTTTAGCTTCAGGTATTTTTCAATACAATACTTTGTTAATACTTTCAATGTGTCAATTTATTACAGCATCCGTTTATAAACCTCAAAAGTACTTACCGAAACTTTAAACAGAGTAAGCAAGTAATTTAAACTTTACATTTTACAAAGTTAAAGAAAGTGGGTAGTTACTTGAGGGGACAAAGTAGCGACCGAGAAGGGTTATGAATTTTAACGTTGCTGGTAATTTCAGTGGAGGATTTTGGACCCCTCAGTAAAGTCATCTTGTATGTACTTATTTTTTTGTGAATCTGTTTACATGTAACACTTTTATCAATAGCTCGAAGACGCTTTGCAAGACTGAACATTTGCTACTTAGAAACAGTTTAAATTATGTCGGAACCTTCAACAACTAAGACCTCGCTTAAAATCGGTCTTATTAATTGTCTTACTATTTCAATGTACGTATTCTTGTTAAGACAGTATACTATACTGTTGTTATCAACTTAACAAGTATTTAAACACTGTGTCACTCATTCGTGAGAAGGCTGGTGGTCAACGCAGCTCATATGCAAATTAAAGCAAACATAGGCACATCCCAACTTGATCCAATACTGCTTAGTATTAATTTAATTCCACAGAACTTACGTGTGTAGCAAGTACGTAATTAAAACTTAAAGGTTGTATATCAAACAGGAGGTGTACAGTTGGCTACAAAAATATCATTTGTTTTATAGTGATATTTAGTTATGTTAATGAGAGGAAAATGATACGACGTAACAAATTCACTTTATTGCGATGAAGTAAGTACAATATATTATATCGAGTATGTATGTATATGGGTGGGTGGAATCGACTGTCGTGCGTGCCGGCCTGAGGCCAAATAGGAGGAGAGATTCTTCGGCGCGGCGCTCGCGGTGATCGCTGCGAGGCGGGGGCGGCCCTGCCCCCCGCTGTCCTGTGCGCGCATCTTCTAGGCGCGTACATAGTGGGCCCCCTTGAAGGATCAGCCTTCAAGAGAGGTTTCAGCATGAAGCAGGCATATGCGGTTCAGTGCTCGCCTGATGACTCCCTTTGAGGTGTCGATGTCTGCGACACGGGGTACTCCGTCCGTGCCAGGATGCAGGGTTTTCACTCTTCCCAATCGCCATAGGAGTGGAGGAATGTTGTCCTCCTTTAGAATAACAAGGTCTCCTTCTTGTAGATCCCTGCTGCGAACCTTCCACTTCGAACGATGCTGTAGCTCGGTGACGTATTCGGACTGCCAGCGCTGCCAGAAGTGCTGCCTCATTAGCTCGAGTAGTCTGTAGCGGTTCAATCTGGTACTGTTGTCATCTCGCAGCTCTGGTGCAGGTAGCGACATCAGTGGCCTGCCAAGGAGAAAGTGCCCCGGTGTGAGCGCTGCGTAGTCGTTAGGAGAGGAAGATAGAGAGGAAATGGGACGGCTATTGAGGATGGCCTCGATTTGAGAGAATAGGGTCGATAGCTCTTCAAATGTAAGATGCGTGTTCCCTAATATGCGCTTTATGTGAAATTTAGCAGACTTAATGCCAGCCTCTACATAGCCATTGAAGTTAGTTAGGAGCGTAGGCCGGTGAAAATATGAATTTAATATGATTATCAGATGCAAATTCTTGTATGGAAGTCAAATGCTGCTTGAAAAGATCATTAATTTCCTTTGCAGCTGCAACAAAATTTCTACCGTTGTCACAGTAAACTTCAAGCGGCTTACCCCTACGTGAAATAAAACGTTTAAAGGACAGTATAAAAGATTCCTTAGAAAGTTCACTTACAGCTTCCAAGTGTACACATTTGTATCTATGGCATATAAAAAGGCACAAATAACATTTCGTGATTTTACATCCCCGTCCTCGCCGGTCAGTTATTAAAAACGGTCCAGCAAAATCAACAGAGACAGTGGCAAATGGAAAATCAGGAGTTACTCGATGAGAAGGTAAGTTACCCATAATGTTGGTCATAGTTTTACCGTAATGACGCGTACATGTGATACATCGGCGGGCCGTGCGTCTTGCCAGGTCCCTACCTCCAATGGGCCAAAACTCTTCGCGTATTGATGCCAACATGAGCTGAGGTCCCGCATGAAAGAGGCGTAAGTGTTCGTGAGTGAAGATGAGTTTTGTAAGAAAGTGTTTTCCACAAAGAAGTATGGGATGTCGTTTCGAGTAATCAAAATTAGATTTATTTAGCCTGCCCCCCACTCTCAGGATTCCCTGAGAGTCAATAAATGGTGCAAGTGAGGCCATATGCGACTTGGCACTCAGTTGCTTATTGTTTTGTAATAAGTGAAGCTCTTTAGGGAATGACTGTTGTTGTGAAAGTTTAATTAATGTGTTTAATGCTTTATCAAGCTCATTTACATTGAGTGGGCCAGTTACCCTTTGTTTTTTACATTTAATGTTGATGAAACGCTGCACATATGCGACAATACGTTTGAGTCTATTGAAATTGGAGTATTTTTCAAAATCTATGACTTGATTGCAGGGATTGACTGGCTCTATGTTAGTTACAAAAGAAGATATTTGTTTTAGTTCAGGTAAATCTTGTACTTTATCGTCAACAGTGCCACCAAGTATGGGCCAGCTGTCTTCAGGTTGCAACAGGAATGTGGGCCCGTACCACCATAAACCTTGTGATTGAATGTACTGCGGGTCTATGCCGCGCGAAGCGAGATCAGCCGGATTATGCTCTGTAGGCACATGACGCCATGAAGAACCTTCGGTTAGCTCCTGTATAACTGCAACCCTATTCGCCACGAAAGTTTTTAACTTTGATGAGCAAGTGTTTATCCATGCCAGAACTACACTTGAGTCAGTCCAATAAAAACAGCGCGCTATAGGCTTTCTAAAGGCAGTGTTAACGGTGGCAGCAAGACGAGTTGCTAGCAGAGCTGCTAGTAGCTCTAAGCGTGGTATAGTAGTGGCCTTGGTTGGAGCTACACGTGACTTGGCACAAAGAAGATTAACAGTTTGTTTACCGAATAAGGAAATAGATTTTATGTAGATGCAAGCGCCGTAGGCAGCTTGTGAAGCGTCACTGAAACTATGAAGTTCAATGTAGGAAGTTATATCATGAAAGATGTTCCTAGGCACAGTAAGAAGTTTTAGGTACTTTAAGTTTTCTACAAAATTTCGCCAAGCAATTTGAATCTCATTAGGAACTGGTTCATCCCAATTCAATTTAAGCGCCCACAGTTTCTGCAATAATATTTTAGGCTTTACAATACATGAAGTTAACAAGCCAAGAGGATCAAAAATCTTAAAGGTTGCAGATAGGATTGATCGTTTAGTAATCACATCAGAAGTGCATGAGTCATCAATGTTGAAATGAAGTATGTCCTCTTTAGGGTTCCAAACTAAACCAAGGGTGTGTTGCGATTGACTCAAAGTTAAGCTGCTATTATTATCAACATTTTGAGCTCCTGTTTCAATTATTGAATGCGAATTAGATCTAAACTTTCTTAAGTTGAAGCCACCAGACATGAGCGATTGTGAAACAGATTTCTTAATGTGCAGCAACTCATCCTCTGTGTCAGCCCCAGTGAGAAGATCGTCGCAGTAGAAATCGTTCTGAATAATTGTTTTTATGTTTGTATCAGACGTTTCCTCTCCAAGTTGCCACAAACATCTGGCTGCAAGAAAACTCGCACTGGCAAATCCGTATGTAACGGTATTAAGTCTGAGTGTTTGAATAGGTTGAGACTCAGTCTCGCGCCAAAGAATCAATTGTAAATCACGATCTAATTCGTTCAAAACTATTTGCCTATATTGTTTTTCTATATCACCTGATAAGACATACTGATAGTATCGAAACCGTAGCAATATGTTGAACAAGGAGTCCTGCATATTTGGGCCTACCATTTGCAAGTCGTTAATTGAGAAGCCCGAAGAAGTGCGAGCGGATGCGTCAAAGACTACACGTAGTTTTGTTGATTCACTGTTTTCCTTGTAGACTGCATGATGTGGCAAGAAATATGAAACATTAGGCTGCACCGATGCAGCTGAAAGATGCCCTAGCTCACGATATTCCCTGATGAAGTCAGAGTACATTAATTTTAATTCTTGGTTTTGATTAAGTCGTTTTTCTAATCCAAGAAATCGTTTCTTAGCCATGTGATAAGAGTCTCCAAGACAATCTGGTGTATCTATGAGTGGCAACCTAACGCAAAATCTACCATTACCTAAACGAACGGTGTTTTCAGTAAAATGTTTTTCACTTTCTGTCATTGGAGGCTTAGGTTGATTATGAAGTGGGAAATCTTCGTATTCCCAGAATCTAGACAGTTGCATATCTAAACTGTCATCACTAGTGACTAAGTTACAAACGGTTGTATTGATTTTCGATTTCTGATTACATATAGGACCTGCGATTAACCAACCTAGTTGGGAACTATGTAAGACAGGTAATCCATTACCTAGAGGACGTTGCTCTGAGCCTATAATTTCCCAGAAGATGTCGGCTCCCAATAAGATATCTATCTGAGATGGATGATTGAAAGAAGGATCAGCCAATTTCAAACAAGATGGCAAGTTAAGATGATCAATTAAGATGCGTTTTTTAGGAAGTTTTTCAGTTATATGAGGAAGTACTAGAAAATCATGATCACGAACGAATGTACTCTGCTTCGATCTTATGACCGCAGAGCAGCGCTCTGGAACGATGTTCATGGATGTATCTCCGATCCCTAAGACGTTGGTTGTATGAGAGGGGCTGGAAGTCAGCTGAAGACGCAATTTTAAGCTGTTTGTAATAAAAGAAGACTGGCTTCCGCTATCCAAAAGTGCACGGACTGTCTCCACCTTATTACTTTGTGGATTGAAAACTTCAACTAAAGCAGTAGACAGTAATACCTCAGATGAGCACAATGCTGATAAGACAGAGGGGTTAGAGGTACTGCCCTCACTAACCTCGCTAACAGGGGACCTTTCATGCGATGCTAAATGCGTGGCTGCGTTTGCTAAAGATGTGTGTGTGCAGTGAGTCTCTACAGATGTCGTGGGGGCTGTGGTATGTTTGTGTAAGATTGTGTTGTGACGCCTCTTACATACGCGACATCCTCCCAGGCGGCAGCGACTCGAATCGTGGTCTGGACGCAAGCAGTTGAAACAAAGCTTGAGTTTTGCAGTTTGGGCCCATTTTTCGTCGGTCGATAGACTGCCAAAAACCTTGCAGTCGAAGATGCGATGTTTTCCTTGACACACGACGCACGGCCGCTGACAGTCTTTGTTAGCTGAAATCATGAATTACAATTTTAGATTGAGGTTTAGGCACTTTATCTCTTTTAGCTCTAAATAATGTTTCCAAAACATCTGCACGTGCCTTTAAGAAAGACTTAAAATCATTTAACGTGGGGAGTTCTTTAAGACTGTTTCTATATTCTTCCCACTTTATGCTAGAAACCTGATCTAATTTAGATGTCACCATATGAATTATGATTGTATCCCAGTGTTCAGTGGGCTGACCTAGTGTTTTCAAAGCTCGCAAATTTTTGGTGACATGGTCGCTAAGAAATCGTAGCGACTTATCAGACTCACGCTGTAAAGGTTCAATGTTAAATAAGCTGTTAAGATGATTAGCAATCAATTGTCGCTCGTTGTTGTATCGCTCGCACAGAAGTTCCCAGGCTTCGGCGTAGTTCTGATCGGACACTTCTAAATTGGAGATTACACGTGCAGCTTCGCCTTCAAGATATGAACAAAGATAATGAAACTTGTGTATGGGCTGGATGCTGTCATTTTTATGTATAAGAGATTCATAAGTGTCCCGAAACTCGAACCATTTGAAATAAGCGCCATCAAATTTATGTATTTGAATGGTAGGCAGCTTGAAACCCACTGAATTCCTACAATAATTAGATTGACTACAAGAGTGAGCACTTTGAGCAGCATCGTGAAAACTTTCCTTGGACTTAGATGACTCAATTAAATCTTGGGCTATAGCGATAGCACTGTGAAGGCTTTCTTCAATACTGTCCCTCGTGGCAAGTTCATTTGTGAGATCATTATTATTTAGAACTTCTATACGAGACTAAATTTATCAATAATTGCAATAAATTTATCCAACTTTAGCGTCAACTCATTGATCTGAATAGAAGTTAGCTTACGTTTACCTAAAGTTTCTAAATAATTACAAAATTTTGTTATTTGTCCCTTGATTGAGCTACGTTTGACCTTGAGTTCGCTTAGTTCGTCTAACGACGTAGCAGGACAGGGAGAAAGCGTCGCTTTAGCTTCTGGATTCGACATTGTTTACTCGTATGATTTATTTGAATGTATTTACTCAATGCAAAAAGTTAAAACAAATAAGTAATCAATGAATTGACGAATACAATAAGAAAGTTCGATAAATTAAAATGAAATACTAAAATTGTGAACGGCTTACGCTCCTTTTTTTTTTTTTTTTTTTTTTTTTACGTCAGGGAAATGCTGTTACGCATACCCACCAGCCGCGGGGGCAGCTGGGGGTTATGTGGGACTCCAGGCCTCAGAGTGAGAACCCGCCTACCCACTAAAAACCTGACGGTGCCCTCCGGTGCCATGTGAGACGGGGACGTGGCGGGTTCACCGTAGGCCAAGAGGCCATAGGCATTCACCGCAGTTCCCCAGACTCGGCCGACTCACTTTGCAGCGAGCCCCTACCGGTTGCGACGAGGGAGAAACTCGACCCCGTCGCAGAAACAACAGACGGCGCGCGGGAACACGCGCAACGCCGTCTCGGGCCCCCTTTAGCGGACGACAGACACCCCCGTGTCTGAAGCCCGGGGCCCAGGAAGGGGCAAGTGGAGAAGGAAATTCCTTCTCCGGTGCCCATGACGCCGGCGGCGGATCATTGGGGCGTCAGCCGAAGCCTCTCGCTCCCTCTCCGCTGCTTCCTTCTGTGAGATGACAGTCTCACAGAAGGTGAGCACCGCCTGCCACGCTTCCTCGCAGGTCGCCATCCTCCGCACGATTGCTGCCAACGACAGGTCATCGCCCACAACGGCGACCATGGCACTGCGCTCCCTCGCCCACGGCTTACGCTCCTTTGTTATCCTAACGATGCACAATGCCCCGGCCGCACGCGCCGGGTTGACCTTGGGGTGACCGCGTGGCCGACACCGCGCGGTGAGCCCGCCTGCGCGACTCGATGCACGAGTGGCGCGAATCGCGTTGGATCGCAGGTTCAGTCCCGTAAGGGCCACTTTCTCTGAAAATTTATGAAGGAAAAGGTTGCAGTGCGAATGCAAGCAAGCAGTGCGGCACGTAGGTATGAATCAGGGGTAAAAATTGGCCAAAAATAAAAGTTAAATGCGATGACGGATGATGCAATAGGGCGTGGCAAGAAAGATTGTAACGAAAACCTCAAAATATAATATGATTAAGTTAAAACAAGCGCAAACACAAAAAAATATATAGTTCTCAAACAATTAATATAAGGGACAAGATGCAATGTAGGTATATTTACGGCAGTGCTGTAAGACAAAAGATTATGCAATGATGTAGCTATCATATAAAGGCGCTGCAATGAAAACACGTGGTAGTGTTAACCAGCGAGAGAAGAGATAGCGGTAATGGGTCAAATCGTATCACAAAACGATGCAAGAAGTATGTAATAGTAATTTCAAAGAACGATGTAGGTATGTAAGTACGATGTAAGATGATGTAAAAATTCAAACATACAAAAAAAGAAAAGCTATCGGCCCCAAAATACCAAATCGAGGAGGGCAAAGAAGGAAAAGATAGGTATGCAGGCTCACGGCACTCCCCTTGGTAATATGATGACACGGCGCACGGAGTCCTCGTCCTCGTCCCGTCTTCCCGACCGCGTGGCACCCCGCGCGTAGTTTTTCTGCGTTGTCGGCAGTTCGGCGCCAACTGTCTTGTTGCGATGGCAGCCGATGGACTTCTCGGGATGCAGTACAGGGTTAGGTGGGCGTTGGTCGAAGCTTCGAGGCCGCGTGGCACGCACGTGTGAGGTTCAGAGATTCGTCAAAAAGAGGCAATTCGCGCCCACCCGGGGGCGCCAAAATGTTAATGAGAGGAAAATGATACGACGTAACAAATTCACTTTATTGCGATGAAGTAAGTACATACAATATATTATATCGAGTATGTATGTATATGGGTGGGTGGAATCGACCGTCGTGCGTGCCGGCCTGAGGCCAAATAGGAGCAGTGTTGCCAACTCCCACCTAAGGCTTGTAGCTAGACGTATACCAGAAAGTTGCTAGATTGGGTATATTTTTTAACCTAAAAAGTTGCTAGAAGTAGCTAAATTTCTCAATAAAGTTTAAAATACACACACTCATAGTTGAACAATGCTCTGCGATAAATAACGACAGAGCGCCTTCAGCTTCATCAGAAGGCCTGCTTGAGCTTTCTTTGGCAATAACTTTGAATGGAATCTCTTTATTGCCTGTAAATAAAGATAGTAGGTAATTACTTTTTACACATACTCTCAAGAACCTGAAAGGCAAATACCTAAATACTGAACTATAAATACTCAAATAACATTATTTTCTTTTTTTAGATACGACCAGATTTAAAATCTATTTTTTTTCTCACACCGCAATTACCTACATTATTAAACTATTCTTAGGTTGTCTGGAAGAGATCGCTTCAATCTATAAGATCGCCTTGGCCACAATGTATAACCTGGTATTTAACTATTGCAAATGTTTTGAACAGCGTGAGAGCAATAAAGTGTTTATCTATCTATATCTATTATGTACCTACCTGCTTTAAATTCCACTTTTTGTTTATGTTTCTTCGTCTGGGCATGTTTCTTAATATCAAAGAGCTTGGCGAGTATTTCCATACAACAATATGTACAAAATGACTTGGTTGAGTCTCCACTTGATGGTTTTAACCAACCTTTAAATTCATCCATATTTTCCCACTCCGATCTATACTTCTGTGCGTAAGTTTTTTTTTTAAAGGTAACTCCATTATTATCTCACTGTTACTATTTTTTCTTGAACACAAAATATATCTTCTGTCTGTTTCCTACCACCGGTAACAACAAACACAACAATAACATAAACAAAGCCGGGGAATCGGGGAGTCACGGCTCATTTAAAGACCTAGCTAATTTAAGGAAAATCCCCTAGCTATATTTGATACTTGTATTTATGTTATTGTATTTTTGTAAAGAAAGTAAGTACACAAATACGAGGAATAAACTTAGCTACGAACATAGACACAACGTTGATATTCTATCTGCAAGATTTTAAAATTGCCGCCATTTCTATTGGACAAGACACGTTTGCCAAAATCTATGAAACATCATCTAGCTCACTCTGGTAGTTGTTTATAGCTACTAGTAAGTATTTTCTTAGGAGTTAAAAATTTTACCGCTGTAAGCATATAAAAAAATCTCAAAACCAAAAGTTGCTAGAAAAAGTAGCTAAATAGTTTAGCTACAAGTTTTTAAAAAATGTAGCTGTCTAACATCAGAAAGTTGCCAAATCTAGCTACAAAGTTGCCAAGTTGGCAACACTGAATAGGAGGAGAGATTCTTCGGCGCGGCGCTCGCGGTGATCGCTGCGAGGCGGGGGCGGCCCTGCCCCCCGCTGTCCTGTGCGCGCATCTTCTAGGCGCGTACAAGTTACATGTACCGCTTTTCCATAAATACAGACTAAATGCGCACAGCATAAGAGTGCAACTTACTACCTTTATCAGTAAGTACTTTCATGCAGTTAAAATATTGGCGCAACAGATTTAGATTTAGGAAGCTAAAGGGAAGCATTTCCTAACGTCTGGGTTTCATGGTCGACGATCTAAATCATATATGCCGCGGTTCATGTGCGGTTCTAGGCTAACAGCGCCATCAAGTCTATGGAGCGGTATCAAAGCTCGCTGTCGCGCTTGTGATGGCGAACGGTAGAGGTCGCCATAAAATCATTAAACTATAGAGTGAACAGGCATCTTCTGGTCGAGATTTGTCCTGGGGCAAGAGTAAACCTATTTCAAATTATAAGAAAAGCTAAATTACCTTGCCCGCTGCATTCAATCCATGATTTCGTAGACTCTTCTCAAGCGCTACATTAGTTCATATGTAAAGGAGGGGAGAGAAAATAATAGGGACTGTAGTTTTAAGTAGAAAGTAAAGCGTGTATTGTAACTTGTAACAATTAAAAAACAGGAAAAAATTATAAATCAATACGAACCAAGTCGTAGCAGAAGACAGGACAAACGTCAAAAAAAAACAAAAAGAGCTTTCACATAGAAAAAAAGTAAAAAAACTAAAAAAGAAGTATTTGCTCCGCAACATCATAGTTTGGCTCTTCGATGACAGCGTAAACTTAAGAGAAAAACAGAATCATAGAAGCTGGCTTGATTTTGCTGTTACCATGTCTTTAAGGATAATTACGGGTATTACAATCGAAATATATAAAACTCTAAGGTCTATTCTATCAACGCAAAGCCCAAACCACTGGTCGGATTGTGCTGAAATTTGGCATGCAGGTAGCTACTATAATGTAGGCATCCGCTAAGAATGGATTTCCCGTAACTTTCACGAGAACGGGAAATATACGCAGATGAAGTTGCGGGCGATCGCTAGTTAATAATAAAATACAAGTAAAAAAACTTAAAACCGTATAATAATATGTTAAATATGTTGATGGAATCAGGCGTTACTTTGCGGAAATCCATGACTAAAGCTGAAAAAGAAAATATTTTGCTTAAAATTTTCAGTAAACTAAATATAAAATATGGTCGAGTGTACTAGCCTAACAACCAACAGGAACTCAAACAAGGCCTTCGCTCGGAGGCTTAATTCACTGCTGATACCGAACTACTGTACATTAGCAACTGTTTATGTATAACTCAACTTTACGGACAAGTATACAAACCTTGAAGAATATAATGAATCACCATTGTTGTTTGTCGCTTAACACAATAGGTCCTTTAGAATAACTGACGAATACATGAAAAAAGAAAAAGTACCTAAAAACATATCTCTTCAAAAGTAGAGGAATATTGAAATAATAATTTTAACTAGCGATGACGTAATAGTCCTCCTGGCCGATTTCGACCACGGCGGCCAATCTCAACAGAGATTAGTCAACTACGCAGGAGATATTATAGTGCACAAGTGTGAGCGCAATACACAGGTGCACTCACTGTTCCATCACTCTCAAAGTTCGGTGAGACGGCTATCCGACAAGACCGGAGAGAGATCAGGCGCAGGACCAACGGCTTTACGTGCTTTCCGAGGCACGGGGGTGTAACACCGCCAACTTCCCGACTCCGAGCTGTTATTGAGAATTTCATGACAGAAAATCTCATAAACAATTTTGGCTCGACCTGGGATTCAAACCCAGGATGTAAGGCAGAAACTTTGCCACTACACCAACGAGGCAGTCAAACATAACAAACGTAACATTACGTCATCGCAAGTTATCATTTGTAAGCAGCCAAATATTTGCAAACACTTTACATTTTTGTTATAAAGAGTAAATATTTGATTGATTCTTTGCATTGATTAGGCTCCAAAACTGCAAAGCCAATTATAAAATGATCCCTGATGAACATTGGCAATATTACACTTGTATAATGTAAAAAAATAAAATTGTCCACACGTGCCAAGCTGGGACTGACTGTAATCTAGTCACTGAATGACTGACATAGTGATCATTCACTTTCCTTTCCTTTTTGACATTAGTGCTAAACTTTGTATTATCCGAAGTAGCACACGACCACGGCTACCATCTGCACATTAATATTAATTTTGTTTCATACTTTTGAGAAGTCAGGTTTTAGTTTTGAAACTTATTTTTCCACAACAAAACATCTTAATCCCATGTAAAAATTGAAAAATTAACTCATATCTTGCCGATAGATGGCGCCACTCGGCTAAAGTTTGAGGGCTATGCTTAGTTCATTTACAATTACTACGCGAATGAAAACGCGGGTAACAGCTAGTAAGTACATATTTTATTTGCTATATACGCTACGCTATATGTATGCTAGAACAGAATGAGACTCGCACTGGTAAGCCTGTCTGGTGAAATTTAACACTAGGTTGACTTAAAATACAAAACAATCCTACATAATTTTCAGTAACACTGAAATTTCAGCTCCATAATTAACACAGTCGAGTACCACAACACACCTGCACAAATATGATTAAGTTAAACTAACAAGAGCCGGTATTTTCGTAAGTATAAACATTAAACCGAATTTTGACTGCCAAATTGTTACAGTAGTTTGTGTTATATGTACGCCAAATATTTGCTTTTAATTAGCAGGTACCTAAACTGAATCAGAACGTTGGATAAAAGTAGTATCATTGTACTAGAAGTTGTTATAAGTATTCCTTCAACAACAGATAATGACAATAATTAGAAGATTCAAAAACTACTGAACACATCAAGCTACTCATTTCCGTTGCAAAAACATCCATATTACGTAAACATAATTATTATTATTAATCTTTAATTCAGAAATAAACTTACGGAAAGTTTATTTCTGAATTAAAGATTTGGTATTGGGTTTGATATTGGGTTAGTAGTTACAATTAAAAATATCTTACCAGCTAGGGTTAGTAAAGATAATACTTTAGATACCGCAGTGATTAACTTGATGTATAGCCGTGCGAAAATTCTCATAACTTCGATAGTAGCATTACATACAGTACGCCATATGTATTTTGAACACAATATGAATACCTAGAACTGGTTGAAAAATCTACCCAAGTTTATTATTCGAGGCACATATTTTAGTACTTTGAATACTATAATGGTGGTGTGGGCCAATATTTTATAGACAGGCATATTGATAGACACAAGGCGTGTGTGTTAGTGATTCTCCCAGCATTCACACAACACGGTCTGGAAAGCTGTATAGATTTTGCCCAATTCTTACGTAACCGCTATGTAGGTATTTTTGTAGCGTTTTGGCATGCATCCGAAGTTCCGCGCTTTATTGACATATGGTTGTCAAACAAACATGTGTTACACAATCGTGTTTTACTAACAAGCAGTTGATACAGAAAATACTAAATAGGAACTGTCATTTTTTTATATTTAGATTTTGATCAACCCATCTGTTCACTACACTTTTACTTACTAAAACACTCACTTATGCACAACACTATATTACACTTACAGTAACTTGAACAGAAACTGTGTGTCTCTGACTGCCCCGTAAATTCCAGTCTCCACCGCGAGGTAAGTGCGCACATCGCCATCTACGGGTGGAGTGCGTGAACGTTCATATCATAGAATCATAAACACATCACTTCCATTCTTTGCGTGATTAGAATTTTATATAGACCTACCAATCATAAGATATATCATAAGATTTGGCCCAGGCGATTTTGCTGCTGTGTTTGGTTACTATCGTGTGCGCTGGCGGTTAAATGTATTTAGCATAGTTAGCGTTTCTGTAGAGGTGATAAACGATAACTTACTACGACATTTAAATAGTATTTTTGCAAGCCCTTCCTTCACTGCGGTCGCCCGATCGAGTCACGCGCCACCCGCATCCTGAATTGAAAGGTGGCAGGATTGAATAAAGATGGCCGCTGCGGATTTTATCACACCATTTGACGCCTTCACCGCGACGTGTGATTCTTAGGAATCAAGTTTATTTATTGCTAAGTAGCAGATTAGACAGTAATGCTACTTTGAAATTTTCACAAAGTGCTGTTGACTGAAAACAAACAATAATAATAGTCCTCCTGGCCGATTTCGACCACGACGGCCAATCTCAACAAAGATCAGCCAACTACGCAGAATATATTATAGTGCACAAATGTGAGCGCAATACACAGGTGCATTCACTGTTCCATCACTCTCAAAGTTCGGTGAGACAGCAATCTATCATTCATGAACGGAGAGAGATCAGGCGCAAGACCAACGGCTTAACGTGCTTTCCGAGGCACGGGGGTGTAACACCACCAACTTCCCGACTCCGAGCTGTTTTTGAGAAATTCATAACAGAAAATCTCCGAAACAATTTTGGCTCGATGTAAAGCAGAAACTTTTGCCACTACACCAACGAGGCAGTCAAAACAATAAACAAACAATATCTATGTTTTATAATACGAAAATTTATTTTCATTCTTTTCAAAAGCCTTAGTTTATGATACACACGATTTATGTTTTATCATCAACAGTGATTGTTTTATTATCTAAAGTTAAAACAATTCATTATTATACATTCTTATATTTCCCTTTAATAAAAAGTAAATACCAATGTTTTACAATCTCAAATAAAAGATAACTCTGATACAAAAGTATATGCAAACTTCAGCTGTACAAACCAAAGAAAAATTTCATAGACACACAGTGCACATGATAATAAAAAGTAATAATATGGATAAGTACTATTAAATTACAGACTAAGGTTCTAGAATAGGTGGTAAAGGTACGTTTTTTAAAATGTTACATTCTCGATCATTATTGAATTTGATAACAAACAAAACCTACATGACCAAAAAAGATAGACTTATTATAGATCCGTAGCAGCACTCACAAGTCCAAACTTTGCAATATGCTTGTAATCTTTTATTTTTTTTTTATTTATTTAAGCTTTATTGCACAACAATACTTTGTACAAAAGGTGGACTTAACGCCGTAGAGCATTCTCTACCAGTCATACCTTTGGGCTAAGCAGAAATGATTAGTGGGCGGTGCGACAAAATAAATCTTTTAATTAAAAACTATAAAATAAATCTCATAGTTTTGGCAAGTTGATCACTTGTAAAAACTATGAAAATAGGTTAGTTAGTTTAGTTGAACTAAATGTGTTATCTAAAAATTTTATTAAATCCACCAAACTGATTTAAATAAAGGAAAGTTCGTTTAGAAATTGAATTATTAAGGCAAAGGTTCTAATGAGGCGAATACTGTGAATACAGCCCTACATATTCAATCCTTTCTGTGGTGCCTTTGAACCTTATAAGTGTGCTAATGCGGATACTTACTTGATGTAAGATTTAGTATAATTTACGAGTTAGAACAACCAACCCGCCTCACAATGAAACTTTTCCTCGTTGGTAAGTTTTATTTTATAAATTTATTTTCACAAAAAGTTTTTATTTTATTTTTTCGCATGGTTACATAGTAGCATACGAGCCCCGATGCAAAATAGTTCGTCTAGTATGAAAAATAAGATATTATGAAATAATGTGAAGTGAATTTGGGTAAACATAAATAAATAAAAAATATACTGAAACACATGTCGCAAAAGTATTCGTCTATCACTGGCTCTCACGCAAAATAGTTCGTCTACCACTTAGTTATGTCGCCTTTGCTTTCAATTACAGCTTTAATGCGAAGAGGCATGGTCGCAACCAACGCTGCACACTCGTCGGTCGTAATTGACTCCCACACAGCCAAAAGTTTAGCCAAAAATCCAGCAAGATCGAAGAGCGACTTGAAGCTCTGCGATCTTGATGGATTTTTGCGAAGGACTTTCTTCATTTTCCACCATAGGGTCTCAATCGGCGATAAGTTCGGACTGTTAGATGGCCACTCGATGGTTGGGATGCTTTTTGACAGCAGCAAAAGCAACAGTCCTTGAAGTACCTATGTCAGGAAGCACCGTCTTGTTGAAAAATGAAAGAATCTTGATGTTTGAGTGACGGAATGGAGGGCAGTAGACTTTCTTTCAAAATATTTGGATATTATCTTGTTGCATTGATGGAACCATCCACAAACTGCATCCCACCAACACCTTGCGCAGACATGCAGCCCCAGATCATGAGAGACGCTGGAAACTTAACTTTTCGTTTAATGCAATCAGTATGAAATGCTTCATGTTTATTTCGAACCACTTTTTTTCTTTCATCGCCGACTGTGACTTCAAATTTAGACTCGTCACTCCATATGATACTACGCCACTGATCAGAAGTCCAATTTAAGTGATCACGAGCAAACTTCAATCTCTTTTTCTTCTGTAAGGCAGTCAATAGTGGTTTTTGCTTAGCTGTGTAAAATCCGTAGCCCATTGTTTTTAACACTCTTTTGCAGGTATCAACTGAAACATCTTTGTCAATCATGTCTCTCCATTGCACCGTTAGTTCTCCAGCTCGAGCACGGCGATTTTTTTTGACAATTTTCTTAAGAATTCTGTTTTCTGCTTTACTGGTGATACGGGGTCGGTCAGTTTTCTTCAAGCAAAAAGTATTTCCATTCTTTTTATAGTGCTGAATGATAGATTGCACTGTAGATCTGGGCAGTGTCAAGTCTTTTGAGATTTGGTAACTTGATTTGCCCGCCTCAATCCCACAAACTATTCGCTTTCGAAGTTCTTCTCCCACTGGTTTGCCACGACCCATTTTTACTTGAAAACTGAATAAATTAACAGAATTTTTCAGAATTTATACGATCTCACTTGTCAAAATGACTGAAGAATTACTTTTCCAAACTTAAATTTTTAAAAATAAATTTTATAAAGGGAAAAAATATTTAACTCAATGATAGACGAACTCTTTTGCATCGATTAGCAACTAGATGAACTATTTTGCTTACGATTTGCAAAAGCAGGTTATCTCTTAATTTAAAAGGATGAAATAGTTTATTGCTTCAACAATGAATAGTGCATAAGTAACCGAACATGAGATGGTAGAATAGTTTTTCTGTTTACGTAACTGGACAAAAATAATTAAGTTAGAAAAAATCTTTGTACACGTTTTTCGTCGGGGCATCGGGGCTCGTATATAATGGGGAGAATAAAAAAAAGGTAACGTAAGCGCCAAATTAGTGTCCAAATGATTCTTTAAAGTTTTTCAAGGAATAAAAATATTTATCTCAGATAATGTAACTGAAGCTGAAAATCAAACGCATGCACGGTGCGCGGATAAATAACTTAATTTGTTATATCCCGTACATTAGTCTCAACCTTTAAGTAATATAATCCAGTGCGTAGCAGCTTCCAGCACATTCCAATCGATCACCGCTTATCAACGAAAATGGAATTTCATTCCACTTAACCCTCACATTTTCGCAGGTTTTGCGATTCTCTCTCTCCTTCAAATTGCGACGTGTGACTGCGGTTGCAAGCGCTACTTCGACCCGGTGTGCGGCACCAACGACCGCGACTACCCCAACATGTGTGAGCTGCACTGCGACAGCGTGAGGAAGGGAGACGACCAGCTCACACTCGCGTACGGCGGGCCGTGCAAGTGCGACTGTAGCTATTGCACGACCAGGTAAGTACTCTGAATGACCTCAGAAACTACCCCAAAATATACGCGCTGCACTGCGACAGCGTGAGGAAGGGAGATGACCAGCTCACGCTCGCGTACGGCGGGCCGTGCAAGTGAGACTGTAGCTATTGCACGACCAGGTAAGTACTCTGAATGACCTCAGAAACTACCCCAAAATATGCGCGCTGCACTGCGATAGCGTGAGGAAGGGAGATGACCAGCTCACGCTCGCGTACGGCGGGCCGTGCAAGTGAGACTGTAGCTATTGCACGACCAGGTAAGTACTCTGAATGACCTCAGAAACTACCCCAAAATATGCGCGCTGCACTGCGATAGCGTGAGGAAGGGAGACGACCAGCTCACACTCGCGTACGGCGGGCCGTGCAAGTGCGACTGTAGCTATTGCTCCACCAGGTACTATAATATCTGTATGACCTCAGAACATAAGAAAAAAAATTGCAAAAACTCCCGACATGGGCCAAGAAAAACACTGGTGAGCTTCAATGGCTGGACGTATTTGACCAGCCATAGCTAAGAACCACCGGATTTAAACTATCGTTAAAAAAACCACTTTGAAATCAGTCCATCCTTTCGGTAGTTACGGTAGCTAGGTAGCGTAAGCCTGCCTGTAAATCCACCACCAAGACATTGGCAAAATCTGTTGAAATTTGCTACTGCTTTCCTAACGCGTCTCGGATTACATTAGAATGTACGCAGGTTTGATTCCTCCCTCTGATTATTGATTTTTTCTCGCAAAAATAATGTATTTTAAACCCCAGACGAAAAAGTGGGGTATTATAAGTTTGACCTATATGACTGTGTGTGTGTGTCTGTGGCATCGAACAGCATTTTTTATTCGAAAGATAATTTAATCGCAATGGTTTTAAGCTACGGTTGATCAAAATCCGTCTAGTCGTTTAAGCTCATCACCTGTTTTCCTGGTTCGTGGGGGGTTAAAAGTTAGTTTTTTGTGTTCTGCAGGTACGAGCCAGTGTGCGGCAGCGACAGCAGGACTTACTGGAACTCCTGCTGGCTGCGCTGCTACGACGCATGCAACCAGCGCCGCGACCAGACCAGAGTAGCGCGACTCTACCGAGGATACTGTTCCTACTCGAACAATATCGCTTCACTCGGCAAATAGATAGTAGCACGACTAAACTGACAAAAAATTATATCATTCGTGATATTATTTAAAATCATAATTACAATTTTTTAAATGATTTTGTATTTTTTCCTTTTTTCCTTATCTCTATATATATAAAATTCTCGTGTCACAATGTTTGTTCCCATACTCCTCCGAAACGGCTTGACCGATTCTCATGAAATTTTGTGAGCATATTGAGTAGGTCTGAGAATCGGCCAACATCTATTTTTCATACCCCTTAGTGATAAGGGTTGTCCACCTTAAACATTTATATGGCAAAACAACGTTTGCCGGGACAGCTAGTTTTTAATATAAAGTAAAGGAATCAAGTACTAGTTGTGTTATTTTTATCTTTATTTAAGGCCTTGACTACCTTAACCTGGGTACATATTAGAACAAAACATTATATCATTAAAAGGGACTTTCATGCCATGTTTCGTATCCCACCTTGGCAATCTTGCGTCGACTATTTTAAGAGGCTCAGCGGTCACGGTTCCTAGTCTCTATTTATATATTTTGTTAACTGACCTGGATACGAGACTACGAGAGATACGAGACAGAAGCCGAAATGCATGAAAGGCTCAAAACTCGGAGAAAAAAACCTGAAAAAAATGTCATACCTTGCCTGAATGTTGTGAAACATTGTCCACGCAATCGAGCTGTAACGCTTTTTAACAGACTGCCAAAGGAACTGAAATTAGAGACTAGGTTTAGCGTTTTTAAAATTAAATTAAAGAAATTTCTATTGGAAAGGTGTCTGTAGGTATAGCGTAGAAGATTTTTAGTTTTAAGTTTGCATGCATATCTCTTCTAATTATTATGTAAAAATTCAAACATAATGCATGTTGTTTACTGAATAAATTAAATGAAATGAATGAATGAATATCTCCCCCAAGATTTTTAAAAGATAAAAACTTTTGTTTTTTTTTTCGTAACGTATTCGTGTAGTCCAAACGTCAGAAATTTACAGTTTTCCTATACAAATTGGCAAATTAACGATAGGTAAACGCTACGAATACGCTAAGATAGTTGTTCGTGCTCACCCCACTGTACCACTCTTGTGTCTCGTGTACTTACAAGAAGTAAATAAAAGAAGAAAAAGAAAACGTGTTCGTGAACGCGACGGGAATACTTAAATCAATATAATTGTAGAACATGTGAAAATAAACAAGCTTGAAAAGAGGAAAACACAAATCCTACCACCGCTTAGCAAAGATAACAACTGAACCTGTATAAAATGTGTTTCCACCTTGGTATAGAACCTTTATGCGGAATTGCGGTGAATGCATGTGGCCTCTCGGCCTACGGTGAACCCGCCACGTCCCCGACTCACATGGCACCGGAGGGCACCGTCAGGTTTTAGTGGGTAGGCGGCTTCTCTCTCTGAGGCCTGGAGTCCCTCATTAACCCCAGCTGCCACCGCGGCTGGTGGGTATGCGTAACAGCATTTCCCTGACGTTAAGAAAAAGGATCTTTATGTGGCAGTGACGGAAGACTTACAGGAATTAATGTATTTAAAAAAAAACAAAACATCAGAAAACCTATCGCTATTTAACTATTATTTAACGGAAACCGGAAGAAATAACTTAAAGAATGTAAACTCTAGAATTTTTGTAACATAACATTACTTACTATATGAAGTTATAAGTAATTTTTTTTGATACTGATGATTTGAACTCTCAAATAAGTAAGCAGGTATAGAACCTGGGACAATATCTGCAGTCGCAGTTGCACGGCGTCGATGCAATATTAATGAAACGATGATTAGATTCCGTAATCTAACACTATCCACTTTCTAAGCAAATCCTGAGGCAAACGGATTTGGCATCATAAATATCGAAGGCAGGCAATACAGAGCCCATTCCAACGAATAATAAAGTAAAGGTATTAAATATTTATCATTCTGAAGGCCTACTACGGAACACGAAGCACTAAATTGTGAAAGTCTGTTCTTCGAAATACGAAATATTTTCCTTTTTTCAATAGGCACGGTCGTGATAATAAAGCGTTCTCCTCCTAAAGGATTACAATTGGCTAAACGACACCACCAATCGTTGACATACTTTTTATTATCTGTCAAAACGGTCTGCCTCCATAGATTTCGTATGGAAATAAATTATTGTGACGTCACGGTCATGTATCAGAAATCGGAGTCAATTGACCGAATATTTATTGCGTTTTGTGTGTTTAAAAATTGGTTTCTACAGCTTTTTTTAAATATATTGGTTGTATTAACTTCATAAGGGCTATGCTTTTTAAACACCATGTTCTTGACAATATTTAAGATAGGTGTCATCATCCCAATTGCTTACACACATTTAAGTCACAAATTCTAAATGTCTGTTCCACATTAATTGAATTGACCATAGATAACTTTTTTTTCTGACGAGAATCAATCATTCCTTTAAGAAGCTAATTGACACCATAGAGTAACTTTTATATCTGATTGACGTTGACTACTTATATAACTTCAACATTCAAGGAATAAAAATTCCACTACCAAAAGTTATCAAAACCTTATTTTCCCAATCAGTAAATTGATCAATAAATTTTGAAAGGTAATAATCACGTCACGACATGTGGGTCACCTAGTCATGCGCACTTCGATCCGACGAGTTTCAGAATTCAGCAAATTTGAAGAATTTTATTGACGGATTTCGAATTACATAGTAGACCTCCTGTTTCTCGTGCCTGCTCACGCCCGCGAAATTAGCCGAATCCGGGCGAACTTTCGACATTTTTTCCCAACAAGACAACTCCATTTCGGAGCATCCTATGAGTATTATCGGCGGATTCTGCCCCCTCCCCCTTCTTCCCCCTCACCCCTCACCCCTCTCGATAATCACCGGAACAGTAATGAACGCGGACGTCTTCATTTTTTACGACCCACCTCCGCCGACGAGGCTATATTTTTTATAGGCGATAGGCGAAAACGAATCGTTCAGTGCGGTCTTGTTGCGAGTAGAAATATACCAATTTATGGTTAATTTTATATTTGTGTTGTTTGGCATGAAATAAATGAAGAGCGTTCCGTGGCAATTTGATTTTTTACGCACACTGAGGGAATCAGCGTATTGATCTTTAATGCTGATGTTTAGACAAAAAGTTATCTGATTAATTTCTTTCACAAACACGGATCAATAATGAAATTCATTTGCCTCATATATGCCCTTTGGACTAATGAATAAAAAACTCCTTATCCTCAAAAAAATGAGTCAATTTTTAAATTGGTTGCATATTATTGAGACACGTCGTAAACACTATCTAATTAGGCATGCTCTAAGCTTGAAAAGACAACACTTAAAAAGTTGGTCAAACAGTGCTTATACCTCGCACCTCAATGATTCCAAATTATTTATCTTTTAATTTTAAAAGAATTCTATTTCCTTTTATGCTACCTATCGCCGTTACAATAAATAAATCACAGGGGCAAACATTTAAACACATAGGAATTAATTCACGTCAAGACTGCTTTTCACACATATGTCGCGTTGTTAAGATCAGACCTACAAACGCGTTGCGGACAAAACTAATATGTTCTTCTGACACAAGAAAATAAAACTAGAAAAATAATTAACGCAGAAGTACTTTAAGCTAATTATGTTCTTTTAGAAACTTAAAAATAAATTGTCTAAAATAATAACAAAAAAAAAACACGTTGTGAGTTGTAGATATTGTAAGTCCTGCGACTTCCCGTTCTACCTTTTAAGGTTTTAAGATTACAGTTGGATGTATTTTGGTTCCTGCGCTGGCGCCGTTTTCGTGGAAATTTAAAGCAAAATAATCATCTTTTTCAGCTTTAGTCATGGATTTCCGCAAAGTAACGCCTGATTCCATCAACTACATTATATCTCCCACAAGATTTTTAAAAGATAAAAACTTTTGTTTTTTTTACTGCGCCGATATCGTCCTCACAGGCATCAACGAGTTAAAGATGCAATGCCCTGTGGGGTGAACACGAACATTTTCTTATCGTATTCGTGTCGTCCAAACGTCAGAAAATGTCAGTTTTCCGTACAAATTGACAAGTAAACGATAGGTTAACGCTACGAACACGTCACGTAGTGGTTCATTTTTACCCCACTGCTCAGGAACATTATCGTAACGTATTCATGTCGTCCAAACGTCAAAAATTTACAGTTTTCCTATACAAATTGGCAAATTAACGATATGTAAACGCTACGAATACGCTACGAAAGTTGTTCGTGCTCACCTCACTGTACCGCTCTTGTGTCTCGCGTGTAGTTACAAGAAGTAAATTAAAGAAGAAAACGTAATTGTTCGTGAACGCGACGGGAATACTTAAATCAATATAATTGTAGAACATGTGAAAATCAAACAAGCTTGAAAAATGGAAAACACAAATCCTATCACCGCTTAGCAAAAATAACAACTGCACCTGTATAGAATGTGTTTTCAGCTTAGTATAGGACCTTTATGTGAGATTGCGGTGAATGCATGTGGCCTCTCGGCCTACGGTGAACCCGCCACGTCCCCGACTCACATGGCACCGGAGGGCACCGTCAGGTTTTTAGTGGGTAAGGCGGCTTCTCTCTCTGAGGCCTGGAGTCCCACATTAACCCCAGCTGCCAACGCGGCTGGTGGGTATGCGTAACAGCATTTCCCTGACGTTAAGAAAAAGGATCTTTATGTGGCAGTGACAAAAGACTTACAGGAATTAATGTATTTAAAAAAAACAGAACATCAGAAAACCTATCGCTATTTAACTATTATTTAACGGAAAACGGAAGAAATAACTTAAAGAATGTAAACTCTAGAACTTTTGTAATATAATATTACTTACTATATGAAGTTATAAGTAAGTTTATTTTGATACTGATGATTTGAACTCTCAAATAAGTAAGCAGGTATAGAACCTGGGACAATATCTGCAGTCGCAGTTGCACGGCGTCGATGCAATATTAATGAAACGATGATTAGATTCCGTAATCTAACACTATCCACTTTCTAAGCAAATCCTGAGGCAAACGGATTTGGCATCATAAATATCGAAGGCAGGCAATACAGAGCCCATTCCAACGAATAATAAAGTAAAGGTATTAAATATTTATCATTCTGACGGCCTACTACGGAAAACGAAGCACTAAATTGTGAAAGTCTGTTCTTCGAAATACGAAATATTTTCCTTTTTTCAATAGGCACGGTCGTGATAATAAAGCGTTCTCCACCTAAAGGATTACAATGGCTTACACACATTTAAGTCACAAGTTTTAAATGTCTGTTCCACATTAATTGAATTGACCATAGATTACTTTTTTTTCTGACGAGAATCAATCATTCCTTTAAGAAGCTAATTGACACCATAGAGTAACTTTTATATCTGATTGACATTGACTACTTATATAACTTCAGCTTTCAAGGAATAAAAATTCCAGTACCAAAAGTGATCAAAACCTTATTTTTATTCTTAATCAGCAAATTGATCAATAAATTTCGAAAGGTAATAATCACGTCACGACATGTGGATCACTTAAAGTCATGCGCACTTCGATCCGATGAGTTTCAGAATCCAGCAAATTAGAAGAATTTTATTGACGGATTTCGAATTACATAGTAGACCTCCTGTTCCTCGTGCCTGCTCACGCCCGCGAAATTAGCCGAATCAGGGCGAACTTTCGACATTTTTTCCCAACAAGACAACTCCATTTCGGAGCATCCTATGAGTATTATCGGCGGGTTCTGCCCCCCCCCCCCCTTCTTCCCCCTCACCCCTCACCCTTCTCGATAATCACCGGAACAGTAATGAACGCGGACGTCTTCATTTTTTACGACCCACCTCCGCCGACGAGGCTATATTTTTTATAGGTGATAGGCGAAAACGAATCGTTCAGTGCGGTCTTGTTGCGAGTAGAAATATACCAATTTATGGTTAATTTTATATTTGTGTTGTTTGGCATGAAATAAATGAAGAGCGTTCCGTGGCAATTTTATTGTTTACGCACACTGAGGGAATCAGCGTATTGATCTTTAATGCTGATGTTTAGACAAAAAGGTATCTGATTAATTTCTTTCACAAACACGGATCAATAATGAAATTCATTTGCCTCATATATGCCCTTTGGACTAATGAACAAAAAACTCCTTATCCTCAAAATAAAATGAGTCAATTTTTAAATTGGTTGCATATTATTGAGGCACGTCGTAAACACTATCTTATTTATTCGTGGCAAGCAGGCTTAGGCATGCTCTAAGCTGCTGCACACTTCAGAAACTCGTTTAAAAGCACGCACCCGGCAAATACTTTTTATTTTCTGTCCAATATTGCAAGGTCCTCAATGCATGTCTAAAGTGCACAATAGCCCTCGACCGCGCAGGCCCTATTACTAGGTCAGGCGCTCTCGGAGCTAACTAGCTGGCTGCCTGAAGAGCCCCTTAGACCACAAAGTCGAGGTGTTGCTCTGAAGCTTGCTGGGATCAGCTGCTTTGAGACTTACCTTTAACCTTACTATTTATAATTTTGTGCTTTTCTACGACCGCCACGGATGAAGCATTTGCTTCACATATCTTAAGCTATGCGTCTCGCCTTGATAGTTCGATAGCCATGTGCCTAAAATGTGATATACATCAATAGACAATGAGTACCTCCGGCAGTGAGCACAGATGTAGTTCTATTAGAAACAAAAGAACCCAAAAACTTCATCGTGATTTGTGAATTTTAAGAAGGTGAAAATTTCGGTGCATTCAAAACAGAAATCAAAAACTAACTAAAAGTCAGCTGCTTCTTTATCCTTCCTTTTACCTAATTCTCGGCCCAAAACGAAGTAGTGAAGCACTAATCCTGTTTTATAATCTCCAAAGCGGCTGCGAGCTCATTAAACGTTATCACAGGGGACGGAAAAAATCCCGGAAGTGGCGGGACTTTCCCGGGATCCCGGGATTTGGGACCGGCCTCATCTGCATCGCGACCGCTAAATTGTTAATTCAGCGCGTTTTAAAACATACAAAACTTTTACCGCTCGGAACTTACTCCACTAGCGCGGGGATGTGCTTTGAGTTGAGGCATAATCATTTTTGTTAAACATAAAATGTTTTTCGTATTCAAGTTTTTCATAGAAAGTCTAGCCTAAAGATATCTAGAATATAAAGCATAACACCAACTCAAGCTCACGTTGGCTGGGATATTAAAGAATGAAACAATCAACAACCTAGCTCTCAAATTCCACTTATCAAATCGTTGTAAAATTTCTGTACAAGTATGATTATTGCCGTCTTACTAGGCTGCAAAGGATTAGGGACAAAAATTAACAGTGTGTGTGCACCATACAGTTGGATTATTAGTTTTAAGAAACATACATACATAATATAATGTAAGTAGCTATATTCAGGTTCATTAACCTATACTTTAAACAACCTGAACCCTCAGAACTTAGTTCAGAAAGCGGAGTGTCTAATTAATGTGCCGACTGGATTGTTGACTCGTTTGTCCCGCATTACTCAACTTATAATTACGTACCCTTCTCAGAACATTGTGCGTCATTTCAGGGTAAACTCTAAGGGCAGGAGCCCTGGGTTTTAAATTTATTCTGTACTTATTATTGTCTCAAGTTCATACATGCATTTAGTAGCTAAGGTAAACACCGTTTCACTCGCCCAAACGTAAAGCTGAAAAAGATAATTATTTTGCTTTAAATTTCCACTAAACTATTTCGTTTAGTAAAAATTTAAAGCAACATAATCCTCTTTTTCAGCTTTAGTCATGGATTTCCGCAAAGTAACGTCTGATTCCATTAACTATATCAACGAACTTATTCTGTAACTTATAAATAATAATCAAAAGCCAAAAGATATTATTGAGATCATAATCTTATTATGAAGACAACTTTATCATTTCACGTTTACGCCCAAAGTAACACCGAACACAAAAGTTAATCTAACATGAATAAACAAACAATGTAATACAAGTTGGAATTACAATCGCGGCGCAAAGTGGCCATCGCAAAAATGTCGTGGAGACACGAAGTTCGAAGTTTTCCCTTCGCGCCAAATTGCGGGCCGTATTATAAATTCATTAGGCAATAAAAAGAATCAGAGCGCCGTGGAAGTTATAATTAGCTCGATACTTCGGGAATACTAATAAGAAGTGGTAGTGAGTGGGAAGTTTGCGCGCAGGAAATTTTGACGGCGTTTCACACTTAGGTCCGTATTCATACAACAATCGTGGGTTCAAGCATAAAAAACGTTATAAATAGAATAGACAAAAAATGCAGTTGTTCAAAGGCGATGTGTTTAGATTACTGAAAATAGAATAGTCATTTAAAGCTATTTAAGGGTCATATCACAAAATTTGTCAGCTAAGCAGTTTTTTGCAGAAAAGTTAAATTTCAAAAGATAAATAAGAAAATCGGAGGCCGCTACGAAGTACAAATTTCGTAATCAGATACAATTGCGTAAAAACATTGTCAATGTACAGATCGATGGGCTGAAAGGAAAATTCAGTTTAGTGCATGAATCTGTAGGTACCTACATTGACAACGCAATGGAAAAAAAAACTAAAAAAACACGCTTTTACTGCTAACTAAAAAAGAGAAAATAATTTCTGAGTACACGGAATTTATATTACAGTAGAGTAAAAAGCGTGGGGTGCACTTTATGACGTTTTCATACTTCTCTTTTTATAGTTGCCAATAATAGGATGATTTTCACATACTATACCAAGCACCCCACGCTTTTTACTCTACTGTAATATAAATTCCGTGTACTCAGAAATTATTTTCTCTTTTTTAAGTTAGCAATAAAAGCGTGTTTTTTTAGTTTTTTCAACTATTACTTATTTTTATTTTTTTAGTTAATAAAGATAATGGAAAACTCTTATCAAATTATTGCATTGTCATCGGTACTTAATACGTGTGCAAAGTTTCAAATTAACCCGATTTCTGGAAGTTGGTGAAAATTGAGCTCAAAAATCCCGTTACATACATACATACATACATACATACACCCCGATCTAATTAAAAGCGTGATAAACAATATTGTCAGCAATGGGCATTTTTATCGCATTCTCAAGCTGGCAAAGTTTTAAATTTAAAAAAAAGATGTCGCCTGGATGTGTTTGCCAGCAAGGCCTCGCCCACTTATTGTGTAGCTGCTAAGTAGGTGTTGCGAGAACTTGTCACCCCTAACAACTTTTTGATACCGTCGGCGGCCTTATGATTTTGTTTCACGGGAAGAACCTAGGTACTTAGAAAGTTAAGAATAACACAGGTACAGTTGGGAAATAAATTAAAAGGGCCAAACCTTTTGAAACAGGTATATGAATAAGTTTTAAAATTGGGAGCTACTCGAGAGTCGAATTACAGAAGAAATATAATTAACAACTAAGGTACGGCATATCCGTGCTACTTAGTAAAAAAACGGGTTGCACTCCGGGAGTGCCGGCAGAAGTGAAAACTTAACAACCGTCTTACGGTTTTTCGATCAGCATCACGTGACCTGACGCGAGTTTCACAGTTTCTACCCATGCCACAAAAGTGCTCAACGCCGCTAAAGAAGTTTTCACTTCAAAAAACTAATTTAAGTAAGTACAGCTAGCATATACTAGCATCACCGTCTTCATCATTTTCATGTTCATGATGATCATATTATGAATGTAGGCTCGATGAGATGAACCTGTTTAAATTTATTATTCCGACAAACTTAGCACACAACGTCCACAGGTACGCAGGTAATGCACACACACACAAAATATTTTAAGTAATCTAAGTCATACATAACACAACACATGTCTAAACAAAACCTGAACATATAACAATATTTTTAGGTTGTGAAAAACATCGACTTACCGACATGCAAACTAACAACCTGACATTCATAATGATAGTACCTAGTCAAAGAAAGTACTGTAAACGCGATTCGAATTTTTAAATTTCGAATTTTCTTTTATTAGCATTAGCACCAAAACCCCGCCTCGGGCGAAAATAAAGATTTTAAGGGAACACGCAAAGAAAACAAGTCTCATGAAAGCTTTTTCTTGTCCACTCGCGTTACGAGGTCCTTTCAAACAAACACAAACTTCCTCAAATGAAACAAATTTAATTACAGATTGGCCGAGCCCGTAACGGCACCTGGAGCGAAACTCGTTAAATACAATCCTACAGCGGATTTTCTAAGTTTTAAAATCCCAAGACAAGATTCCCAGCCCTCGAGGCATCGGCAAACTTCGCACCCTTTGAAACGAAACTTTAAGGGCTCGAATATACTTTTTACAGATAATAACCGTTGCGAAAAATCTTAACGGGACAAAAGGGACAGTATTTTCTTTTCAGTAACAGCGCTATTTATTAAAAGGGACACGTTACTTATAAGCATTTTAGACATGTTTTTACTTGATAAAGTTATTCACAACCATTCATGCAAATAAAAGTCTGTTGCATTAAAAAAAATATGAGCTGTACGGTTTGTAAGCGCCTGACTGAAAATAGCAGCAACAATTCTTCTTCCTACTAATTTGCTATTAACTCTGTAACAGAATTTAGATGACGTTGCTCTTACGTTGGCTTTGCGTAGGTTAAATTTTTAATCCACCCCATAAACTTCTGGTAATTTCACGGTCATTAAACTTTATGTCTTAGTACTACAGCACATGTAGAACTTTGTAAGGAAGTCAGTAGTTGTATAACAATATCGGTTGGGCGATAGTAGCAATGTTACAAAGAGAACTATCGATATTCGGGACGTGTCCAAGTTTCCTTGCTGGTTGCCAAATCAACTAAGTTAAAATGAAACTTACGAACAAAATGGCGTTGTTCAATCGAATATTGTTTCTGTTTTTCGTGTTTATTAGCGTCTGTGGCAAAGACACGACTGGAGTGATAAACGCGGGGAAATCGGCCGATATTGACTATTCAGACATAGCGGGAGAAGCGGAGAGGAACAAAAATGATATATTGAAATTCCTAAACCAAACACGAGTTCAAGAGAAGTACAAAACGATGTACAAGTGCTTGCTCTCAAAACTATTAGGTAAGGTCCCTACGATACTATTCTATTATCTAAACGTAAATAGCTAAGCAAAATTAAGTTCTTTCTTTAAAATTATATCGAAACTAGCTGACCCGGCAAACGTTGTTTTACCATATAAATGTTAAGGGTGGACAACCCTTATCACTAAGGGGTACGAAAAATAGATGTTAGCCGATTCTCAGACCTACTGAATATGATCACAAAATTTCATTAGAATCGGTCAAGCCGTTTCGGAGGAGTATGGGAACAAACATTGTGACACGAGAATTTTATATATATAGAGATATTAGTTTTAAGACACAATATTGCATGCTGTAGTTGTACGGCTAAATAAGTATAAGTGTCTTTAAATTAAATGACCAACTTTGTTAAACCCTGTTTATGTATCGCAAATAAAAATGATTGATTGATTGATTGAACTTACTTGCATGCAGAATACAAATCCGTTGAAAATCAAAGTCATGTCACGATTGAACATTCAATAACTTGCTATTGAAACCAATAAAATAGCAATGGTATAAAATTCTAAAATGACTGCAATCAGGAAAAGTGGTCTTAAAGCGTCCAGATTTAACCTTTCTTTCAAGAAACGGTAATAAAGCTCCCAGGAAATAATAATCTAGATTGCAACGAGGCAACTTATTGCGTCGTTATCTTTTCATGAGCAACTTTTAGGGCTTTAATGTCCTTCCTTGTTACCTACAAGTACTTCACTTCATTAAGTAATCTTTTCTATAATTCAGAAATTGGGCTACTTTATGTGTGATTTCAGCAATAGAACATAGGTGCTTCGTTACACGTTTTCAATTGAATGATATGCACCTATTAAGCTACCTTATTGACGTAGAAGATATTAAGTATATATTTTTATCGTTTTTACATCCTAACTCTTAGGTAGGTACCAAGATATCCAAACAGCTGTTGTGAATGTTGAAACATTTTTTACTTAACTGTAGGTGGTAAGTCGGTCACTTGTTCACACGAATGAACAACTCAAGTGAGAAAGTAAACGCTATATCCTTTCACGCGGCAACAACTTCCTATTTTTCTGAGCAGAAACAGCTTCCACAAAGCCTACAATAATATCACGACAAAACATCCCAGCGATGCCCTGCAATAAAACACGACAGCCAGCATATTAGAACATAGCTCTGTAATACAAGCATTGCTACTCAGTGATAAACCGTGGGCATAAAAGTAAATAGGAGATTCCGGGAGCCTAGGACGCCTGCGAGCGCGGATTACCCAGAACATTTGTCACGGCCTTATTTATGTACGGAGCTATAAATAAAACTGTTCTTTTCAGGGAGCGCGCAGCAGAATCGAAGAGGTAATTCAAGCTTTAAATAAATTGGTAGGTTTAAATAGGTAACAGGTTCAGAGATGGAAACGGGATTGAAAAGCCTATGTACGCTGTGCCGGGGATAAAGGTACGTAAGATTTATTTTGGTTTACGGTATTGAATCTGTGCAGGTGGAATTGCAAAAGATACTTCGAATTGGTTGTCTATTAGGAAATATTTTAGGTAATTTAATTACACATTAACCTTGTGACTGAATAGTGGCCAAAATATTTCAATCACTTAGCTCCATACCTAGTCTCTGTATAATTTAGTCTCTTACATACCTCACTAAAAATCAATATCATCGGTAGCCTCATAGTAGTCCTACTAATAATTGATTAAATTTAAGCCATGTTATCGCCTATAAACAATTTCTTCTGGATATCAATTGGGTGAAAGAAATACTTAGTGGGCGGAGATCTTCTCAGCGTCGTTCCAGGGATGTTGAAATAATATAAAACGCCGACTTGCTTGATGAACGTATAATGAATATAAAATTTACAGAGCAATGGTAAGTGTACGTGTGTCGTGCGCGGCGTTTGAGCGAGAACCAAAACAAGGAGGGGCGCGAGCGGCGGACTGGTTTAGTGAGGCGCCGTAATCTTGCGTTGACAGGCTCCCCGGGTTGGAACGCCTCGTTCCAAGAAGTCTTCTTCATTGGGCAGCCGGCAGAGCCTATTATAAGCTCTTCAAAGCACTCCAGTTGCAGTGGTGACGTCTGCGACGCGGGTGATGCCATCGCAGCCGGGGTGCAGGCAGGAGACACGCCCGAGCAGCCAGCGGTTGGGCGGAAGACGGTCATCTTTGATCACTACCAGGTCTCCAATGCGCAATTCTTCACCAATGGTGCGCTTCCACTTTGTTCGTTTCTGCAAATCTGAAATGTACTCTCTATAATAACGATTCCAGAAATGCTTAGTCAAGACCTGTGCCCTTTCATAACGTGGTAATGTGCAGATCCGGGGTGTTTCCTCCACATCAATCTGCGAATTAGGCAACATTGTGAGTGTTCGTCCTATAAGAAAATGAGATGGGGTCAGTGGAGTTAGATCGTTTGGATCTGATGAAAGAGGTGTCAATGGACGTGAATTCAGAATTCCTTCGATACAAATAAGAGTAGTGTTCATTTCTTCATACGTTAAGTTGGCTAGGGATAGAACTCTTTTTAAATGATGCTTAACTGACTTCACAGAGCCTTCAGCTAGGCCATTGAAATGTGGACTATAGGCAGGACTGAATTTGAAATCTATAGACTGCTCCGCCGATTTCGAACTTATATCATCACAATTTGTTTTCAAAAATTTGGAAAGTTCATTAGCGGCACCTACGAAAGTAGTACAGTTATCTGAGTAAATGTAAGCAGGCTTACCTCTGCGAGCCACAAATCTGTTTAGGGCAGCTAAAAACGTCTCAGTACTGAGATCTGTAACCAGTTCCAAATGTACTGCCCTTACAGCTAAGCAGACAAATACACAAATGTAAGATTTAATTAATCGACAACCTCTACCTTTCCTGTCGGCTATCAAAATCGGACCAGCATAATCGACAGCAGTGTTAAAGAAAGGAAATTGGCTATGTAGTCGTTCTTGCGGCAGGTTCGCCATTATAGGTTGAATAGACCTTCCCGCAAACCTGCAACATGCATGACATTCGTGTGTTATCTTTCTGGCTAGATTGCGACCGCCTAGTATCCAGAATTTGTGTCTTAAAATGGACAACAATAACTGAGGGCCTGCATGCATAAGTAGAATGTGATAATGTCTAAACAATAATTTAGTGATATGGTGTGATGAATGAAGTAGTATTGGATGCTTTGTGTCGTAGTCTAAATTTGAATTGGATAGTCTGCCGCCAACACGAATCAAATTTTCCTTTGACATAAAAGGGTTCAAATTTAATAATTTTGATTTGACTGGTATTTGTTTATTTTTATATAAATAAGAATATTCGGTTTTGAATGTATCTAACTTTACCACTTTACATAATGCATATGTAGCAGAATTCAACTCTTTAATCTTTAGATGACCGCAAAATTTGTTACTAGGTTTCCTACAATTATGTATGAATCGCAATACGTACGCGGTCACTCTATTCAGTTTAGCAAAGTTTGAATAATTATGAAAATAGTTATTATTTTGTTCGGTCACAAAATTGCACTCAACTTTCGTCTCGGGTAAAGAGGTAGGTTCATAGCCAGGCTGAGCCGGCCATTGAGATTCTGATTCGAAAAATCCGTCTAGTTTGTTTTGTAACTCAACATCGTTCAAAAAATGGCAGTGGACTGTACTTTTATTAGAGTGTTTACTATTTGCATTTTGTGATTGCATCAAACCTGACACTAACCAGCCGAATTTAGTTTTACTCATGATCGGTTTATTTTTTCCTAAAGAAATACGCTCATCACCCAGTACATTCCAAAATACGTCAGCGTTGAGTAGTAAGTCAATGTCTGAGGGTATGTTAAATGTAGGATCAGCTAACTTTATGTGTTTTGGAATATTTAACTGTGCGATGTCAAAGTAAGTGGCAGGCAACATTTTAGTTATGTGTGGTATGATAAAACAATCAATATTGGTTGTGTATTTTTCAGTTTTAGAAGATATTGTTACCTTAGAACGCGCGTTGATGCGAATAGACTCGCGACTTATCCCTTCGACATCTGTCGAAGTTGTGTAAAGAGGCAATTTTAATTTTCTACTTAATTTTTCAGAAATGAAACAAGAAGTGCTACCGTTATCTAATAAGGCGCGGACGGTGTGGTGAATGCCATCACTGCCGACCACGTCAATAAGTGCTGTGGACAGAAGTACACAGCTATTGTGAGTGGATGACAAGACAACCTCTGTTTGTTCTGTGGTGTCGTCATCCAAAGACTGTGCCTCGTCATCGTAAGGCTCGGCATCAATGATCGGCTGCGTTGTGAGCATAACGCGCTTTTTGTCTGAGGAAGACGCGTCAGTCGACTCTTTGGGCATAACGTTAGATTGGTTCTATATCAAATAACGCTTGAATGTGGTTGTTAATAAGAACCTTATTGTTGTGATAACGTTCACACAATAGGTGCCACGCAATGTCATAATTCTTTGCGGAAAAGTCTATTGAATCCATAATGTTTGCAGCTTTGCCCTTTAATGATGACTGCAAATAATGGAACTTGTTGATTTTAGGAATACTATCATTGGAGTGTATAAGTGACGTGAAAGTATCATGAAATCTAAGCCAATCCTCAAAGTCCCCAGAAAAGGTAGGTAGTTGAATGATAGGTAAGTTTAAAGTTGGTGTACCTGCTGTAAGGACAGTACCTGCCGCCGATGAGGTGGACGCGTCGTCCTTGCCGGGCTGCGCAGAGCTGAACCTGCTTACCAACTCGCGAGCACCTCCCGACGGTCGCGTAGTAGTCGGTCTCGAACTGCTCTCGATACAGGAACTCCTTCTCGGAGTCGTTTTCTGAAATGTCCATACAACTTTCGATTTCAATCTGTAAAGCATCAAATTCCCCATACCACTCTTCAATTTTAGTTAATCTAAGATTTAACTCACTAAGCTGTGCTGGGCTAGGCTTATCGCAAGAAGAAAGAAGTGATAGGTATGATTTAAACTGGGTAAGCTTAGATTTGTATGAACCACGCTTTCTTTTTAATTCAAGTAAAGTAGCCATAATGATTAAATGAAGTGAGTGGAATAGGTGATGAAAATTGACAGAAGTTCATTTTTTAATTGTAGGTAAACCTGTAAATTAAAACGATTATAGCTTTCCAAATTAAAGATCACAAAATGTAATGAAAAAGAACGAATACTTAAAGGCGTATGTGCAGTGAAGCGAAAGCGTGAATAACAATCAGCTGACGGGCCGCAAGCATAGGTGGGCAGAAAGCAAGCGAGCAGCTATGCAGCGTAGGCAAATAACGGGACGGCCTGCACCTGCGCGCGCTCCGTCCGTAGGTACTGGAATGCGATAATAAAATCACTTGAATAGATTGAAATAACTTTTGCTACACGTAATTAAAATCCGTGTAGATATGGAAAGGTCAAATGGTCACTTTACAAAAAGGGGGTAGGGTGGTGGCACCATATATCGGCCGTCTCCTAGTATCGGCCTTTTCGAGCAAATGGAATATAACTATAGAAATAGTGTTGAAAGCTATGCTTGTTGTGTGTAAAAATCGACTCTATGTCAATACACATAACCTCCCATATTTTCGTGCTGGTGCCTCAACGATCGAACGTTCAGTTGGCAAAAGTGCACACGCAGGTACGGATGTGTTTCTTTTGGTAACATTGCCGAGTCAAATCCCTGAGTCGACGCATTGCGTTGGTTAGTATTTGAATAGCATTAAACACATTTATGGTAGTTTATTTTATTTGTTCTTGAAGAAAAATAGTCAAAGCGTGTTTAAATAGTACATTTTTAAATATAATTGTTTGTTTTTTACCAAATAATCGCGAGGCCGAGATTAGGGATCTGTTTTATTGATAAATCTCAATATCGTCCGAGTGGCCGATATTGGGGAAAAGGTTGAAAACGTTAAAATACACTTTAAGCTATTTTATATATTACAGGTAATATTAATAAGATTAAAACTAAAAGAACAGCTCAGTTTGACTACTAGATCCTAACCTCGGCCGCCTAAAAACGATTTTTATTAGCTACGGCCGATATAAAGGGAATTGATGCGTAATAACGGCCACCTTACTTCTGGTACTTCCTTTCATACTACCCTCAAACTATACAATAAACAGGAACGTGGTACAAAATAAAAACTACTTAGATATAGTAATTCTAATGTACTCCTGATCCTCAAGGCCTAGAAATCACTATTACAGCTGAAATACATGGTAAGAATGATGATGCACATACATTTAGTAAAATTTGTGAAACTAGCAATTTATATGAAGCAAAGACTGATCGTAAGAATCTGACTATGGAATTACCATCAATGATTTCAATTGGCTCCATGAATACTATTCATATTGCATCTGACTTTGACTTTTCTAAAACAACAAATTCTAAAACAGCTACGCCAACTTCTAGGTTTGTTGTATCACCAGCCTTAAGAAAACATTTATATGCTCCGATAGAACTGGATTTTCGCAACAAAAGCAAGCCGAAAGAACAAAAAATGCCTATTTCATTTGAAACCTGGAGGCAATAGACGATAAAAAAGAAAACATTGTGAAACAACGCGAGGGAAGAAAAAAAGAATTGTAGAACATAAAGCAGAAAGAGAAAGAAAAAACTTGAAAAGAGAATTAAAAAACTAAACCAGCCAAAGAAAACAAAAGCAGTAAAGAAGAGATTATGTATTAAAGGACAGCAATCGCGAAACTGATCTCGCAGATTTACCTACTCAAGACATAAATATGGAGAAGGAGAAAATTATTTGTGCTGGCTGTGAAGAAAAATTTATTAGTGATGTCGAGAAAGACGAAGATAAAAATATTGGATGTGACATATGCCGCAAATGGTTCCACTTAAAGTGTATAGTTCATCGTGGGCGAAATTATTTTGATGTGGCTGAAGATTTTACTTGCCATCAGTGTTTAGTGAATTTAAATTGAAGATTGAACTATAACAAAGTTAAATTTTCTGTTCACTTTATTTGATTGTTATTTTTATAATAATTTGTTCTTGAAGTTCCTTTATTTGTCTTAAGAATTTTGAATCATTGTGGTCATTAGTTTTTAATAACAATTTATTTTGATGTGGCTACAGAAGATTTTAATTGCCATTGTTTAGTGCATTTAAATTGAAGATTAACTTTAGCAAAGTTAAGTTTTCTGTTGACTGTATTTGATTGTTATTCTTATAATAATTTGTTCTTCAAGTTTCTTTACTTGTCTTAAGAATTTTGAATCATTGTGATCTTTAGTTTATTATTTATTTTAATTTCTAAGACTGAGATGAAAGAAAAGACTAAGTAATTGTGATAAATAATAGTTAAGAAGTGACTAATCGTTAAGAGTACCAAAGATAAAAATATAAAACGTTATCAGTATTTTTTACTTTCTTAGTTTCGTTTTATTGACTTAACTTCACTTTATAAAAGGTATGCCGATTTAAGGGTCACATGCGGCGGATGATAAGGTGTTAGATGCCGATATTAAGGTAAATCGGCATGCTCGGAAAAAAATGTCTATATTATCAAAAACAACAGAGGATTTGTAATTTTGCGAATGTAATAATGAAGTATCAGTATCCCTCTACCCAAAAAATGCATTGCAAGAAAGCAAAAGCTATTAACATTAAAATTACAAGCAGACGAAGTTCAAAAAAAGTTGACATGGCCGATAATAATATTGGTGCCATCACCCTAGATTTTAATAAAAGGATTAACGGAATTTTACGAAATTGAATCACTAAAATTTATAATAATGGGATTATATATGAATTATAATGGAACTTTTAAATGCTATGAAGGGTGCAAGGGACAGAATAAAGAAACGTTATGGAACGAACTCACAATAATGCCTTATCCAGGATGATGTTCAGTCCACGACGTCTGGCCCTGACCGTCTTGGTTTGTTGGTTTTTCAGTTGTAAATTCTCAGCCGTTTAAGGTGACTGAGACGGCATTCGAAGGCGTTGCGGGCATATAACGCTGGTAATATAACGCTGCGCCTCTAAAGCGTGAAGAACAGGATACCAGGATGCTCCGATGCTTGCGATTACCGTAGATCACGACGATGGTGATGGTTCCCTTGTTTGTAAGGTAGCTGTACGTTTCTTCAATCGCCTGGAACTAGGTACGCGTCGAGTAACTTCTCCGAAGTCCAAAGGTCGCTCGGTTGACCGTTGCGATTTTCAAAAATGGCTTGATAATGTATCCGGTATGAAGGTCCAAAACTGGGCGGAGATCTTCTCAGCGTCGTTCCAGGGATGTTGAAATAATATAAAACGCCGACTTGCTTGATGAACGTATAATGAATATAAAATTTACAGAGCAATGGTAAGTGTACGTGTGTCGTGCGCGGCGTTTGAGCGAGAACCAAAACAAGGAGGGGCGCGAGCGGCGGACTGGTTTAGTGAGGCGCCGTAATCTTGCGTTGACACTTAGTCTTGTCTTTTTAACCCTCGATGAATAAAAAGGGTGTTATAAGCTTGACCACTATGTCTGTGTGTATATGTGTTTTTGTGTGTGTCTGTTTGAGGCATCGTAACTCCCGCACGAAGAGATCGATTTCAGTGCGGCATTTTTTATTCGAAGGTAAATTTAATCACGATGTTTCTTTAATATAAAATAAATATAGATATACAACAACATCACATACATTGTTCTGACTCCGTGGTAAGTAGCTTAAGAACTTGTGTTACAGATATCATAATCAACATTGGTATTAACAAATAAACTTAAATAAATAACATATAACACCCAGACCAGTACAAACAGACATGTTTATGCGCACAAATGTTTGTACAGTGCGGGGATCGAACCTGCGACCCCTTGGTCAACTTAATGCCATTACACCAAAGTGGTCGTCGATCTTAGCTGGTAAAAATCCGTCTAGCCATTGAAGCTCACTGGCTGTTCCTGGCTCATTCTGGTTTTTTTATCTGGAAAGTTAGTTTTGTATCATGAATAAAAGACTTCTACAACCAAGGGTCGCGGGTTCGATCCCCGCACAGTACAAACATAAGTGTGCATGAACATGTGTGTTTGTACTGGTCTGGGTGTTTTCTATGTATAATATGTATTTTTTACAAAAAAAAGTATTTAAGTATGTTTATCCATTGTCTAGTACCCATAACACAAGCCTCGTAGCTTAATTTTGGGACTAGAGAATTGGTGTGATTGTTGTGAAATATTTATTTATTTATTATTTAATGATTACAACCTTACGTTTATGCAAACTTGACAGGTTCCACCAGGCGAATAGTGTCAGGGCGGAACACGTCCATCGCGGCGGTGCCGTGGCAGGTGTCCTTGCGGGAGAAGACCTACCCCATCTGTGGGGGGTCCGTCATCACGGATCTGTGGATCCTAACTGCTGCGCACTGTCTGCTCAGGTTTGCAGAGAACCCTTATAGTAGGTTTTATTTAAGTATTTCTGATGTTATACCAACAAAAAACTGTCCACCACTTGTTCATCATAGCAGTATTTAGCTGATTGGTTAAAAAAAGAGACTAATTTCCTAGTTCTACCGTTAAACAACATTTCTATAGAAAATAAGTTACATAACTGAAACACAACTATGGTGTGTTACCTGTATTCGATATCTACTTACGTTGATGTGTAAAGTTCTTGAAATCATCGGATCCAAAACCTAACCAACCAAAACCAAAAGCAATACTGAATTAATCCCAGTCTAGCACGGAAAGCAATTATATTTACGTTCATCTTACGGTTTCGGAAAATGTTATAACTAGCAAGACAAATCACGATAACAGAGGATAAAAAAGCCTAGCCGTGGACATACCGTAAAATGTAGGGCCAAGCGGCTATCTAATATGGAGTATTGGGTCTCGGCCTGGACATATCGCTCGGCAGGCGGCACCTATAAATTTCTTGAGTGCCGTCGTAACTCGGAGCCCGCCGATACACGCGGTGCTGCCGGGATTGGGCACAGGCCAAAGGCAACAGTTTCTTTTATGGACACTCATCTAGTTTTATTGTATCTAGAAAATACGTGTCCGCATTTTTGATGATATAAATGTATTCGCTTAGATTTTGTACCGTGCGTTTGATATCTTGGCAGATGCTAGCTTTGAAAGCAATTTATTCACTTTCAAAATCATAGTTAATCTTAATACCTAGATAGAATAGGTACTTTTTAGAACTAACATGCTTGAAATGTATGTGCTGGCTTCAGTCATTTGGCTTTGAGTAATGGACATTGCTACATGCGTTCACTCAGCTCTCACGAGCGAATCGGTAACCACGACTACAACACATATAGCAAATGGCCTATTCAGGTCCTAATGTTAGCCTAAACCGTTCATCCGAATTACTGTCTGTATTCCAAAGCTGCACACGTAGCACTTAACTCGGTCGTAGCAGTGAGTAAAGAGCCGTAGCAGTCGTAGTCAACCTCAGACGAGAACCATCTAGGGATTGTTAAAGAAATGTGCCCGTGAAAATAAGATTCAAAGAAAAAGTGACGATAGAATTCCATGTCAATAGCGGATCATTACATATTCAAGAATCCGCGCGTTCGGGGGCACCAGCGCCGTCACGTACGAGTCGCCCTAGAGGCGATCGCTGCTTTGCATTCGAAAAAAACACAATTCGAGGCGAAGGATAAATTGAAATTGTGAAAGGAACGCGATTCACAAGGGGCTGGGTGTCGCGATGGCCCGACGAATTTATTCAATGCGCGAGTGATCGGTGACTGAGGTCGAACTCTGTAACGTCTCATTCGTCTTGTTTGGTCTTACCAGCGCATTCGCTCGCACGGTCACGATTATGAGAGTGACAGGGATGACTTTATCTGAAACTACGGACAGTGGCTTACAGAGTAGGGGCTAGAATGCCGCCGGATGTATTGGAACGCGGCTGATTTGAAGTTCCGCTTCCGGGGATACGGGCGCGAAACTATCCGATACAATCAATCTGGATCTCTTTACAAAGGGCTCTAATTTAAGACTCTCAATTCGATTTCAGTGCAGAAACTGTAGGAGTACAGTACGATATAACGTGCTTATACAGAGAAGTATATGGAAATAAATTACTGAATACCGAGTTACTGAAATCTGAATAATAATGCTTAAACTCTACCAAGCTAGAGGTGAAGGCCTAGCCTAATGCGCCCAAGCCTGCGCCCGCGCATTATATATATATTGTAATAGTCCTCCTGGCCGATTTCGACCACGGCGGCCAATCTCAACAGAAATCAGCCAACTACGCAGGAAATATTATAGTGCACAAATGTGAGCGCAATACACAGGTGCACTCACTGTTCCATCACTCTCAAAGTTCGGTGAGACGGCAATGCGACATGACCGGAGAGAGATTAGGGGCAGGGCCAACGGCTTAACGGGCTTTCCGAGGCACGGGGGTGTAACTGCGCCAGCTTCCCGACTACGAGCTGTTTTTGAGAAGTTCATGACAGAAAACCTCAGAACCAATTTTGGCTCGACCTGGGATTCGAACCCAGGACCTCTCGGATGTAAGGCAGAAACTTTGCCATTACACCATCGAGGCAGTTAATATATATACAGCATACATATATAGCATACATATAGCATAGAATAGCATAGTTTGGACTCTTGTATATTTATTAAGACCACTTTCCTTACAAAACACCTTCTTCTTCACAGAGCCCGCTCCAGCGAACTAAGCGTTCGCCTCGGCTCGTCATGGAAGACGCACGGCGGCGAGATGTATGACGTCAAAGAGTGCTTCGTACACCCCCGCTACGTCAGCAAGACGAAGATTAACGACGTTGGCCTAGTGCGTCTGTACTCACCGCTAAGGTTCTCTGAGCGAGTCCTACCGATCAAGCTGGTGGCAAGAGACTCTAGGCTTCCCGCTGACGTGCCAGCTATTGTGTCTGGATGGGGGAAGCTAAAGGTAGGACTTGCTTGTTTTAGTAATAGTCCTCCTGGCCAATTTCAACCAGGAGATATTATAGTGCACGAGTGTGAGCGCAATACACAGGTGCACTCACTGCTCCATCACTCTCAAAGTTCTGTGAGACGGCAATCCGACATGACCGGACAGAGATCAGGCGCAGGATCAAAGGCCTCCCGTGCTTTCCGAGGCACGGGCGTGTAACACCGCCAACTTCCTTAGTCCGAGCTGTTTTTGAGAAATTCATGACAGAAAATCTCAGAAACAATTTTGGCTCGACCTAGGATTCGAACCCAGGACCTCTCGGATGTAAGGCAGAAACTTTGCCACTATACCAAAGAGACTGTGTGTGTCCAGTGTTTTAGTACCAAATCATAGACTTAACAGTATGATGAAGATCAACGATGTTGGCCTGGTGCGACTGTACTTGCCACTGCGGCTTTCGGAGCGCGTCCTGCGTTATAAACTGGTGGCGAGAGACTCTCGGCTACCAGCTGATGTGCCAGCCATCGTGTCTGTATGGGGAAAGCTCAAGGTAGACTTGCTTGTTTTAGTACCAAATTATAGACTAAGCTACCATCTTATCTGCAAGACAAGATCAAAGATGTATGTGCGGCTGTATTTCCGCTGAGATTCTCTGAACGAGTCCTACCAATCAAGCTGGTGACGAGTGACTTTCAGTTACCGCTCAGTTTCGTTTACCGGTGAATAGGGCAAATTAAAAGGTCTGAAACGCCCCTTAATTCGCCCTAGCATCATATAATCGTTGATACTATCATGTATTAGTAACTGACAAAAATAGCTCTCGAGCGTGATAAAGATACTCGTCACAAAAATAAGCAGTTATTAACGCGAGATAAATGTACTAGTGACGACTGCGGATGCAGCTCCCAGTAGAGAAAGACGAATAACAGCAATGTCTCCCTGGTCTGAACAAAATTTCGCTACGTACATTTATTTTTTTCATCTTCTCTCCAATGGCTGGCGTATAAATATTTCCTAATCATCTTAACAGGAAGGTGGACCTAGCGCGACGTTTCTACAATCCTCCACCATCAAGACGGTCGCAATGAAGCTGTGCAAACGCTCTGGTCTGGATCGTAACGCCATCGACCCCGCCTCCATGTTCTGTGCCGGCTCCTTCACGCAGCCCTCGCCTGATGCTTGTCAGGTAAGAAAAAAACGAGGTAAAAATTGACAAAGCAAAATGAGACAAAAACAGCGCCTTATTGAAGCCGTCTTAGGTACAGGGTACAGCAGACGACAGCACGTCAAGGTTAACACTGCTGCATCTTATGCGCTATAACATAAGAGCGATTTTGCAACAAAAAAGGGTAGACTGATGTGCTTGCCACCGTACCTAGACAAACTGAAATGGGACGCCTACGCCGATCAACCACCGCCTATCGGGGCCGGTCCGCGGTAATAGGCATGATGACACCTATAATAAATATTTTGAAGACCGTGGCGTTTAAAAAACATAGCCCCTATGAAGTGAATACAACCAATATATTTCCAAAAAGCTGTAGAAACCAATTTTTAAACACACAAAACTCAATAAATATTCGGTCAATTGACTCCGATTCCTGATACATGACCGTGACGTCACGTTCATGTATTCCCATACAAAATCTATGAAGGCAGACCATTTGATTGATAATTTAAAAAAAAATATGTCAACGATTGGTGGTGTCATCTAGCCTATTGCCACATGGGGCAAGCAAGGACATATCACTGAATTCTATTTAGAAATCAGCGCGACACAAATATCAAAAGGCAAAAAGTTTATACAGGGTTACTGGGTAAAATAAAAACTTTAGAGAGTAGAGAGTTTAAAATACAATTGACTGAATGGCTACAAGAAAAATGTTTTTACAGTGTGACTGATTTTATGAATTATAAAAAATTGACATGAAATTAAAAACATTAATGTAACATTATCATAATTTATCATTGTAATTAATATAACATAATTTATCATTGTAATTAATATGACATATTATAATTTATTTTATAGTTATTCATTCTGTCTATTTTAATAAATTTTTGCACACCTACATGCAGGTTGAATACTTGTACTAACTCACAACAACATTAAGATCTTTAAAACCTGTATTCTTGCAAATAAACGAATTTCATTTCATTCATTTCATTTCATTACTGGTAACTCGACGTATTCCTACAAAAAAAGGTCCCATCAACAAAGGGTAGGTGTCGAAAAATTACAAAATATTGTACTCTAAGCCCCTTTAACAAGGAATTTCGCGATCTCAAAAGCACAATATCTTAAAAATCAATTGCTTCTAACCCCTAGTCGATGGAACCTTTCTTGTTGCTGATTACCTCTTCTTTGTGTCTTTTTAAGGAATACGTCGAGTTACCAGTAACCCTGTATTGGATGGGACTGCCTGCGCCTGTCCCTTCGTAGAGCAGCGCCGATAAACAGATCCGCACTACAATGGATACCTACTCAGCTTTCTAAAAATAAAACATATATTCTGTGCTTTCCACAGGGCGACAGTGGCGGCCCCATAGTAAACGACGGGGCGCTCATAGGCGTGGTCTCGTGGGGGCTGGGTTGCGCCCGCGGGAACTTCCCCGGGGTCTACACGAGGCTATCAAACCCCGTTGTGTGGGACTGGGTGCAGGGACACATCGACAGGAAACAGGATCCTTGATGTTAGAAAAAAATCTCATAGGTTGCTAATAAATTTTATAAAAAGGTGCGATTCCAATCTGCAAAATATGTTATAATTAGCATGATGACAGATATCTCAAATAATTTCAAGACCATGGCGTTAAATAAACATAGCCTCTATGAAGTTGATAAAACAAGTATATTTCCAAAAAGCTTGAGAAACAAATTTATAAATACACAAAACTCAATAAATATTCGCTCAATCGACTCCAATTTCTGATATATGACAGTGACGTCATGTTCTTGTATTCCCATACAGAGACCGTTTTGACAGAAAATAAAAAGTATGTCAACGATTGGTAGTGTCATCTAGCCTATTGAAAAGCAACTTAAATAAACGATATTAGATTAAATTGTTCAACACCAAAGGGGAATAATTAATAGACTCGACATCAATTTATATATTTTTTTTTATTTTAAATAATAGGTGGCTGGTAAAATTTGCCAATGTATTAAATTGAAAATGATTTTACAATAAAGGAGACAATTAAATCGTGTATTTACTTACAAGCAAGCCACGTTAACTTTTTGTTTTGTTACTTTAGACGTAGGTAACTGTACTCAAGCTTACAACCAGCCTTGAACGACACAGAGAAAATAATATTTAAGAAGTACAAACAGCATAGTACAGCAAAATAAATAACTTTGTAACAAGAAAATACGAAGAACTACCCTGTGAATTACGTTTAAAATAAGAGCAATAGCGTGATTTTCTAACATACCCATGTACTATCTACTAAATCTATAGTGACGTTAAGAGACGTATTACAAAAATTTGACAGCTGAGCATTTTATTGCCGGATTCGGATAAAATGTAAGCTAGAAACACTTTTTTAGGACACAATCTAGAACTTATAATTTGGATTATGACTTATTTAATAATGTGAAGTTTGTATGCTGTTTGTGTTTTTGTTTAAATAAAAATAAAATAAAATCGATAATCTGACGCAGCTACGAAGCTGTCAATATTTTGTAATATGGCTCATAACATTAATTTCCTACAAATTCGGTTGGGACCCCTTTATACATTCACTTAATCTAATTTATTAATTGTACAATACCAAATAAATATTTATTATATTCACATAAACAACAAATGCGATTCAGGTTTCTAAATAACAAACTGTCAGGTTGTTCGTATTCCTGAAAGGCTTTTATGTACATATTTATTTACTTACCAATCCATTTATAATTTCGTTTAATCCTACTTCTTTGAGTGTAATAGTTAAATAACAGCTAGCCCGTGCCTAACTAATACTATTTTCCATGACATTTTTACATAATCAATTAAATATTTACAAATATTCACAAAAGTCTTATTCACATGCTTTACATTTAAAAGTGTTTAGCCAGAAAAAAGCTTTTTAATATGTAAAACAAACATAACAATGTTAATCATTTCTTTTTAGCCCAAAGGTAGGACTGGTAGAGAATGCCCTACGACGTTAAGTCAACCTTTTTGTACATAATTAAGTTGTGCAATAAAGTTTTTAAAAATAAAAAGTATGATTCTTATGAATCGGTACCTAATTAGACCTTTATATTTTCAACAAATAAGAAACTTCAACACTCATGACACTAAAATTGAACAAATTAACACATTCACGAACACTCCATGCTCATTACCGTTATATCAATACAACTTGTATTGTGTTTGGCAGCCTGTCTGCAAATGTGTTAAATAAATCTTGACACGCACCAGGCGTATGAGCGAAAATTAAACTAGCTAGCTAAAAATTACCTTCTTGATTTTCATAGTAGGCATGTCAGAATAACTGATACTCCATGCATGTTTTAATTTATTTATTTCCATAGTCCAATGTATGTTTTAATTAGAGATTGGTCAAGTACTCGGTAACTACTCGGTACTTGGCACACGTGGTTTTTCTATACTCGTACTTGGCCGGCTAACTCGGTTCAAGTAACGAGTACTCGGTTAAGTAAACTTAATAAACATTTTGTATGGAATAAATTTGCGTTTGGTCAACTGGAGGAACTAAAGTACCTAAATGGACCACAAACTAATGTCAATTAACAATTCACTAATCTAGCGTTTGTCGATTCCTTTTGGTTAATTACTGGACAGTCAGGCCGCTGCGGATCGTACCAACTTATACTCGACAAACTGTATGTAGTTCAAGGGATATATCATAAAAACATTATTATGTATTTGTTTATAATGTTGATTAATAAAGTAATGATTAATTAATCCAAAATAAGAGTTAGTAGGTATTTAATATGAGTCAAGTGAAAAGACAAGTTTGCGACAAATAAAACCGGCCGAGTACTCGGTATGAAAAGCATTAAACCGAGTATTACTCGGTACCCGGTTACTCGGTAAATCCACTACTCGGCCCATCTCTAATTTTAATGCTTTTTTAGCTCTATCTTAGAGCAAGCCTTTCTATTGTCGCCATAATAAACATTCGCTAACTAATTGTTAAACCAGAGTTTAAAATAAAAACTTTAAGCAGTGAAAACAGTCCAGGTAATAACATTTCACTATCTACTGAGCGATACAAATTACTAACGAATAACTATCTACGCATTATATAAAAATGGACATAACTAATTTAGTACATTTCAGTACAACTAATTACTATATCGTATAACAACCTTGTGCTAGTAAATATTGGTGCATTCATAATTAGTATACGAAATCTACACAGAATATAATTACAATTTAAAACTATTTCTAACTGAATTATAATGAAATATATTGCACATCCAGTTCTTTAAAGTCATAAATGTAAAAAAAAAAATTCATATTTATGACTTTTTTTTCATATGATATAAAATAAATATGTCATTTTTTACATTTATGACTTTAAAAAACTAGATATGCGATATGTGTCACATTATATGATATTAATAAATGTAGTAGCCCCAATCTCCTTTAACAAAATTATTAAAAAGATAATACTGAAATCCTAACTTTGAAAGTTTTCATTGTTATTTTTCTGACTCGCATATTTTTTTAGTTAAAATAGATGGATTTGTATAAAACTACTAACAGTACTTATATACATCATAATACTGTTTCACTAGTGGGGTAAATAGATAGCACATTTGGATACAACAACAACACAAACAATAATTTATATTGTTGGTAACGTAGTCTAGTATTATTTTCAACAAATCTCGTAGTTTGCCTAAATATAAATTGATATTGTATTGTTAAAATAACTTAACGAAGATAAGCAGAGTCTACGTAATCTTATATGGGTACATAATAATGAACAGCTGTTCGTTAGTGTCGCTAAAACTCGAGAACGGCTGAACCGGTTTGAATAATTTTAGTCTCGAAATATTCTCAGAAGTCAAGGGAAAAAAGATGTAAAAGATTTTTTTTTTTAAAAAGCAACAGGCAAGACAACGTCTGCCGGATCTGCTAGTAACTAAATAAATAAAAAACGGTTGCCTGTAAAGTCGGTTTTACGGGCGAAGATTTTACGTGACACCGATCATGTTTGAGTGGGAGAGAGACGCAAGGCATTCGCCGGTCCGGCAGGCCTCTCTCTCGTTCGGTGACTCATCGTTACGTTGACGGGCGTTACACTTTTTCATGAGTGACTCCGAGCTGCAACCTAATTTAAGACGTTGTCACGTCAAAAACTTTGCCATAATTTTTATACATAAAAACTTATAAAAATGTGCTTGATTTTAATACTAACCTTTAAAATAATCTATAAAATCAAGTTTAACAGACGTCGTACATTATAAATTAGTATTTACATATTAGATTCAAAAAAAAATATCACTTAGCCCGTAATATCATTAGGTAATACACTTTGGTGTGTTGAGATCGTTTAAATATTTTCTGCTATTAGAATTCGTTAAACTTAACTTTACAAAAGTGCGAAGGCACTAAAACAAACTAGACTTACCGCGCAACATTTCAGTACACTCAACAGCATCAATATATATATAAAAAACTGATTTATTATTATATGTAAGTATACAAATTAGTTGGTAAAAAAAAGATCTAACTTTAAAAACCATTAGGTATAAACTAACTGTACCTAAGAAGGAGCGAAAGAGATATTGCGTTTTTTCATTCACCTAATGTTTCTTTCAAACCATTTTCTTCTGGTAGAACCATCGCAATATACAATACCTATTGGTTATTCTGCTATTTTGCCAAAAATAGCGCACACCTACTCTATAAAATACTGTCCCCATTAATAAAAGCAATAAAAAAAAACACTTATACAGACTGTATCACGCTTTTCCGCTGCTGACTGTACCGTACGTTTTGATTTCACTCGGCAACCGTTTGCCGTTCTATTTCGATCCGTTACAAAAATAGCTAGCTATTTATCACTGTGGCGACTGAACCGTCCAATGGCGACCAGAGGTGTCAGGCGAACTGTCCACAAAGTCAAACGTTTGCTAGAATTGACAGTCACTGTCAAAAGAGTCTGATGGCAACTGTGAGGAGGAGCAGGCCGGTCGGACTGACGCGGCCTTGCGACGCCTAGGTCTTCTTCCCAGGCTGTGGGGGTCTTCTGATGAGGTGCAAGGGATCTCTCCTGTACCGGGCGAAGAGCTCCCTCTTGAAGGTCTCGAAGTGCTTCCTGTTCTTTTCGTTCTGCTTCTCTCGCCAGAGCGGGCGAGTGCGGCGGGCTTGGAGGCCCCAGTGGATCGTGAAGATCGGTGAGAGGACCCTGAACTGGTACCCGATTAGGAACATTTCGTATACCTGGAAAGGGTTAAGGGTTTAGTTAGCAAGAATATATCTTTTCAAAGTGCTAATTAATGGTAAACATCTCAAACTGTAGGGTGTGTCTACAGTTTGAAATGCTTGAGTGATAACGACGTGAGAGGGAAGTTATTGTAAGAAACAAACCCTTTAAAGCTGAAAAAGAGGACTATTTTGCTTTAAACTTCCACTAAACGACGCCAGCGCAGAAATCAAAATACATCCAAGTCGCTCGTAGTCTGTCGAAGCGACAACATCTCCTGAGGATGCCACGTGTAGTGGCAAAACGCATCGAGTGTTTTGTTGTTGTCAGTGTTGTGATTCCAGGTGCATCTTCTGTGTCACGTTGTGAGTTGTAGGTATTGTAAGTCCTGCGACTTCCATTTCTAGCCTTTTCAAGTGATTACATTTGGATGTATTTTGGTTCCTGCGCTGGCGTCGTTTAGTGGAAATTTAAAGCAAAATAATCCTCTTTTTCAGCTTTAGTCATGGATTTCCGCAAAGTAACGCCTGATTCCATCAACAAACCCGTTGTATGCCGTTTTAACACTGACGGTTGATAATTGTTTTATTAATGCTAATGTACATGTATTTATAATGAACTTAAACTATTAATACATGTAAAGATATGTAGATGTGTGCCGTCGGTGTAGAGTGCCGACGGTGCGCGTTGAGGGTCCATCAGTCAGCCGCTGTATGTGGGTCGCTGACGCCGCTCCGATGTTAGGCAATTTCCATGTACGATGCTAGCTCGTACAATGGTTAATAGGTTTTCTAATGCAAATAAAACGACAAGTCTTCTTTGTTATTTATTAAAAATGAATAAGAAAATAAACTTTTAAAAACTAAAGTAAAAAAACAATCACTAAAACTAAAACACCAACGAATACACATGCTTATAATACTGATTTTCTTTCAAGTCTTTTTAAATGTACCAAATAAAAAATGTTCTTCTGTAAGGCAGCTTTTAGATTGGGCCTGGTCTTCTTTAGAATAAATTAATCTTAATATCAAACTCCGGCGGCCTGTGTGATCCAGTCCCTAAGAGACGCTATATTCGTGAATACGGTTGGGGAGAGAGGTAACGCACACCCTCTCGCGAACGAGACCACTCCAAACGCGGTCCCTCTAAACACGGCCGGCCCTCCGGAGTCACCCTGCGAACAAATATGCATCATTTCAGCAACGAAATAAATGTTTAGGATAAGATGTCATGCAACAAAGTTACATGATATCAAATCTGGGAAATGCTACGAGCCAATAGCATTTATAATCATTACTAGCTGACCCGGCAAACGTTGACTTGCTATATAAACTATTGTGGACAACCCTTATCACAAGGGGTACGAAAAATAGATGTTGGCCGATTCCCAGACCTACTCAATATGCTCACAAAATTTCATGAGAATCGATCAAGCCGTTTCGGAGGAGTACGGGAACGAACATTGTGACACGACAATTCTCTATATAAGATTTAAAAGTCAACATATTATTGCTGTTGGCAGTATCACACTTTTATTATAAATGCGAAAGTTTTTTTGTTTGTTGGATATTTGTCCATCAATCACGCTGAAACTGCTGAACGGAATTTGATGACATTTGGTATACGGACAGGGTATAAGCTGACTTGGGTGATAGGATACTTTTTATCCTGATTAAATGCACCGTTGGGATAAAAATGGAATCGCAAGGCTCTTTTAAAAACAACGGGCAGTACAACGTCTACAGACAGACAACAGACGACCCCGATAAATAAGTTAAGTGATTTCCGAAAAGTCATACATCATCGAATTAGGATATAATATCTTGTTGGAAGTACTAAAATCTTTTTGGTATAGTGACAACGCCAGCTCAGAGGGCTATTGAACGAACTTAAACTATGGCATAAAGGTAATGTATGTTTGGCAGTAGATATCTTGCGACTGTGTGTCTCAGATCATACCTGCGCGGTATTATTGCTGCGATATTCAGCGATTGAGGTGTGACGTTTGATTGACGCGAGAAGCGAGTTGCGGCGACAGAAAGTCGCAGGCTTTAGCCTTTATGATAATAATGATGATGAACTAGGTGTGTTCACTTGGCAAGAAGACATGCCACTGAAGACACAGGCGATACGAGGGAAGAAGTATAGTTGCTTTTTTGCCTTAAATTAAAAACTGAGTTCGAATCCCAAGTTAAGCCAAAAACTCTTTCTGAAAATTTATGTCATGAAGTTATCAGAAACAGAGCTCGGAGTCAGGAAGTTGGCGGTGCCTTGGAAAGCACGCTAAGCCGTTGATCCTGCGCCTCATGTCAGATTCCCGTCTCATCGAACTTTAAGAGTGATGGAACAGTGAGTGCACCTGTGTATTGTGCTCACACTTGTGCATTAACATCTCCTGCGCAGTTGGCTGACGCCTGCTGAGGTTGGCTGCCGTGGTCGAAATCGGCTAGGAGAGTATTAACGTCTACGTAACATTACCTTTACGTTACATTCAGACACACCGCCGGGCACTTCCTCAAGGAAGTGCCCGCCGCAGAACATGTGCGTGGTGAGCGCGTCGCCATACGAAAGCTGGCAGAGCAATAAGGCACCACTGGGACTCGCCCTTCCATCATGATCAAAGGGATGCGTCTTCCACGGCGCTATAAATGTATACTTAACAATAAGTAGACGCGTGCTCACCTGGCAAGAAGACACGCCGCCGATGAGGAAGTGCCCGCCGCAGAAAATGTGCGTGGTGAGCGCGTCGTTGTACGAAAGGTGGCAGAGCAATACGGCACCACTGGGACTCGCGCTTCCATCACGATCCAAGGGATGCGTCTTCCACGGCGCTATAAATGTATACTTCATAATTAGTAGACGAGTGCTAACCTGGCAAGAAGACACACCGCCAATGAGGAAGTGCCCGCCGCAGAACATGTGCGTGGTGAGTGCATCACCGTATGAGAGCTGGCACAGCCAATGCGGCACCACTGGCACTCGTGCCTCCATCATTATCCGGGGGATGCGTCTTCCGCGGGGCTGTAAATGTATCATCATATACTTCGAGTTAAGGAACCTATGGCGCGGTCATGAAGCATATAAGTGACGTCCATTTACAAGTAAATCTGTGCTTCGAAAGACACGTAAAGCTTTGGGTCCCAGTTAACATCTATATATATTATTCGTCAAGCCTAGTCAAAGGTTCTCAGCGGCTTAATAAAATCAGATTGTAAGGTTGGTCACACCTTACCGCCAATCCGCAATGAGTCCGCATGGTGGAGTATGGCTCGTACCACCTCATTGTTGAGGTGAGGCCTGTGTCCAGCAGTGGGACGTAAAAAGCCTGATGAGATGAGATAATACTGCGATTCAAAGAGAAATTGCCTTATCAAAAAAAATATGTTGATAAGGTTCCAAGCCATCAACATCACTACCGTTAGCTTGACAAGTTCTGCGCTAGCTTAAACTAAGCTACGTCGTTGTCAAACTGCTCCGAGTCAGAAAACTTCACCTAGATTTTTACTTACACCCATCCCTAATCCAATTACAATTTATCATCATCATCATCATATGGTGATGGTATATTTGCCACCGAATTCTCGACCCCGCCTTGCCGCTAAATTTAGATGCAGTTGTCATTTCGTAAATATGAAATGATGTAATGTTATAAGTCTATAATAATACGACAACACTGCTACTCCGTATCGAAGCTACGCAAACTTCCTTTGTACAAAAGTCCACCTTTTGTAAAAAGTTTTGTTGTGCAATAAAGCTTAAATAAATAAATAAACTGCCGCCGGCAACCAAAAGCCGCACGTGCCACAGATAACTGGGGGCCGGAGGTGCCGCCGGACATGTATGGATGCGCCATAAACCAACCGTATAGATGTCACAGCATCATTGAAGGTTAGGTTCTACTTTAGCGTGAGCACAGCTCTATCGTAGCCGAACTGCTCATACTGAGGATGAACCGTCACGACGTTCTTCACCCATAATACTTACAGCCGTCAACCCCCATCCCGTCACCGTCATCCTGGCGAGCGGAACAGCCTGTCTCGCTTGCGGCAATCTGATTGATCTGATCGCATCGTTGAACGTCAGGTTCTGAGCTAGCCTTAGGACGGCTATGTCATTGTCAAATTGCGGCTGGCCGTACTGAGGATGGACCGTCACCGCTACGACGCGCACTATGCGTCCGCCCGAATCGCGCCGTGTGCTGCCCACGCGCAACCGGATCGCGTTTGGAGATACGCTGGAGAAGATTTCGCTCATCAATTTTTTAACACAAAAAAGGGTCAATTTTTAGCAACAACCTTGCCTAATGTGGAGTTATCGTGATATGTATTTTGGGTTTGGGTTAAGAAAACCGTGGAATGAAACTGGTGTTCAAAAAGGGTAGACTAAAATTACTCAAGAAATCCCAAAGATACAGGATTCGAATGGGTTCATCTTCGTTGGGCGTAAATAGGTAAAAAATGGGTCTTCTAAAACTTTCCTTCGATTTTATTACCTTGCAATAATAAGTTTTGTCTAGATTGGCTATCTATGATTCATTCGCGAATTCGCGAAAGTTAGCAAATTGATTCGGTCGCTGTGTCAGGGTTACACTCTTGAACTCGCGTCTCAAGATCTTGTGCATATCGAATCTCTGTGAAGGTTGATAAACTAATAAATAGACTGTAATTAGGTATAGTTTTCGATTACCTTTTTTCTACTGTTTAAATATGAAATAATCTCCTACCGTTTAATTTTTTTAAATATAGCAAGGGAATATTTTCGAAGTCCTCACTCAGTCCAAAAAGACTAGTTGGCACATAACATACTCATTCATATTGTAACCTTTAACTTTCCATACTCATTTTACCTTTCGTAGATAAAAGTATAACCCCACATTTTGATTGGGATATTGATTGGGAAATGTATTTTATTCTTCACTATTGTTTTGTATCCCTCCGAACAGATAAAAACTCAAGACAACCCATCTTCGCGTATACCTCGGAGGACATAAAAAGGAGGTTTTATGGCCGGTCGCGAATTTTATTCGGCGCCTCGTAAACTTTAAGGCCTGACTGAAAGCCTAAGCACCGAAAAATAGAGCCTTTTCGTCGAAATGTTAAAATATTTAGGAGTTTTAGGTGTTGGCTGGTGGTCATAAAGATAACTATGTTATTTTCAGAAGATGAGGTACAAAGTAGTTTCATTAAACTGAACGTCATAATTTGACCCTCTCCATTAGAAAAAATCTAAGCCCTAAATAATTAATGGATCGGAAAGAAAACAATTAGGGGCGTTCGAAACGAGGTTTCAATTTCCCTCCAGTAGAAATACTATATGCAACGTTCACTTACTTCTGAACACAGTGCGCCGCCGTCAACACATGGTTGGGGCTGATGATGAAACCTCCACAAAATGAGTTCCCATTGATCACCATGGAGACCTGGTAAGGGTGTCTGGTCACCGAGCTGGGCCTGCCTCCTATGATCTGTCCACTCAGCTCGGGGCATGCTGCTTCCAGTTCAAGGAGGTCCTGGAACTCCACACTGTCGGTAGACACATCGGTGGTCTGATCATTTGGAGTCTCCTGGATGTCATTCGAGCAACACTCTGCTTCTATTGCCTCTTGGAAATCTAAAATGAAAACCATTTTAACGTGCTAGTCATTAGCATACCAGATATAACATAACAAACAGATCTCTAGCTAACACGATAAATAGACAATGGTCATTTATGTAACACAAAACATTATGTTGGTGAATTATTTGGTGGAAACCTGACAACTGATGATAGATATACAGACTGATAAAGAGCATGCGTTATGCAGTTAAATTGGATGGAAATGGATAATGCATGCAAAGTGGCACTAATCACGACGGCTGATTTAGGCAAATGGCCGCGCAATGATTAAGTTATTTTAAACGAGAGCCAAATGGGTTCATGAATCATCCATACATATCCATCGTGTGTGCAGAGAGAAATGAAATGAAAATCTCTTTTTAGCTCTACACTAAATGAAATTGAAGTATTTTCGATGAACAAGATATTACGTCAACGACAAAGCCATATAGAAAAAAAAGTATTCCCGATGAACAAGATATCTTCAAAAAGTCCCTTTTAACTATAGCAAAAACTGAAACCTATTTCTTGAAATTGATTGTAATAAAAAATTGGCACAGACAGAAATCAATGCCACGTAAATAATCAATGTTTCGCTGATTAGACGCATTGCCTTATTGAAATTGAACCTGCAGATGTTTAATTAGAAACCAAAATATGATCAATGACATCGTTATAGAGTTTGAAGGTCAAATTAAGTAATAATGAAGCACTTGATTAGCTGTCGATTGTTGATTAACTCTGTATAAATTACGAGTATATACTAAAATTTGTAGAAATGGTAAAATGAGTATACGTTTTGAAGAAAAATAAAATGTTTTTGCTGCCATCAAAATGTTAATACTCGTATTTGCCATTGCCAAACAAGTGTTTGATATGAAAGGGGCTAAATTAGGTTCAACAAATGAATAAGTTCTAGAAATCCAAAGTTTTATAAGTAGTTACTTAAGTAGTAAACCTGATACTTACACTTCATTGCCCAAAACAATCTTATGCACACATGCCGCTCACATCATTTCATTCAACGCATTATACTACGAACCTTACTAAAAAAATATAAGTACTGTACTTACCAGCGACACCCAGTACGCTGAAAAACAGGAACAAAAGGCGTACGTCCATTTCGACAGCACTCTTCACTTTGCCGACGGCTGCGCCTGCGACGCTTGGCTCAGCATTGCTTCAGAAATCACCAGAACCACAAGAAAGAATAACTTTGGTGCTTAATACCACTAAACATGGCATAAAATTGTGCGAGCGAAGTTGGGGGTAAGCCACGGTCAAGGTTGTCTCGGATTGAATTAAGTTGTCAAGTTTAATGGTTAACGAGACGTAACGATAGCTGAGAGCTGAAGATTGTAGACGTTCTCGTTGTGAATAGTTGGTCATAACCCCCACGGAAAGAGGAGTGTTATAAGTTTGATCCCTATGCCTGTTTATGTCTGTTGATCCTTATGAATGTTTGTGTTTGTGACTGTCTGACCGATTTCAAAGCGATTATTCGAAAGATAATTTAATCAGTGTGGTTCTTAGCTATGTTTGATCATAATCCGCCGTTGAAGCTCACCAGCAGGAGCAGGAAGGTTCTCGAATGAAGACAACGCTTAGGCAAATAGTGTGGGGCGCCCCCCGGCTAGATGGACAGACGACCTGAAGAAGGCAGCTGGTAGAGACTGGATGCAGAGGGCGGGAGATCGTGCGCTGTGGCGCTCCTTGGGGGAGGCGTATGTCCAGCAGTGGACTGCAACAGGCTGATATGATGATGAAGCTCGCTAGCTGTTTTCGTGGCTCACGATTACGGTATTCTTTGACTTTGACACGAATTTGATTGATACAAATACAAACTTAACATACAATAGTTTTGTCGTTGCTAAAATTTGAAGAGCAACAGGAACGTAAGTCTGCTTTCATTTTGATGTAATCATAAGCAATTACGACAAAGCAAATCATCATAATCCAGTAAACTAGTCGTTATACTCCTAAATATATATGATCATTACATATTCATAAACTTAAGTCAAAATATGAAACAGGTGTTTCTTTGAAAACTATTTCAAAGATCGCTGAAGCAATAAAAATATGAAATCAAGAGCACGCAGCCGTAGTCGCATGAACCGGAAAACATTCGTGTGCACACACGCACACATGCTATAACTTTCAGGAGTTTTAATTGGTTCAAAGTGATTATTGAAGACTAGTGGCCGCCCGCGACTTCGTCCGCGTGGAAAGCCTTTATCTTAAAAATTCTTTATGAATTGTAGCCTATATGTTATTCTGATGTATAAGCTATATTGTGGTAAAGTTTCATTCAAATCCATTCAGTAGTTTTTACGTGAAAGAGTAACAAACATCCATACATCCATACATCCATACTTACAAACTTTCGCCTTTATAATAGTAGTAGGATGGCGCCTCATGTCATTAAAAGGTGAAAGTAAAATCTAATCTTTTCAACACTATTTTGATCTTTATAGTAATTTGAAAGATAATTTAATAGCTTTTCACAACATAGAAGAAATTCATTATCAGCTTAATCGAAGACACCACAGAGAAAACCTGATCCAGCAATTTTATCATTAATTCAAAGTATTATTTGATTTGACAATGAGTTTCAGAAATCACGATCAAACCATCACGAGGGGCTTCCGGGCAATTTACATTAAAAATTGACATAAAATATATTGATAACACTATTATGTAGTTTAAACCTAAATTAACAGATGTTACTTTAGGTTTAAACTACAGTAGAATCCCGACTATCCGAATCTATTTTAACCAGTTTTTATTCGGATAGTCGAAAATCTGGATAATTCCGAAGTCAAATTCGTAGTCGAGTTCGTAGTAGACGATTTCGTAGTCAAATCAAACAATGTTTGTTTAAATGTTATATTATGTAATGAGTTTGACATATGTACCTACGTCGTTTAGACAAAACGATATAAAAAACTATTATACATATATGTGGTTCAAATATAATGAATGACATTGTAATATGTTTTTATGTCTGTCTAGTTGCGCGGTGTAAAATTTCAAGTAGCAGCTAGAGCCGGATAGTCGGATGTTCGTATAGTCGGAATTCGGATAATCGGGATTCTACTGTATAACTTCAAATACCAGCTAGACTACTAAGTTAATGTTATTAATTATGTGGAATTGACATTGCATTAGCTGAAACTGCACTTGCTCAAATCGAATTCGCCCAAGTCGTCAGTCGCGCCGGAAATCGTTTCCGAAACATTGCACAACCGTTGTTAATTGTTCAGTTATAATTTCTGATTTTGACACTGTTTCAGACTGTTTCGAAATAGTTGGGATTAATTCGAACACTAGAGCTAGACTCTTGTGGTCTGTTTCTGATTCTGTCTCAAAGAAAGAACTAACAGGATATGAGTAGGTGTTTTAGTGGCTTGTAAAAAGTGTGATTCACCTGAGAAGTAATACACCTAACTAATATCTACATAACGATTGAAAAAGTGTATATTGCACATGAACAAGATAGTTTTGTTTTTATATGAAAAGTATAACGCCGTAAAACAACAACAAGATCGCCGCACGCTACAGTCAACGCAGTTTTCGCCTCTTACCGATAGATGGCGCTCTATGTTCTTAGCTCGCGCGTCTTCTTGAATTTTCCGGATAGTTAATAGTTTCTGGCCGATATTATGTTGTTATCCTCTATGTTGTAGGAACCTATTAAGGCCAAAGTTACAGTACAGTTAGATGATACGTGGTACGGCAATCACTTTAAGAGCTGCATGTCTAGGCATCACACCAGTGGTCATTAGACTGAAGGCCCGCTATAGTGTACGACCACCCTTATTGTTTAACGTTTTACGTATAATATATACGTGTAACCGCACCACCTAGTTTCCTTTCAACGTAACTCCAATCATCACCGCCGACCCCCCTTACAAGAGTAAATTTATTTTTTGTGTTCATTCATGCATTGATAATTGTAAATTGAAGAGTTCCCAAACTTTTGACGGTTTCCAAGTAATTTTCCGTTGGTTACCGACACTTGGACTGCTGTTGAAGCTATTTTTATGAGCGCGTGGCATCACTGTATCGCTTCAAATAACAAACTTTACATGTTTTCGTTGGAAGAGATACGGCCGACGCATAAAATATTTCGTAATGAGCTCGTTTGGATCATATAACGATCGTTTTGACTCTGATTTCATGCATTTCTGTATATGCGTTCATTCAGATTTCAAAATTTATCTTTTGACAGATGTATTGTTTCCGATCACAATAGCCTAGATGACACCACCAATCGTCGACATACTTTTTATTATCTGTCAAAACGGTCTGCCTCCATAGATTTTGTATAGGAATACATGATCGTGACGTCACGGTCATGTATCAGAAATCGGAGTCAATTGACCGAATATTTATTGCGTTTTGTGTGTTTAAAAATTGGTTTCTACAGCTTTTTGGAAATATATTGGTTGTATTGACTTCATAGGGGCTATGTTTTTAAACGCCATGATCTTCAAAATATTTAAGATGGGTGTCATCATCCCAATTTTTCATTCCTATTGTGACTCCTGAAAGTCTAATCAGCAATTGTCTGAAAACTGTACTAAGTAAATAACTGTAAAAAGTCTAATTTTCAAGTTAACGATAGGTAAACGTTACGATTACGTCACGATAGTTGTTCGTGCTCACCCCTCAGGACCACATACCTATGATGTAGATTCTCATAACATGTGGTATCTGTCTATGTTGGAAGTTATTAAAAACTAATACTGCATAGATACAAAGAAACCGAATTGACATAAAGCCTCGATTCGGAGCGGAGCCTTACTTTCTATGAAGGAATATGACAACACTTACTTTTATATATATTTGTAAAACTATCTAAACTGTTAATGTGATTGTGGGCATATATTGCACTAGTATTGACCCGAGACTTTGTCCGCATTAAGTAGTTTTTTTGGAATGCCTTAATTTCTCGTAAAACCAATATTATTATTATATATTATCGTATTTTTAATTATTTTGGTAATATAGGAGTGAAAGCGATAAGATTTCCCGGAAAGTAATTTTTCCCATAGGACCGCGTTGTTTATCCACGGTCAAAAGTAACTTATGTAAGTCTCAAAATATCTTCTTCAGTAAATTCCAAATTTCAGTAGTTTAGGCGTTATAGCGATCAGTCCACTTGAATTTTCCCAATTGGGAATGCCTCATTTTTCCGCGGTAAAAAGTAGCCTATGTCCTGTCTCAGGTATCAAAATATCTGCATACCAAATTACATGCAAATCGGTTCAGTAGTTTAGGCGTGATTGAGTATAGACAGACAGACAGAGTTACTTTCGCATTCATGATATTAGTATGGATATTGTTTTCCTCGATGCATTTTCAAGTGTACACGTTAAGGTCACCCATGACGCCATCCCAATCCCAAGCCGATATAAACCCGGTCCCGCCTGTACGTCGGAGGGAGATCGGTACCGCGACCGAAATAGACGCTGATTCACCGTTACATTATGCAGTATTGTTGTAGGTACGCTGTAATGACAACTCGGACTTCCTCAGATCGTGACCTGGTAAGAGATATAAAAATGAATTGCTGTTCGTTAGTCTCGCTAAAACTCGAGACCGGATGGACCGATTTGACTAATTTTAGTCTTGAAATATTCGTAAAAATCCAGGGAAGGTTAAAAAAATAAGAATGAAATTAAATGCCGTTTATTTAAAACAGACTTTTTTTAATTAACAATTACTTATATCAGAAATTTATCTTATTAGGTTGTTTTTGGGCTCCTAGGTCATATAAATTACATTTACAATCTATCAGTACGAAAAATGTGAAAAAAAGGATATTTAACTTTTCTAATAGATTTCAAAGTCAAAATATTCAGGCGCATTCTAAGAAATTTATGAAAATCTATATACTCGTATGTATATCAATCACTTAATGGATCGAAGGAGAACTTACTTGTCAGTAACCAGAGGGCTACCACGGTAGCCGCTTTCTGGGCAAGTGAGATTTAGCCCGTGTTCTTGCTGACACGAAAGAAGAAGAAGAAGGATGGATCAAAATTAACAGCGATCAACTAACAAAATGATTTATGCCTTTACGATGTGGGTTCTGCCCTTAAAGTTTGCTAAGACACCAGACGGCACTAAGAAGTGCTGGAGTGACCCGACGCGTCGAAACGACCTTCAACCGGCAGCGGAACGTGACAGACCTACTTCACGGCAGATGGTGCAATGCATAGAACAGAGCGTCAAATAGTATAAGATGCCTTTTTGGTCTTGAATCCTACCACTATAGTTTGTTAAAATCAGGGGGCATCTAGAACTTCTAAAGTGACTCTATGTGACGCCACGGAGTGACCTTCAACTGGCAGCGGACCGTAACAGACGTACTTCACGGCAGATGGTGCAATACATAGAGCAGAGCGTCAAATAGTATTAGATGCCTTTTGGTCTTTTGATTCTTACCACTAGTTTGTAAAGATCAGATGGTATCTAGAACTGCTAAAGTAAACCCTACGTGACACGACGGAGCGACCCTCAACCGGAAACGGACCGTGACAGACCTACTTCACGGCAGATGGTGCAATGCATGGAACAGAGCGTCAATTATCATTAGATGCATTTTTGTCTTTTGAATCCTACCACTAGAGTTTGTAAAGATCAGATGACATTTAGAACTGCTAAAGTGACCCTATGCGACGCGACGGAGCGACCTTCAACCGGCAACGGACCGTGACAGACCTACTTCACGGCAGACGGTGCAAAACACAGAACATGGCGAAGACACAGAAGACTGATGTTCGATATACATCTTTCACACTACTCACAGGAGGATCTAATCTACTCTATTACTGTTACATAATTTTTTTAATTGTATTTCTCTAAACTACGGAGAATCAAATATTAATTACTTGTTTTATTAGAGTTTTTTCAATATGGTCATATTTATTTAGGCTTAATAATACTTTCATTCATGTCAAAGAAGAATTATTTATTTTATTGGTGCAACTTAATTTATGTTATATATTTAGTTTTCTTATCCTCAAGGGTTGAGCGCTGCGCTTCTGAGATACAGACTATGTTTCAGTCTAGTTCAGACGCAGATGTCAGTTTAATTGCAAAATTAATGTGCGAAATGTAACTATAAAATTGTTTTGTATGTGATTTCCTTATTTGAATAAAGTATTATTTGCATATTATATTATTTGAATATTATAGAGCTTCGAAGATAAAATTGCATTCGATCTAGGTATCGGAAACTCGACGTCATTGAGATGCGGCCCGATAATTTAAAAAAATCTACGACATGGGTTAGAAAAGAAGCTGGCGAGCTGAACACCTGGACAGACTTTAGCCATAGCTAAAAAACAGACTGAAATCGGCCTTTACTTTCGGGAACTACGATATTTGATATTATATCTAAATATTAAGTTAATGTATTTTTGCGTTATTAAACACTTCCTTTCTTATTTAATTTTCACTGCACCCATTGCCTTCTTTCTGCATGACCTTGAGGTTGACTGGCAGAAAATGCTTTTAGCATTAAGTCCACCCTTTGTACATTTCTTGTGCAATAAAGTTTTAAATAAATAAATAAAAATATTTCTCACACACCCAGAAACACACAGGCAGAAACACACAAACAGAATAGGGGTCAAAATTATAAAGTTAGTACTCAGTGACTGCAGGTAATTGCAACGCATTTTTTATTATTTTAACAGTCACCATTAAGCCAAATATCTTATTTACTAAGTTTTTTTCAGCATCGGACCGGACTTCCAAAGGTCGGGGTTCGAATCCTCCCTGATGACCGGAGCCGAAAAGATTTTTTTAAGTGTAATGTCTTTTCCTAATATCTTAGTTTTTCAGAAATAGTATCTAAACCGCTTTTCTGTCCTATCATGTACCACGCCCGAGTCGTCTATTTATGAACATTGAACTAGATTATCGCAGTTCGGCAATCGAAAACTGGGTAATCTTCTATTCAGATGAGATTGTATAACGTTGTGCACGACTTTCTGCTTTGCGAACGAATGTCTAACTATTGTATTTTCATTTTCGTGAGGTTCTTTGTTCTGAAACTGAAAGATTCAAATGTATTGTCCACTTTGTGTACAAAGTCTTAAAGAGGTGCGATTAAAAATCCAAACTTCGCATAACTAGGTCATTTGTTGTTAATGTACCTTATTAATGCAACAAAAGAGATCCAAAAATGTAAAATAAATTGGATATTTCTGCATCAAGGACGGATGTTAAATTTTTTTTATATTTTTTTAATTAATGTGTAAAATGCAGATTGAAATTGGAAAAGTCCTAGATTCTTTGTTTCGTGACAGGATTATTTTGAGAGTAAGAACAACAAAGTGATATAAATTCTGTTTCAAGAATAAAATAGGCCAGGCTGAAATTGTAACACGGCGCTAGACTATCTTAACACGTCCGCGGATCGCGTTACACGAAAATACAGACTGCTAACAAAACTCAATATCTGCGTCCGCGCAACTTGCTATTTATAATGCGCATACGATCCCGTTTTATCGCACGGCTCTGCTTCCGAAATATTTTGTAAACTTCTAAGTACAAATAACTAAATACGCATGTAAACAGTTGTATAGAAATGTTTAAATGTAATTTTCTATTTTGAAAGCAGTCCTTTTGCTAACACGGTATTTAAATAATACAAAATGTTTAAGAAAACAAACAAATTAAGCTTCATTCATAAAAGGGAGGTGTTTTCAACTTTATTTTAACCCCGGTGATTAAAAATAAAACGGATACACCCAAGTTCAGCCGGTGAAGGAAGATATAAGATACTATAATGAAGACGTGACCGCTACCATCGAGCTGGCAACAACCACTGACTTTCACGTCTCAATGATCTTTCTATTTCCACAATAACAACAGTATCTGTCGCACGTGGTGCTCAAGTACTGATAGATTTCTGCGCTGGTCTGCCAAACGGCTCCATTTGGCGATCCGCCATGCAAACGCGCCGAGGCAGAGGGCTTAAGCTTGGACAATCGCTTATTATAGCTGAAAAAGAGGCTTATTTTGCTTTAAATTTCCACTAAACGACGCCAGCGCAGGAACCAAAATACATCCAACTGCAATTGCCTGAAAAAGATAGAGGTGGAAGTCGCAGGACTTACAATACCTACAACTCACAACGTGACACAGAAGATGCAACTAAAAAAATCCTAGCAAAATAATCCTCTTTTTCAGCTTTAGTCATGGATTTCCGCAAAGTAACGCCTGATTCCATCAACTAAATCGGTTATTAGTTAAACATTTCCGCTCAAACAGTAGTGCATGGCAACATTAAAATCACATTGGATCTGTTACGATCATTCAGAGGTGTCAAGAACATGTGTGAATTTGTAACAACCCTACTAGTACGAGAGCCCACGACCAAAACCATGTCTCATAGCAATACGGCAAAAACCCTATAAAATCGTTAGATTGTATGATTCTGAACCCTACTAGGTGTGTAGTAACGGTCGAAAGTGTAGCAACTGCGTGGGAGGCCATTTCTGCTGTGTCAAAAAAAAAAGACAGTCGGTATTATAGCAATACGTCTGATAGTGAAAATGTACATAGATTTTATAATTGTATTACGAAAAAGTTTGTTTTCAGACATTTTGCGCGTAGCATATAGCCTGAGCGCATTTTTGAAAATGTCAACAAATTTAGCCGACCTGTATCATAGCAATACGGATAAAAAAATTTTTCAACTTTTCGTATTGCTGCCATGATTACCAATAACCTGTTTTCAGACACTTTAAGTGTAGCATATACTCCCAAAAACGAAAATAACGTTTCGGAGTCGCCTGGCCGACGCCTCTGTTAAATGTTTTTTTTAAATTTACAGCCTTCATAGATATTCAAGAATCTCCCTTGTCTATTATATGTACTTTGACAGATGACAGATGTCATTACTTATTTCTTTTGTAAAAGTTACTCAAGTGTGCTTTAAATAAAACCAAAACTATCAAATCAATCAGTATTTAATTTCAACAGCCTCAGCGCTTGTTACGCTCCTGCCCCTTCCCTTCCCTTCATCCCAGTTTCCTTTTGTGCGATTTATTTCAGTCCTTCAACTTCAATGTTAAGGTTTCGGGTAAATTCTTTGTTAATTATCATCTAATAAATTCAGGGTCGCAACGTATTCATTGGTTTGTAACAGAAAATTCAAGATGCCTCATTACGATTTTTAAATGATATCTGAGTATCGGAAAGTTGTCTGATAGAGAAGGTGCTACACTTAATTTGTCTGATATAAATTTTTTGCACATGTAGACAACTTATTTTATCATGTCCAACAATTTTCAGACATATTGCTATGATACCGATCGGTAAAATTTGTTAACATTTTCAAAACGGTCTCAAAATTTAATGCGTTCACATTTCCGTCTGAAAATTGTTTTGTTCGCATCAAATAACCAAAATTTACTAATAAAAAAGATTTTCAGACGTATTGCTATGAGACATTTTTTTTGTCTCATTTTTAATTTTTTTAAGTGATTTTACGGGTTTGCGCTACACCACTAACGTCTGAAAAATATGTTTTCGGTATCTCAGAACTATCATTCAACTACAGTCTGCAAATCAGACATATTGCTATGATGCAGTTCGGTAAAATTCTTTGACAATTTTGAAAATTCGGTCAGATCAAACGCTACGCGGAAAATGTCTGATATTGGTATTTTCGAGTTCAGGATAATCGTATCTATCGATTTGATGCAGTTTTGGCCGTATTGCTATGAGACAAAAATTTTGGTCGTGGGCTCTCGTACTATACCCCATTCAAGTTGTTACCAAAGCTAAGTTATCAAATCTAAAAAAATACTTACGTAACGCACATCTAGTTCTTTAAAGTCATAAATGACAAAAAAATTAAAAAGGTCGATCTTTAAATAATAAAATAAATAAATATTTCACAACAATCACGCCACTCCTCTAGTCCCAAAGTAAGCTACGAGGCTTGTGTTATGGGTCTAGTACCCATAACAACGAATGCTTTTTTTTGTCAATTAACACATATTATACATAGAAAACACCCAGACCAGTACAAACACACATGTTCATGCACACTTATGCTTGTACTGGACGGGGATCGAACCCGCGACCCTTGGTTTTAGAAGTCCGACATGTGGACCACTGCACCAAGCGGTCGTCTTTAAGCACTCAATAGATTCGTATAAAAGGAAAGTTGTGGCATGGTTAACTAAATGTGCAGTATGTACAAGTTAAAACGTATGAGCTTTCAATAAACTAAGTATATGAGCTTTCAACAACTTTTTCATGACATAGGCTACCTCTATAAACACTTGCATAGATAAAACACTTTAAAAAACGATCTGTTTCCAATAGCATACGACAATTGAATTAAGTAATTAATAGCAGGTATGTTTATTAATTGTTCTTTTTTTTCAATTTAGTAAGTTTAACCATTTTATTTTCTTTTTTATCTGTATGTGCAACGCCTGTATGTTCTCTGCTTGGACCTGTGGTTGACTGGTAGAGAATGCCTCCGGCATTAAGTCCGCCACTACACAAATTGTGCAGAAGTAAATAAATAAATTAAACGGAAAAAACACTGCCATCGGACGGTCCGTTTAATTGAAACTTCCCGGACAAATTCCTGTCTTTTTTGCAATTTATGGTGGCCGAACTGGAAATTACTTGTCGTCTCGCACCCGCGGAATTAAAGTCGTTAATCCGGTGGTATTTCAATATCGGCCGTAGTTGCACTATAAATTTGACCGTAACCAATTACCGGACTGTCCGGTGGGATGCTATTTTGCCGGCCATCGCGTTCCCAATCGGAGTAATGGCGGTTTGTCATGGATGAAGAGATTGAGCACAAAAGAATGCGATAAACAGCAACCAGGGTAAAATAATGATCAACCATAGAACTTTTGGGATAATGCTAACGACACCATGAGTTTGTAACGTGACCCGTGCCTTTGAGGGCATTTCAGCCCCATACCCAAGGGAGGAAATAGCCAAGTCTTATTTACAGAACAATACAAAAATGACCTGTTCCTAAGTACCATAGATACTCACATCAAATACATTTTTTTAGAAAATGATGACTTAAAGAACATATGCCAAAATGTACTTTCAACTCTCCGTAATCGTGACAGACCGCACTGAAGGTTTACGATCGAAAATTTCACTTAAAAAAGATAAATTCGTTGAAATTTACATTTTTTTACATTACTTTACGTATGATACATTAATAGTTTTAACAATTGTATAACGCTTAGCCAAATCTGTAATCATCGCCTCTTATCAATTAAGAATATGAACGCAAAGTCAATCATTACGTGGAACGTAATCGCTGCGATAACATGTCGTAATGAATTCTTGAGTCCACGCCAGAGCGTGGGCGTCGCCTCGACAAAAAACATTTTTATAATTCCATAAAAATGGGACGCGTTTTTAATAACCCGCGAAACGCGAGTTGCTGAGCTATTTTTCGTGATAAATAGTGATTAAAAGAAACCGGCATCCATCAAAAGAACGTAAAGCTTTGTTAACTGATCGGATTCTGGGACATCGACATGATTAGCATTCGTCAAATCCACCCTAATTATAGGAAGGCTTTAGCATTTTAGCTCCAGTAGTATTACATAGTACTTTCATACTACAGCTCACTACGTCAATGGCTACTAGAAAATACATTTCATTCTGTGGAGGAATTCCGGAGATATAAGTAATAAAATTAATGGTAGATGCATAGATTATAATTTGATTCATAATGACGAATTGTGTAAATTATATATTAATAATACTAGTTTTAAGACGCACACATTTGCATACTGTACATAGTGTAACGGATAAATAGGCAAAAGTGACTCCAAATTTCATGACCAACTCTATGTAACCCCTATTTATTGCAAATAAATATGTGATTATGATTATCGTTCTAAGAAAACGTTTATTACTTCAATAGCAATCTACTTCGGAAGTAAAAAATACGTCCCGTATTGCAGATCATTACAGATTTTAAATATAATGCATTAAGAAGGTTTTTAACAAAGATTTTTTTTTATCCTTCCCGATAACCGGAGCCGAAAAGAATTTTTTAAGTGTTGTCTTTTTATAAAAAAAAATGCGTTGTGAACGCAAAAAAAAACTTAACAAATAAAAAGACAAAAACTTTAAAATCCTACTTTGATTCGCAACAACGTCCGCATAATGAATTTCTGAACTCCATTCACCATCACGTCTGACGTCAATAATCTACGTCAGGGGATCATCCGGGACGCATGGAAGTGTGCACTCCGCCGAATGTGACTCATAAGTCATTTATATTCATATCCTATCAAAGATTCGAATGCAATGATAAGGTTATGAAAAGCAACAGGTCGACCAGTCTAAGGCAAGTCAGGTTGAATTCAGGAAGGCTGGCTTCATTGACATGTCTTGAAACAATTAATTATGCTACTCAAAGAATAAGAAAATGTTTAATTTCGTTACTGACATTATTCTCTGTGTAGTACAACCACACACGTGAAATGTAGATCTGAGTAAACGCATACTTATGCAGAAAATAATTCATTACATACAACACGGCCAAAATTAGTGGAAGATTTAAGACGTGCTGTGGCTATTTCGAGAAAGCGCATTCTTCATAGTGTGAATAGATAACATTGTAAACACTTTGTTGATATTTCACCCACCCACGAAGAATAGTTTTAACTTTTATCGGTTTTGCTGATTCCAGCATCACCGAACAGCTGTTGGCGACAAAATAGTTTTGCTCGTGTAAAAACAGTTTTATTTTGTTTTCCTCAAACGTAAACGGGATCCGTTGACAGTTATTTCCTGTTCAACGTCGTGCAAATTGTTGTTTCTTCAAAATTAGCTCGATACTTTGCGTAATTATATGAATATTATTTTCTCTTCGAAGTAACGTAGACGTAACGTAAGAAAAAAGTGACACTTTTGAGATTTGAAATGTTTTTCATAACTGAAATTAACACATTTTTATTTATTTATTGAAAGAACCACAAACAAGTTTACAATACGCGTATGGTATAGAAATACAAAACAAATCTTATACAATTGTAAACTCAACATCGATGGTTACATTTTAAATAAACAGTAATTAAACAATCATGTGAGACTCGTTATCTTTATCTGTCATCTAACAATGAACTTAATTAGTGTGTGTGTCTTTTTGTGTCACAAACACAGAATCGTGTATTATATTAAGGAAACAAAGAAATACATGTATGAGGTAGCTGTTATAAGGTGTAAATGTGTGTCAGTGAATTAGTATTAGTCGTCAGTAAGGAGCTTTATTATTTCTTTATTGTAAGATCTGGCACTGCATGTAAAGATGTCTACGGAATAAAATCTTTTATTAAAAGTGTCAAGCATGCGTCGTAAGTGGGACCGAATATCTGCATTTGTCCTTGTCATGGCAACCGCGAAAAGGGGATTAGTACACATTGACATTGCCACAAAGCACATACTTCTTACCTACACAATGACGTGGCTTACTAACCTTGAAAATTTAATAACAGAAAACTGAATTAATATTTGCTTAGTATTGATTTCAGCGGTGCTGACTGCATTGCGAAGTTATGAAAGCATCAAAGCTAAGATTTTAATAACTTTGAACAGAGGTCAGTTGTAATCGTATTAGGTAGAGTCCATTTTTTTCTCGCTGCTAAAATGCTTTAGGTACGCATACCGTTCGTCCCGGGGGAGATGAATGCTTTGAACACAACAAGCATACCTACTAAAAACCTGCGGCGTACCCTCTACGTATAGCGGCGTGCCATGGGCTCCCGTTTGACTCTACCACGTCACGTCTACGAACGGCTCATCAATACCGAGCCTCCTATGTAGGCAGGTTTCCTTCGTACGCAGGACCTCCTAGTCGGAGAGATCATGCAAGGCACTCTGTGAGTCAGTCAGGGAGGCAAGCAAATGGCCTCCTTCTCTGGCCTGGCCGTTTGCCTCGTACCGCGTTAACGTTGGGAGTGACCTCTCTGGCGAGCTAGTCGGCCTTCTTCTGCGAAATGATCTCTTTACAGAACGAGGCCATAGCTGCCCAGGCCCTTTTGCCTTCAACACACCACTCCACCACAGCCGGAAGCCCGAGGTCCACGGAAATCACCGCCATCAAAGTGCAGCAAGGCTGTCCAGCCTTAGCAGGGCATACCTCGAGGGTATGCTGGGCCGTATCTTCCGCAGCACCGCAGTGATGACATCGAGGATCCGGCTCCCTGTTCATCAGTCAGCACCTGCACCAGGCGAAACATCCGGGAGCCATGACCTTTTTGCACCCACTTTTCAAGTATCGGGCGAACCGCATCTATGGTTATAGAGGGGTCTCTATGGATCCCGAACCATATTATTTTCCAGATTATTTTCGCACCGCATCTGAAGCTCGACCTGCACCTCGGCTCTGATGTGATCTTCTAAAGAGGAGGCCGGACGTTGCTCAGTGTAAAGGAACTGGGCAACGTCCCATAATAAAACGGCAAAGTATATTAAAGGTTATATATACTTTTAATTTTATGGCATTAGTATCGAGGTCGGCCTATACTAAATACCATGGCACCACACTGGAATAGAGGGTCAGCTGGAATCGCGCCAGGGTCACATAGTTATTGTTTACGTGCGTCTATTTAGCTGTGCGATTGACCTTTACCACTAATTTGTTTTCGTTATAAGCTCATTATCTAATTTTGTTGGAAATTGATTATTCAGGTGGTCAGTGCTTGCTCTAGTCGTAGATGAAACATCTGATTATATCTAAAAAACTGCATACAATTAAGTTATCTGCTTTCTAACTCTACGTGCCGGTATTTGTATCAAGCCTACCTTTCACATATATAGTTCTAAATTAGTTAAATAACGTCTGTTCGGAACTATCGAATTCAGCTTATAATCTCTACCAGTATCAGAGTCACTGTCCTTGTTGTTGGAGATAAGTATAGCAGGTAAAATGTCGCAGTCAAAAACCTTACTCTCCAGTTATTAAACCCTCCCGGTTCTTGACTGCCTGACTGACCCCCGCCAATGAGCCAGGAAAAAAGCTGGTGGTTTAACGGCGGGGCGGATTTTGACTAGCTTAGAATATCCAAAGATAATGAAAAGGCTTGGCTACAGCTAAGAACCAATGTGATTAAATTATGTTTCGAATAAAAAAACCGCTTTGAAATCGGTCCATCCGTTTGGAAGCTACGATGCCAAAGACGGACACACAAAAACACATACACACACAAACCAGTTAATAAACCAAAACACGGTCATCCATGGAAGAAGTTTTATATGACTATCCAAGGTAATTTGAAGAGCTACACTGCCAGTTCCAGTGCCAGTGCTCAGTAGCCTCATCCAGTAGCTTATCAAATGTAAGTATTAGTATCAGTACCCGCCATTCAACTTGCTCTGTGTCGGACAGTGACGGATCGTCCCGCCCGGCTAGTGTTATTCAGCCTGCAGTCAGCCGTTGTCGGGAGATAGATGGTGCGCGAGTCAGATCCGGGATTTAACACCTTTGGCGATGTCGTCACTTTACTCCCCGGTGAAGAAACAGGTGATCGGGTTGACGTTCATTAAAAGATTGCTGACGGACTCGTCTACTTTATATAAAAAAACGTTGTTATTCAAAGGTTCATATGTTATAAGTAATGGTTGTATTTTAAAAACAATATAAATGACGATCGTGAGAAGTAGGTAGATACATCAAAGTACGGCCTACATTTGTATAAACTTAGGTAAGTACTTACTTAATGTTGTGGGGTTCCCTAAACCATTAATATTTTTTGCATACTTTATAGTAGGTTGTGGACCTCCACAGGTTCCATGGCTGATGCTCAAAGTTAAATCACGGAGAGAGTGTTCATCTTAGAAAAACACTTGTTTTAACAAAAGTATTTTTAAACTTACAGAAAAACGATTTTTGGTTGTACATATCATTTTTGTTTGTTTGTCTATTTCCTTTTTTTGTATAGGTAAAAACCAAGCAGGAATCTGAAGGAACTCTGCTACAAAATTTCGTATACTTTTACGCATCAAAAACACGACGTTTAAAGAAACTCGAAGGTTTTCAAAAGGACCTGAAATATTCTACGTTCCGACTGAGTTTAAAGCAACTCGAAGTTTGTCACGTTGTGGCTGACATTAGCTTCTATGTATACTATCTACAGCACACGGCTACATTCAGCTGACCTGCGTGTTCCGCGTGAACCCGTAGCCCAGGAAGCGCTCGTCGTGCGCGGGCACGGTGTCGGGCGCCACGTAGAACGGCTCGTACAGCAGCTCGAAGTTTGTCACGTTGTGGCTGACGTGCGTTTCTAAGCTCTCGTTGCCACCACTCGCTTCCCATCTAGATACATGAGAGTACACTGTAGTACGTTACGTACGTTAAGGAATTTTTTTTTTTAATTAAAGGCTTCTAGCCAGGATTTAGGTCTTGACATGGAAGGGGCAGGGATAGTGTGAGCATCTATGTGGAATATGGATGAATGAAACTTAAGGCCTAAGAGCGCCTTTACACTAGCGTTTGTCCAGCGTAGGCTTCGTGACAACGAGACCTACACGAAAACGTCTCTGCTAGACCACAAGAGTACGCGGTCTAAGAATCTAAAGATCTAAGGATTAGGTATACACGTACCAGATTATAACTCGGAGAAACGTATACAACAAGATAGTAAGCAGATCTTTTTAGAACATTACAACGAAGTTCTAAAGTTGAAAAGAAACCTGTCCAGTAACTTATTAAGCTACGAATTAAAAAGTGGTTGTATCAAAATATAGATGTCGAAATAGCTGTCGTCGCGAACATTTCACAGACAAGTGCAATGCAAAATTGTACAGTGTAGATTCGTAAAATACTCATAATAATACTCACCTAGAAAAGTTGGAAGCATACTGGTTATAAATAAACACCTTCCTATGGAAGGGTATCGCCAACTTGTTCTTCGAGAGCCGCAGCAGCTCAGACTTGTTCGCGGGAAAGTTGGCGACTCTTCTATCCAGCTCGTATGTGGGTACCACATACGCACACAGTGGGCACTTCGGTGCAGAAGCTAGGAACTTGTCCAGTGCCTCTGACATACCTCTAGAAGGTACTATGTCAACGTCCACTAAGAATACATAAGGAGTCTGACAGTTTCTTCGTGCTAAATTCCTCAAATGGTTCTGAGGGTATGGATGCCTCGCTCTCCAAGCTACGGTGTCCGCGCGTCTTTCGCCTGGTGGTAGGGGTTTAGCGTCACAATCTTTCGCCCAGTTAGGAACTGTCCCTTGGACTGCCGGTCGCTCAGCTGAAGTGGCCACATGTATCGCTAGTCGCGAGTATATTTCAGGCTGGCATCTGAACAACCAAGTTGCGAATGCTCTGAGAAGCCTCAGTTCGTCTCCAGCCACGAAGACAGCGACCGATATTGGACCGGTCCAGTGCGCTGCTATTCTAAGAAGTTCGTGTAGACGCTCTATCGAGCTCTGGGTGGCGAGGCAGACTTGTCTGTTCATGGAGATATCTGCGTACATCTCTCCTACGGCGGCGTAGTCGAACATTCTATGGAAAAAATGATATATTTGAATACACTATATTTGATAGCAAAACATTACAAGGCTGGGATCTAGGAAGACAGTAATTATGACGATGACAACGAGACCAATAATTTTTTACAGTTGGCCACTATAATCTAATGAGAAAGCTGCTGATACTTTTCATTCTTCCGTACTGCTGTTTATACCTGAAAGAGCGAGAGCCGTCCCAGCGGCCAAGGCGGAGGTCGAGGCGACCAAGAGGATCGTCGTCAATCCCACCAGCTGCGTCAAGGGAGGGCTCGCATGTCGCTGGCTCGGGCGCTGGCGGCGTATTCTGTACAGGACACGCAGGTGGTCGCAGGAGCCAAACGTTGGCAGCCGCGTTGTAGATTATGAGAGCTACGGCCGCGATAGTCACTATGCTCCACTGGCAGCGACAGCGCCACTGTTGGTAACATATGTATTAATTCATAAGAGATCAGGCGCAGGACCAACGGCTTAACGTGCTTTCCGAGGCACGAGGGCACCGCCAACTTCCCGACTCCGAGCTGTTTTTGAGAAATTCATGACAGAAAATCTCAGAAACAGATTGCGTCTCACCGAGCTTTGAGAGTGATAGAACAGTGAGTGCACCTGTGTATTGCGCTCACACTTGTGCACTATAATATCTCCTGCGTAGTTGGCTAATCTCTGCTGAGATTGGCCGTCGTGGTCAAAATCGCCCAAGAGGACTATTATTATTATAATTCATTAGAGTACAAATCTTACATAGGTAGAATTGGCATCTACCTAGATACCGATTCACGCAGAAATATGTACAATTTCTGTTTTATGACTAAAATCAGGGGTCGTCAACTGGTGGACCAAAATTCGGGCTGCTGATCTTAAGATTTCTCTTGACCCAAGACTAAGCCCAACGAGGCAAAGACTGAGTCTACGATAGAAGATGCCCGTCCACTCTAGCTTTTAAAATTTCTAGGTTGTAATTGCAGTGAAACACTGACGCAGAAAGTGAGTTCCACTCTTTTGCAGTGCGTATCAGAAATGAGGACTACGTTCGTTCTTTTTTAAGTAAATAATACTTTATTACTACAAGACTCACGTCTTTTATATATATCAATTTAGTAGTTTTAGACCGTCAAATAGGCGGAGCAAAAGGCGATCGTTTCTATTCCAAGTCACAATTGCTAAAAAACCTAAAGAACGCATCTCAAAATAAATAAAAAACTGTTTGCAAACAGTGTTGGGTTAGGGTGTGGACCCTAGTTTGGTAATTCTTCAACTGCAAAATGGTGGTAGAAGAAAACATACCATCTTGTCCCTCCGAGTTTTTCCCATTGTCGGTGTAGTTTCATGTAACCCATTCCACCTGGGCGGCCGTCATCATCTGACTTGGGCGTACATGACTCAGCAGTTCCTGTGTCTGTTGAGAGACTACTATTACCTTATCTGTAAAAAAGCACAAAACATCGGTAATCAACACAATAATTACATGTTACAATGGAAAGATAAACTTTATGGTAATTGTACCGTGTATCGTAGTTACGAGTAGATACGAAAAAGCGGTCAAATTAAAGTATCGATATTTAGAATTGTGTAGCTACTGATGTTTATCTTTCTAAATACAGAAATTACGAATAACAAAGCTACGGTTTTGTGTGACGATATATTAACCATTAACCCAATAACCTGCGTATCGCCTATGAATTTGGTTTAATTAATGCTATTAATAATATACTAAATCAAGATCGGATTGTAGCACGTAACATTAAACTTACTTGACGTAGGTACAACCTACTTAGTAGCACAACAAACCAATTGTAAACGCTACTGAAGTCTTATCTTTCTCCTTAAACTCTAGTAAGAATGAAAAGAAATCGTTTTAATTTTTTTTGGAGGAAAGTAGGTAAATACTCTGAGATATTCAATAAAGTAAAGATATTATACTTGTAAGGGCACCGTTTCTGATTTTTGGTCAAGCTACATTAGTAATGTGTTCTGTAAACATGCAGATAAATTTAAAGTAGCCACTAATAAAGGAATAAACAGAGAGATAGGTACTGTGATTTGAGGCTTTCGACACTAAATAATCATTGAATGACATGAAATAATACGCACAATGTTCAACCCTTATAAAATTTACCGACAATCGTAAGTTTATCTATTTTAAAAGGCTGGCAGGTGTGCTTGGACTCAAACTGAATAATTAATAACAACTGCAATATATTTTTGAGGTTAAATCCCTCATATAGCACGTATGTCTTCACTAAGTCCTGCTAAATTGACGAGAAACAGCGAGTTCACACATATACATGACATAACAATTTAAAAGTCAACGTTAACGCTAATGACTTACCTGTCAGATATTTGGTGCCAGTGAGTTATTTTTCGGATTAAAATACTTTGGTTTAGGTAACAAAAACATAAGACAGATGGGTGGTTATACATAGCCAATGCGCAGGACGAATATTCAGACATGCGCACCACTCAATATGGGGTTTTGGTTAGACACATATACTTACATACGAACAAACACATTACTCAGAGAATACCAATTTAAATGAAATTCAAAACTGTAATTACGTTCATAACCGATAAAACTATTTTATCTGAATTAATTACCATTATGATGAAGAGGTGACCCGGCGCAGCTGCGGCTGGCCGGTTTTCATTTATTTAATCATGTAAATTGATAAGTAAGTACCATTGAGTTATGTATTATTACTACGTTATACGATTGTAGCTCGTAAAATTGAAAAATTTAATTAAAAATAATCTATCATTTCATAAATAGTTTTGAATTCAAAACTGTAAAATAGGGCAATAACAGTAAACTAGAAGAAGCTACATTAGGACCTACAGGCATGCCTATACAGATAATAGTAGATTGTATCATGAGGAAGCAAAATAATATTTTTACGGCGAGGGCGCTTTTTTGAATCCAGAGCGAAGTGAGGGATTCAAAGTACGTCGCCCGAGCCAAAAATATATTTGCGTCCAAATGATACACTCTACTTTTCATCACCCTCTATGAGAAAATAAAAAGCGGCTCAGTTTTAATAAAATTTAATTATTGAATAATAATATTTATATAATTTATCAAAACCAAGAACTTGAATGTGAAAATTTATGAAAACGCGGGCCGTAGTTCGCGCGTTTTTTTTTTACTCAGTTGCCAGCGGCGGCGGCGGGGCGATGGTCGACGGACGTGCCGTCTAACCAGCCAGTCTCTTGCGTTCGGCAGGAAACTCTAAGATGTTCCAAATTCAATAAGTGCGAGCAAAAGAATTTTTGGTCGCACTTATTTCAATAAAGAGGACCAAAATCTCATTTCTGCCCGCTGGACAGTCAGTGGCAAAGAGTAGAGTAATAGTACCTATGTCGCTTAGAAGCATCACCTGTGAGCGCACATAAAGGCGACGAAAATCGTCTTTTTCGAAAAGATGGGATGAAAAAACTATAACTTCGTACAAGTTTAAGGTTCGTTAAAAAAAACATTTTCTAGTTAGTGGTCATTTAGCCCGATCTAGCCCTTTGTAGCCTCTTCAAAAGCCCCAATTCAAAAATGGAGGTGGCAACACTGTTCAACAAACTTAACCTACCTACCCTTTCTTTTCTTGCCTATCCGCCTCTGCTCAAGCTCATGAGAAATTCGGTAATACACTGGTCTACCCAAGAAAGACTCATTTAATGTCAAAGAATATTTATACTCAAAAAGAGTTTAATGTAAATGTGTAACTAAAATAAAAAAGTATTAAAAATTCTGATGTCATGCCCATTTTCAAAACTTTTTTGGCGGGCGTGTCGGACTGGCGCTCGCGCGTTTCGTATCTGCTTCATTGTGTCTGTTAAACGCCATTTGAATTGTCGAGCCTGTGAGTATAGAAGTGCCCACTGAAAAAAAAAAAGAAATCACATTATTTTATCCAGCCCTAGTAATTCGTATGAATTATTTGAATATTCAAAGGCTATCAAAAGTATATTTCATAAATAGTTTTGATACCTACTTGTTTAAAAACAAAACGCAATTATCAGCTGTTACGTTCTGACATTGACAAATCAGATAAAAAATATATGAAAATGCAGATTGCAGCACGCCCTCCCTCCTCAATAGCTCATAGTCGGAGTGAGGTTATGAATGTATTTTCTTTTCCAAAAGTTTATTAATCATAATTATACTTATTTGATTTATCGGTAGACAAATATAAAGATTCAAGTGTTTGATATATTCTAGTTAAAATGTTTAAGATTCCGAACTGGGAAGATGATGTCCCACAAAGTAAAGTTGATTTTGGGAAAAGTAACAAGGTTTGTTTATTTTGGTTTTAATCGTTTTAATTCAGTTCCTTCAGCGTACAGTGTGTATTATTACTGTAAGTTTGATTTATTTTATTGGTACTATTAGGTCTGATATTCCGTAAGGTTGTTTTTTTTAATCGCGGGAAAAACTGACCAACATAACCTAACAATTTTGTGTTGCAGAAGAAAAAAGATAAACAGGTGAATGAAAATGTAGTGGGTCCATCAAAATCACAAAATCAGCTAAGCCCCAACAAAATTAAGAAAAAAAAGAAGAACCAGAATACTGTCGGCAAAAACACCACCATCCATATGAAATCTAAAGCGAATGGATTCTCTAAGCCTCATAGAGAAAGTGGGAATACGAATATCGTCAAAAATAAAAACTATAGACCGAGTACACATGTCATAAATCAACAAAACCAAAGTCCTAAGACATTCAATAATAACAAGCAACCCCAGCAAAATGGAAGCACAAGTCATAGCGGACAAACAGAACATTCATCAAATATGTCTAAAGATAAACCTAAAAAGAGAAAATCTAAGAAACGGAAGTTAAATAGTCAGGAAACTACTTCTGAAAGTGAAAGTCAAGTGCAAGAAAATTTATTAGAAGACACTGTTGATATAAGTGTACCAAGTAAACCCAAAAAGAAGAAACTCAATGATCTTGATCCATCATCGGCTCCAACAAAGAAAATTAAAAAAAGCAATCTAGAACTAATGCCACATTTATCTAAAGAAGAAAAAAAGAAAGAAAACTTAAGAAAAATGTTAGAGAGCAATAGAAACACTATAAATGTTAGCGGAAACAAGCTTCGGGAGCGTATGTTGGAGCGGCTCAAAGGTATCATACATCATTCTTTTTCAAACATATTTATTTATATATTTAAAACTTTATTGCACAAGAAATGTACAAAGGGTGGACTTAATGCTAAAAGCATTTTCTGCCAGTCAACCTCAAGGTCATGCAGAAAGAAGGCAATGAGTGCAGTGAAATTTAAATGAGAAAGGTAAAGTGTTGAATAACGCAAAAATAAATTGACTTAATATATAGGTATAATATAATATAATAATCATAATATCAATACATAAAAGTAAACATTAAATTATATTTATTTTTGTTGTATCTTTATACTTCATGATTTGTTGTATTGCTGAAAATATATTTTTATATTTTCAGCTGCCCAATTTAGGTTTCTAAATGAAAAGCTCTACACAACATCAGGGTCTGAAGCTCAGAAGTTGTTCCAGTCAGACCCTGAGGCTTTTCACACGTATCACCAGGGCTACCAACAGCAATTAAAGAAATGGCCAGTAAATCCATTAGACTTGATTGTCAAGAGGATATCAAAAATGTAAGTTGGAGTTTGTTTCTATGAACTCTTAGGGTAGGCTAGGATAGGATAGATTATATAGGCAAAGGTATGCATTTTAATGACTAACACATAATGCAGTATTCACTCAATCTGAGCTTATTTAAAATAGGACTTCTTTTGTAAGCCTTTTGTGAAATAATTTTAAAAACAGTATACATTTCAAATAAATATCTTGTCATACTAACTTATTCCTCTTACAATTAATAGTCCAGTCAGTCAAGACAATCAATTCATCATAATTCCAAAAGTTTTCAAATTTTGATGTAAGGTCGGGAATGGTATTAAAACAAACTATAAAATTTTGCAACCTGTTCTGCGGTCCGGAACATTGTTAAAAATGCAATAAATGATAATTTGCTCAGTTCTTGAGACCAAAATTCCAAAAGTTCTGCAAAGTTGGAGTGGTGTTAAATATATTATTTTACATCACGTGTCAAATTTGCAACCAATTTAAGTGTACGGAACATTTTTTGTTATATTTTTCGTTCGGTATATTTTTCCGATATATGTGTCAAGTTTGCAGAACTTTTGGAACGTTTTCATTCAGTTTAATAAAGAAAAACATTAATTTTCAATAACAAAAAATGTTCCGTACACTTAGATTGGTTGCAAATTTAATACGTGATATGAAATATTATATCGAAAACTTCCCCAAGTTTGCAGAACTTTTGGAATTTTTTTCACGACCATACAGCAAAAATTAATTTAATTGTAATTTTAACAATGTTCCGGACTGCGGACAAGGTTGCAAAATGAGATTTATTGTCGTCCCAATGTACCATTCACTTGACCGAAGTTTAAAAACTTTTGGAATTATAGTTAAATTTTCGATTTCGAATGTCTATAATGACTGGACTATAAGCTTATTAACATTGTTTTAATGTTTATAAGTGAGGCAATCTGGAGTGCATAACTTTTTTTTCCGCTAAGATGCTACTGACATCCGTCTTGTGTATTGTCCTTATTTCTGTGAAACATGATTTCAAAGATCCTGCTCCTAAACAGTGCCCTTCTACTACTTACTGTTGATTTACTCGCAGGCCCAAGACTCACTTGATAGCGGACATGGGCTGCGGCGAGGCGAAATTATCTAAGCGCATCCACCAGAAAGTCAGATCGTTCGACCTGGTGGCCACGGCGCCGGGCGTGGAGGCGTGTGACATGGCGCGGACGCCGCTACTCAGCGCATCCGTCGACGCCGCCGTATACTGCCTCGCGCTCATGGGCACCGACCTCACCCAGTACCTGCTTGAAGCGAATCGGGTGCTGAAAGTTGGGTGAGTTTGATATACAAGTTGCTAAAGCGCGGGCGGTACACAAGTTAGTGCCCAACGAAGATTGAGGGGAGGTTGTGATCCCAAAGTTAGTGGCTGCATCATGTGTGTTACGTAGGCAGCAGCTAAGAAGTTACCTACATAGTAATATAGTCAGTACTATTTAGTATTATTGGCAAGGATGGCTTCATCCAAAACTATGGACAACAATCAAATTTTTGATCCCAAAGAAGGTAACTGCATGATATATCACTCACTACTTTTGCCAGTTAAATAGGGATGGTAGGTCTTGCTATTGCTCTTGAAAAAGAGCGATGTTGACCTCCAACTTGATCAAATAAATTGTTAGCGGACTATGAGAGCAAAAATTACGAAGCTACCACCTTGCTCCAACGCAAGTAAAATGGTTCTCTATTTGTATGCGCGGCGCACGAAGGGCGCGGGCCGCCGGCGCTGCGCCCGCGCCGCCTGAACATCGCGACACCTCCCTCTCGGCTATTATTCGCGACGCCCGTGTCGCACCTAACAATATTTTTGTATCCCCCATTTACGACAATAAAATACATCGTCTAGAAATACGGTGTTTTCCACATGCTCTTACACTATTTAGAAAACTCTGGACTGCCTCGTTGGTGTAGTGGCAAAGTTTCGACCTAACATCCAAGTGGTCCTGGGTTCGAATCCCAGGTCGAGCCAAAATTCATTCTGAGATTTTCTGTCATAAATTTCTCAAAAACAGCTCGAAGTCGGGAAGTTGGCGGTGTTACACCCCCATGCCTCGGAAAGCACATTAAGCCGTTGGTCCTGCGCCTGATCTCTCTCCGGTCATGTCGGATTGCCGTCTCACAGAACTTTGAGAGTGATGGAACAGTGAGTACACCTGTGTATAGCGCTCACACTTGTCTCGCAGTTGGCTGATCTCTGTTGAGATTGGCCGCGGTGGTCGACATCGGCTAAGAGGACTATTATTTAGAAAAGCATGCCTACCAACTGATACACTACAAAAATGTAAACTTTCATCCCCCCATTTAGTTGAATGCCATAAGTCTTGAACTAGTGTCTGAGCTCTAGTTGGTCTAAATACAGATTTCTTTAATTACTTTGAGACAGGAACTGGCAGAATGAACACACCACTTAACTCAAAATTCTTTCTCAGGGGCCACCTCCTCATAGCAGAAGTGGAAAGTCGCTTCGACAAGGTGGAGGCCTTCACTGAAAGCGTTCAGAAACTCGGCTTCAAGCTCAAACAGCTGGACAAGAGTTACCAGGTATTTTACTTCATGGAGTTCACGAAAGTGCGCGACCCGCCCGCGAAGAAGTCCAAACTGCCCGAGTTGACGCTCAAGCCTTGTTTGTATAAGAAGAGGTGATTAAATATGAGTCATTATTTGTGTCTTTTCTTTGCTAAATTAATTTAGTTTCAACTATTTGTACACTTTAGGAAAATATAAGAAAATAAAATGGGAGGATGATAGACAATACAATTTTATTATTTAAAAAAAGAGTTATATTACATCTGGCAATTTATTGCATCGATCTTAAAATTAATGATAACTTTTAATATCTCCTTACATTATTAGTCAATAGTTTTTATTTTTTTATATTATACATCTTCATTACAACCAAAAAATATTTTGTTTCCATCTTAACAATGTTTTCAAACTTCAATGCATCTGACATGATGAAAAGCACTACTTATAAGGCGTTTCAATAATCGGATTCGTAATCATATATTCCAACAAATACATGTATAACTATCACAGGTTCAGTTCATCCATGACGTCTTCTGCTTCCGCCCGAAGGTTTTCCACTTTTTCTATTAACATCATCTGCAGACAAATAAAATGTGTCAGGCTTTTTGATTCGACGACCAAAAAGGTTGTTGTAAATCATACCAGTGGCAAATAAAATTAAAAAATTAACTCTTTATCTTCACAATTTTAAGCCCTCAAACTTAACCGAGTGGCGCCATCTATCGGTAAGTTAAGAGTTGCTTTTTCAATTTTTACATGAGATTGAGATGTTTAGTCGCGCAAAAAGTAGCCTAGGTAGAGTGCCACCACTCTTACCTACCTCCATAAGGATAAAGAAAGTCATGAGTATAGTTAAGTCACAAAAATGCGGTCAGTCATATGAGGTCACAATATCTAGATCAAATAAGGTTTAAAAAAATTGATCATTTTTGTGATTATGCAGCAGAACTCAGACTGCGTTCACTTAACATGCCACTTGGAGTGACATTATTTGTCAATATAATGAAAAAATCCTTGATTAGATTCTTAACGTACTGGTAATTAGGTTAAGTTTACATTAGCTTGAAGCTTATTTGTAACCGTAACGATTGACCAATTAAAACTTTCCTATAACTATTCTCAATTCTTACACAGGTCCTCGTTCAAATCAGCGATTATGCTAATTCCAAGTTTTTTTGTGGTCCTTATGGATGTCTTAAACTACATAAATAACGGCATACCCTAGCAGCACTGATGAGGTGCGTGGCCGCAGTCCTGGACAAGTGGTCTACTGCGGCTACTAGATCCTCGGCAGTCGCTTTCGCCACGTCTTCTATACGTTTGTAGCCGCCTCGCATCAGCTGGATGGCACGTGCCTAAAGAAAAACGTACATGTTAAATATAACATTCGAGTCCAAATAAAAAGACAGACCAAACAGATAAAAGAGAACAACAATGTAATAATAATAACAACAACAATGTTTTAACAATGGATGTTGATATAGTACAAACATATCTAAGGTTTTTCTGAAAAGCTGAACCCACTTTAAAGTACGTATCCCAATCGCATTTCTGGAGAAAAGCTACCCATGACACAACTTATGAATTGGGCTAATTGACGCTATTGGTTGAAATCTTATGTCAAGGGGTCTGGTGCAATAACAGGTCTCTTAAAAACATTGCGTGGATCTTGTGTGCCGTTGATGAAAAACAGATCTTACATTTTTGACAGCAGGTAGTTCCATCAACTGCTTAATGCAGTGCTGAAGCCTTGAGCAACCTTTAGCAGTAGCGGCGTGAACCAGCGTATATCCAGCGCTTCACACACTTTGTGCGCGCAAGAAGCTAACGACGCAGCGCTTGACATCACTAGTTCTTGTCTGGATGGAGACAGGGTACCTTTTTGACAGCAGGCAGTTCCATCAACTGCTCTAATTCCGGTGCAGCGCAGTGCTGAAGCCTCGACGCGACCTCCAGCAGTAGCGGCGTGAACCAGCGTATATCCAGCGCTTCACACACTTTGTGCGCGCAAGAAGCGAACGACGCAGCGCTTGACATCACCGACTGCACCGTACCGCGGGGGAGACAGTATCTGCGGAGTTTGGTGGAATTGGAATCACCACTTGGATCTTGAACCTAGAGTGTGACTTGGCATGGCTTTTATACTTGGTTTATTAAAAATTATACGGTCAAACAAAATTCGCCTAATGCTTTCCGCCAAACCTAATAAAAAAGCATGACAAGAGAACACTTAACTATCAATTTAGCTTGTCCAAAAGCAGAGCTTTTGCTAAAGTTGAATTTTGACACGTGAAATGAGAGCATTGACGTCAAACCTTAAAAATAAGATACAAACATATATAATCATAAACTCAAGTAGCACGAGAACAGACTTACTTTTCAGCGACAGAGGGGAAAGGCACCTGTTTCCACAGATCATGCAGCATCAGTGCCAAGTAGAACCGGCACAACACTATTTCGGGAACATTCTGGAAAATACAAAAGCTTGAAACAAACTTCTTCTTATTACAATAATTAAATTACATTGGTTACACTTACGGTGATTGGCTTTCCAGTCATCATCCTGATAGCATTCATCTCTGTGATTCCCAATATCTTTGCGGTTTGCAAACTTTCCTCGTCGAGTTCTCCGTACTGCAACATAATTTAGTAACTACTACTTTTAATAACTGACTTAATATTTAATTGATTTAAACTCATATCGTGAGAAAAATGGAGCATGGAGAAACATTTTTAACTGACTTAAAAAGTTTTAAATAAAAAAAAATTAACCACCTTCAAAAAGTTATAAACATGGAATGTTACTGCCTTAATATTCTGAAGTCGGTGCCAGCGTGATCATTCCTATGATAAAATGTAGCAAGTGTGAAGGATATCAGTGGCATCGACTTTTGAATAAATAGGCAGTAATATTCCTTGTTTAAATCTTTTCGAAGGAGGTTCAATTAAAAAAAACATTCGATTGGAACAGGCGGTAATCAACTGAAGTAAATACAACAAATTACATATAATACGAGCAAATTAATAAAATCAGCGGAAATAATTAGTGTAGTTTTGAAAATCGCTATAGTTATTCCTTGTGATATCCAGATGAACATATCAAAAGTCCTCAAGGGTGGGGGGTGAGCTGAGAGTGTAGGGGGGGGTCAAAGGACCCTTTTTTTAGGTTTTTGCTCATAAGTCAAAAACCTGCACAAATAGCATTACGAGTACTTCTAGGAAAAGTTTCTACATAAAATTTCCTCTAAATTATGTCCCATTAATTTTTTTGTACGGTCGATACTTTAGGAACTACAGGGGGGTCAAATTCCTCAAAAGTGCAAATCGCGAAAATAACACGCCTCGAACGTCCGAGACTACGAAAACAACTTATTCTGATTCAAATACCTGCTATTCACAGATAATTATTTCTCCTAGCTGCTATTATTTAGCTAGTATAGCTAGTATAGTTTTATATAGTTGCTGTTGTTGGGGAAGATGTCGATTTAATAGTCCTTTTTATGGCTCTGTCACCACCAGATAAGCAAATATTCTTTGTGAAGCCAGGAAGAGGTAAAGTGGAAATGCAAATATTTTCCTCACAAGAACTCCAAAAACTCTCATTTTGCTCTTCCATTCTTTTCCTACATAGCTTCAGCGGCTGCGACACAACTTCAGTTATTCACAGGAAAGGCAAAGTGTCAGTTGTTAAGCTATTTGATCAAAAACCAAAAATCAAGGATATAGCCGCCATCTTCTACAATCCAACATCAACATCTGAAGAAATAGCAGAGTCAGGAGAAAGGATGTTTTTGACGATGTATCGTGCAGCCACTGATCAGCTTGATCTTAACAGATATCGATACTCAGTTTTTATCAAATCCAGCACCAAATCCAAACCAGATCTTTCTTCTCTCCCGCCTACAAAAGGAACAGCAAAATTTCACTCATTCCGAGTGTTCCACCAAGTACAAGAGTGGTTAGGTAACGCACTGCCTCCTGAAATGTGGGGATGGAAGCGAGGAGCTGATGGAAACCTCGAGCCTGTTACCACTCATGATCCTCCAGCTCCTGACACCGTGCTGAAGTCAAAATTTTGTCGCTGCAAAAGTGGTTGCACTGGTAATTGTGGATGCCGAAAAGCTGGTATCACGTGCAGTCTAGTATGCAACGGCTGCTTGGGTTCGTGTACAAATGGCGTACCTGTAGATTTGGTAGATATAGAAGGTGAAGATGATGATGATGTAGTAGAGGACAATGATTGATTTAATTAAGACTGTCTAATTATTATTTTCCAGTTTTGAATACATTTTGAAAACATACCAATTTTATTTTATTTATAAAACTGTCTCATTTTTTATACCTATATAAAGTTGAACACTCTGTAACTTCTAAAGTATCGACCGTACAAAAAAAAATAGTGGATCAAATTTAAAGGAAATTTTATGTAGAATGTTTTCCTAGAAGTAACCGTTACGCTATTTGTACAGGTTTTAGACTTATGAGCTAAAATCTAAAAAAGGGTCCTTTGATCCCCCCCCTACACCTTTAGCTCACCCCCCACCCTTGGGGATTTTCGATATGTCTATCTGGATATCTCAAGGAATAACTGTAGCGATTTTCAAAACTACACGAATTATTTCCGCTGATCGTCCATTTTCGGCTTAATTTTCTTAGGCTAATATTGTTATTACAAGCGTGATATAAAATTAATATATTTTTTGTAAATAGACTCACAAGCAGCACTTTTACACGTCCCAACATATAAATTAACCCTATCACCGCTTCGGGACAATTTACCATACCACGCAATTGTGATAAGCACGTACCAGCTTGTAGTAGCGCGCGTAAAATAGTTACCAGTGTTTAGTAGCGCCTGTACCGCTGACTATACTCACCAGCGTGTAGTAGCGCGTGTAGTCGGGGCGGACTGCAGCCGCATCGTGCGGCGTGACCAAGTACAGCAGATGCAACGCGCCCGCTAGTACCAGCCCGCGGGACGCCACTCGAATGTCTATAAGGAGCTGACGAGCTGTGCTGAGCTCCATGCAGCCTGCACAATTATAATAAAGAATCCTACTTAATTAAGTGATAGATAGTATAACTAAACTATGTTACTGCCCTCTCAGACCCGTATAAGATGATAGAGACGGCAATACGACGTGATGAAATCTTACGATGACACGGAAAATCTTTTAAAGGTAGTAGCATAACTTTAATTTACCTATTTAATACTTATATAATAAGTCCATAAGTTACATAATGTATTATATAATAATAAACTTTCACTTTCTTCATAATGTATCATTGTTATAGTGTTATTATTAAATTGTCACATAAGCACTAACCTACATAATAAGAATAGATACCTAAAATACAAGCAAAATATTTGCTTATGTAACGCCAAGCCTCAGCCACCATAGCCAATCATAGCCAATCCTAGCCAAGCCAGCCAATAGGAAGCCACCGCCATGCCAGTTGACGCTCCCCACTACAACTTCCGCCAGCCGTGTGCCTGAATTTAAATAAAATCTGTGTGCTTATCGTTTTGCCTGGTTTTTTTTATTTATGCCACTCATTACACTTAGTTTAGGTTTAGGTATATTTTTACATCTGGTTCTGTAGATTTTTTATGTAATTAGGCTAAGTTTTATACAATTAATTTATCTTATCTTATGACCCGAGATAGTTCAGGCAGGAAACAAGGTAAATCTCATCATAAATAAATAAATAAATTTTTATTCAACTAGATTACAAAAATATGTTCAGTGGCTGGGACCGGTCGGTCCCAGCCACCAGTATGTAAAATATATACATGTGGCAGGAGGCTCCGCTCTTTGTACACAGAGGCCTTGTGATATTTAGAAATTACAAAAAATAGTAATGAAAAGAAGTGATTACTTAACTATTTTTGGAATGTGTGTGTGTGTGTGTGCGCGCGCGCGTAAGCGTTTAGGTAATCTACAGCAAGAAGAAGGCCAAAATGGTGCTTGAAATCAAATTAAACTTGAAGTAAAAATATAACAAAAAGTGTTGGAAATTATGAACTAACCTTTTATAGCCGCTCTGCCCAGCCTGCTGACGACCAGCTCGTCATCATCTCGCACGTAGCAGTTTTTGTCCTCTTTATCCCTCTCTATTCCGGCCACCTCCAGCGCATCTGCTTGGATGAGGCTTCGAATGGATTCGTCGCAGAGCTGCTTGAGGTCCACTTCTGAACTATTGCGAGCAAATAAAGAAATATGTAATTATTGTAGTAGTGTAAAGTGATGATATGAGTCTGAATAATACAAAACAAGGTAAAGAAACCCGTCTAATGCAAACGGTGGAAAAACGGCTTAATCTGCATGTTTTATACGTTGGGATAATCATATCATAATCGCTTCATTATTTAGAGCTGTTTCTTATTAATTCCATTTAAAAGAGACTAACACCAATCATCATCTCCTGATAGTCACCTACGAATAGTTACTTAGGGCACACTCCGATTAATTTAGATTAATTTAATTTAAATTTTATGCCAATTTCGAAAAGACATAACACTTAAAAAATCTTTTCGGCTCCGGTCATCGGGAAGGAATCGAACCCCCAAACTTTGGAAGTCCGGTCCAATGCTCTGACAATTGAGCTACCGAGGACCTTAATAGAATCGTTGAATTTTGAAAGTGCGTTTTAACGCTTTGAGCCAGCGTATGTTTCATCAATAATTGTGGGAGACGCCCTCAAATCACCCTGGAGAAATAATTTTACAATTATTTAACAATCGGTTAAGATGAAACAGGCTAAAATGCTATGCCAATTTGCCAATGCCAGCGACCATGCAGCTTCATAAAGCCAGCCTTGGCATACAGCGTGTGACCTCGTACGCTAATAAGGAGGTAGAAGAGGTAAGTTTTTACGTCTGTGCCAGCAGATTGCGTGACAACAGCTTCTTCAGCTTTGCCTTAAAGCAAAAGCACTCAAGGTTAAGGCAAGAGCGGCTGGAGCCAGCTGTATGACTTCTTACATTCCAGACAACAAAGAACCAGTCACTTTTATCTCTGAGCCAGCAGAGTCCATGAAAATAGCTTCTTCAGCTTTGCCCGTTCAGTAGCCAGCCCTGAAGCCACAGTACTCAAGCGGCTGGGGCCAGCTGTATGCCTTCCCACACTCTAGACAACATAGAAGCACTCGTGATCGTCACTAACCTCTGAGCCAGCAGAGTCCGTGACAGCAACTTATTCAGCTTTGCCCGTGTAGTAGCCAGCCCCAGCGCCACAGCACCCAATTCAACGGCAGGAGCGGCTGAAGGCAGCTGTATGACTTCCCCACTCTTAAACAACAAAACAGCACTCGCTTTTACCTCAGAGCCAGCAGAGTCCATGACAACAGCTTCTACAGCTTTGCCCGTGTAGTAGCCAGCCCCAACGCCACAGCACTCAAGGCTAAGGCAGGAGCTCCTGGGGCCATCTGTATGACTTCCCACACTCTAGACAACATACAAGCACTCGTGAGCGTCACTAACCTCTGAGCCAGCAGAGTCCGTGACAGCAACTTCTTCAGCTTCGCCCGTGTAGTAGCCAGCCTCAGCGCGACAGCACTCAAGGCCAGAGCAGGGGCGGCCGGGGCCAACTGACTCCCCGCCGCACCGATCCCGCCCCCTAGCACCGCGCGCAGGGCTGGCCAATCGCGCGCACCGCATATTATTATGCTTTCACCTGGATAAAGTAATTAGTTATAGTTGATGGAATCAGACGTTACTTTGCGAAAATACATGACTAAAGCTGAATAAGAGGATTATTTTGCTTTAAATTTCCACTAAACGACGTCGCTCGTAGTCTATCGAAGCGACAACATCTCCTGAGGAAGCCACGTGTAGTGGCGGGACTTTTACCTTCCTCACACACCCCAGCACGACCAGCCCGCCCCACCATCTGTCGGTACGCGCCTAAGGTAATAAACGCGCGTCCGACCAGCGGGGCGCGGATTATCACGCGCTTGGCGGGGAGGTTCACGCCCGCCGCCAGCGTCGATGTGCAACAAAGCACTGATATCACGCCGTTCCTGCGTATAAAAAACGCCACGATAAAAAAAAAACGTCTTAAATGTAGCGAAAATGCACGATCTAGGACAAAAAGACTAGCAGAAATTAACCATTAAATGCGCGTTTTGTACAATTTTCTTTATAAATCAGCACAGGAAAACAGTGAAGTCTTATAACCATCAGCAAATCGTTTTCATAAAAGTTTTTAGGCAAAGACAGATTTCATTAACTCGGAAAAGGAGCCTGAATGGTAGAACAAGTTTAGTTAGTGAAGGCAACCAAAGTGAAGTCCCGATTCAGGCAAAACAGACATACGGTGGCGGTCAGCGTCGCGTGAACATTTTCTGACGAAATTCGTTCGCACGCACTTCGACACACGCGGAGCAATTAACAAGCGCGATTGCGCGCGTTGTGCAAATGATTTTCGCCTTAAAGGTGTTCATGCGACGGAGACCGCGATAGTACCTAAAAGCCTGTTCCAACAGTGTTCTCTCGTCGCTAGCCAGCCCGGCGTGGTGGTACGCGACCCCGTAGCGCGCGGATTTGATCAGGTCGCCACTGGCGCCCTCTAAGCGAAGAGCCTTCTCTAGGGCAGCGCGTTCCGCTGTGCGGTACAACGTCATCTCTCTGGAATAATCTACATGTTTAGATTTTAGCTATAAGAAGCTTTTTAAATAAATAAGAGAGAGAAAAAAATATGTTTGCATCTTAAATATATCTTATCGGCAGAATCAAAAAGACGAGTCAAGTACGGCATTGTTTTCGGTGGACAAAGTAATCGTTTAGTTCTACCTAAGTGAGTGTCTACTTTCTTAACAGGACTCTGTGAAATCACTATATCATCGCGAACAAATCCCATCTTTATCGCGAAGCACATGATCTTGAAAAATTTTAGTTAAAACTTTAAAGTAGGCAGTACTTACTGTTAAATACACGAGTGGCGGGGACGTGTCACAGACGTATACAATATAAGCCAGGTTAGAGAGCACTGTCGTTTATGAAGGCAAGAGCAACCCGGGGAGGTGTCACGGGGTGCGGTCCATAGCGGCGCAGCGCATACACAACACTTACCTTCTCTGTAGCTTGCACAGTAGTGAAGCGACGTTTTCGCAGTTCCTCTTGGTGGGACAGAACACCAAACAGCTGGCTTGAGGGACAACCTCCGAGACCAGCCCGCCCAGCAGGTCCGGGTCCATGGTGGTTGCTGCTGCCGAGTACTGAAAAGGGAACGTATGATGGGATGATGTTAATTAAGAGAGCGTTCTTTTTTCAAAGGGCACAAAAATAGAACAGTTCGAATCTAGTTTGTGATTTGCTTTCCCCTGGTCACATCATATCTGTCTGTAAGTTACTACTGTGACAACCTCTACCGTTCGCCATCACAAACGCATACCTAACGGTAGCAAGCACGACAGCGAGCACTAATACGGCTCCATAGGCTAGATGGCGCTGTTAGCCTAGTACCGCACATGAACCGCGGCATATAAGATTGAGATTCAGAATAATATAGATAGACAAAATGATGTCTATTGGACCCGACCATAACACCCGGTCGGTACAGAAACTCAGCTTTTCTAGTAGGAAATTAATATTCGTGGCGACCTTTTCTGAGCATTGACACTACTCCATAGATAAGTCATCAAAGATCCATAGATAGACGTCATAAACCAGTTGCCTTGCTAGCACAAGTGTAATTTTATGTATCTACTTTGACATGTTATGCTAATACAAGCTCCATAACGCTGTAGATTTTAGCTTAACTCGCCAAGCTGTAGATTTAAGCTCAACAGGTGAGCAGCAGAGGTGAAGTAGGTGTATTGGGAAACCTTTCGTTTCATCTACTAAGTTCTAAAAAGTCACTTCATAAGTCAGCTGCCTTTTCAGCACGACGTCGATACCTTCAGCCACCAGCACCAGCTTGTGCAAGCTATCACCTTGCTACTTCCTGCCTGCCTGTCTCAGTCAGTTGATTTATTCTACTACATTCACATCATAAACCTGCTGCCTCTCCAGCACGACATCGACACCTGCAGCCATAGCTACCAGCTGTGGGGTGAGCACGAACATTATCGCAACGTATTCGTGTCGTCCAAATGTCAGAAACTGATAGATTGCCCATTCAAATTGACAAGGTAACGATAGGTTAACGCTACCAACACGTAACGATAGTTGTTCGTGCTCACCCTACTGGTGCAAGCTAACACCAAGCTTCACGTACTCCACCAAAGTGACCAGTCGAAACTGGCGTTCGAAGACGCGAGCGGAGGGAACTTAGCTATTCCAGAGTAGGGATTATAATCCAGGAGCACTTTCATTCCAACTGGATTTTTTGCTGGTATGCTGGAAACCAGCGCGGATCCAGCGAAATTAAATCTCATGCATTTGCACATCCGCACCGCTGAAAATCGTGCTATATCCAGCTGGGTTGCTAGTCGCTAGATCCAGTTGTAAGTACTACATATGAGAGTGCAACTCCTGTTCAATATAAAACGGTAGATACTCACATCATAAGCTAGCTGCCTCTCCAGCACGACATCGACGCCTTCAGCCGCAGGCACCAGCTTGTGCAAGCTATCGCCAAGCTTGACATATTCCACCAAAGTGACGAGTAAGGATAGTAAGGATCCAGAGTAAGGATTATAATCCAGCAGCACTTTCACTCTAGCGGGATTTGGACTGGATTTATGAGAACTTTAATCCAGCTGGATTTTTGGATTCCAGCGCAGACCCAGCAACGTTAAATCTCATGCATCCGCACCGCTAAAAATAGTGCTATATCCGGCTAGGTTGCTAGATCCAGTTGTAAGTCTTACATATGAGAGTGCAACAGTGTGCAACTCCTGTTCAATATAAAACCGTAGATACTCACATCATAAGCCAGCTGTCTCTCCAGAACGACATCGACGCCTTCAGCCGCAGGCACCAGCTTGTGCAAGCTATCACCAAGCTTAACGTATTCCACCAAAGTGACCGGTCGGAACTGGCGCTCGAAGACACGAACGTAGCTATTTAGCTATTTCAGAGTAGGGATCAAAATCCAGTCCCACTTTCACTCCAGCAGGATTTGGGCTGGATTTATGGGAATTAAAAATCCAGCTGGATTTTTTGCTGGTAAGCTGGAATCCAGCGCGAATCCAGCAAAATTAAAACTCATGTATTTGCACATCCGCAACGCTGAAAATAGTGCTGTATCCATCTGGGTTGCTAGATGCTAGACCCAGATGCAAGTCCCACATATGAGATTGCAAGTGCAAGTAGGTATAGGACAAGCGACTCCTGTTCAATATAAAACCGTAGATACTCACATCATAAGCCAGCTGCCTCTCCAGCACGACATCGACGCCTGCAGCCGTCGGCACCAGCTGGTGCAAGCTATCACCAAGCTTCACGTACTCCACCAAAGTGACGGGTTGAAACTGTCGCTCGAAGACTCGAGCGGAGACGAACGTAGCTGTTTAGCTATTCTAGAGTAGGGTTTACAATCCAGCAGCACTTTCACTCCAGCAGGATTTGGGCTGGATTCATGGGAATTTCAATCCAGCTGGATTTTTTGCTGGAGTGCTGAAATCCAGCGCGGATCCAGCGTAATTAAAACTCATGCATTTGCAAATCAGCACCGCTGAAAATTATGCTGTATCCAGCTGGGTTGCTAGATGCTAGACCCAGGTGCAAGTCCCACATATGAGAGTGCAACAGTGTGCAAGCAGGTATAGTGGGACAACTCCTGTTCAATATAAAAGCGTAGTTAGATACTCACATCATAAGCCAGCTGCCTCTCCAGCACGACATCGACGCCTTCAGACGCAGGTACCAGCTTGTGCAAGCTATCGCCAAGCTTCACGTACTCCACCAAAGTGACCGGTCGGAACTGGCGCTCGAAGACGCGAGCGGAGAGAAACGAAGCGATTTCGGGAAGGTTGCCGATGGTCGCACTCATGCCCACTATCTGGATATCTTCTGTTGAGAGCGTAAAATGTGTGAGAGAAGTGGAAATAGGATATGTAACAGTGTGGATATGTAACAATTTTTTTCTTAGATATAGAGACATAAGCTGAAACAGCAAATGAATGGCGGTAAAACATAAAATCTGACAGACTGGACAATATGTTAGTAACTAAGTAGGTATGTATAAAATACTGGAATGCAGAGTACAGTAAAAAAAACATGCATTAGTAGCATGTATTATTTACTCAATTAAAAATGTAATAGGTAAATTAAAAGTTAAAGTTGTAGTCTACTCCCCTCTGCTAAGCACAGCCCTCACCTTAGTTATGAGATTATGTGCATTAAAAACCCAAAAAAATAGAACTTACTGCTAGCATACATGGCTGTTGTGAGCAATATTTCTAAGGTGCCACCTCTGCCTGGCTCTCCTATAAGATGGAGCTCATCTACCTATGAAAATAAACAAAATATTATATATTTTAAATGTGCAATAATGTTATTCTTATCAAAAAATATGATCAATCATTTCTTAGTTCACATGCATATCTTTCTATTAAAATAATTATTATTAGTTGCATTTATTAGTAGTCAGCAACTGATTCCTTATGGAACAATCAGGAACATACCACAATGAGGCCAAGTTCATCCAGTCTGTTTAGCTCAATCAAGCTTCTAAGCAGAGCCAATCCCTTCTCTATGGTTGCCACATAAATACTGTTCTTTTTCCTTCTCTTCTTGGGAGGCAGGTGACCCTTTCCTGCTGCATACTCTTCTACCAGAAAGTCAAGCTTGATTGCAAAGGGTGATAATGACCATATCTGTATCAAATAAACAACAATACACAACAAATCTTCATTGGCAAGCAACAGTTAATATTGTAATTTATGGCAGTACAATAATTAATTGGTGTAATGGTCAAGAAGTTGACTATTAAACAAAAGATTGCAGGTTTGACCCCCGCACTGTAAACACATTTGTGTGCATAAACATGTGTCTGTTTGTACTGGTCTTTATATATGTATTTATTTAAGTTTAAGTATTAAGTGCTTAAGCTACTCACCACAGAGTCAGATCAGTGTATGTGATGTTGTAGTAAATTAAAAAAAAAATGCAAATATTAAAATGTATTGTTCATTTTACTTTCTTTATCTGAATCCACTATGAGGTTCTAGGATATAATTTACCATACCTTCTCCTGAACTATGGCTACAAAAGGCAGGATGAATAATGCATTTTTCTTCCTGTTCAACACTTCTCTAAGCATGAGCACCTCAGCCACCAGAGTTTTGCCACCGCTAGTTGGGAGTGCATAGATGAGATTCTGTCTCTGTTTTATTGCATCTAGATTTAAACACTCTTCTTGCCAGTCTAAAAAAATATTACAATTTTAATTAAAATCACGAGTGTGTAAATAACCAATACATATTTTAAAATTAATTGATATCAATACAAACCATAAAACTTTTCTATGTTTCTAAATGTTTTAAATAAAGTTTTGGTCTCCATTGGTAGACCATAGAAACCATCATCTTTTGGTGAACTTTTAACTGGAGTCTTTGGTTTAACAAACTCATGATTACTACTCTTTCCATTTGCTATTATACCACTTTCTTTTATATCAAGTAAGAATGAGTCTCTTGTTTCAAATAATAAAGATCTTTCAGACTTCTTAGGATCATCTTCAATTGCACAAATAGATTGATTTATCATCTCAAAACTTTCATTAAGGTTTTCCCTAAAATTCTTTTCATATTTGGATGTTAATAATTCACTTGTCTCTTGATTTACTTCTGAATTTGTTTCTAAGCTTAACTCTAACAACCTACTGCCACTAGTGAAACTTGATTCTTTTATTTGAGTATCGAATTCTGCATGATTAATACTTAGAGGCAAATTAAACTCATTCCGAGTTAATTCCTGCTCCAATCTTGATTGGAACATCTCATCTGATATGTCTTCGATTCCAAATGCATTTTCTTGAGTTGGCACTTTACTCTTACACAAATTATCGAAATTGGTAGATGATAGCGACTCCCAGTGATCGTCATTTTTTTCGAAAACATCAGGAGATGATGGGATGCTGGAACTACTATTTCTTGAATCATGAATGTACTTTACTTGGTTAGAAGGCAGAGGCGGCGATTCACATGCCTGTTTTATAGCAGTTGCTGCAACACTTCGGTAGATAGGACTGTAGCTAGATTGTAATATGCTGTTTTCTTTATTATTTTTATTCAATCTTAATATTCTAGTCCCAAGCCGACGACGTTTCGGTGTAGAAGTGTTTTCTTTGTTGTTAAAGTTTGATGTATTCATTTTAAATTTCACTGGGAATACAGGGATAGCTTACTGTCTGAAAGTACTAAAAAACCCGCAAAATATTTTGTTATTGTTTTCCTAACCTAACTTTTTTCTGCTAGAAAATCTGACATTTGACACGACCAAAGTTGACGTTGATACAATTGACGTTATGTTTTTTCTTAGCAAGGGATACAAAACAAGCACTATCAAATTTTCTGGGCTACCATAACCCCATGAATATTTGAAAATAAGTTGTTCATTTGTTGGTTTTCTGAATCGCTGCTTTCATTATCATCATGGCATGGCAAATGAAAATGATACTTATCCACTCAAGTTTGTATTTACCAATTAACGCCACAGTCGCGAACAGATTACTCCAGTAGCATTCTTATTTACATCCCAGCCCAGCTAGAATGTAGCTTACGTTCTTACAATAAAGTCTACCTCAGAAACCAATGTTATATGCTGTAAGGAATAGTAACTACATACATACTTGACGGCCAACCTCTGTCCGCAGTCGTGATTAGCGTAACTTACCGGTTTCAATAATGTTGCTAGTTCCTGGGACAGCTTACATAAATGAAAAGTATTTTATCTAAAGTTCTATTCAAAGTTACATAGCATAGTAGGGACTATCCTAGCAATCGCTTTCGTTTGTAAATGTTTTGAAACGACATTCACATTCGCTAAGTCACGTGACGGCTGTTTATTGACTTTCTCATCTAAAACTTCGCAAACGATAGCGATCGCTATTTTCGTCCGTCGACTATGCAGTGTAACATTGTCTGGTGCCACTCAGGCGTTGTCCTGCGTGAGCGACGCAAGGCGACAAGTGCGACACCCATGAAAATATAAATACTATGTAGTCGCGACATTGAAGAGATGCTTGTGGGCGCAGTGGTTGCAGCGCTTTGGTAGTGATACCAAAAAGTTAAGCAACCTAGGGCGCGGTCATGTTTGGCATGGGTGACCATTCTGACCATAAAAGTGACGTCTATTTACAAGCACACCTCTCCACCAATCCGCACTGAGCCCGCGTGGTAGAGTATGGCTCGCACCACCTCATAGTTGAGTTGAGGCCTGTGCCCAGCAGTGGGACATATATGATGATGAGACGCGACACGACCAATACTTGTGTCAATGTTAATCGCACTTTGTACCGTAGGAACGACCGTAAACGTTAATACATTGGTACGTTATGGTCGTGAAGCAATTGTGGGTATGTCGCGTAGGACAACGGGTAAGGTCCTTGGTTCGAAGCCTTTGGACAGTTCACTGTAAAAAAACAATCCATCCTTTTTGTGTAGCGACTCGGGTAGAAACATTGCCAAAACTAAATTGCTTATGTTAGTTAAGTACTTACACCCACTGACTTGTTTTGGATCTAGTCATGGTCAGAGCAATGACTTTACGTGAATAACGTTTAGCATAAAGGTATATGAAATCAGCTTGATCTAACTTTATGTAAAGTAGGTAGGCAGTAGTAGGTACCTCTTAACTCATTGATTGGACTTTTGGTATGAAACTATAGAGTGCAAAAATGCGGACTCTGCTGAGCCTGCTGACTATTGAGCTTACGAATAGCGTAATTACTAAGCAAGTCCTTTTGTCTTTAATGTTATGAAGATTTAATCCAGCCATAAATCGTTTCATACTAAGTCAAAATACGTACCATAAACATAGCGATACTAAATTACAACTTCTGGTTACGAGTCCAGAACCGAACATGTCTCGCTTTTCACCCTTTGGATAAGGAACCCAAAAATGCTGGTTATGTGTTACCTTATTTACAACAGCGGGTTAATCATTGATTCATGTAATGTGTCTACGTACTAACATAAGTATGCCATTAAATACTTCCAGAAGACGTTCATCTCCGTTCAGTACCACCTTATCTCTGCAAGCGTGAAGCGTCCGCCCTCCAGCCTTCCGCTGCTTTCCATTTCTCCTGGGCATTGCACTTGCAGCGTGACGCTATCCGGGGAACAGAAACCGGAGCTGAGTCGCGGCGGGGGCGCTAAATATAGCCGGGGGGAGGGGAGCGAGTGCCGGCGCGCGCGTCGCCGCCGCCAGAGCCGCCCTAGTCGCCGCGGACTCCACATTCCAACGTCGCTGTGCTGCCGGTCTACGTACCCAGTGACTGAGTGACCGTCTCCTACCCGTGCGACGTAAGTGCAGTGATAGTGAATTGTGCTCCCCAACAAGTGATACCCGCAGTGCTTCCACGCTAAAAATAACGCGCGCGGATCGAACGGCACCATGTATAGCCCGGATTGCGTTACCGCACGTAGCTGCGAGGCGGCTACGGCGGAAACTATGTTAAAAACTATTTTTGTAACACAAAACTCACATACATGACACACATTTTTTTACACACAAAAAGTTGGGTAGAAACCTGTAAAAATGAGTGTAGATCTTTAAAGTTTCCATTTTTCATCACCAGAACTTTTCATCTTAACAACATTCAGTCTAGCCTAAGTAAACAAACGGAGAGTTTCAGTAGACATGTGAGTGCCTAGTTATGTTTAAATTTATCCTCCTAAACATTTTTTTTTACAAAATCAGATAGTACCGATTGAGGAAGTACTGAGTCTACTAACAAACTAAATCATGATAGGTCCTTTTAAGTTAAGCATCTAAAAATCAAATAACTACTGAAAAATAGTTATTTTCACTAGAAAAAAATATCATATTTTTTTTCTGGTCAGTTAGGTACAGTAAGTACATAAAAAACAGGAAACTCAAGTTGTGGAATTTCAATAATTAATGTAATAAAGTATAAAGTATTATTTTAATTGCTATTGACTAATGTAGCAACGAATAGCATTTAAAATTGAATTAAAGTGTTTTACCTTCATTCAATTTAATATTAAGATTTAGGAAAAAAACCTTCCGCAATAAGTTAAAAAAATATTTTTAATTCTAAATATCTTTTCAAGCAAAGGCAATTAATGACGTTATCAACCACTTTTTTAATTTTCGAAGTGTCCCATCGAAAAAAAATCTTCATCGGTTTTCCGCCAGCGCTGTGTTACGATCTAAAAAAATTCAAGGCTCGCCGAAACCCGAGTCTGCCGGGCGAGTCCATTTTGGCACCCGTTGAACCGCTGCCAAGCTGGTAGGTGGGGGCGATGGCGCGAAAGCGGGCGCGCCCGAAATAACGCGCATAAACAATACGTTTCCCCGTCCGCGCGTGGCCCACGCGAATTTTTCACGTTTGGCACTTGCGCCCGCGCAGGAATGCAACGTAACATGACCGGGAGCGACTTTTTTTCACAGATTACGTGAACGCTGTTATGACACTTTGAATGGCTGGATCGAATGATCTAATATTTTGAATTAAACGACTAGAAAATAATTACACTTAGAGACACTATTTAGAGGTACGCAACATACTTTAAAAATATTTACACTTAAAGACACAGTTTAGAGGGACTCAATATATTTAAAAAAATAAATAGCTAGCTAAGATTAAGAAAAATTGAAAATAGAAAAGGCTTTTTAAAACTGGATTTAGAACTCATATCAGCATTCTAATTGCATTGCCTCTTTGATCACAAATGTAGTTCAAGTGTTTTTTTTTTTATTTCCTTCTGAATGTATCGGTAAGACGTAAAATCAAACATAATCGAATGCATGAGGAAAGATCGAATCATTTTGCATAGCAGCCGAAAATATCTTGATGCGATGCCAATGGGAGATTAATAGCCCACAGATTTGATTGTAAACAATGTCCGAAGCGTATAAATCGTGCACCAACACACAAATAAACATTATAAAAGCAAACACACACACCTCCACACCACAACGCTAACATTATCTTTTTGTTTTACAGAATAAAAAACTACCAACATGTCTGACGAAGAAGAATACTCGTAAGTATTTGAACGACACTAAAAACAACATTATTTCTTAAGTTACAGCATACACAATATACATTATACAACTTGACACAATATTTAGAGTCCCTTGTCTTTAACTTTTGTCACTGTTACCTAGTGCTAACAACACAGAACACTCTTTGTATTTGTATTTAATAGCTACGTTATCAATGTTATCCTCCACACAAAAGTGCATAAGATCATCCATAAAATGCAGTCTTTCCCATTGATAAATCATTTATAGCACTTTATGTTTCAATCGCGATGTTAAAACTTAAATATATTAAATTGGAATTTTGCTGGTTCAAAGATTGCTTAGTTGTTTACATATTATTACATCAGGTATAACCCAATAATTTTTTGTGCACAATGCAACTGGCAATCATTGCAATAACAACTTTTCTGTGATTGCCTTTATTGCCAGCTAAAGATATACATGTTAATTACTCAATGGGAAAGAAGGACAGAATATGATCTTTATAATATCTTTCCAATGTCAAACCTTTGTACCTAACCGTTGTATATGTTCCACAGTGGCTCTGAAGAGGAGGAAGTAGAAGAAGAAGTCCAGGAGACGTAAGTTTCGCCGCAGGAGTCTCTCCGTCCTCCCGATACTTAGTTCTCTATAGAATCTGTTTGGTTTTGAACACTTCAGCTTCTCTGCGCCTGGTACCCACTTTGCCTTGGCGACTCTACTTTAAACTTTTAGATTAATTAGACATTCAAGTGTTAGTTTCTGGTTGATACGGTGTGAACTTGAGGCATGGCCGCGACTTGGTCCCATTCTCTTCGATCTCCCAGCTCTTGGGCTGTGTGCACGCCCTCACCAAACCCTCTTCTCTCTTTTGTTGCAGGAAGTAAGTGGCGTGCCCTTTTGGTTGATCCGGCACTTACACTCGCTTGGCTCAATTAAGTGGCTAAGTGTAGACGCTTGTTTAACGCTTCTCTAGTGCTAAGTCGCTTCGTTGCTTACAGACTCACTTCGCTTGAAGCCGATCCGCCGCGAACATTGCGCTTATTAACGTAGATATTACATGTGTAAAAAGAGTAAAAAAATGTGCGACTCTGGTAGGAAAGATCAGGTCATAAGCACACGTAAGTAACGCTGATCCTCCTGGCAGTATCATTGTCCCGTGTGCTGATAACACAATAGTGTGTGGTTCGTCCGCGTTGTAACATATTGTTCGCTTCTTGTATTTCTGGTTGTCAATTTATTCGACGACGGACATGTTCTAATCGATGTTCTTTTGTTCCACCCGCTGCAATCTTCGTTGCTGCGCAGGCCCGCTCCTAAACAAGAGTAAGTAAATCCAATGCATTTAACTAAACGCTTCGCTTAAGCATACGACAACCTGTATGTGGTCTTACATTGGTATGATTGGCGTTAACTGACAATTACAAAAAAAAAATACGTATGACCTGTATTATGTAGGTTCTTCAAAATTCTAAAAGTTAAAATGGCTATTAACGCTGTGTTTGTGTCGTGGGTGAGCAGATAATCAAATCACGCTTCAGTTTCTTTGAGACCTTTTTGTTTACCAATGTGGTCAAAAACTGTGTTAAACTGTGATTGGGTATCGTTTGGTAAATGAAAAGGAGTATTGCAAATACTGTAGTTTACTGCAAAGATAAGTAGAGGCTGATTGTCGTTTTCTGTTTCTAGGAGTAGACCATCGATCGCGTAAGTTGCACCGCTCTCTGTGGTGTCACTAACTGTAATCCTATCATTAACACAGTGAGGCGCGGGCGCAGTTTACGGCCGTACCGTTTCCCAAATTCCAGATTGATCGCAATCCGACCAGATGACCGGTCGAGGCGCGTAACCACGTAGCTATTTTTACCGGCCGGTAGCATCTATTTCGGACGTACGCGCCCGCGCCGCCCTAACGCAAGATGTCGGTCAACAGACAACTGCCCGAGTTGTCGCGTATTCCTTAGCTGCATGAAAGGAATAGCATGACATCGACGCATGATTACCTAGTAATAATAATGTTATATGTCTATCTGTGCAACGTTGTCGTTACTGTTATCATTCAGTGGAAACAAACACAAAACAAATCATATGACAATTACAACACACACGTGCTTCAGTCGTAATAAACGTAATAATAGCTTATAATGAAAATATCTAAGTTGCAATATCAGTAGTTAGAACGTCAACAATTGGGAAAACTGACTTAGATTTACGTTTAACAATTATATGTTCACAATACAAACAACATCTAAAATTTTAACAATATGTACAGAATCTAAAATCTTTGTTTAGACGCTACTAAAAGAGCGTTAACAGAAAACTTATAATTCTAACGCAATTATAAACAGACTGTTAAAATCTCAATCACCGTAACAGAAGTTATATTTGTATGTGGACCGTTGTATCAGCGGCGGCTAACATTAACACAAGGTCGTCAATATATGAGGTAATAAACGAATCGTTGCGTTTTGCAGGGGCGAGGGAGACCCAGAATTCATCAAGGTAAAATATTGTTTGTTTATTCTCCTTTGAAGTTATTGCCAGCAATCTTATATTTCTGTTTTGTTTGTGCTATTTAAGCAAACCTTCTCAACCTTTCAAACATATGTCAGAACAGATTTATCCAAAAAAAGTCCCGAATAAGTCTTCAATTCCAGAAATTGAACAGTCGAAGAACCGTCAAAGGATTGGCCTTTAACGGTTTTTCAACTGTTCAAATTATTGAAGCAGATTGACACAATTTGGACACGCCATATTTAAACTAGATTGCTAGCATCTTCTTAAATGACAAAGCAATTGATTTCGTTTCTCAACGTCCCGTCCCAGTACCTTAGGGAGTGCTTTAGAAATTCTAATATTTTTTTTTATTGCCAACAGCGTCAAGACCAGAAAAGGTCAGACTTGGACGAGCAGCTGAAGGAATACATCAACGAATGGCGCAAACAGCGGGCCAAGGAGGAGGACGAGCTCAAGCGCCTCAAAGAGAAGCAGGCTAAGCGCAAGGTGAGATATATATCAGGTTAAAGATTATTTTATTTCCCACAAAGAATCATACAATTCACTTATGTGAGATACATACAAATCAATATGAAGTAATACTAAAACACAGCGAGCGAACTTAGCATAACACAATATTATAAAAAAATAGGGTATTCCTAAAACTAAAAGTAGCGGCCAGTCTCGATATATAGGTCGATTACCCCTTTATTGTAAAATACATAAAAATACAGACGAGTTTAATAAAGAAAGACGTACAATTTAGGCGATCTCATCGCTATATTATCAACATAATCATAGCCCACTGACACATTGTCCAATCGCACAATCGATGACAAATGCAAAGTTACTTTGTGTAGTGCCCTGGAGACTAGAAAATAGCGGAGATGGGGGAAGTCTCCGCTATGTTATCCGCTATTGGTATTGATTCACAAATGGATTATGATAATGTGTAAATGATACACTTTTTACGGATTATTTCGCGATTTATTTACATTTCATTTTAAACCTGACGTTTCGGACCCTTTCCAGCGTCCGTGGTCACAGATAGATTCTCATTCTACGTCCGAAACGTCTGGTTAAAACAAAATATAAATGAATCGCAAAAATAATCCGTAAAAATATGTATCATTTCAATGTCCACAGTTCGCATAAACCGAAGAAACAAATATAATAATGTTAATTTACATTTACTGCAAGTCTCACTCAGCTACGTTACAAGTCTTGGTTCAATAGATGTAGCCTAAGCGTCAAGGCTTTAACTCAAAACTTAAAACGTAAATACTGATAATGTAATATCCAGAAACCCTTCTGATTAGACCTCCATAGTTAGATTCCGCCCTAAAAAGCTTACAGCCATGTGTAGGATCAGCATTTCAACATATTTTAATATTGCATTTGTACGAATACACGCACAAATGTATACACATGTACAAATGTATAAATCCTAATCATAAAAACAGTGTAACAATATGCTTACTATTATAGGTATCTCGCGCCGAAGAAGAGAAACGGCTCGCACAGAAGAAGAAGGAGGAGGAAGAGAGGAGAGTGCGCGAGATCGAGGAGAAGAAACAGCGCGACATCGAGGAAAAGAGGCAGCGGCTCGAGGAGGCCGAGAAGAAGCGCCAGGCCATGGTGCAGGCCATGAAGGAGTCCAACAAGACTGGACCCAACTTCACCATCCAGAAGAAGAGCGATAACGTGAGTACAATTGAATACAAATACAAATATACAACAACTTCACATGCATTGATCTGACTCTGTGGCTTAAGCACTTGAGTTACATATTTCACAATCAGTGACATATGTCACATATTCAAACAGCGGTATTACAAATAAATTCATATAACACCCAGACCAGTACAAACAGACATTTTCATACACACAAATGTTTATACAGAGCGGGGATCGAACCCGCGACCTCTTGGTTAATAATCAACTTCTTGACCATAACACCAAAGTGGTCGTCAGTTAAATTGTACAGAAATGATCCATATTCGGCTTCATCGTCACTTATCATCACGTAGATTAGGGCCGTATGTGTGGCATAATATGGCGGAGTTTATATAACCACCAGGCATATGCCAAATTTACCGAATTTTTATACTCCAGCTATTTGTTGTTTTAAAGCCGAGGAACTCGGTACGACAGGCTCCGTTATACAAACAAAGATTAGCGACAGTACTACTGCAAGTCTAAGTGCAACTGCGGATGTAGTTACAATTCAACTAAACATACTTGGAAATAGAAGCATCAAAAATACATGCCATTTTAACTAAACAAGGCATAGTTAGAAATAAAGTCGCTAGCAGCTCTTTTGTAGCACTTTCCATTTAAAAGAGTTATATTCAACACCCGTATCAAATTCACACCATTATAGAATTACAACAAACACTGGCGATCTTAAGCGGTGAAAAAATTTTTCCTCTTTAATACACGGCTAATGTTAAGTTTTAATTTTTTTTTTTTCCAGTTCGGCCTCAGCAACGCTCAACTGGAACGCAACAAGACCAAGGAACAGTTGGAAGAAGAGAAGAGGATCTCCCTCTCCATCCGCATCAAGCCACTGAACATTGAAAACCTCGGCACTGAGAAGCTCAGGATCAAGGCCCAAGAGCTGTGGGACTGCATCGTCAAACTCGAGACCGAGAAATACGATCTTGAGGAGAGGCAAAAGAGGCAGGACTACGACGTGAGTCACAAACTGTTTATACCCTTATGATAAGGTTCACATCACACCCTACAAATTCTTTATCCAGGTACAGATGACGCCTCATCAAGCTACTCTTTATCATTGCGAAATCACCCTTATTGTGATGTGATCACAGCTGATGGTGCTTGTGGCGCAGTGGTTGCAGCGCTATGATAGTGATACCAAAGGTTAAGCAACCTACGGCGCGGTCATGTTTGGGATGGGTTCTGACCATAAAAGTGACGTCTATTTACAAGCATCTCCGTGCTTCGGAAGGCACGTTAAGCTGTCGCTCCCGGTTAATATCGATAGATATTAGTCGTTAAGCCTGGTCGGAGGAACTCGGGCGGCTTAATAACATCTGACAGTAAGGTTGGTCACTTGCCTAACACACACCCCTCCACCAATCCGCACTGAGCCCGCGTGGTGGAATATGGCTCGCACCACCTCATAGTTGAGGTGAGGCCTGTGCCCAGCAGTGAAACGTATATAGGCTGATGATGAGCCTTATTGCGAGTATAAGATACCACAATTATTAACTTGTAGTGTGTTGTGATTAACTTAACGTGCGACCGTCTGTACTAGGTTCAAATTATAATTAGCTCCACTTCAGTGTGAGCTCAGAAGTTGTCAAACGCAAAGAATGTTTCTGACCTCAATGTTGTTTAGTTACAAAAAGCTTTATATCTTTCTGCACGAGCCCAAAACTTAAGACCGAGAGGGTCTTAAATCACTGTATCTTCTCAGTTTTAACACGACTCTTTCCAGTCATGACAATAAGAGTTATCGAGATGTTTAGATCTGGTGTACCAGCCTTCCAATTTCGTTAGCAAAGATGATATAAATCTCTATGTAACTGAATGAGGCATGAGGAGCCAAATAGCTCTTTAACTTGCAAAACAACACTAGCCTTAAATTGATTCTTTTGTCCGAATATTATGTGATACATATTGTCTTTTGTTCACAGTTAAAAGAGCTCAAAGAAAGACAGAAACAACAGTTGAGGCACAAAGCCCTTAAGAAGGGTCTAGACCCCGAAGCCCTCACAGGCAAACACCCGGTAAGTTTCCACTTAATAGTCATTACATAGAGTATTTTTTTAAAGCAAAGGTGTGACCATTTTGTTTTCTTTCAGCCCAAAATCCAAGTAGCGTCCAAGTATGAGCGACGTGTCGACACACGGTCATATGACGACAAAAAGAAACTCTTTGAGGGTGTAAGTATGACAACACTGAAGTTTTACACTGAGATAATTTCCATGCATAAAAAAGACAATTCCGTACGATTATTTCCAGAATGGTAAAGCTTTTACTCTTCTAAAATAGAAAGGCAACAAATCATATTGAGCTAACGTATCCAAACCAATTTACCTAAGTTAAAATAGCTACATAGCTATAAGTTAGATGATAAATATAATCTCTCTCTTAAAATTTTTTCCTAAAACAATAAGCAAAGCTTTTTAAATAATTATTTTGATTAAGTTTAATAATATTTTTTTTAATGTTTCAAAAGATTTATATGTCAATCTTAAATTGCACTAATGTTAAAGAAAACCGACTCCATGAAATACATAAATAAAGACCATTTAATTTAAAGCAATTTAAATGCAGGGTTACGATACTCAAATGGCGGAGTTTATGGACAAATTGTGGAATGATAAGATGAACGACTTCATGAACCGCACCAAAAGTAAGCAGGGAGCCCTGGGGCTCCGTGTTGTGCCCCTCGCATGTCGTCACGGCATGTCTGTTACAGTTGACCCATTTTTAGACTTCCAATATTGTATTTAGGACCTTGGTTGACACATGAGATTTTGGTAGGATTCATGGTAAAAGCGTGGGTATGTATACGACATTATTGAACCATTAATATGTTTTCCATGGCATTGAAAACGAACCGTGTTTTATAATATTTATTTTGACCTTGAATCATGAACTTGACACTATTGCATCTATGCATGTTTCGGTATGAACTACAAGTTTTACTCGTTAGTATCTAATACCAAAAGAAACCGGACTATTCCATCCCATACGAACTTCAATGAATTATACCGAATGAATTCATGGAAAGGAGCAATGCAGTTTCAAAGAAACTTTTGTAGTCCCAACAACATCAAACAAAAGTGCAACGCATTTTGTTTTCAAGCATTCTTCACGCACGACCCCTACCCAAATCTATTGTGTCACCATCACTGTCAAATGGCCAACGAAACGGATTGGCCAAGCACTTCCAAGCCTGCCAACCCTCGATCGATGTGCGAGTAACCTTCATGTATTTACCCTGTGTTAACAATTCCCCTAGGACCTAGAGAAACTCAACAAGGACTTCCTTGAGAAGGTGTGGCAAGAAAGAGCCGACCAGTTCGGTGGCAGGCAAAAGGGTAAGTACCCTAATGGACATTGGAACATCTCACAATTTTGTTCAAAATTTTAAGGTTAAGTACAGTTAAGGTCAATGTTAATATATTTTAGTCCTTTCCTGTTCTTCATCATAATTGATTTTGAATAAGCAAGAGACTTCTCTTGCTAATGATTCTGGATTTTGATTAATGCCATGATGACAATTTGTCAACAGAATTGATGGATTTCTGATCTTTACATACGAACACACTAGGTATTACTATCCCTTTCAAACATTTTGAATGATTGCACGATGCTGTAAGTTTCTTTTATTGTACAAAACGTATTTTTGCCCTTGAATGTTACACGTCACCTTTTTTCAAACGGTTTTATTTTTACAACGAAAGAGTTTGAGTCAAACAAAACATGATACACTTTTTTTTGTTTTATGATTTTATTTTAAATTTATGATACGATTACTTTTTTATCAATGAATTCATTTTTAGGTCCAGTCTATTTCTTACTCATCAGCCTATATACGTCCCACTGCTGGGCACAGGCCTCACCTCAACTAAGAGGTGGTCAAAGCCATACTCCACCACGCGGGCTCAGTGCGGATTGGTGTCTATTTCTTACTGTTTCTGAAAATTTAATTTGGATAGTTCTTTAATGCACAGGACGACTAAAAACTGGATTTTATCAACAAGGACCTTTTATTATAGCACTTATTAATATTATATCTTCTTTATATCTGGTAGGGCTGGGACGTGTAAAGTGCTGCTTGTACCTCCTATTTACAGAAATATTTTGATTTAATTGATTTCATTGTATTGATTTTAATGTTTCTGTAATGTGCCAAAACACTTTCAATTTTTTTTGTATTTCTTATCCAACTTCCACCTCTAACCGTTATCCCACCAACAGCGAGACTGCCCAAATGGTTCGGTGAGAGGCCCGGCAAGAAGAAGGGCGACCTGGAATCCCCCGAGGGCGAGGAGGACGTCAAGAAGGACGACGACGAAGATGAACACGTGTATGAACCCGAGCCCGAAGAGGAGGAGGAGGAGGTCGTAGAGGAGGAGGAAGAGGAGGAGGAGGAAGAGGAGGAAGAAGAGGAGGAGGAAGAAGAGGAGGAAGAGGAATAAGTAAGTTTTTATAATTAGGAAAAAGTAAATCCATCTTCAATACGATTGGTGTCCAATAGATATCCCAAACACTTGAGGCAAACTCGGGTCGAACAGCCTCGATATGAAGGAAACAGTGTCCGGATAATTCAATTCAATTCAATTCAAATCATTTATTTCAATCTCTTGGATCATAATGTCATAAAGATACATTTCATAAACACAATCATAATAATAATTATTTCACAAAACATTAAATTAATTCATTAATCAATATATAAGTGTGGCAATATATAAGGTGGTAATATATAAGGCAGCGCCTCTTCTGGCACGGTCTCACTGAATCCGAGGTTGCCTCTAATGGACTACGGGCTCAATAGTGTCTTTCGAATAAGTCATAAAACAACCTAGCTAACTTATTTTGAAATCTAACTGAAGATCTATATCTTCTTCTTATATACTCGTAAAAATGAATTGCTGTTCGTTAGTCTTGCTAAAACTCGAGAACAGCTGAACCGATATGACAAATTTTAGTCTCGAAATATTCGTGGAAGTACAGGGAAGGTTTAAAAGATCATAAAATAAAATAAAAAAAACAACGTGTGGAAAAGGACGACGTCTGCCTGGTCCGCTAGTATTTATATAAAAATGAAATGCTGTTCGTTAGTCTCGCTAACACTCGGTAACGGCTGAACCGATTTGACTAATTTTAGTCTCAAAATATTCGTCGAAGTTCAGAGAAGGTTTAAACGATGAAAAACAAAAACAACGGACAGGACAACGTCTGCCGGTCCGCTAGTATATATATAAAAATGAATTGCTGTTCGTTAGTCTCGCTAAAACTCGAGAACGGCTGTACCGATTTTGCTAATTTTGGTTTTGAATTATTTGTGGAAGTTCAGGGAAGGTTTAAACGGTTAGATAATAAAAAAAAAATTAATGCGAAAACACCGGGCAGGACAGCGTCTGCCGGGTCCACTAGTAACTAATAAAAATTAAAATAATTTGTGAAGCGACTTGAAGAGTTACCAAAGCATTCAATAATAGTGGGATAGCTACACATCTTTTGCTAAAGAGGAGTTGACTTCTTAATAAAACTAATGTCAGTCTAAAGTGTATTGGATAACACGATTCTAACAAGCTCTTTTGTTTCAGATATAAGGAGCCACTCAAAAACGGAATCCAGTTCGCCGGCGCGGGCCGGCCGTACTGTTTTGTAACCAATCCATTAACTTATTACAATTTATAAATTATTTTTATTATTTATACTGTTGAACGCCCGTTACGGAACATGCATTGCTTTTGCACGCGTCATGAACACCTGTGAACGCACAATAAACTAATTTATTTCATAAGTCTGATGGATTATTTATTTTTACCCTTCGTCTCTTCGACGCCGCTTAGATCCCTCTTATGTCAGTCCTCCTGGCCGATTTCGACCACGGCGGCAAATCTCAACAGAGATCAGCCAACTACGCAGCAGATATTACAGTGCACAAGTGTGAGCGCAATACACAGGTGCACTCACTGTTCCATCACCCTCAAAGTTCGGTGAGACGGCAATCCATGAAGCAAAAACAAAGAGGAGCTGGCCTAAGCAACTGTGCACTGTGATTTTCAACTAGGTCCTGACGTCATCATTGTGGGCGGGGCCTAGCTTAGTATGTTGTCAGCGTTCGTCAGATGCACACGTAACGAGACTCGCATTGTAAGTGTGTTTTTTGCGTTTTAACAAAAAAAAGGATGCAGTGTTGTGTTTTACAATGTCAAAGTTACTCAGACAGACGTTCTGATAATATGGATGGGATCACATTTCATTTGTAAGTAATTTTAATCGTAAATTAAAAATAAAAAGTCTATAACATTCTCAGCTTTCAGCTTCAGTTCAGTTCAAATTATTCCATTTGTCACTAGATGGCGACAGTTTTGGGAAGTAAAAACATAAGTTTACGTTCATTTTGCAGTAGTATATTGTAATACCCATGCGTTTAAACTGAAATCTGTTATAAACTTAGTATTAAAATCCTTTTAGTAGCTAAAACAGTACTTTTATAGCTTTTATTATTATATTACTAACGGGCCGCTATCTGTCGTCGTCTAGAATAACTATTTTAAATATAAACAAATATCCAGGGCCGTATTAAGAATTAAATGATCCTGTGAAAAAATATTTATTTTTATATGTTCGTTTCAGATTTCCATCTGACCAAAATTTAAAATAGCAATGGATTTCAAAACTTAATAGACCGGATTGGACACCAACAAAATATACAAAGATTTGTTCTGGCCATTTCATTGACGTGGACTTCATAGTGACAAAAAAGGGCCTTAAAAAATTGTAAAAGGGCATTTTACCTACTTTAAAACTGGATTTATCGGTTTTTTTAAATATTATTTGCGTGACCGAGTTTTATTTATTTTGAAAAAATAACTAGTTAATTTTATTTTTTTATATTACAGCTTAAAAGAAAATTACCAGAGCCTGTAAAATCATCTGTGCCTCACCCTACAAGTGATTTCAATGAATTTCTGATACTAAATGATTCGCCTAGAAAAAAGAAGCTAAAGCAAGAAATAGGACAACTTCGATCTAAAGAAAAAAAAAATTGGTTGCCTGTAAAGTCGGTATACGGGCGAAAGTTTTACGTGACAACGACTTTGAGTGGTAAAATAATTTTAATGTGAATATTCATTCGTATAACATGAACCGGTGTGTATGCCTATCTCTCTCACTCTCTCTCTCTCTCGCTCTGTCTCTTTTGCTCTTAGGCGGGTTTACTGTGCTCGAGTGGAAGGGACGCGTGCCTTTCACTTTTTATGTCTGTCTCACACGCTCTTAGGCGGGCTAACCATGCCCGAGTCGAAGGGACGCGTGCCTCTCACTCGCTCTCATTGTGAGCGCGGAACGTGAGCGGAGCAGCGTAACGCAGTTTCTTGAAGTGTCACCCGGCAAACCAATTTATAAGACGTTGTCACGTCAAAAGGGCTGGATTAAAAATCATAAGACTACAAATGCAAGTTAAGCGCTTGAAAAAGTAGGTAAATGAGGTAAATGAAGGCAAAGAGTTATATGCTGATAATTATAATGAAAGTGACCTGGATTTGATAAATACAAAAAATAAGGGTGGTCTTGGTGGTACTTTGCCATCTAGAGATGTCATAAAAATATGTATTCGGACCGAATGCAGTATTCGTTCTGTAAAATCGCAATCTTTGAATTCCTAACTTTCGTAAATATACCATTGTATCGTATACATTACAATCTCTTATTGGACAAGATTGTTTCAAACAATCGGCCAATCATATGTTTGACCAATCACCTACAGCTAATCATATTGTACTTCTGATGAAATCGATTGCAGAAAAATATTGATATTCGTTTTAAGCACTTTGCAACAATACAAAACGAACGGGCAACTAACCGACAACAACTAACCAAAACTATTATTTTTACTGGTAATTGATTTTTTTAAACAAAGTTATGTTTGGAATAAAATTTTGTCTATTATTTTTAAATCTACTCTAAATATTTTAAAATTAAGTTTACTCGGTCAAAATGTCAAACCATCTCTTATTTAGGCCCAAGGATCGGTCTTAGGGCCACTTACACTTTCTTTCATATGTCAACGACATGAACAATTACAATAAAAATAGTAAATGCTATCAGTTTGCTGATGACACCTGCCTAGTGGCTGCCCATAGTGGCCCTAATGAAGCATGGGCTATGCTGCAATCGGACTTTAACGCTCTTTTGATGTAGTGTCACGATGTAGGACTAGTTGTCAATGCTTCAAAAACAAAATTACTGCCGATCAAATAACCTTATATTAAAAGCGTTCCCTTAAAGGGCATTCTGGCTCATGACCATAAATACTTTCACTCATCTGTTTCGCTTAATTGTATGTGTACTCCCGTAGAAATAGTAGATTGCCAAACATGTTTAGGTACAGATTGACAATAAATTTAACTGGTACAATCATAATGAATATGTGTGTAATAAGTTGAGATAGGTTTTGGCAAACATAATTATTCTTAAAAACCGGATCCCGTACAAGGTGAAGATGATGCTGTATAATTCTCTAGCGGAATCGTACATCCAATACGGGTTATGCAGCTATGGACGCACCTATAATACATACTTAAATAAAATATACGATCTTCAAGTAAGAATACTAAAGAATATAGTACCAAAAGGAATCAGGCAACAATATAGTGATGACTATTCCGGCCTTTTTGAATATTGTAAAGTAATCAACCTGTTCAAATCCAAGTTAAATTCATTTTGCTAAAAAAACTGTTCTTCAAGACGTGTAAAAATCAGCCACAAACAAACAACCCTGTACAAACGATCGGTAGCTTGGTTTGAGTTGAGGTGCAGCTCGAGTCGCGTAAATAATGACTACGGTAAGCGAACTTCTGATTTTATTGTGCCTCGCCTAATAAATAAACTATCAAGAGAATTACGAGATAATTTATCTTTAAAAAATATTAAATTAAAGCTTAACTTTCTTGGTTCTCTTTCCTGTAATTAGCAATTATTAAATTATTAACCAAACGGCTTACATATATTATTTGTACAATTCTTGAATTATGTATTTATTAACTTTATTTGTAACCCTTAGTATAATTATTACAAACTCAAGTGGTTCACTTGTACTAAGTATTTTAGTTAAGTGTTTTGTAATGTAACGGTTATTTACATGATAATAAAGAGAAAAAAAATACATGTTACATTTTTTTAAGCTTAAAGTTCTGAGTACGTCCCATCACATTCAAGACTTTCGACATCTAGTGTGAGATAGCTGAACTAGTAGTAACATCAACATACACATAAACTAGTAGTTTTGCTATTAGCCGATAGATTAAATATTGCGAAGTGGGCGGAGCCACGGGCAGAGCTGAACACCCCCGCACCCCGCAAAATATCACGCGTCGTTTCATAAAGAAATTTGACTGTTACGACTCCTCTTTGTTTTTGCTTCATGCGGCAATCCGACATGACCGGAGAGAGATCAGGCGCAGGACCAACGGCTTAACGTGCGCACCGAGGCACTGGGGTGTAACACCGCCAACTCCCCGACTCCGAGCTGTTTTTGAGAAATTCATGAAAGAAAATCTCAGCAACAATCTTGGTTCGGCCTGGGATTTGAACCCAGGACGCAGTCTAATCCCTCTTATATGCAATGTACGTATACGAAAATGTACTACATACCGCTGTAGAATTACTTCTAACCAGAGCATCTTGTATTGTGACAGTTTGTGATCTTCGGTGACTAACAAATAAAATCTGATATGAGTTTTAGCAGAGGAAAAGTAGGGCTGATAGCGACACAAACAAATATAAACGATCAGCTAATTTTGATTCGAGCAGAAATACCAGAAAGACACCTCAATAGACCATATTTGGCGAGATCGCCGAGATGAATTTACCTACCTTCGATACCTACGTATTGTATATGTGAATACTCTATAATAAGACAAAGATAAATAGAATGACAAAGCAAACACAAGTCAAAGTATCCGAAGACGTCCGCGAGATGTCGCTTTTTATGACCGAGATCAAATTTCTACCATCGTTAGTGTTGATCGATTATAGACATAAGAAAATACCATTGTAAGTTTGATAACTATGTATTCAATCATCATAAATCATATAATTATAATATAACAAAATATTTTAAAACTATGAAATAAACCAAACTGCCCAATAGTTGTGAACGAAGGACAGTGAACTACACAAAAAAATATAGCTAGAACTTTTCAAAGTTTGAAAAAATTAATACATTGGTAGAAAAAATAAATATATTAACACGGCAGCACCAAATGATTTGAATACGTCTGACATGCATCAAATGTCTTTTGAATACGGTAGTTGACACCACCAATCGTTGACGTACTTTTTATCAACTGTCAAAACGCTTTTCTTCATAGAGCTTGTATGGGAATAACACACTTTGACGTCACCGCGTGCAATGCCGACTGAGTGACTAATTATCATTTGAATTCCAATTAAAAATCAAATAATACGAACTACAGAAAAATATTAGTGTAAAGGCATCTGAAATTATGAATTATTTTAGAGAAAATCAGTTTTTGAATATTTCTTTCATAGTGGAAACAAGCCTATTGTCATTTATATATGTGATTAAGCTATTGACGTCTTATAAGAGATTTTAGTGCACTCAAAAGTATCAGTAGCGTAAAACAGAACTGCAAAAATTGTATTTTATGTCTACACGTATCTTTTATTTGTTAAGTATTTTTTTTGCGTTCACAACACTATTTTTAATTTCGAAAACACATAACACTTAAAAAAAATCTTTTCGGCTCCGGTCATCGGGGAGGATTCGAACCGCTGACGTTTGGTAGTCCGGTCCAATGCTCTGACCACTGAGCTACCGATAAACTTAATGGAGTCGATGGCCGGAGCCGCAAAGAATTTTTGAAGTGTTATGTCTTTCCTACACGTATCCTTCGTTCACAGCTACGCAGAGTACAGTAGGGGCAATACTTATGGTGTTTACGCGGCGGCGATGGGCGCGGGCTGCGCGGGCGGCTGTGCCTTCTGCATCATGTTGATCTTGTCGCCCAGGCTCAGCGCCATGCCCTGCAAGCACGGACGATAGCTTAATAAGCGCAAAAAATACTCTGTATAAAAGCACCCTAAGTGAGGCGTAAAGTTACCTTTATCGGTGCAAAAGCTTATGTTGTAAAGTAGAAAAAAGGTTTCTATGGAATTAGAGTATAGTCTTCGCAAATATATTGCACTCGTGTTGGTAGAAGGAAGGGATTTTTTTAGTTCTATCGTCTCATGCAATTCAGAATTTTCAGAAGGATATTATACTTTTGATAGTTCCTATGCCAAAGTTTAAAATTCATCTATAGATGCGAGTGCAAGATAAAGTGCTAATTTCAGTAGATTGGATGGTAATTCAAAAGTATTTTGTTTATCCTTTAGTCTAGTTAACTTATCTATCTAAAAATGAATGAAAATATATAAAAATGAAGCCGGTTTTCCTTGGTCACGGCATCACGCGTGAATGGCTGGACCGATTTCACTAATTCTTTTTTTGTTGTATTTGTTATTATTAGGAGAAGGTTCTTACGGCAAAAAAAAAAATTAAGAAAATCTCTCAGAAATATTGAAAAATATACATTTAATTTTGCATATTTTAAAAAACGCGCGTAACTAATGTCAATGTTCGATCATTGCAACGCTAAGGCGGTACGAAGTTCGCCGGGTCAGCTAGTAGTTGATATATTTGGTTGATAAGGAAACATTAAACCAACAAATAGGTCAATCATACTTAAGAGATTTGTTAGTTATTGTAAAAATAAAATAAAAATCATTGCTCAAACGGGTTCGCGGCAGCCGCAATAGTGTTCTGAACGCTATAGCCAATAGTGGGGATTGTCCACTAATTGGCAAACTAATTCCACGTGTCAAGTCTGTTGCCAAATACTACATTTTCTAAATTGTACTAACATAGGAGATAAGATATTGTTACTAACAATCTGGATAGTGTTGTCTGAAAAATGTTTTTTTTTATATTCTTTTTATTTATTTATTTAAATGGGGGTACTATACAGTATGACTATTTCTGTGGTGTCTGGGAGAGACCTATTATAACTCCATTTTCGACATTATTAAGTATGGTACTATGTTGTTATAAAAAAAAACATATTTTATATTGGTCTATTGCTGATAAGTTGCTGGTACCTGTTTAATAAATAGTTACTGCAGCAGTTGCTGGCTTTTTTTTACTTTACCTAACTGAGTTATAAATTAAACTTGAACCTTTAAAGTCTTATTCTGAAAAATTACGTTCTTGGACTTTACAGGTTTCTCCCAGACTCCACAGATTTAAACCAAGGGATTTATTTATTTATTTAAGTTCTGCACTAACATGTGTACAATGGTGGACTTAATGCCGAAGACATTCTCTACCAGTGAACCATAGGGCCAAGCAGAGAAAATTCAGGCGGTGCACATAAAGTAAAAGGGGAAGAAAGGGATGACACTGTTAACTTCTTTGACACTTAAAAAGACAGTATTTTCAAACCTGTGTAAGCCGAACCTTAACTTGGTTAATCAAGCTAACTCTAATTTGTGTAAGTAGGCCTTGATAGGCTAGGAAGAGTAACAAAAATCTAATTTGATAGAGAGCTGTGCAATTTCCACAGTCTTGTTGATTCGAACCTAGGGAGCATAAGGTTCGAGTTCGTAGAAATGGAAATGGCGGCGAACATTTGATTTAAAGCGGAGCGTAAGACAACATAGACAGAGGACATATGAAAAGGTCGTAGGATCAAACTAGTTGCCAATCAGGTCACTATCAACCAATTTGGTTTAGAAGTACAACTATGGCCTATGTTCCGCAGTTCTGCGACTGACTAGGATGACGATTTTTACCTGTCTATTTAAAGTCCGGTACCTACGGTGTACGGTGAGGCTTGTGCAGCGGCGTTTCTATGCAGAGGCTAGTCAGAGCATCTCCATCTTAAATATATGCAATCTGGTTATATTTACCTGGCTCTTGGCGCGGATCCTGACATGCCCAACAACCGGTGCGTTCGGTTTGTGAAGCGGCGTCTCTATGCTGAGGTTGGCGAGAGCGTCCTCGCCGAAGATGGAGCGAGCGTACAGGTTCGCCGCCATGAAACCGCATTGGCCGGATAGCGCCTGGATAGAAGAAAATAATAAGAATAGGCTAGATGACACCAGACACCACCAATCGTTGACATACTCTATATTATTATCTGTCAAAACGGCCTGCCTCCATAGATTTTGTATGGCAACACAAAAACGTGACGGTGCGTAGCTGTGAACGAACGATACGTGTAGGCATAAAATACTATTTCAACTGTCCTGATTTATTGATACTTTTGGGTGCACTAAAATATCGTATGTCTTGCGATGTAGTCATGTATCAGAAATATGTGTCAATTAACCTACAGGTTTCTACAGCTTTTTCGAAATATACTGGTTGTATTAACTTCATAGGGGTTATATTTTTAAAACGCCATGGTCTTGAAAATATTTGAGATAGGTGTCATCATGCCTATCAGAACTGTTATTTCTTAAGCTAGTTTTTTTTTCAAACAATAAACCGAAAACAATAAGACAAGATACTTTGAAGGATCACAAAAATATGTGTAGGGAAACACTGATCCTCAAGACCTACATGTAGATATCACATTCTTGAACGTTATTGAGGAATCGAGCGTATAGCATGCCATTTCAGTTTGAATCCAAACAAAACACAGACATACCTTGTCAGGCGTGAGGCACTTCATGTTGGTGGAGCTCAGCAAGTGCTCGAGATATTCGCGCAGGTCCGTGATGTTTGTGCTCACAGACACCTGGAACAAAATGTAAATTGTACTCATCATCATAGCCCTTGTCCGTCTATTACAGACGATTTAAGAAGTGTTTGCTGCAAGGCACTTCTTATTATGGCTGAATAAGCCAATTCGGGAGCGACAAACTTTTCCGCATTTAAGGCAAGGGAAGGCAGCGGCAGGTGGATCATCGCCGCTCTGATGCCTTCTTTCCCTCCTGAAGTTAGAGCAACTTAGACCTTTCCTCGAATCCAAACGTGAATCTGTCTTAAGACACCACACAAGTCCCTGACCAAAAACGCGTGAAGAGGTACAGTCTGCAAAATCAGCTCTTCAGCGTCGCGCACGACACTTTAAATTGTGGTACAATGAACATAATAGAAGGATTAACGACCGCTTCGTGCAGTGGTCTACATGTCGGACTTTTTAAACCAGGAGTCGCGGATTCGATCCCCGCACAGTACAAGCACATGTGTGCATGAACAAGTGTGTTTGTACTGGTCTGGGTGTTTTCTATGTATAATATGTATTTATTTACAAAAAAAAAGTATTTAAGTATGTTTATCCGTTGTCTAGTACCCATAACACAAGCCTCGTAGCTTAATTTGGGACTAGAGAATTGGTGTAATTTTTGTGAAATATTTATTTATTTATTAACGGAGGTTATCATGCGATGTTTTGCGGCGACCAATATGGTCGACGATATTTCTAAAGAGACAGAACTCAAGAGCCGTATTACAAAATCTTGACACCTTAGTTTTTCTGTCGAAATCTTTTATTTCAAAGGATAAATCAAAAATCGGAGGCCGCTATGAAGCAGGAATTGTGAAATTACATACATATTAATTAATCTATTGCGTAAAAACAGTCAATTATCATCAAAAAATGACAATAAATGTCATCATCATGTTCTTGGCAAAACATCGGCAAAAAAAACTGCTTAGCTGTCAATTTTCCTGTTCTAGCCCCGGTACAAGAACAGGGGCCTTACTTTGTAATCTCATGTAGTGTAGTTTTATATCTAGCTACAGCCGATACTCGTGCTGGGCGAACGGAATGGCTAGAGGCTAAAAGAGCGACAGTATATCTATTACAGTGTACAAACTCTGGTTTGACAGGTCACAGTCGAGGGAATGCTAGGTTGCTTTGCTTAAATAAAAGCCAACTTTGCATACAACGGTATATTTTGTCGACAAATAGTCAAAGTACGGAACAGAATTTTTCTTATATATTACCTAAGGCAAAAACTTCGCTAACGAGAGTTAATTATGACAAGCGCCATCTGTTGGCACAATTAAGAACCAACTTTTGTCACATTGATGTTATTGATCGTACATCTACTGCCCGCCAAGGACATATTGCTATTTGTCCTTATTAAAATAAACTATTTAAACAATAAAAAATACCAAAATTTAAGAACTGGTGCCCATTATAATACAAAATATTTTAAAGTATTTAGTGCAAATTAGTTAAAACGTAATAAAAGTGTAGTATAAAATCTGAGAACAAAAATAAATTATCAACATTTTCCTAGTTAAAAAAACTTAATTTAAAATCCTAAAAATATGCTTATAACAACCATATTCCATTGAATAAGTATATTGATGTACAAAGTTTTGTAAAATAAAAGAAAAATGCTTATTGTAAATGTAAAACCTTAGGCTAAACTGTAAAATAACAAAGTAAAATAAAAAAAATGTAAAATTGATTTAGGCAGATATTGGTAAAATACACAATTTATTTGTAGGACGCTTTAACAGTGCGTTTTTACTTTTAACTGTGACTACCCTTGTAATTCCGTCCCGTCCTGGATGTTCCTCTACAATTTTACCATACAACCATCTACAGGGGGGAAGGCCGTCCTCCTTAATTAATACAATGTCTCCTACTACTGGCTGTGGTGCTTCCACAGACCATCTATATCGGTGAAAGAACTGATTTAAATATTCTTTCGACCACTTACGCCAAAACTCTTGACTCATACGTTGAGTGTACTGCCATCGTCTAAGAGAGCTTATGTTTGAGTCCTCATAATTACGATCTGGTGGTGTGACCAGAGGTTCTCCAACAAGGAAGTGACCCGGTGTCAATACTATGTTCTCTGAATCACCAGTTAGCTTTGACAAAGGCCTCGAGTTAAGGCAAGCTTCAACCTGCGTAAGAACTGTTGCTAGCTCTTCGTAAGTTAACGTAGAGTTTCCAATTACTCGTTTTAGGTGGAATTTTACCGATTTTATCCCAGCTTCCCACAGTCCACCAAAATTGGGAGCATGGGGCGGAATAAAATGCCATGTTGTATGGTTATTGGCCAATTGTTCAGCGATTTCCGGTAAAATGCTGTCTTTTTCCTCGGAAAACAGTTTTTTGAGGTCTCCGGCTGCTCCAATAAAGTTTGTGCCATTGTCGCTCCAGACCTCCTCGCAACGACCTCTTCGAGCAACAAACCTTTTAAAGGCCTGAAGAAAGCCTTGTGATGTAAGTTCACTGACGGCCTCTACATGTACCGCTTTAGTAGCCATGCATACGAACAAACATATGTATCCTTTATAGGACTTGTGACCACGACCTCTTGTAGTGCGTATTTGAATCGGACCAGCAAAGTCCACTCCACTACGTAAGAAATGCCGTGCTGGTGTAGTTCGCACTGCTGGAAGTTGACCCATCAGTTGTTGATTGGTAAGTCCTTTATTTTTTACACATGTGACGCACTTCCTAACATGGGCTTTTATTAGATGTTTGGCACCAATAATATAATACTTATTTTGCAAGTAATTTAAGGTGGATTGTGGGCCTCCATGTAAAGTTATTAGGTGTGCCTCTGCAATCAGTAAAGCTGTCAGCTTAGAATGTTTAGCCATTAAAATTGGATGCTTCTGGCTTGCCGACATGTGCGATTGCTCCAACCTTCCACCAACTCTCAAGATTTGATTTGTGTTGTCTATAAACGGGTTCAATGACTTTAATGAATTATTTTTCATAACTTGTTTCTTTTTTATTCTTTCTATTTCTTCCTCAAAATTCATTCTTTGATCTCTTTTTTAATGACAACTTCTAATGCTTTTTCTATTTCTTCTGATGTTAAATATTGTTTCTTTTTTCTTTCAGGTTTCGGTTTCTTCAATTCCAAAACTCTTCGGCAGTATGCTACTACTCTAACCAGTCTACTTAACTTCGAGAACTTTTCAAATAAATCTTCTTCCTTTTCTATAGTTTGATGAACACGTATAGCTTCTGTTTCCGTAGTAAATTCAATAGGCTTTTTGTATATTACTATATTTTCTGCCATTAAAAAAGACGGACCATTTAGCCATATAGATTTATTTTTCAGTTCTGAAGGTGCGATTCCTCTTGATGCACAATCTGCTGGATTGTCCTGTGTACTGACATGGGACCACTGCTGTGGGCCTATGGAGGTAAGTATTTCAGCAACTCGGTTGGCTACGAACACTTTCCAGCGGCTAGGTAAGCTATTTAGCCAAGCCAACACGATTGTCGAGTCTGTCCACGCATGCAGGTCTTTATTTTCGATTTTCAGCACTTCAGCCGTATCCATCATCAATCGAGTAAGCTCCACTGCACCACAAAGTTCCAACCTCGGTATAGACACTTGTTTGATTGGAGCCACTTTGGATTTTGCTGTAACCAACGCTACATGGACTTTCCCTTCGGCATCGATTATTCGCATGTATACCACTGCAGCATATGCTAGCTTCGAAGCGTCGCAAAATCCGTGGAGTTCTCTTTTTCTATCATCCATCTTCGTTCCAAGCCATCTAGGAATCTTCACCTCGGTCATATTTATTAAATCCTTCCGGTAAGTACAGCATTCATTTAATATTTCTTTAGGTACCTCTTCATCCCAGCAAATACCCGCTATCCACAATTTTTGTATGATAATCTTTGCAACTATGATGCACGGTGTTACCCATCCTATTGGATCGAATAATCGCGATATGTCAGCAATAATCTTTCTTTTAGTTATAGGTGGTACTATTTCTGTAAGTTCAACCTTGTATTGAAAATTGTCATTGTGACGTTCCCAGGTAAGTCCCAAAATTTTTATAATCTCATCCATCTTAATATTGATTCCATCTTTTACATTTTCTACTTCTTTTTCATTTTCCTTTTCCTTAATCATTTTAAGCAACTCATCATTGTTACTCGACCATTTTTGTAAAGTAAAACCAGCTTGTTTTAATAAACCTTTCATCTGTGTATATACTTCTATCCCTTCTTTAACATCTTCACATCCACACATCAGGTCATCCATATAAAAGTTCTTACCTACTTTTTCAGCGGCTAAAGGATAGTTGTGGCCTTCATCGGCTGCGATTTGTTGAAGAGTTCGAACCGCTAAAAACGGTGCTGATGCCGTGCCAAAAGTCACAGTTACCAGTTTAAGATCCTTTATTTCCTCATCAGGATTATCTCTCCAGACTAATCTTTGGAAATCAGTATCTTCCTCGTGAACTTTAATCTGGCGGTACATTTTCACAATATCCGCAGTTAGGCAAATACGTGACAATCTCCAAGCCATCACCAAGTGTCTCAAGTCCGGCTGGATAGTTGGACCAACCATCAGATTGTCATTAAGTGACACTCCGTTTCTCCCTGCTTGAGACGCATTAAATACTACTCGCAGCTTTGTAGTGTCCTTATCATTCCGTACCACTGCATGATGTGGCAAGTATACTGACTCATTTTTCTTTTCATCCGGTTCCTTTACTTCAACCATATGTCCCATTTCTAAATATTCATTTATGACCTTCTTATAACTTTCTTTAAATGTATTATCTTTTTCAAATCTTTTTTCAAGCCCTTTTAATCTGCTTACCGCTATATTTCTGCTATCTCCTTTCTTACATTCCGGATCTTCTGTCTTCAAAGGCAATCTCACCACATATCGTCCTTCACTATCTCTCGTTGTTGTTTTTACGAATATTTCCTCATATTTCCTCTCTTCTTCTGTGTATCTTTGTTCCTTTGTTAGACCTATTCCATTCTCTATCTCCCAAAACTTTTTCAATAGATCTTCGCTTTCCTGTACTTGGCAATGCAATGCGAGTACCCTTTCATTTGAACTATTGTTCGGATTAACTGTTCCCGATAAAATCCAGCCCAAACTGGTAGCTTGAGCAAGAAGTGACCCATCAGGTCCCTTTCTTATTCCCTCTTGAATTATTTGGCTGATAACCTCCGCACCTAATAATAAATCTACTTTATTAGGCCGGTTGTAATCAGGATCAGCTAGCTCTATGCCTTGAAAATCTGAATAGTCAAATTGTTCTATTTTCCTACTTGGAAGGAAAGTAGTAATCGACTTCAGAACATAGGCTTTGACTGTAAAGTTCCAGTTGGGATTCATCCTTGAAAAAATGGTTATCGAAACCATAGCTTTGGAGATCAGTCCCTTGTCTCCCCCTACGCCTAAAAACTCTCCTTTTATGGGCGTTTTTCGTAATTTCAAGTCACTTACAACCGCTTCAGTGACAAAGTTTCCCTGTGAACCCTGATCTAGCAAGGCTCTCAGTACAAGATTGCTCCCATTTCTCGACTGAGCATTGACTAGCGCCGTCGCTAACAATACTTGTTTTAAGTTACCTGTCGAGAAACTACAAGCAACCACCGTGGATGAGCCCTTAGAGCTCCCTGCCTCATAATTGGGCCCTGTTTTTCCCGTTGGACTATCAGTTCCCTCTGACTCGACCTTAGTAAACTTAGATAGTGCGTTCTCTGCATTTTTTGGATGTAGAAGCGTGTGATGCTTGCGATGGCATAGCTTGCACTTAATATTTGTTTGACAAGCCTTCGCCCCATGCTTACCGCCTAAGCAAATAAAACACAAATTGTTGGACTGAACGAAATTACGACGACAGTCTACAGTTTCATTTGAAAATTTTCTACAAGCACCTAACTTGTGAGCGTCTGAGCAAAATACACATTGAATTTTTGCCGCTATATGCATGGCTTCAAACTTTACTATATTATTATTATTCCCATTAAAATTTGTATTTGGTTGAAATCTATTTGGTTTTGTGTATAAAAATTCCAGCGCTCTGTATCTATTTGTTAAAAAATCTTTAAATTGTTCGAATGTAGGCAAGTCCTCTGATGGAGTACTCGCTGTGATTGTAAACTCCCATTGTTTCCTAGATTCAGCGTCAAGTTTCAAACATAAAATGTGTATTATTATTATATCCCAGTTGCTGATATTTATACCTAAGTTAGACAATCCACTCAAACAATCATTAGTTGTATCGATTAACTCTTTTAAAGATGTTGCAGATTCAATAATAATGTTTTTCTGGCTCAACAACCTTTTCAAAATAAAATGCGACAAATACCGTTTGTTATCGTACCTCGTTTTTAATTGAGACCAACATCTATCATAGTTAGCTTCTGAAATAGGGATTTGTCTAAGCAGTTGTTCAGCTTCTCCAGTCAATGAACTTTTCAAATAATGCATCTTTTCAACGTTGTCCAAATTAACATTATTATGAACTAATGAAGTAAACAAATCACGGAATGTAATCCATTCCGTATATTTTCCTGAAAATGTAGGGATTACAATTTTCGGTAGCTTAAACGAATCAGGTTTACGGTCTAAACATTTTTCCGATGCTTCGTTCTTCGAAACACATGAACTTTGTTTAGCGAATGAACTTAATGCAGATTTTAACTCTGTTTTATAATCAGTATAGATCTCTTCCGCTAAATCGTAAATTGACTTCGTTGTATATTCATGATCTCTCAATGCTACTCCATGATTTTTTACTAGCCGCCTATGCGTTTTGGAAAACTCATCCCATAAGTCTTCTAATGATTCCAATCTTGTTTGACAATAAGCCTCAGTAATCCGTTCTTTCGGAGATTTATGATAATTACATTTAGCTTTATAAATTTTTTCATATGTATCACTTTGCAAATTTACTTCCGAATCCATTGTTAAAAGTAACGTTAAAACAATTAAACCTAATTAACAATAAAAAGAACAAACCAAATCAGTCCGGTGTTTGCGCGCCTAGCGAGCGGTCGCCGTTAAAATGTCTGTGAATAAAACTGTCAAATGTGCAAGTTGCAATGTTGTTATCTCGGAGGTTCTTGCTTTCATACGAAGCAGACACGATGTGATGGACAGTGAAAGCCTGATAAGGTTGTGCGGATCAGCTTTTTCTGAAGAGGATATAGACGAAGCGAAGATGTTGCTGTTTAGTACTACTAAAACAAATCATAAACTCATATCCAGACGCAAGGATAAGAAACAAAAAGACTTGGAAGACATAATATCAGTGTTTAAAACCACGGATCCCGATAGATTACCAGTTTTTGTTGCATATTATCTTCATAAATTACCTCCCGTGAGCTTTGACCACATAGATGTCTCAAAATTATTAAAAGACATACTATTTTTGCGTGGTGAAATAGCAGAAATAAAAGAAAATTATGTCACTAAAAAACAGTTAGATGTTTCCATGCAAAAAGTATCTAATCCGATATCCAATCTCTTATTTAACTCTAATGTAAACAAAACGAGAGGTGGAGGGTATGCCGCGGACAGCGGCCCATTTGGATTACAGCCGTTATCGGACGAGTCTGTGACAGTAGCGCGGGCGCAGGACGACACGGCGCCGCACAGTGCCGATGTTATAGAGCCGACGTATCGCTCTCTCGCTTACTCTCGTACGCATGAATCACCGTGCGCAAAGGTCGCCTCGCCTGCTCCCGCTAACTCGACAATACTAGGAACCGGTTTGTTATTATCACCAAATACACCTTCTGACACGGCGGTTAAAAATAAAACTTCTACGAGTATGGCTGAAATACTGAAAATCGGTGAATGGAAACAAACTAAGCCTGACGAGGACTGGATAAAAGTACAACGAAAAAGACATAGAAACCGTTTTGACGGGAAAACAGGTACTGCATCTTTAAACTGTACTGGAAGGTTTAAAGCAGCAGAAACTAAAATACCTCTCTTTATATCTAACGTAAGTAAAGAAACGACCGAGCAGGACATTTGTGAATACGTTAAAAAAATGACCCAAGAAACTGTCGTATTGGAAAAAATCAACATGAAGAATGACAGGCCCTATAATGCCTTCAAGTTGTCTGTCACGAAACATAAAATGCACATCTTTTTGGATGATAAACTGTGGCCGGAAGGTATACGATTTAGAAGATTTATCTTCTTCAAGAAGGATAAAACCAGAGATGTACCCGAACCGGCCGACGAAAGACTACTTAAAGCATAATGTATAACAAAAATAATGTAAAAATTTGTACTTTTAATTGTAAGAGTATAGTTAGATCAACTGGTTGCGTACAACGGCTATGTGCCGTCGCTGACGTCATAGCACTGCAGGAGACTTGGCTGTTGCCGCATGACGTTCCATACCTGGGAAGCATTGATAATGATTTTACATACACTGGTAAATCGGCTGTTGACACTTCTTCAGGGATCCTCAAAGGAAGGCCTTACGGAGGAGTGGCGCTTTTGTGGCGAAAGTCAGTATTCCCTTCAGTTTCGGTTATAAACTGTCGTAGTGATCGTATCTCCTGTATCAAAATAGTGCAAAAGGATACTTCCTTTTTAGTATTCTCTATGTATATGCCTACTGACTGTGCCGATAACTTAGTAGAATTTTCGGAGTGTCTATGTGAAGTGATATCAATAATTGAAGGTAATGATGTGGAAAGTGTGTTTGTCCTCGGGGACTACAACGCTCATCCTGGGACCAGGTTTTTCAGTGAGTTGCTTACTGTTTGTACTGACCAATTATGGCACTGTGTAGACTATGAACGTCTACCTCCGGACACATACACTTTTTCGAGTACAGCTAACGGTTCTCTTAGATGGTTGGATCACTGTGTTGTAACCAATGCAGCCATGGCTCTAGTTACTAATGTGTCAGTGTTATATGGTGTCTATTCGTCGGATCATTTGCCTGTACTAATTGAATGTAATATTAATCTTATTCAATCTAAGATAACTAGCCCTAATAACTCAATTAATAACAATGTCATATGGGGGGAGAGGAGCGAAGAACAAATTAAAGTGTATCATGATTATTGCAATACTAAATTGCGACTGATTGATTTTCCTGCTGAGTGTCGTAGTTGTGCAAATCACTTTTGTAATAGCACTGAACATTTTATGTTGTTAGACAAAATGTATCTAAATTTAATAAGTATTCTCAAACAGGGCTCTGAAAAATGTTATGTAAAAAATGTTCACCGTAAAAATAAACAATACATTACTGGATGGAACAAACATGTAAGCGCCGTTCACCGAGAGGCCCGATTGCATTATCAAACTTGGCTGTTACACGGCAAGCCGAGATGTGGTTTCATCTATGAAAATATGTGCAAATCAAGAAAGATTTTTAAAAATAAGTTAAAATATTGCCAAAATAATCAGCAACAAATAAAAATGGATCTTATTGCTCAACACCACTCGAATAAACGATTTAATAAATTCTGGAAGTCTACTAACAGGCTGAACCATAGGTCTAGCCTCCCGGTGAGCGTCGCGGGCGTTAGTGAGCCAACTGAGATTGCAAATGTGTTCATGACTCATTTTAAAGTTGAGCCGCCTCCACTGCCAGTGCTTGGGATGAGCAACGCTGTGGCCGTCGATACCAAAAATTCTCCCACGTGTGTCACCAGGTTCACTGCTAAGGAAGTGAACAGTGTGATTCGGAAAATGGTAAGGGGTAAGTCCCCCGGGCACGACGGCTTAAGCGTTGAACACCTCAGGTATGCTGGTGTCCACTTGCCACGTGTGCTGGCTATGTTTTTTAGCCTATGTATAAGTCATAGTTACCTACCACAGGAACTTACAAAAACAATCGTTGTGCCAGTGATTAAAAACAAAACAGGAGACGCCTCAGATATTTCTAATTATAGGCCTATATCTCTGGCTACGATTATATCGAAGGTATTGGACAATCTGCTGGATAAGATATTGTCTAACCATATAAAACTGCACGATAATCAATTTGGTTTCAGGCCTGGCCTCTCTACCGAGAGTGCCATCTTTAGCCTCAAGCAGGTTGTCCACTACTATACAGCCAGAAAAACGCCGATACTGGCGAGCTTTCTTGACCTCTCAAAGGCATTTGACCTCGTTAATTACGATCTGCTATGGAATAAACTTTACCGTGACACTACATTGCCAAGAGAGATTGTTTCTATTTTTAAGTGTTGGTATAGTGGGCAGAGAAATATGGTTAGATGGGCAGGAGCGTACTCTGATGAATATGGATTGAAGTGTGGGGTGAGGCAGGGTGGGCGAAGCTCACCTCGACTTTTTAATTTATATATAAACCGGCTGATAGATGAACTCAATGGCTCCTATGTAGGATGTCACGTGGACGGAGTCTGTATGAACAATATCAGCTATGCGGACGATATGGTGCTATTGAGTCCATCTGTTAGTGGGCTGCGAAGGCTCTTGTCTATTTGTGAGTCTTATTCTCGGAGTCACGGACTTGTGTATAACACCAGTAAAAGCGAATGGATGCTTTTTAAATCAAAATCGCTGAATTATACGCAAGTTCCTGATATAACACTCTGTGGATCGGCTCTAAAACGGGTTGAAAGTTTTAAATACTTGGGGCACTGGATAACTGACGACTTGAGAGACAATCTGGACATAGGGAGGGAACGCAGGTCGCTAGCTGTGCGCTGCAACATGCTGGCTCGAAGGTTTGCACGTTCCACTTTGCCAGTCAAGCTTACGCTGTTCAAAGCATACTGCCAGACATTTTACACGTGCAGCCTCTGGGTACGGTATAGCCAGCGGGCATATAGCGATCTGCGAGTACAGTACAACAATGCCTTGAGGGTGTTGTTGGGGTTGCCTTGGCGGTGTAGCGCGTCCGGAATGTTCGCGGAAGCGCGAACTGATGGCTTTGCCGCTATCATGAGAAAACGATGCGCTTCTGCGCTTGCTCGCCTGCGAGGCAGCACCAACACTATCCTCAGGGTATTTGTTGATCGGTGGGAGTCACCCCTCCTCCTCAGGTGGTTGACTATCCACACAATTAATTAATCATACTCAATCTGTATTTACTAACATTAGTTTTTAAGAAGAAATGTTACTAACTTTATATGGGCTCCCCGCCTGAAATAAAATATTTGATTTGATTTGATTTGAAAGTAACAAAATTTAGACTAATTTCATATATGCTAATAAACAGTGTAAAATAATCTGTGTTAAAATCGGCAAAATATTTCAAAATTTTACAAGTCCAAAAAGAACATGAAAAAATGACTATGTGTTAAATTGGCAAATTTTTCTAAGTGTTTAAACACAAACAATACTCTAACTAAAATCGGGCATAGGTTCCCCGTCGTAACCAAAATTCTTAAAAATCAGCCTAAGTTAATGTAAACAAACGAAAGTTTCTAAGTCCATAATATTTATCAATTAAGTTAAAACTTGCAAACAAATAAGGTTCAAAATGCACTGATTTATTTAATGTCTTTTAAAGTCTTTTCTCTCTTGAATATAAAGTTCAAAATCGTAAATTCACCACTGAAGATCACTAACTATTCCAAGTATATTGCCACTATGTAATAGAGTTCAAAATCCCGAAGTTTGTAAATAATAAAAGAAACACTCACAGTTTTTTGTCCTTTTCACTCACACGTATATGACGTCACACTTGTTGTTCCGGTGTCGGACCCGAACTGAATCCTGAAGACACCTCCTTTCAGCACCTTCCTGAAGTCCCAAAGCCGGATTCACCACCAAACCTGGACCCCTTCCTCAGTAGCTCCAACTCCTCAGGGTGCTGCTCCTCCACCAGCTAGGTGCACCTCACCAGGTACCACCCTTCACAACGTCTAGTGCTCCAAAAATGCGTCACCGTCAGAACGACTTCTACCTCCGGATAGGTCTGGCACAACCGTACCGGCTCTCGAAGGACCATGTACAAACTCTGGTTTGACAGGTCACAGTCGAGGGAATGCTAGGTTGCTTTGCTTAAATAAAAGCCAACTTTGCATACAACGGTATATTTTGTCGACAAATAGTCAAAGTACGGAACAGAATTTTTCTTATATATTACCTAAGGCAAAAACTTCGCTAACGAGAGTTAATTATGACAAGCGCCATCTGTTGGCACAATTAAGAACCAACTTTTGACACATTGATGTTATTGATCGTACAACAGAGTGGGGTATCAGGTTTGAAGCTTTTGTCTCTAGATCTATGTTCAGAGGCCCTATTCCGAAAAAGAAATCCGTGAATACAATAATCGTTTTTTCGTGTAATGAAATTCGTACACATGATACCACGTCAAGGAAAAAACTATGGCATGTAATAAGGGCGATTATTCAATATAAAATTGGTGTCGTCTGCACACGTTATCGTTTTTCAGAAAAGCCCTTCAGTACCTTGTTCTCCCACTCGAACTCCGCCCACATCTGTCGGAAGTCGTCGTCGCTGCATGCGGCCGGCTGGATGTAGTCCACGATGTCGATGTGGATGTCGTTCCCTGCGTCTTGTCTACGGCTGGCTAGTACACTGCACACTGTGGCAGAGACACAGTACCTTGTTCTCCCACTCGAACTCGGCCCACATCTGTCGGAAGTCGGCGTCGCTGCACGCGGCCGGCTGGATGTAATCTACAATATCGTTCAGCACCCTGCGCCTTGTCTACGGCTGGCTAGTACACTGCACACTGTGGCACAGACACGGTACCTTGTTCTCCCACTCGAACTCGGCCCACATCTGTCGGAAGTCGGCGTCGCTGCACGCGGCCGGCTGGATGTTATCTACGATATCGTTCAGCACCCTGCGCCTTGTCTACGGCTGGCTAGTACACTGCACACTGTGGCACAGACACGGTACCTTGTTCTCCCACTCGAACTCGGCCCACATCTGTCGGAAGTCGGCGTCGCTGCACGCGGCCGGCTGGATGTAATCTACGATATCGTTCAGCACCCTGCGCCTTGTCTACGGCTGGCTAGTACACTGCACACTGTGGCACAGACACGGTACCTTGTTCTCCCACTCGAACTCGGCCCACATCTGTCGGAAGTCGGCGTCGCTGCACGCGGCCGGCTGGATGTAATCTACGATATCGTTCAGCACCCTGCGCCTTGTCTACGGCTGGCTAGTACACTGCACACTGTGGCAGAGACACAGTACCTTGTTCTCCCACTCGAACTCGGCCCACATCTGTCGGAAGTCGGCGTCGCTGCACGCGGCCGGCTGGATGTAGTCCACTATGTCGATGTGGATGTCGTTCAGCACCACCACGCCCTTGTCCATAGATGCGCCGGATACCTCGTACACTGGACGTCACATACAAAATAATTAAAAACAAAGTAATAATTGTACTGAATTTGAGCAAGCAATTTTGTTCGCGACTGTCACTTTCAAATGAAACGATGTGGGGGACGCTTGGGATATCTAAAGGCTAGGGTTAGGTAAGCAGAGATCGCTTGAGGTACGGTATCCACCTTCAAGGTTTAAACTTGAGGTACGGTATCCACCAAAGCAAAGAAGAGAGAAGATGGATTTTAAAAAACCATTTTGTAATTTCTCCTCTTCTCTTCGCTTGATCCATTTCCACCGAAGCGGAGAGAAAATGTGGAAATAACGAAATCTGATTGGTTGTTCGACACACATCTCCTCTCGTCTCCTCTCGTCTCATCTTTTGTATGCTTTTGTGAAAACCGGCGGGTCTTTATCTAGAATGACTCGTCACGGCGTTCTTACGACTGTCACCTCGCACAATCTTGTCCGATTGTAGATGCACGTGTCATGCCAACAAAGAGTTAAAACTATGTAATAATAAAAGTCTTCCTGGCCGATTTCGACCTCAACATAGATCAGCCAACTGCGCAGGAGATATTATAGTGCACAAGTGTGAGCGCAATACACAGGTGAACTCACTGTTCCATCACTCTCAAAGTTCGGAGAGACGGCAATCCGACATGACCGGAGAGAGATCAGGCGCAGGACCAACGGCTTAACGTGCGCACCGAGGCACGGGGGTGTAACACCGCCAAATCCCCGACTCCGAGCTGTTTTTGAGAAATTCATGACAGAAAGTATCAGAAACAATTTCGGCTCGACCTGGGATTCGAACCCAGGACCTCTCGGATGTAAGGCAGAAGCTTTGCCACTAAACAACTAAAATATGAACGTAAATCACATATAACGGCTAACGGCGCCGTAAGTCATTAATCATCACTCACCAATATTCCCGAATATGATCCCGTTCTCTGTAGAGGCGACCTTCACGTGCGCCTTTATAGTGGCGTAGTCGCGCGGCGCTAGCACCACTGCGGCTGGCCTCTCCACAAGGCGAAGATCGCCCAGGGTGGCCAGCTCCACTGTGCAGTTTTGTAAGGTGTCGTCTGCAAAAACATGCGCTGTTAGAACAAGTAGTGGTGATTTGAGACACTACTAATAATACTGAATCCCACATAAACTTGGACTTGAACTGCGAAAGTTTAAAATCATATAATCCGGTCTCTACCTATGAGACACCAGCAGCGTACACCAGGTAAGAGAACTAGTCAGCGCTCAGTATAGTCAGCGGCCACCTTCCCCGGCTGACTGTAGGCGGCCTACACCACCCACCTGTCTGGTTGACGACGAGCACGTCGAGCACGATGTCGTACTGGTTGACGGCCACGATCGCCTCCGCGTACACCGGGTCCGAGAAGCCGGTCAGCGCTGTCACCTTGGACAGCTTGCTGCGTTCCTCCGAAGCCGCTGGACGCATACCTGCGAATGTATTTACATTGTATAAGAGATAAAAGTATAAATATACATATAAATCTCCATAGTATGCGAGAAATCATCAAAAAAATCCCCTTGCGTTTTTTTTTATTGCCAGTCAAACTTTTTTGGAAAGTCAAACGTAATTTATATTTAACAAAAAAAATTGGTTGCCTGTAAAGTCGGTATACGGGCGAAAGTTTTACGTGACAACGACTTTGAGTGGTAAAATAATTTTAATGTGAATATTCATTCGTATAACATGAACCGGTGTGTATGCCTATCTCTCTCACTCTCTCTCTCTCTCGCTCTGTCTCTCTCGCTCTTAGGCGGGTTAACTGTGCTCGAGTGGAAGGGACGCGTGTCTTTCACTTTTTATGTCTGTCTCACTCGCTCTTAGGCGGGCTAACCATGCCCGAGTCGAAGGGACGCGTGCCTCTCACTCGCTCTCATTGTGAGCGCGGAACGTGAGCGGAGCAGCGTAACGCAGTTTCTTGAAGTGTCACCCGGCAAACCAATTTATAAGACGTTGTCACGTCAAAAAAAATGCCCTATTCAATCCCATTTTCTATTGTTTACTGTTATTTTACAATGTGGCGCAGAATTTGAAAAAACACTTATTGCAAGAGCCGCATAACTATTTTGTTATAGCCCGCCAAAGTTACCGCCAACATTACAAAAAATCCTCTAATTACCTGAACGAGAAAAAAAAGTCCAATCAATTGCGGAATTTGATTTTTCTTGACACGCTTTACAAAAACTAAAGCTTTGTCGCAATTTTATCCTTGCTTGGTTAGGCTAGAAGTACTCAAAAGGTAACATGTGCACACTCACCCTGCAGCGCCTTGCTGAGCGACAGCTCGAACATGTCGTGGTTCTGCGAGGCTGCGCCGGCGCCCTGGAGCACAGCGAACTGGATGCCGGTCTCCACCTCCACTTTGGGCTCCACGCGTTTTGGTTCGCGCTCCTGCACACATTATAAAGGTTTTAAGCCCAGTGTTATGGTGGGGTACGGTTCATGTGCGGTACTAGGCCGGTACAATTTGGCCGGTACTAGGCTAACAGCGCCATCTAGCCTTATGGAGCCGTATTAGCTCTCGCTGTTGTGTTTGTCGTTAGGCAAGCACTTGTGATGGCGAATGGTAGAGGTCGCCACACTACTAATAATAATAAGGCTGCAAGGGCAGCATGTGGCGTGCTGTAGGTGCGTGGCGACACCTTGGGCCCCGACTCCCGAGGGCCCGGTTTACCTTATTTGGCCCTCGCCCCTTGTGCTTGCCTTAACTGGCCGGCCAAGAGTAGATTACGCAAGAGCGGAACCGATGCTCCAGTCTGGAAGTGTAATGTCATAACGCCGGGGGACTGATGGCCTAAAAACACAGAGCTGGTCAACTTCCCCCGCAGACTCACCTCTCGACAACCTTAAGCTGCTAACACCAATGTTGCTGCCTGGCTATCACCTGGTAGCTTTTGATAGGCTGCCCATTTAGTGAGGGGCGAATCACCGTCTGCCGTGATTATCAAGATGAGACATTTGATATGGCAGGCGTCCCGTTGTCTCATCAATATCCCAGCAACTAGTCTAGCAATTTTCTTTCTATAGACCCAGAATTAGTTACAATATTTTCTGTAACAGCCCGTGCACTTGTCGGGTGCTGTTTTAGCTGTATCTTCTCAATAGTGCCGGCAGGGACAGTATCCGCTAGGTGTACATATCCCACAACATTATAATATCTCGAAGAGGCCTCTTCGTGTTGGTTCTATCCCACGTATGCATTCCAAAAGGACCGGCATTGTGCCGTGATATTCCGTAGAAGAGATACAAATAATTATAATAAATTGTCTTAACTAAAACACTTATTGTCTATCACACTATTGTCTTAACTAAAATACACACACCGGCATAATTAGCGGAACAGAAAAAAAGGGGAAAATTTAAAAAGGAAATTATTATTTAACATGAAACAACAATTAAAGTTACATGTTTTGACATTAATTTGCAACACCATATTTAAAGTTTAATGAAAATTCTTCGCGCAAAAGCATTTTTCTTCTATTTCGTAATTATAGAGAAACAGCTGAAAATTTATGGGAGTAGCGGGGCTGCTACTCCGGTTTATTTTATATATGTGTAGGTTTTATTGAGTAAAATAACTTAGTCCGGAATCACGGTTATAACAGTTTATTTTACAACTACACAAGAAAGAACAGAAGGAGTACACAAAGAGTCACAGAGTCATACGAAAATTGAAAGTTAAAGACGCGGAACAATAACAAACAGATAGGGACGAATACGAATTTACAAAACGGGTAACGTAGCTGCGCGCGGTAGGTACGTTCGGACCGCGGCGCATCGAGCGACACGGGTCTTGCGCTATAGTGCGTTCTCTCGACTGGCGAGCGCTCGCCGCGAGCTCGCACGATCATTCCCGATCAGTGCCGAGTTCTTGTCGCGCGGCGATGTATTTCGCTCGCCGCATACTACGGGTATCATTCGGGTTTGCTTGTGTAATTAATTTTAATTATGTTTTATGTTTAAATGTAAATATTAGTGTGTGTTTAGAATGAGTTTAGTATATAAGTGTATTGTATTATATAAGTGAAATAAATAGTAAATACATTTATAAGTGTTAGTGTTTAGTTTTATATCAAAAAGTAAATAATGTAAATATATATCCCACAAATTGAAGATTTTACAAAGGTTAATAACAAATTCAATGATTGTTCAATATCGAGTGTTTCCTCCTCGTGCTCTGATTAGGGTTTTCATCCGTCTGGGCATGTTGCAGATGTTGTTATCAATAATGGTTTCTTGAGGCAACCTCTGCCATTCTTCAAGTAATGCGTTTCGCAACTCGTATAGATTATTAGGAGGTGGCATTCTTGACATTATCCTCTTCTTTAGCAAGTCCCAGACGTTTTCTATAGGGTGTTCTATAGGACGTGTTCATATCGGGGGACCGTGCAGGTCACTCCATCACCGTGTAGTGTATGACGCATCTCTCCTCATATAAGCCATTGTATTCTAGCTCTTAAAGACAGTATTAAACCATACGTTAAACGCACAACATCTATTAATTGACTGCTCCCGGGTCCCATCCTTACAATACCAACACGGTTTAGGTATGTCTGTACTATGCATGCACTGTGAGCCCGAGCATTAAACCCGCATAAGAATGAAGTTGTTTCCGATAAATGGGGCAAATGGCATAACATGTTCTTCTAAAAACTCGCTGATATACCGATTAGCAGTCAGATACTAACCCCGTTACGAGCTCCTAAACATATTCCTCCCCAAACCATAATTGAGCCGCCGCCATATGCCACTGAATTTTCAAAATTAGACTGGATATACCGTTCTCCTTTGAGCCTCCATACTCGCTGCCTTCCATCAACTTGATTAAACATAACTGTGTAAAGAGAACCTGTCCCCAGTCGTCGAAGTCCCAATCACGATGTTCACGAGCAAAGTGTAGACGGCTTGTGCGATGAAGTCTCTCAAGTTTTGGGGATTTGGCAGGCACATATGAACCTATACCGACTTCTTTGAATCTTCTACGAACTGTCCGCTCATTCACCCTTACTCCTCGTAACTCTCCCAGTACATTTCGAGCCAAAAATTTGAAAAACATAATCAATGAAAATTAAAACAGAAGAATGAAAAAATGGCAGTCGCCTAGTATTCCATTTTCAAACTAAACCCTAAATTTTAAAAAAGCTTGAATAGCCCTAAAAATGCGAAAATACTCCTTTTTTTCTGTTCCGCTAATTATGCCGGTGTGTGTAGTAGAATAGTCGATGACATTTTTGATTCTGGATTTTATTGACTACTTTCCTATCTTTAAAACGCAGAATCAAAAGTATGAGCGTGAAAGTGGACCTACACGTAATTAAATTGTAATGCTATTTAAAAATGTTATTCTGTAGCTTGAACTGACCTGCGTAGGTTCCAACAGGTGCGCGGCGGAGTCGGGCAGCGCCAGCAGCGCGGCCAGCGCCGAGCGCGACGAGTTCAGCAACGCGTCCACTACCACCTGTTGAGAAAAACAATATACCTACTTAAATAATAATTATATTCATTGAATTCAGGTAACAGATTACAAAAATAAACGCCCATATTATAAATATAGCGTTGATTGTTCGTTTGTCGGCCACCTTTTTACGATAACACTTTCGCTTGTAGAATTATAAGTACTAGCACATCTAGGTATAAGCTTAATAACAATTCGGATCGGTGGAGAGGTTTGAGGCAAAGGCCTCCCCCAAACCTCTCCACCGGTCCCTGTCTAGGGCCAGAGTGTTCCAGTCCGCTACATATTTTGCCAAATCGTTGCACCATCTCTTTCTAGGCCTTCCGCAAGGCGTCTGAAGGCACCCACTGTGTAACGATTCGGGTCCACGTGTCGGGATGCATTCTACACACATGTCCGGCCCACTCCCACTTCAACTTGGCAGTCTTCTCGTCTAAATCCTATACGTTAGTTTGTGAGCGAATGGCAGTATTTCTGACTCGGTCAGTCCTTATGATGCCCAGGATGATTCGATCCATTGCAAAAATAAATATAGATATAATTTTTATACAAATACCTTACAGATTAAACCTTATTATATTACCTTAAATGAGTGAAGATTACGTCTTCAGATTTTCTTAACAATTCCCAAAAAACATATAAGCAAATAGGAGAAATAACAGAAGCTTGATAGAGATATGTAAGTAAGGTGACCTGCGGTCTTGAAGAAGCGGCTTGTAAACAGACCGCAGCGTGCTCGAGGTCATCCGCCGTCAGCGCGGACTGGTTGCCCACAGCGTCTGTAGGCACAAACAACATGCCTTAAAATATATCTTATTTATTTTATATTCATTCTGCCTATTTTAATCAATTTTTGCACACGTGCATGCAGGTTGAATACTTGTACTAACTTACGATAACATTAAGATCTTTAAAACTAATACCTATTATATTCTTGCAAATAAACGAATATCAATAAATATATGAATTAACGTATTTTTAACACATTAAAAAAATGAGCCATCGATAGTATTTTCGCTAAGTAAGTACTTTGTAATGTTGTATAATGAATTGGTAAGGACAAGTTTTTTTAAAGTGTCTATCATGTTTTGTCTGGTCTGCAAAGTTGTTAAATGCCGTGCCGTGAAAGCTTAGCGGGCGGCAGCTTGCACAGCGCGTAGAAGTGCTACGAGCCACAGCGCTATGGGCTACAGTGCTACGGCCACAGCGCTACAGAGTACAGCGCTATGAGCTACAGTGCTACGGGCTACAGTGCTACGGGCCACAGCGCTACGGAGTACAGCGTTATGGGCTACAGTGCTACGGGCCACAGCGCTACGGAGTACAGCGCTATGGGCTACAGTGCTATGGGCTACAGTGCTACGAGCCACAGCGCTACGGAGTACAGCGCTATGCGATACAGCGCTAAGGGCTCAGTGCTACGGGCTAGAGCGCTACGGAGAACAGCGCTATGGGCTACAGTGCTACGGGTCACAGCGCTACGGAGTACAGCATTATGGGCTACAGTGCTACGGGCCACAGCGCTACGGACTACAGCAACAGGCTAGTGCTACCGACCACAGCGCTACGGAGTACAACGCTATGGGCTACAGTGCTACGGAATACAGCACTATTGGCTACAGTGCTACTGGCTACAGTGCTGCGGGCACATTGCTACGGACTACAGCTCTATGGGCTGCAATCCTACGGGCCACCGCGAAACGGAGCACAGCACTTTGGGCTTCAGTGCTACGAGCTACAGTAGAACGGGCTACAGTGCTACGAGCCACAGCGCTAAAGACTACAGTGCTACACTCACGCGCGGCCTGCTTGTGGTGCGCCAGCAGGCGGGCGGACAGCTGCAGCGCCCGCGCGGCCTTAGCGGGCGGCAGCTTCAGCGCCAGCTTGCACAGCGCGGAGCAAGCGCACGCCGCTGTGAAGGATTCGCCGGTGCGTAGAGCGGTGGAGAGACCCGCTTCGGTAGCAGTGGAGTTTGACGACCTGATGATAAGCGGGTTAAATTACTCATTTGATTTTAAGATCTTGGCAGACAGCGTATGTCTAGCGAGCTGCCATTGGGAGTTCCTAGTGTAGTAGATGAGTATGCTTGCGTTTGAAGAAATTTGACACGCGCTCGACGTGCATATATATTGATACAATAATTGTGTGCTTAGATTACGAGACTACGGGAAAGTTAAAAATTTGTGAACTAAATATGAAATACACACATCAACAAAGTCTAAGGACTCATTTATAATTTTGTTGATTTTAATATAATATAACACTCAAACGTGACTGACTGACTGGGATAGTAATTAATCAACGCACAGCCCAAACCACTGGACGTATAGCGTCGAAATTTGGCATGCCGGTAGCTACTTTAATGAAGGCATCCGCTTAGAAAGGATTCCGAAATTTCCATGAAAACGGGAAATATTGCGTATATTTCCCGTTTCCATGAGATTTTCGCGTCCCCCATACCTAACCTCTCACGTATATGGCTAACCACAAATGATAATTGTCATAAACTATACATCAAACGCGCAACATCTCTTTAATTATTCACTCCCGGGACCCATCCTTACATTATAAATTGTAACGTTTTTTGGTGACAATGTATGAAAGTGGGTGAAGTTTAGCTTGCAAGACTTACTTACAAATAAACAAAAGAACAAACAAATAAACACCGAGACAGGTGAAACTAAAAAAGCTTGTAATAAATAAGGCATCCTGGACTCCTACTTTCAGAAGTGTGTCTGTACCCATAACCGACCATCTCGAGCTTCTTGGTATGGAGTTGTCAGCCAATCTGAACTTCGGCGGTGCCGAAGCTCAGATTTCGTTCAGATTGAGTCCAAAGCTCAGACTGCGGCAAAGAAGCTGGGCATCCTCAACAAGGTGAAGCGGTACTTCTCTCCTGAACAGCTTTTAATCTTGTACAAAGCACAAGTTCGCTCCTGCATGGAGTACTGCTCTCACCTGTGGGATGGCTCAGCTAAATACCAACTAGCCGCTCTTGACTCCGTGGAGCGTCGAGCCAGGAGGCTGATTGGTGACAGGAAGCTCGTGGAGACTAAGCTTCATAGTCTAGACCACCGCCGTAAAGTTGCCTACTTGTCGGTTTTCTACAGACTCTACTTCGGGGAGTGTGCTCATGAGCTCCATATGCTCATTCCACCAAGTCCATTCTACCAGAGGGCCACCAGACGTACGGCGGGTTACCATCCATACTTGGTTGATATACCTACTATACGCACTAAGCGCTTCGCTTCATCCTTCATAATGCGCACAGCCAAGGAATGGAATGCGCTTCCGCCGACGGTGTTCCCTCTTTCTTATAACTTGAGCTCATTCACAGCGAAAGTAAATAGGCACCTTCTGGGTAAGCTCGCTACATCGTCTACATCTTCTTTACCTCCTAGAGGGAGAATGATGTCAAGAGCGAACCCATATTGATTTAAAAAAAAAGGCAACAATAAATATTGCGGCGACTCACTGGGGCAAGTTGAAGGCGGACTGCGAGGCGTAGGTGCCGTCGCTGGTGACGAGCTGGCGCGGCGCCGACGTGTCCACTTTGGTCGCTGCGCTTTCCTCCTGGTAAGATACAAAAACTATTAAGTTAAAAATTAAAATTAATTCTTATCAGTTATAGGTACTAATGTTTTAAATGATATGTTCCTTTAAAAGATAGGACAATTTCGGCCACGGGAAAAAATATTTTACTAGAAATCCATTTTAATGATTACTTTAACAAAAAATGGAATGGATTTTTCTTTAGATTCATTTGGAACCGATGGTTGTGTGGAACAAAATGGACAACTGTATTTATTATACATATTATATTGTACTGAAACGTGCCAAGTGTAAACGTGAACTGATGTCAACTATAATGAAGAGGAAGGTTGCCTTCTTTGGACATATGCAGAGAGGTTCTCAATATGAGTTTTTAAGGCTGATCCTCGAAGGCAAGATTCCTGGCAAGAGATCACCAGGCCGACCCAGAAGAAAATGGATAGATGACATCAAGGACTGGACCAAACTTCGTTTTTATGACCAGCTAAAAAGAGCCGCTCAAGACCGCATCGGTTTCTACATGCTGACCTCCAAACTTCAATTTGAAGATGGCACCCCATGATGATGATGATGATGATATTATAAATGTTCGTAATGTTATTATAAATCACCTTAATGCGGATGGCGTGTTGCACGGTGCACCACAATCAGACATGAGCTTTAAAGACGATTATTATTAACTTACTCAAAAAGAAAGCTCAAATTAAGCTATTTATTTGTTAAGGTTGATTTATTAGGATGTCCTGTTCCATCCACGCAGCCTCGTACATTGTATAGGTGTTTAATAAAATATCGATTACGCGTTAGATCTATACCAACTAAAGTGTATTTATTGGTATTTTAACAACACAATCATTTTCTATTTAAGTCTTGGAGGATACTTAAATGTTCAAACGAATTTACGAATCGATTCTGAAATACATTAAATTCAATTTACTTCCCTTACCTTCTATCTACATATACGAGTACGATATATGCATATTCACTTATAAAAATAACAAAAAGTTTATTAAAGTCAAAGATACTCATAACATCAACACTAGACATAAAATAGACTCTTCTTACCCCCTTCAAGAATCAAACTGTTAAATACTAGCCCATACTATATGGCAGTCAAAATTTTCAACAAATTGCCATCTCATATTCAAAAAGAGCCAAATGTTAAAGTTTTTTCAAAAATCCTACGATCTCATCTTATATCAAAATGTTATTATTAAATAGATGAATACTTTGACAGTAAATAAGAAGTTCTGTCTGCTCTATACGTTTAGCAAATACCTACTTTACTTTCATTAATTTTGAAAATAATTGGTCTTATTTTCTATTTTTAAATTCATTTATTCTGAAACTTGCCACACCTTCTTGGTAACTAGGTCAATAAGTTCGTTTTTAAGCATTATAACTACCATCCATATAATGTAACACACCTAGTATGCAAATGTCAATAAATGAAATGAAATACTTTTATACGTATTTATAAAAACCCATAGATCAGATTACGTGATATCGGAAATTTTGTAAACAACCATAACCTTGCAATTAATACTAAACATCAAATGAGTTGTTTTCGGCAGACCATTCTTAGCCATTTTTTTTATCAAAGCTTATTGCATTGTTGAACCTATGTTGGATGCGTTGGCGCAAATTACTATCCATACATAACTTTATTTAACCATTTCGCCGAGTATTAAGCACGTACTGATGTTTTTATGCGAAGTTACCAACAAATGCTACTCTGCTTTATCGTTAAATTAACGCCGCTGCTTAACAAAGATGAAACATCCTACACCATCTGGTGTAATATATGCATGATAGTAAGTATAAATTACTTGATTTTTACAAAGTTAAAATAATTCTTTTTATGTAGTGTACAAATTAGTATTCCTACTAATTTACATAATGGGACCTAATTTGGAAAGCTGGCAAAAAGTTTAAATATTCCAAACTTATGTATTTAGAAAAAAAAATGAGATAAGCAAAACTTTGCTATTACAAAAAAAAAACTTATTTATTATATTAATAAAATTTAACACTGCGCGCGGCCGTGGCGCGCGCGCACACAGGAATGAGTCTTGGCGGGCGAGGCGACAGCCAAGTGGAGGGGAGTGGGATTTGTCCCGCTCTTTTCTACTACCCTGAAACTGTGCGCGGACTAGACTAGGTCGTACTAGGGTACTACATGGTAAAGGAATTTAAGGTTCGGAGGCTAAAACAGGATAATAACGAATCTTGTGATCGGTGACATGCCCAAAATACAGGGTGTAAAAAAAACCTTAACGAAGCCGTCAACCATGCGTTCAGTACATCAAACCAAATCGTATGAAAAAGAAATTTTGGCTGGGAAACAACTTTTATTTTTTGACATCAAAAAAAACAATTTAATCTTAACCCGCAATGTACAGCGCGCACGCGGAAAAGTGGCCGCGGGGCGTGTTGCTATACGCCTCCGCGACGCGGTTCGGTTGGAGTGCGCGCTGTTCATTGCGGAGTGTGCTATTTAGAGGCTTTTTATGAAATAACTAGTGAAAATTTGTATCATGTTTCTTTGGAAAAATGTTAAGTTATAACGGACAGAAGACATTTCTGTAAAAATCAAATTTTTTTTTCAAACTTTGACCATCAATACCTCAGTAACCGTTAACTTTCCAGGTATGGTGTAGAGGAAAAAAAATATCGTAACAATTGGAATATGTGGTATTCGGCTTCGTTAAGGTTTTTTTACACCCTGTATTGTGTCACATGCTCACTAACCCTGATATAGGGTATAACAAAGGTTAAATGTTCCAACACCTCACCTTATTCTCCTCAGTCTGGTCCCCAGCGGGCTGCGGGATGACGCCGGCCAGGACGTCCAGGGCCGCCTCAGCGCGCGCCGGCGTGTCCGCGAACTCAGCCAGTAGCCACAGCGCCGCGCGGGCCACCTTGCCCACTTTGATCTGGGTGATGGACTCCAGTAGCCTCTGTAAGACGATGAAAACATTAGCACAGCTCGCTTCCTGGTACTTAGTGAGGATGGCACGGCAAACCGCGAATGCGAGGGAGCGACTGCACCCGTGTGCAAGCAAAACCCAGGACTGCACAAGAGACTGGAGAGTATCTTAGTGAGGTATAATGGAAACCGGACATCTAGCGGTACTTCGACCCGTGCGGGTGTGTCAGCACAAACACAGCTAGTAGCCACAGCGCCGCGCGGGCCACCTTGCTCACTTTGATCTGGGTGATGGACTCCAGTAGCCTCTGTAAGACGATGACAACATTAGCACAGCTGACTTCCCAGTACCTAGTGGGGAGGGCACGGCAAACCTCGCATGCGAGGGAGCGACTGCACCCGTGTGCAAGACAACCCAGGACTGCACAAGAGACTGGAGAGTATCTTAGTTAGTTATAATGGAAATTGGATATCTATCGGTTCTTTGACCCGTGCGGGTGTGTCAGTAAACTCAGCCAGTAGCCACAGCGCCGCGCGGGCCACCTTGCCCACTTTGATCTGGGTGATAGACTCCAGTAGCCTCTGTAATACGATTACAAAGTTAGCACAGCTCGCTTCCTGCTACTTAGTGAGGATGGCACGGCCAACCGCGCATGCAAGGGAGCCACTGCACGCGTGTGCAAGCACAACCCAGGACTGCGTAAGAGACTGGAGAGTATCTTAGTGAGTGTGAGTGACAGCGCCGCGCGGGCCACCTTGCCCACTTTGATCCGATTAATGGACTCCAGTAGCCTTTGTAAGACGATGACAATATTGGTACAGCTCACTTCCTGGTCCATCATCATCATATCGTCCTCACCGTATCCGGTGACGGGTCGCCGTCGGCCACCTGTAGAGTCGTCTCGCAAATTTTCCAGGTTCAATCTTTATTGAGATGGGACCTGCTGTGACTGGCTGACAAAACTTTGTCTTAAAGACTCGGTTACCTACCTTTGACTTAAACACCACAGCTAAACTAGTTACATGAACATTCCTGTCACTCTTCTAACCTGGTAGATGGCGTCCCTGAGGTGTGCAGGGCCGCCTGCATGAACAGCAGCACGTCGTGCGCGTGCGGCTCGCTGCCGTCGCTTAGCAACTCGGCTATAGCAATTAGTGTCACATTTGACTTCCCCTACTAAACTGGTAACATCAACATTACTGTCACTCTTCTAACCTGGTAGATGGCGTCCCTGAGGTCCACAAACGTGTGCAGGGCCGCGCGCATGAACAGCAGCACGTCGTGCGCGTGCGGCTCGCTGCCGTCGCCTAGCAACTCGGCTAAGGCCGGCGCCACACTGCCAGCTACCTCCGGGAACTAAGAACGGAAAGGAAAAAGTGTTGATTGATTATGTATTATACTGGAGGCAGACCACAACCGCTGACGACATAAGGCGTGATGCTGAATACGGCTGATCTACAAGGTTAAGGCTAGGTTAGAGGCCATCCATAAATTACGTCAAACAAATTTCATTATTTTTGACCCCCCCCCCCCCCGTCTCGTCACAGCTGGTCACATATGTGAGACCCCCCCTTGTGTGACGTCACATATTTTACATTTTTACACCTAGAAATAATCATTTAATTAAAACATAAGTTCCAGTTTCATTTTATTTCAATTTAAATTATGTAGGTCTTATCTCTAAAGAGAGATCTCTTCCTGCCAACCCTAACAGTTAAAATATAAACACATTGTTAATCGGGAAGTTAACAACAGTGCACAAAACTCATTCTGCGATTATAATGAGTTTTGAAATGAGACGTCACGAAATTTAGGAACCCTCCCACCCCCTTGTCACACAATGTCACACTACGTCGACCCTCTCCCTCCCCCTTAGCGTGTGACGTAATTTATGGATGGCCTCTTATGCGCTACGGGTTAGGCATCGTGTACGCCGGGACCATACCGGAGCCGGACCGAAACCGCATGTTTGCAAAGACGGCCCGATGAGTATGTGGTGTCGATCTGGCGCAGATGCGATTCCGGCGTTGTACACGTCTTATACTCGTATTTGCACCGTTTAAGACCGCCGCAAGACAACGACTCGTGACGTCATATTTTGAACACTGGGTAAAGTTACGTCACAAGTCGCAGTCTCGCGGTTGCGATCGCGCAGTCGCTAGGAACCGATTGACAGCTTAAGAACCAAAGAGAAAGAAAGGACTTGATTCCTTATTACAAGCTTGATTAACAAATTCGTTTATATCGAATAATTCTGATATTCGACATGCAAATCGGTCAAAGACAGAACGTGTTCAGTGCAGTGATATTTGAACTTGGTTACTTAGGAGTAAATGTTTAAGATACCTCCAATATGTAAATAAGCTTTAGTTATAGTTTTATACAGGATATATATAATAAGATAGAATATTAGGGATGCAGTAGCGACTCATTACATGCCACTTTTTTTTCAAGAATTTTGTATGAAATAAAAACTTCGTTGTGTAATTACGTCATAATAGGAGGTTGGTCAACATAAGCCGTGTCATAATAAACGGATTCTACTGTAATAAATAATAAAAGGTCTGAGCAACGCCTGGGATTGTCCGGATACTGCAGCGCATTGGGCAGAGGCGCGAGTAGATTGCTTTTACGCGACCATGCGAAAGAGATGCGCCTCCCTGGTGTGTGTGGTTCGGTGCGGCCCCAACAGCATCCTGTCTATGATAGCGAGTAGACTAGACTGCCGCTAAACTAATTACTGTTGCACAACTTGAAGGAGTCGTGCAAATAAGAGAAAAAATACAACTATACATTAATAAAAATAATAAATTACTAACATAGGTTAAGCCCTTTATAATAATAGTCTTCCTGGCTGATTTCGACAACGGCGGCCAATCTCAACAGAGATCAGCCTACTACGCAGGAGATATTATAGTGCACAAGTGTGAGCGCAATACACAGGTGCACTCTCTGTTCTATCACTCTCGAAGTTCGGTGAGACGGCAATCCGACATGACTGGAGAGCGATCAGGCGCAGGACCAACGGCTTAACATGCAGGTGTAACACCGCCAACTTCCCGACTCCTGGTTGTTTTTGAGAAATTCATGACAAAAAATCTCTGAAACAATTTTGGCTCGACCTGGGATTCGAACCCAGGACCTCTTGGATGTAGGGCATAAACTTTTGCCACTACATAAAACGAGGTAGTCAAAGCTGGTCCACCCACTGCACGTCACTCAGCGTGCTATGGAACCATCTATATTGGGGATCTCATTGAGGGATAAGATCCGGAACGAGGTCACACGACATAGGACTAAGGTAAATGATGTTGTCCAAAAATGTAGCAAGCTAAAGTGGCAGTGGGCTGGCCATGTCTGTCGCAGAACCGACGAGAGGTGGAGCAGGAATGTTTTCGAATCGAGACCACCCTTAGGTTAACGTAGTGTGGGACGCCCTCCGGCTAGATGGACAGACGATCTAAAGAAGGCAGCTGGTAGTGACTGGAAGCAAAGGGCGGGAGATCGTGCGCTGTGGCGCTCCTTGGGGGAGGCCTATGTCCAGCAGTGGACGGCTACAGGCTAATATGATGATGATGATGATGACCTTGAGCGCGGCGCGGTGCATGGCGCGCACGAGCAGCTGGCGGTACTTGTGCGCGTCGTCGTGCTCCGCGCTGCCGGCGCGCGTCGCCTCCTTGCGCAGCACCGCCACCAGCTCCTCCGCGTGCCGGCCCGTCACCAGCTCCAGGGCTGCAACATATACAACAACATCACATACATTGACGACCGCTTGGTGCAGTGGTCCACAGGTCGGACTTCTAAACCGAGGGTCGCGGGTTCGATCCCCGCACAGTACAGCATAAGTGTGCATGAACATGTGTGTTTGTACTGGTCTGGGTGTTTTCTATGTATAATATGTATTTATTTACAAACAAAAAGTATTTAAGTATGTTTATCCGTTGTCTAGTACCCATAACACAAGCCTCGTAGCTTAATTTGGGACTAGAGAATGGGTGTGATTGTTGTGAAATATTTATTTATTTATTATTATTTATTGATCTGACTGCGTGGTAAGTACTTCACATCGTGCCCGGCGTGCCCCAACACTTGCACGCCAGCGGATTTAATGAACTGCAGCCGATCCGCAATACAAGTGGCTGAATTCTGAGCTGCCACGGTGTAGTTCCTCGTGTTCCATGGACACGCTAAGAAGAAGTATCTTAAGCACTTGTATTACAGAAATCAGAATCAACAGTGGTATTACAAATAAACTTAAATAAATACATATAACACCCAGACCAGTAGAAACAGACATGTTCATGCACACAAATGTTTGTACAGTGCGGGATTCGAACCCCGAATCGAATATACGTATGACTACCGATTTGATACCCAATAACCGCGCCAAAAGGCATATGCTATAACCCAACCAAAGCCAAGGGTTACCCTCTGAAATAAAATCAATTTATGTCTGTAAATAGTCCCACAAGGAGCACTTTTACACGTCCCAACATACACTGCTCAACAAAGTCTAGGGAACAAGCCAACTATATGACTTTATTTGTAAAATCTTCTTTAAAAAAGTACTGATCTCTTTGAGGTACACAGGTAGGCTGAATGTTTATCTAACGTTGTTCGAATTTTTAAAAAAAAAAATTAGAAACAAAAGAATTTTCGTAAAAGGCGGGAATCTTTCACTTTGATTGCTGTGTAGTGATACTGTATGAGAATTTTAAAGATAAAAATTTGTTTTATTGTTTTATGATATTATTGAAAAACAAAATTAACTGTTGTTATTCGTAACTTTTGCGACTACGGCCATTATGTCACGACGTCATTTAACGCGGGAAGAAATGATTCGAGCTGTAGGAATGTTGGAAGCTGGGCTACCCCAACGCGAAGTTGCAGCTGCTCTGAATTCTCACGCGAGCGTTATCTGCAGACTGTGGGCACGTTACAGACTTACTGGCGATGTAGCCGAAAGGCACAGAGGCAGGTATAGGGTTACTACGGAAAGGCAAGACCGTTTTTTGCAAAATGTCGCAAGGAGGCAACCCACCATTACGGCTCGTCAGTTGGTAGAAGACCTCCAGTCGCAGCACCAGGTTGCTATCAGTGACCAGACTGCTCGGAGGAGACTCCATGAAGCTAATCTTCGTGCTCGCAGACCACTAAGAGTGCCCGCGCTGCGTCATGGAAATCGAGGACGTCGATTATTGTGGGCACGTGAACATTTGCAGTGGACCGTAGATCAGTGGGCACATGTACTGTTCTCCGATGAATCTCGCTTCGGATTTCATCCAGATTCAAGAAGAGTGCGTGTTTGGCGGATTCCTGGTCGGCAGAGTCGGCTTCAAAACCCACAGGAGGTGCATCCCTACCAAGGTGGTACAATCATGGTGTGGGCTGGAATCCGCCTGGGTGGACGGACGGATCTCGTTTTGATCAGGGGAAATTTAAATGCAGAGCGATACTGCGAACAGGTAGTCCAATCCGTGGTTATCCCGCACCGACAAAATCGGGGCGCAGATTTTATTTTTATGCAAGATAATGCACGACCACATACTGCGAGTCAGGTGATGGATGTGTTCCGCGAGTACAACATCGAAGTGCTGGAGTGGCCTGCTCAGTCCGCGGACCTCAATCCCATTGAACACGCGTGGGATTTACTAAAGAGAAGGGCTTTTAGAAATCTCCCTCAAAATTTGAACACAGCAGATGAACTTTTTTCACATCTCTCCAGAGAATGGAGTCTTCTTCCACAAGAGACAATCGATATATATATCAATCGTCTCATAATCAGTATGCCACGACGATGTCAAGCTGTTGTTAATGCCTTAGGGGGTCCAACTGATTATTAAAAAAGTCTCCGCATATTTGTTCTTAACTGTAATGTTTTAATTTTTAAGAAATTTTATTAAATTAAATTTCTTTGTTTAGTTCTGTAATACACTTTCTTTGTTTTTCATTAAAATTACCTCGTAATTCAAAAACTGAATCCTTTATTTATATACGCAACTAATTAAGCATTAAATTGCGCATCGATTGGTATATAAACTTTAAAACAAAAATATATAAAAATAAAAATATTCCCTAAAAACCTCCTGTTCCCCAGACTTTGTTGAGCAGTGTATACAGGGTGAATACGAAATCGTGTAATTCCTTTAAACGACATGATGAGCTGCTTATATAGAACGATTCTGCTAAGGGTCATTTGCCGATCAGAAATCACAAGTATAAAAATCAATTTAAGATCGCAGTAGAGAAGATAAGTGTTTACTTAATCATTTCATATCATTTAATGAGAAAAACAAAGTCAAAAATAAAAATTCCAAACGGATTTAAAATTATTCTCAATTTATTACAGGCAGTGCCCGGTTACCTTTTCAATGATTTCAATGTGTACTAACATTATTAGTATTACTATTTCTATTAAAAATCTCGGATAAATCACACAAAGTTACCTAGAGTACCTTCAGATATCAAAAAGAAACCCCATTGCTAAGTTCATAAGGTCTGATGCAAAAAGCCTGTCGGCAAGTGTTTGACGAAATGAAAGCATTCCGCCGCCAAAGCATCCATAACTATCCTATGTCACCCTTGACACTATTCTTATTCGTTTAAAGGAGTTACACGATTTCGTATTCACCATGTATATTGCCCCTACCACCGCTTCGGGACAATTGGACTAGTGCTGAGAAGAAGCGGCGCAAGAAACTCAGTCACTATTGTCATTGCCTCTTTTCAAACAAACATTTCCACATATTTTAATCTTATAAATCATGCTACTAAAGAAAAAAATATCAACGAATTGTTAGCAAATGGGTAATTTGCATTTCACACTTATTTCTTGTCCTGTCGTATTTTATCTGCTCGTATCTGAACAAGAGTATGTAAATACTTCTTGGAAGCGTCACTGCGTTGTGTATATTGGCGATTGCATCACCGCCTTCACGTCTTATTACGAAATATGTTTAATTTTATTATCAGCTAAGTGAAGGTCGATATGAGTTCGTAGCTTCTACTATTAAGTTCTCACTCACCCAGCTGCAAAGTATGCTTCCTCACATCCAGGTCGGAAGACGCGAGCACCCTCAGCACGTCCATGGCTAGATCGGGCAGCGCCCTAGCCGCGGCTTCCCCGCCCTCTTCGCGTAACGCAGCTAAGCGACCGACGACGATGAGTTTCACGTTGTTGTCGCTCTCTTTCACTATTAGGTCAATGTAGCACGCTGCGGCAGCCTAGAGAAGTAAAACCAAATAAGATTTCCAAATAGATGAAAGGAGAGTTCATCAGAGGTTCTTTCCTTTGAAAGGCGCAAAGCCCAAATGGCATGATGACACCTATCTTTAATATTTTCAAGACCATAGAGCGCTTTAAAAAACAGCTCATATGGAGTTAGTACAACCAGTGTATTTCTATAAAGCTGTAAAAAAACAATTTTTTAAAAACAATAAATATTTGGTCAATTGACTAACGTCACGGTCTTGTATTCCCATACGAACGTACTGCGGGATACCATCCGTACCGTGTCGATGTTCCACAGATACGAACCAAGCGCTTCATATCCACATTCCTGATGCACACTGCAAAAGAGTGAAACTCACTACTTGCGCAAGTGTTTCTCAGCAATTACAACCTAGGAATTTTTAAAGCTAGAGTGAACAGGCATCTCTAGGTGAGCTCGCTCTCTCGTAGACTCAATCTTTGCCACGTTGGGCTTAGTCTTAGGTCAAGAGCAAACCTATCCCTAATAAAATAATAGTTTAAAAACTAAAAAAAAACACGCTTTTGATGCTAACTAAAAAAAAGAAAATAATCGCACTGTCAAAAAGTTATCAGATCTCATGTAGAGCCAAGCTTCTAACAGTATACGCCCTAACTCTACAAGGCCTGACTTCACAAACCCTACACCTTAGTCCAAATATGTGGCTTGGCCATTTCGCTACATTCACATCGGCGTAAGGTGAAAAATCAATTCACTATTCATTACTTTTGTGTTATACAATAGTTCTTGTAGTAACGAACGGCCAAGCAACATATTTTGACTAAGGTGTAGAGTTTGTGAAGTTAGGCCTTGTAGAGTTAGGGCGTGTAGTGTTAGAAGCTTGGCTCTACATGAGATCTGATAACTTTTTGACAGTGCGAGTCATATGGGCTCGTCTTGGCAACATTTTACATGAAAATGTTTTTGGTGGGATTTCATTTCTTTTTGTAAGTTGTTTGTAATAATTTTTTTTTTTTATTTTTCGCGCTCGCTGTCAAAGACAATTTTTTTTTATTTTTAGCTACTACGTGGACGTAAGAGGCAGGAGACGTTCTCACACTTCCATTCATTCATATTTTTATGATCTGATCTGAAGTATATGTCTCAATATATGTCGATTAAATGTTTTTTTTTCTTAACAAGGAGTACCTATACATATATATATATATATATATATATATATATATATATATATATATATATTTGGGGGCACCAAGTTTTTTAGATTATTAGATTAGACCTATAGCGTCATCAAAATTTAATTTAAAATTACAGGTCTCATACAAACTCCCATCCCTTAGTTTAAGGGGTTGGGGGATGAAAGTTACAAGTTTTATAATTTTTTTGTTGTTTGTGTGCTAATACTAGCTTACATACAAAATTTCAGCTTTCTAGGACATTAGGAAATACCTTAATAATTTTGATGATCATCAGTGAGTCAGTGACGAAATCAGCGTAAATAAATAAAATCTGAAGTATAAAAGCTAATGTAATTAAAACTTAATATGTTCAATAAGTCCGCTATTGACAATATATCCCGAAAATTTTGTTGATCTAGCATAATCCAAACCCAAGTTATGAGGGTTCAAAAAAAACGACGAAGCGCTTCGAGAAAAGGTAGGTAGTGCCCGTGCGCTTCGCTTGGCTCGTCTTGGCGGGGGCACTACCGTGCCCCCAGATTTCTGAGTACAAAGAATTTGTATAACAGTAGAGTAAAAAGCGTGGGGTGCACTTTATGTCGTTTTCATAGTTCTCTTTTTATAGTTGCCAAAATATAATGATTTTAATATATACTATACCAAGCACCCCACGCTTTTCAATCTATTAATTAATCAATTATTTTCTCTTTTTTAGTTAGCATCAAAAGCGTGTTTATTTAAGTTTTTTTTAACTATTTTTTATTTTTATTTTTTAGTTACTAAGGATAATGGAAAACACTTATCAAATAACTGCATTGTCATCGGTACTTGACACGTGTGCAAAGTTTCAAATTAATTCTGGAAGTTGGTGAAAATTTAGCTCAAAGATTGCATTTCATACATACATACATACAGCCTGAGCTAATAAAAGCGTGTTAAAAAATTAAAAAACTTTGAGCCTTCGTTTCGAGCGTGAATTAATTTAGAGATAATTACAGTTGGCATTAAGCAAGTGTACCTTAATAGCAGCGGGTGCGTTGGACAGCGTGACGAGCGTGCCGGCCGCCTCGTAGCGTACGGCTGCGGATGGTGCGTTCAATAGTCCGTACACGGTGCGGATGAAACGGGATCGCTCCGATGGGTTCACGTGGCACACCTGGTAAGATGACAACATAAAACAGAACTAGATTAGGGTTCAAGAAACTTGATGAAGTCATAGTATTGGGCACTTCATCTTGTCTACTGTTTTTTTTTTTTTATGGGTGGAGATTTCACATTACTCGACTCGACAAACAATTATTGTTTCGAGCTGCAATACAAAGTTTGACCACTAGAACTATGAGGACTTATTTATTACGAAATTTTTATTTACATTTTTTTTTGACGACCGCTTGGTGCAGTGGTCTACATGTCGGACTCTAAAACCAAGGGTCGCGGGTTCGATCCCCGCACTGTACAAGCATATGTGTGCATGAACATGTGTGTTTGTACTGGTCTGGGTGTTTTCTATGTATAATATGTATTTATTTACAAAAAAAAAGTATTTAAGTATGTTTATCCGTTGTCTTGTACCCATAACACAAGCCTCGTAGCTTAATTTGGGACTAGAGAATTGGTGTGATTGTTGTGAAATATTTATTTATTTATTTATTTTATACTCTGCAGGCTATTTTATACTACTGTGCAGGCTACTAAGCCACAAGGCACATTCTTCAGCAGAGTGAGATATATGTTCATTCTGCAATAGTGATGTGAAAATTGGGATGATGACACCTATCTTAAATATTTTCAAGACCATGGCGTTTAAAAAAAATAGCTCCTATGAAGTTAATACAACCAATATATTTCCAAAAAGCTGTAGAAACCAATTTTTAAACACACAAAACTCAATAAATATTCGGTCAATTGACTCCGATACATGACCGTGACGTCACGTTCATGTATTCCCATACAAAATCTATGGAGGCAGACCGTTTTGACAGATAATAAAAAGTATGTTAACGATTGGTGGTGTCATCTAGACAATTGAATATGTGATACATTCAACAAACATTGCGCTAGTTAGACATACTTTGCTCACGGCATGAAATATGCTATACGGTTTGAAAAAAAAATGTAACCATCAAGAAGAAAAAAAAACAACTCAAAAAAAGGCACGGACCAAAAAGTCTGTGGTTGTACTTTTTACTAATAAGAATACCTATAAGGTTCCCGCTGGTTTCTAAAGCAGACTATACCTTTTATATCTGCTCCACAAAGACCAGCTGAAGTATATCTCCGAAGCTGTGTATGTACACTATCCAGTCTTGAACAGAGATACTGCAGCGCCCTCTCCTGCTCAGCGTGAAGAAGCATCATGAAGGCATTTTGCTTGCATGATATATCTTGCTCTCTCATCAGCTTATATACGTCCCACTACTGGGCACAGGCCTCACCTCAACTATGAAGTGGTCCGAGCCATACTCCACAACGCGGGCTCAGTGCGGATTGGTGGAGGAGTGTTTGTAAGGTAAACGACCAACCTTACTGTCAGATGTTATTAAGCCGCCCGGGGCCTCTGACCAGGCTTAACGACTAATATCTGTCGATATTAACCGGGACCAACAGCTTAACGTGCCTTCCGAAGCATGAGATGCTTGTAAATAGACGTCACTTAAAATGGTCAGAATGGTCACCCATCCCAAACATGACCGCGCCTTATGTTGCTTAAGTTTGAGTATCACTACCAAAGCGCTGCAACCACTGCGCCAAAAGCACCTTCATGTCTTGTTTACATGTGTTGCTTGCTGGAACTGAACTATGTTACATCCTGCTGGTTTCTAAAGCAGACTATACCTTGTATATCAGCTCCACGATAACCAGCTGAAGTATATCTCCGAAGCTGTGTACACTATCCAGTCTTGAAGCGAGATACTGCAGCGCCCTCTCTTGCTCAGCGTGAAGAAGCATCAGGAAGGCGTTTCGTTTGCATGACATGTCTTGTTCGCTGTCCAGGAAGGTCGCTATCAGCTCTGGCGCGTCGGGGATGAGGAACTCGAAGTTGCTGGTGGGAAAAATAAATAGGAATAGGTTAGAACATCATGTCGCCCCTTACATACTAGTACCCAGTTTCAATGAAACGAAGTGTCAACTTATTTGAGATCAATTTTGGCACAGTGCTGTTATGGGCACCTATTACTTACTAGGCCTGGAAGCAAGCCATTGATAATAATAGAACCCTTCACAAGTATTATTTAATAATTTAGTGGATTTCGTCATCCTACTATTGAGTTGAGCGCCTTAGTAGTGGGATACTTGAGGATCTTACTGGAGTACCAACACCTAATAAAAACCAAGGCAAAAAGTAGTATCAGTTTACAAAGCGTTAAAAAATATGACGCGCCCGAATGCCGCAACATTTGGGCGGAAATCAACAAGTAAGTTTGCTTTCTACCTGTTTTATATCGATCTTAGTGTAGTAAATCGTGTAAATGGTAAGCACTGTGTAGGTAGATACATGTTTACTTTGTTATAAATTAAATTTAAATAATGTAGGTAGGTCAATAAACCACTTGACATCTAACTACATAGCCTAATAAACAGTGCTTACTTAATTTGTGGTTTTTATTATGATATTCATATTCATAATATTTATTGCAAAGTCACACGTTACAATAAGGTGTTACAGTCTCATGAGTAAACCAGTACATTGACGCCCGGCTAGGGCACAGCAACTTAAGTAAAATTTAATTACAAAATTAGGTTAAATAAAGTTATTAAACATTCAGATTCGGACATAATACTATCAAAAAAAGAAAGTATAAGAATAAGCATCCAACTCACCGGTAGATGGTGAAGATGGCGAGCACGGCGTTGCGTCGCACGTACGAATGGCGGTGCTCGAGGCAGGCGCGGATGGCCGGCATCAGCGGCTCCAGTAATTCGGGCTCTTTCAGCTTGCACAGGAAGCGCAGCGTGGAGCCCCGGAGGAACTCATTCGGATGTTGCAGGTCCTGGAAATGATAGGTTGTTTAGTAAAACACTCATTCAAACACTTAACTGTGGTTATTTTAAGAATTGAAGTGAATTTAAGATTTTTTTTACTGTGACAAAACAATTACAATATCTTGTTGTAGTATTTTTAGCAAGATTTTTCATGCCCTGTTTATTTGCAATAAGTGAAGACTCTAGAGCATTTTACATACAAAACATTAAAAGGTAACATTATAAAATCTTGGTAGCCAATCTATTTCTTTTTAAATAACCCTAGTAATATTTTTGTAGAAAAAATACAAAAAAAAATACTTTGTTAACTAAAAGTCACATGATTTAGTTATACCTTTCTGTATGCATCACAGACAAGGATCATCTCCTGCAGCAGCTTGCCATCCGCTGAGGTCTTCGGGACAATCTCCCAGAAGATAAGGAGCAGCTTCTTGATGGTGTGGTCCTGCAGGGGCAGCACAAACCGAATAATGATCATCAGCAGTCCCGGGATCTTCTCCCCGGAGAGAATGATGCCAATCACTTTCTTCAGAGCTTCTATCTTCTTCTTGATGTCACCTTTTTCTGTTATAGAAATTAAGAAATATTAATTAGATTTAGGCATAATATCTATACAGTGTGGTTGTCGCAATAGGTATAAGCAAAACTGTTTCAAGTTACCTCTTCAATTTGGCAAATAACTTAATTAACTGGCTTAAGAAACCAGAAAGTTAGAAGTATAATGGTTAAACTTCAGAATTATTTTGTGCTAATTAAGCAAGTATCTGTTTTTAAAAGCTTGATCATTTTAAAGTTTTTTTGTGTAGACTGCAATATTTTTTGGTTCCGATTGAAAAATATTGGAAAATGCAAAAGTTACCAAAGAAATTTGAATTATTTACCAAGGTCCAACTTAAGCTGCATCTCATTGTAGGGCTCTGAATCGGTGGGAAAGTTGATCAGAGTGTAACATGGTTGCTCCACTCCTGCCATCCTGTAAGTGCAAGAGGTTTTGCAACTGGATTCCTGTAGTTACATTTACATTTCAGCTGTAATTAAATCAGTGGCCACCAAAACGAGCTTATGTGCACGGAGATAACCAATAACTTTGAGTTGATGCCAGTAAATTGACCAAGAAATCAAGATTCATCTTTTGACAACTGTAAAGGTTGGCAATTCGTTTTTATTCAAAGTAGCAAGGATCATTTTCATCTAAAAATGCATGAAATATGTTCTTCATACATTAAGGACTCGAGAATTTGAAATATCACGCCACAAAATCGTTGTAATGTTAAAAACATAGCATCCGGCAAACTTAACTTGAACCAACAAATTAAATTGAATTGAAACTTACCTGATGATAAAATCAAAATCACACGCCTATTTGGAATACGATATCCTCTTTTGATATTGAATATAATTAAGAAAAATTTGGGTATTTCATGTAAATATGAATTATTTCACAAACAAAACCGATGATGATACGTGTCCACATCCACACACTTAAAACGTCACATTGACAGCCAATGACATAACTAGGGAAGTGATCATCTAATCAAAGTTCGTCTATATTGGCCATTTGTGTTGGTCTTCGATAAGCTTGTCGAACGTAGGCGATAGCAATTGCCTTGTATTAATTTGCCTGCCCTTGCGTTGGGCTAAGCTCGGCCAACATGTATGGTCTGCTTAACAGTAAAAGGGGTATTTCGTTTAAAACGACTTGTTAATTCAATTATTCACTTAGTTAGATAATGCCAACTATGTCAAGTGAATATTCACTTGAGAACAAATTTGATTTCTATCACAATTATAATAGTCAGTGTAAAATTTTGAAATTAAACAGTGCAAAACAGGCTCCCAATATGTAATTTATTTTACAACAAATAGTCAATTGAATAATCGTCTAACAGGAAATAGTCAACTAAAAAGTAAATTAGACCCAGCTCTAGAAATGTCAAAACAAAGTATTTCACGTCGCAGCTGTTAGGCTGGATTTTTTGATTATTTTATGGTAAAAATACTATAAATTAAATTGATGGTTGCTATTATCAATTTCTAAAGTAACCGAGGCGATGGCGGTGTTAGTGACGCTGTTTTACATACTTTTATCTATCTGTGTGATCTACCCTCCCACGGAATTCGTATCCGCTGGGTTCACGATATCTCAGATATTCGAAGGGTTTTTGGGGTCGGAGAACGTGAATTTTGTTGGTTATCATATGAAGAGGATAACGATCACAGCTTTCATTCATTCTTTGCTGCCTCTGGGTTACGTTTTCACGCTATGGTGCGGCGGTGTGACGAGCCAGTGGCTGCCGGCGTCAGCGGCGGCGACGGCGATCATTCCCTTGCTGATGTGCTACCGGCTGCTGTGTTGGTGGGAGCATGACAAAACCAAGCACCCCGTGGTGAAACCTCTGCTGAGATATGCAACGGCTGGGAGTGATTGGAGGGTTGTAGCTGCTCAGTTGAACATGGATTTTAGAAGGTATGTAGTAACATTACTACATACTGCTGTACAGGCTGCTTTTTTACATAATTAATCAAAATTAATATCTTTCAGTTGTAGATTCAAACATTCACAACATACTATCTGTAACTTGGTTATTGTATAATTTTTATGGATACTAAGCCATTGCATTGCCGTTTTGTAAAGACAAATATAAAATGGGTGTGTGGGTTGGATATTACAATTTCAAATCTTTGTTTCAGTGTGGATAAAGTTTCAATCCCATTGACGGCAACTAGCAAGTTTGTGGCCACTGAGACCTGGCTTATCAAAGTCACTCAGTACAACCTAAATATTGTAAAACAGACAGATTGCGCCTTGGTGGCTACTTCCGTAAGTTTTAATTATTAAGCCTCAAGATATGCCATTCAGGTGCTGTACCTGTTTATGGCTTTATACAAAAAGGATGGTGATAGGGTCAAAGAAAATGAAATGTGTTTATTCCTCCAGATAGGGTATTAAATTATGTAAGAAATGTTTTTTTTTTCAATCAAGTCAGAGTTGGGGCTTTCAAAGTCACGACTGTGTAGAAATTTCATGCAGGTGTGACATCATGCAATATGTTAAATTAATCTAGCACTGTGAGAAAAATAACAATCTAGGAACCTGGCACTAAATCAGTGAAGATTTTTCGTCTGCCTCTTTGAAGGTTTAGTATACTCATATGAGCTTACATTTAATTTGTACTATTTCCAACAGACAGATGTCCACTACCTAACCAGATCGGCTGAAGATGAGATCCAGTTTGTGAAGATTGAAGCGATCCCAACTGAGAATGATATTGACCGTTTCTCCTTCCGCATTTCAACTGCTGCTCTGAGGGACCTTCAACCGAGACTAATCCATCCTGTGAGAGTTCCAGAACATCTATCACTGCTGCCAACGTTGATTGAGAGATTTGTGACCGTTTTCAAGCAGTATGTCAACCAGAATCCTGTCTACTATGTTGATCAGGTATAAAAAAACTTTTTCTTAGTCTTATGTCTTCCTTCTTTCATGATAAGCATCGTCACTTCCACAAAAACATATTATCGGGAGACTATTGAATAGGATATAGGTTATTACATTGCAAATTTAAGATAATGTTTTTGCAGTAGAAAAATTCAAACTTTTTGATGCGGAGATTGAACTTGCGTCCATAGGAACGCAGCCCACGTGTTAAGAAAGCAGTGGAACATTTTAACAGACCTATGTGAGGGATTTCCATAGACGTAGGGTCAACCTCCTCCGCAGACAGCTTGATATTTTCTACTTTAAAAATATTACCTCAGGTAAGTATTCTTGAAATATATGGTTCATCGGACTACTGTAACTTATTCTAAAAGACAGAAGAATAAGCTACTGCCAAGGCAGAAGAGCAGTCATGGTCATGGCAGTCTTTCTAAAACGTGGGGCGCTCAAACGCCGCACAGTCCCTCGCCACTTAGCAAAGTGAGTGACTAACTCACTGAGGCAAAGCGCACACACTGATTAAGAGTTTTTGTTTGTTACAAAAACTCTTTATTGATGTAAAAAACAAAATTAATATTGATGTACATATTTATTCCTTGCATGAGTTAAAATAACATAATTTAGTTATGCAGAGGACAGTGTGCATTTAAAACTTTATGTATAGTGAGTAATAGTTATTTTAGTGATTAATTAGGTTTACCATTCAGAGTAGTTTATAATTTAAGAAAATTGTCATTATATCACCAGGAATTGGAAGCATGCATTGGATGCATGCAGGCCACAGCCAACGTGAAGTTAGTGAAGCGCTGTCTGGCCCCGCCGCCCGAGTTCGACGCTGCGAACGGGCCGCCGCAGTGTCAGACTTGTAATTGCAGGTCAGTCCGTACTAATTTTTACCCGACTACGGCGGAGCAAATGTTATGATTTTTAACAGTTATGTATGTATGTTCAGCTGTTCCCTCATAACTTCTACGCGTAAACCCTTTATCCAATTTCGACAAACGAGGTGTCATTAGATGCGCCTAAGCTGCCCGCTGGATATAGGCTATATAGAAATATATAATAAACAGTTAAAAGTTTATTGCATGTGGCGCCCTCTAGGACACAATAAGTCATAAACGACAATTTTTTTTTGTGACTATGCGTTGGGTATCAAATAAAAGGGCTAAATTATCACAATTCGAAAATATATACATTGTTACATACACTAGTTAGTTAGTTAGTTAGTTTTGCAGGGCTTTTTCCGCACTTAGCCTCACGATTGGGCCATTGTGCGTGTTTGCCTTTATTCCAACCAGCCCAAGTCTTCCCAGAAGGCTAGCAGCCTGCCTAGGCCACTAAAGATTTCCGGGAATGATGTTGGGTTTTTTAGAATGTCTGCTCGCTGTTTTTCCACGCTTGTGCACTCCATGAGTACATGCTGTGGCGTTTCCTCTTCCTCGAGGCATCCTCTGCATCGAGGGCTGTTTGTTACACCTATGTTAAATAGGTGCTTGTTTAGGAGACAATGGCCTGTTATTATCCCTATAACTCTGCGTAGATAGTCGCGCGTTAGTTTGGCGAGGTTGCGGGCAAGCTTTTTAGATGGCATCTGAATTGCATTTTTAGTTTGCCTGCAGCCTTCACTGTTCGTCCATTCTAGCAGATGGTTTTTTGCGGTGTCTTCTCGCAGCCATATTTTTATTTGGGCCTGCGGTATAGGTAGTAGCGGTTCTGGGCCAAACACTGTTGTCGCGGATCCCTTTTTCGCGAGTTCATCGGCTGCGTCGTTGCCGAGAGAGTTGCTGTGTCCCTTGATCCACTGCAAGGTTATCTTATTTTTCCTTGCAATCTGTTGGAGTGCGTTGTGGCATTCCAATATGAGGGCAGAGGTTATGGTGTTGTTTTGTAGAGCTCGAAGCACGGATGCACTGTCCGAGACAATTTTGATGTCGCCTGTGCTGCTCTGATAATTCCGATACATTCTGCTTGGAATATTGTGTTTAGTTTGTCCAGGGTGGTTGATATGTTGATGTTTAAGTCGTATGAGAATACTCCGGCTCCAGTTCCTTGTGAGGTTTTGGAGCCGTCTGTGTATATCCTAACTTCTTTGACGTCAGAGTTGTCTTTCCGTTCTTCGGTAAGTTGGATAATGTATTCTCGATCAAAGATGTAGTGGCATGGTATCCTGTCCATGGGTGCATCTTGAAGGGGTCTTTCCTTCGTGATGTCCTCCATGATTTTGGAGTGCGTTGTCATAGTGTTTTGTTTCCATAGCCCATTTGCTTTTAGTCTCAAGGCAGCTGCCTTTGCTTCTTCCTGTATGACCAGATGAAGAGGTCTAAGGTTTGTGGCCTGCCTGCCGGCCGCCACGATTCACATGCAAACTCTTCTTCACAGTGACAACCGCTTCTGTATATAGACTTTCTTTTTGAGGTGTCAATAATTTTCATTCTGATTTTAGAGACGTCTGTCAAAAGAATTAATTATTTTCTTACGCTAAAAAATATATCGCGAGTTTATTTATTAGGTCGCTGATAATTTAATAGAAGTGTTTTTATGTTCCTCATTACTGTAAATAGCTAGCGTGTGATTGTATATAGTGACTGTACAAACTACCAATCTTCTCTGTTCTCCTTCTGTAAATTTTCTTTGTAATATACGATTGTACATAAAGACGTACTTCATTTACAACCACAAAGAAGAAGCAAATACGTAGGGGCGTCCGCCGGCAGCCGCCGCGACGGACCCGCGCCTCTACAACTGGTGACCCCGACGTGATTTTACGTGGCATTTTATTGTAGCAGACGTCACGAAAGCGATAATAGGCGTTGATTTTCTCTCATACTACAATATCATAGTCGATTGTAGAAATCAGCGCCTCATCGATAATGTCACGAGCCTTAAGTCCATTGGTTCACCTGTAAATACAGCCCATAGTGTTATTTCTTCTGTTAAGGTTGTCACTGGTGATTCTTGCTACCATAAAATTTTGGATGAATTTCCCGAAATTACGCGGCCAGCTGGTAGGTTACGTCGCCCGCCCCATAACACCGTGCACCATCTGCGTACGACTCCAGGCCCGCCTGTATCTTGTGCCCCTAGGCGCTTAGCGCCGGATAAACTTAAAATTGCTCAGCAAGAATTTCAAGCAATGTTGTCTGATGGTACAGCCCGACCGTCGGACAGTCCTTGGTCGTCTCCACTCCACCTGGCACCGAAGCCAAACAACGGTTGGCGCCCCTGTGGAGATTACAGGCGTCTGAATGCTCGGACGGTACCTGACAGGTATCCGATTAAGCACATTCACGATTTTGCGCACAGCATCGCGGGTTGTAAGGTTTTTAGCACAATCGATCTCGTGAAAGCCTATAATCAGATACCTGTCAATCCAGCCGATATTCTAAAAACTGCGATAACTACGCCGTTCGGAATGTTTGAGTTTCCATATATGACATTTGGTCTACGAAATGCCGCTCAAACTTTTCAGCGATTCGTAGACGAAATGATGCGTGGACTCGACTTTTGTTACTCATATTTGGATGATTTTTTGATATTTAGCCAAAATGAGGTTCAGCACCAAGACCACCTTCGCCAAATATTCACCAGGCTGAAGAAATATGGTATGGTTATCAACACTGCCAAGTGTGTTTTCGGTGTACCAAAAGTAACCTTTTTGGGTTACAGCATATCGGAACACGGTACTAAGCCACTGGACTGCAAGGTCCAGGCTATCAAAAACTTTCCGCAGCCCAAAGATGTTCGCCAGCTGCGGAGATTTTTAGGCATGGTAAATTTTTATCGTCGATTTTTGCCCAATGCTGCACAAGTACAGGCGCCTTTAAATGCTTTGTTGGTAGGTTCTGTCAAAGGCTCTCACCCTATTGTTCTCTCTGGTGAAGCATTGACTGCTTTTCAGAACACCAAGGACAGCCTAGCTAGCGCTGCATTATTGGCACACCCTAATTCCGAGGCCAAACTGGCACTAGTGACTGACGCGTCGGATACAGCTTTAGGTGCGGTCTTACAGCAGCGCCAAGATGATGAGTGGCAGCCCTTGGCATTCTTTTCTAGAAAGTTAACCCCAGCCCAGAGTAAATACTCACCCTATGACAGGGAGTTATTAGCCATCTACGAAGCCATAAAATATTTTAGGCACATGTTAGAGGCTCGAGATTTTGTTATTTATACGGACCATAAGCCGATCAGTTTTGCCTTTCATGAACGAAAAGCCAACTGTTCGCCAAGGCAATTCCGTCATTTAGATTTTATATCCCAATTTACCACCGACATAAGGCACATATCTGGCAAAGATAATGTTGTTGCCGACGCCTTATCTCGTGTGGATGAACTTCAGGCTCCTGTCAGTCTCCAGTCCTTAGCCGACGCACAGGCCTCGGACGCAGAGCTGGCGCATTTTCTTAAACAGAAATCATCTCTTTCTCTTGTTCGGACTGAAATTCCTGGGAGTCGCTCTTTCGTGTACTGCGATGTCAGTACAACGACCCCTAGGCCCTTCGTTCCTAAATTGCTACGAAAGCAAATTTTCGATAGCCTACACTCATTAAGCCACCCTGGTGTCAGTGCCTCTGCCAAGCTCGTAACTGAGCGTTATGTTTGGCCTGGCATCCGGAAGGACTGCAGGGAGTGGGCACGATCTTGCCTCTCCTGCCAGCTATCTAAAGTGAGTCGTCATGTGTCTGCACCTTTAGGCACTTATAGCTTACCAAGTGCTCGTTTCAAACACATCCACATTGATATTGTGGGTCCTTTACCAGTATCTGATGGCTTTCGATACTGCTTGACTGCCATTGACCGTTTTACTCGGTGGCCAGAGGTTATACCTATGACCGATATTACTGCTGAGACTACGGCCAAAGCTCTACTGTCGGGATGGATCGCCCGGTTTGGTTGCCCAGAAACAATAGTTACGGACAGAGGACGACAGTTTGAGTCAGCTTTGTTCGGGTTCTTGTCCAAATTAGCTGGTTTCCAACATAAAAAGACCACGGCTTATCACCCGCAGTGTAATGGCATTATAGAACGCTTCCATCGGCAGCTCAAAGCGTCCATAATGTGTCATGTTAACGACAAATGGACTGAGTCTTTGCCATGGGTACTTCTTGGCATAAGAAGTTCTTTTAAAGAAGACCTCCAAGCATCATCTGCCGAGCTTTTATACGGCGAACCACTGAGGCTGCCAGGAGAGTTCTTCCATTCCGGTACTGGCGGCACAACCGACATATCGGAGTTTAGTGCACGGCTTCGTTGCTTCGCGGAAAAGCTTCAGCCGGTACCAGCAGCGCATCACTGCAAAGGCAGAGTTTTCATCTTCAAAGATCTAGCCACTACTGAACAAGTCTTTCTAAGGGATGACACAGTGCGTGGATCTTTACAACCTGCCTATACTGGTCCGCATAAAGTTTTGTCCCGCAAGGATAAAGCGTTCAAAATTCTTTGTAGTGGTAAGGAGGTAACGGTCTCCATAGATCGCCTTAAGCCAGCATATTTATTGGCTGAAAATGGCGACCCGGTACCGGACACCATTCAGGAACCAGTCACTGATGCTGATAAGGAGTATGTCACTCGTTCTGGCCGTAGGATCAAATTAAGGATTAATCGCCCCTGACGGTCTCTGGAGGAGGGTGATGTGGCCTGCCTGCCGGCCGCCACGATTCACATGCAAACTCTTCTTCACAGTGACAACCGCTTCTGTATATAGACTTTCTTTTTGAGGTGTCAATAATTTTCATTCTGATTTTAGAGACGTCTGTCAAAAGAATTAATTATATTCTTACGCTAAAAAATATATCGCGAGTTTATTTATTAGGTCGCTGATAATTTAATAGAAGTGTTTTTATGTTCCTCATTACTGTAAATAGCTAGCGTGTGATTGTATATAGTGACTGTACAAACTACCAATCTTCTCTGTTCTCCTTCTGTAAATTTTCTTTGTAATATACGATTGTACATAAAGACGTACTTCATTTACAACCACAAAGAAGAAGCAAATACGTAGGGGCGTCCGCCGGCAGCCGCCGCGACGGACCCGCGCCTCTACAGGTTCAATAGGAACTCTAGGGCGGCTGATGGAGTGGTTCTCATACATCCTGTAGCTGCTACGCTCGCTAGGCGCTGCAAGCTTTGTAGTTTGGATTTGATAGTGGACAGTTGCGTTCTGGGCCACCACACAACTGATCCGTAGGTTAAGGAGGGTCTGATAACTGATGTGTATAGCCAAAGTGTGATTTTTGGATTAAGACCCCATTTTCTGCCAAGGAGTCTTTTACACTGATAGAATGCTATACAGGCCTTCTTAATTTTGTTGTCAATGTGAATTCCCCAGTTCAACTTGCTATCGAGAGTGATGCCCAGATATTTTACTTGAGTTGATAGGGTTAATTCGGTGTTAAATAATTTTGGTAGTTTTAGATTTGGTAGCTTCCTTTTGTTAGTGAAAAGGATGAGCTCTGTTTTTTGGGTTTGACTGACAGCTGGTGTTCCTCACACCATTTTTCTACAATCTGAAGAGCAGCACGCATTACATCGCAGAGGATGTTCTCTGTGTTCCCATTTATCAGAATTGCTAGGTCGTCTGCATAACCAATGGTAGTGTAGCCTCTTTCGTTCAGTGTCCTCAAGAGGCTGTCTACTACTATGTTCCATAGGAGTGGTGACAGAATGCCCCCTTGGGGGCACCCCCTGACCACCCTTGCACGGGTGATCGTTTTTAACGCAATTTGGACCGCCCTTTTACTGACCAGCTCATTTATCCATTCCGTTATGACTGGTTCTACTTTCAGTTTTTGTAGGGCATGGTTGATGCTGTTGTGCATTGTTTTATCAAATGCCCCTTCTATGTCAATAAAAGCGGCAAGTGTTGATGCTTTGTTGTTAATGGCCGATTCTATTTTATGCACTACCATGTGTAGCGCTGACTCTGTTGATCTGCCTTTCCTATAGGCATGTTGCTGTGGGTGAAGAGATCTGGTTTTTAACACATCGTCTCTTAGGTGTCTATCAACTAGTTTTTCTAGTGTTTTCAGGAGAAATGAGGTTAGGCTGATAGGCCTGAAGGATTTGGCTAGGGTGTAGTCTTCTTTGCCTGGTTTAGGCAGGAAGACTATTTTTGCTTCCCTCCATTGCTTCGGTACGTATTTGAAAGCAGGCGCTATAAATTTGTAGTAGGTGATGAGTGATTGGGTTCGAATGCCATTGTAGAAGCGCTGGGAATATGCCGTCCAGTCCAGCGGATTTGAATGGTTGGAAGCTTCTCAGGGCCCAGCCAATTTTATCCGTGGTTACGATTCTACTTGCAGTTTCCCATTCTTGGATAGTTGGTGCTTTTTTGTGTTCATCTTGCCATTCGGAGTCTGATGCAATCTGACTTCCGGGAAAGTGGGTCTCTAGGAGTAGTTTGCAGGTTTCGTGGTCTGTATTTGTGTAAGTGCCGTTTTCTCTTTTGAGAGAGCCCAGAAGATTAGTATCCCCTTTGGACAGTATTTTCTTGACTCTCGCGGCTTGGTTTGTTGAGTTTATGCTGCTACAGAATTTGTGCCAGGCTTCCGTCCTCCTGAATCTGATACGTTTCTTGTAGTGTTTCTGTGCTGTTTTGTATTTGTCCCAGGCTTCAGTGGTCCTGGTATTTTTTGCCTGATTGAAAAGTGTCCTGAGTGCCTTCCTGAGCCGTTCAAGCTCTGGCCCCCACCATCGATTTTTATCCGAGTCGATAGGTATGACGGCGGGACAGGCTTCTTCATAACTGCTCGTTAAGGCAGCGGTCAGGAACTGTACATTGGTTTCTATGTTGTCTATGCTGAGTGTCACGTCAGAGGGTTCGAAGTCGTTTAGTTTTTTGGTTAGTGTGCTTGTGTATTTTGTTGTATCTGTTTTACGGGGGTTACGATATGGGGTGGGGTTTGGTGGTTTTATGTTTATTTGGAAGCAGATGCGTCTGTGGTCTGCGAAGGACGGCTCGTTGGATACTTGCCATCTTTCGATGAGATCTGCCGCCAAGTATGTTGCCAGAGTGATGTCGATAGTGGTTTGGCATCTGGACGTTACAAAGGTGGGCTCTGTGCCTCTGTTTATAATGTTCAGATTGGTTTGGAATAGGTATTCAGTTAGTTGCTCACCCCTTTTGTTTGTATCCTTACTTCCCCACAGAGTGTGATGTGCGTTGCAGTCTGCTGCAATGATGATGTCCCAGTTACTGGCTTCGCAGTGTTGTACCAGCTCGACTAGTTCCTTTGCGGGAATTTCGCCTTCGCCTGGCACATACACCGAAGCAAGCACTAGGGTTGTTTGGTCCCCTGTAGGGTTGATTTTAACGGCTGTAAGGTCTCTAGAACAGAAAGGGTTAATTAAGGTGGCATTCATGGTTTTGGGTATGACAATACACGTTCTTGGTTTTTCTGCTGGTGTGTATAGTAGTGACTTACCACTGATGTTGTTCAAGCCGAGTATTTTGTTGTTTCTGATCCAGGGTTCCTGGATCAGTGCGACGCGGACGGTTTGGTTGTCTTCCTCCAGCACTCTGCGTAAAGTGACCGCCGCAATTTGTTTGTGCTGGAGGTTGGTTTGGATGACGGTGAGGGAGCTAAGGGCTGGGGCTACGTAGCACGTCATCTTCGTCGCTAGTAACCCCCGCGCTTATTAGCGGCGAGCTCGCCTCCATCCTGCTCGGACCCGGTTGGGGAGCGGAGGTGGAAGGCCCTGGAGTTGCCGTCGAAACATTTTGCGTCGCGTGGTCAGTTTCGGCCGTGGTCGCCTCTACTGAAGGGAAGAAGCGAATGTACCCACTTCCCGTCATGTGGGCTACCCGGCGGTCTCGATCCAGGATGGTTTGCTTCTGGTCTTCGGGGATTCCCAGGACAAGGTGAACCACCTTTTCCTTGGAGCCAGCCTCGCCAGTTTGGTCGGTCACTGATATGTCGTAACACTGCCAGGAGTCGACTTTGTACCAGGGGTTCTGGGCACAAAGGACTTTCTGCAGTATTGCGGAGTCGGTGATGCGGGTGTGTATCAGGAGGCCTGCTCTGAGCCTCTTTTTTAAGTCTGACTGTCTGATGACAGCCAGAGTGGTTCCGGGTATGGGTGACGCGATGTTCTGGACTTCCCTCTCGAGCCAAGTTAGAGCGTTCGCGTTCTCACACCACATCGCGAGCACCCCATCCATGAGGAAGGGGCGCCCCCGGAAAGATGGAGCTTGCGCGCTCGGAGACGGCGGGGACAGTACCGCTTGCAGGATTCTATCATCGATAGTCTCCCTGAGCTGGTCTGCCTGCTCCTGCGAGAGGTCGCGTGGGGGGACGGTGATAACCGCTACTCTCAGATGCGACTGGCTCGCGTCTGCGTAGCTCACCGTCCGCCTCTGCCTCGTGTCGGTTCTCGGGCGCTTGGCTTCTCCCCTGGGAGTCCGGGTTTCGTCCGGACGAGCTCGCTTCGAGGAAGCACGCTCGTCCGGGCCATTCCCGGCCCCAGTTTGCTCCCCTGCGAGAGCAGTGGAAGCCACCGCCTCGATACGTCGACCTCGGCCGCCTCTCGGTTTCCGTCTCCTCTTCGGCTGATTCGGTGGTCCTTGGTGTGATGGCGGTGACTCCGTTCTGTGCCGAGCCACTCCTGCGGAGGTCACCCCCGCGGAGGTAGATGGCACAGGTTCGCGCTGCGTTTCCGCTGCTGCGGTCGGTGTCACTCCTGTTGTTGCAGGTTGTCGAGCTTACCTTCTCGCGCGCCCCGTGGGGCGACTACATTCTGCTCGGCTTGGCAACCTTTGGTTTGTTGTGGTTTGTGTCTCGGGCTGTTGGGACTCCCTCGTCTCGCGCGCCGTGGGGCGACTGCGTTCCGAGTGTCCTGCCGGTCCATGGTTGTTTGGGGTGGGTTTAGCGGCCCCTTTGGAAGGGCGCTTGTGGTGGGCTACTACCGTCCACTCTGACACTCTGGTGGTGTCGGTGGTCGAGGTTGACGGTAGCAACGTTATGGCCTCTGCGAGGCCTGATAAGTTCAGGCTAGGGCCTGGTGTTGGGCACAAGTTGTCCCCCCCAGAATACGTGGGACAGACCGAGTTAGACTCGGTGAGGGATTCTCCACTGTGCGTGGTACCCTCCTGGGGTATAATTTTCTTGTCTTGTGCTGACATTCTTTGTTTTGGTTGGGCGAAGAGGACGCACACTACCTGCCCATGGTGAGTGTGGTACAACATTTTTGGGGGTATTTAGTGCCCCAAGGCTGTGTGAGCCTGGAGTGTGGATAGGCGCCGCCACAGGTTCGGCTATGCGGGATTGGACTAGGAGAAGGATGGGTTATAGGGGGGGAAATAATGGGTCGGCCAGAGGTTTCGGTTATGCCAATTACTTAGGGTAATTGGCCAATAACAGGCGGCAACCTCGAGAAGGATAGTCCACTGGCCTTGTTTAGGGGATCTTAGCGACCTGCGCTCCTCCTTAAACCATTCGCCAGACCCAGCATCGGACAGATGCTGGGAATGGGGGAAACGTCAAACAAGAAGCAAAAGCAGGAAGCAAGCAAAATGGTTATATTAAGTTGTTTGGCGTTGCCCCCGCCCTGTTACATACACTAAATACGTCCCCAAAATTATTAAAATAAGAAACAATTTCCGAAACTAAAACCCGACAAGTCAAAAGTATGAAATAAGATTCATATTGATGATATCAGATTATAGCCGAGGTCGTATGCGTCATATCATAAAGTTAATACATTTATTTAGTTAATACAGTTATTTTTACTTATATCTAATTATAATCTTTTAAGAAGTCATCCAGCGAATAGAAACGTTTTTTCAATAAGAACGCCTTGAGCTTAACTCGAAATGTGAACAAATTATAGAGCCTTTTTTTCAATCTTTTTTCATACTTTTGAGTAGTCAGGTTTTATTTTTTATTTTATTTATGCTAAGTGACAACGGCATTATCCCTGTTGCTATATTGTACGTATTGTATAACCTGTACTGTTTAAAAACTAATTGTAGTACCTGGTGTAAAAATGGTATAAAGCATTAAGTTACTTTATTATTTAGCATTAACAATACAACTAACTTAATTTCATTCTTTACAATGTGTTTTAATTTCAAATTGTATAAAGCAGGTCAGCTATTTTTAAATATATTTGAATGACTGATCAAAGTGTTGAAAAGTTCTAATTTGCGAGTTATTATTTTGATAGTATTGTTTTATGGCTGTTTAAGTGGTTTTGAAATTGAAGTCTAATAATATAAATAAATGCAACTGACATTTATTGCAGTCTGCCTAGATACTGAATATTTAAAAAAAAAATACATATGTGGTCATATGTAATAGGTATATGTCTCTTTCTTAAAATGCAAAAATTCAACAGAACCTATTTAACGCTAAGGAAAGGGCTTGCGGTGATGTTTGTTTATTTTCTATCTGCTCAAAAACTCAAGATTATTTATTGACTCATTCCCTGCCTAGCAATAGCTCCAATATTTAAAAAATCTACCTATTGAACTCCAGAGTGCTGTGGTGCTGCTCATGCATGGCTCGCTGGTGGGCGGCCCGTGCCAAGGGTCCCGCCAGCGAGTGGCTGAGCGGGCGCGCCACGTGCCCCGTGTGCCGCGCGCGCTTTTGCCTGCTCGACGTCAGCCCCGCGGTGGCCGGCGACCCGCCCCCCTCGGACGCCTAGCCGACGCACACCTGCCGCGTCGTGCTGCACTTTGAGTTCTGAGCTAGAGGACTTTGTGGACTATCGATATCGATATATATCGTTTTTTGTATCTTATGTATGTCGGTTTCCATATAGGTAACTGTCACTACTATCAGCTTCATTACAAACGGCTGCAACCGCAGATATGTAACTCACAGTCAAAGGTAGATAGAAAGGATCAATCTTGATTGCAAGTCACATAAGCATCTAGGTCATGTGACTGGCAATAAAGATTTTGATATAGTTGATGGAATCAGGCGTTACTTTGCGGAAATCCATGACTTAAGCTGAAAAAAAGGATTATTTTGCTCTTTTTCAGCTACAGACAGTCGTTTTTTGGTAACCTATGTATGACCGGTTTCAATATAGATAACAAGCGGCGACGGTACGAAGTAAAGATACTCATGTGACTTGCAATAAACATTCTGATTCTAGAAAATTGAAACGTGTTATTAGTGATGTAACTGTTTATCGATGGTACTGGATAAAGAACGTGTTTAGTCTACCTTTACTAATATTACCTATCGATTTGCCATGCAAACAATTATCGGTGTTGTTATCATTGTACAATAATAGCACTTTCGGTATGTTAAGCTTGTTTTCAATGTCTACTGTCGATAGGTAGTTATTTTGTCTAATAGTGGCGGCTCTATTAACAGGTAAGTGACGTTTACAGCTATGAGATTAAATGTCAGTCAATGGGTCTGTCATTACGAACATTTGGACACTTTTTGGTGTTTTCATTCAACATGTACGCACGGCCACATGTCAAGTTAATCACTGCGGTATCTTATGCTTACGTGTTAAGGGTGATTTTGCATCGAAAATGAGTAACTTGATGTGGAGCCGTGTGTAATATATGTAGACATCAAGTGATATCTTGATGTAGATATTTATGAGAGTTAGGTAGTATAATGGACTAACTAATCTCGATGTTATTTCTAACTAGTGGACGCCTGCGATCTTCGTTCGCCTACATTTGGGGTTTACAAGCTTATATTAAGTTTCATCCTCAATAAAACTAAATTACACTATCTTCTGAAACTTTTTTCTTCTTCTAATCTTTCTTATATCAACAGAAACTGGACTGCTAGTCTAGTGTTCCACATTCAGAACTACAGATCTTAAGTATTTTTTTTTTGTATAAGGAGAAATGTCACGTTACGTTGAACAACTTTTTCCGAGGTTTTACATTCATATTCCTTACGGTATAGAAATTCTAAAAAAAGGAGCGGAATATATTCTGTATTCGATTCTATATAACCCTGACCAATCTTATTTTTAAATATCTCTCAAGTACTTACAGTCTTTTTTTCCTCGTCAGCTTTATTAGATGTATAGATGGAAATATAAAGTCTTTACGTGTTTTAGGAGTCTTAGATTGACGTGTCTCATTTTAATTTAGGAATGAACTTTTATACCTTAGCTGTACCTAGTTTTGTATAAATTTTTATAATGAATTTGTCAACTTTACAAAAGTTGATTATTATGGGCCAAAAATTTTAGGATATTATCATGTTTTGTTTAGGATGTTTTATTTTTAATAACTTAACATTTTTGTATTTAAACAAAATATACAAATAATCAGTAAGGTGTTTATTTTTTTATTTAATTGGACTAACTCATAATAATAATGGTGCAATTTTTAATAGTTAAGCTAGCTGAAACATGCACTAAAAATTGAATTTAATTCGAACTGACAAATTTTAATTAGTGACTTGAATTTATTATAAATATGTTATTGTATTCCAGACTTAGCCAATTTGTGGCTGCATTTATGTTATAGTTAGTAATTATAAATGTAATACTTAATTTATGTACTCCCTACATTGTAGTAGTAAATTTAAAATTAGCCATAATAAAATTTATTGTTTGTGTATTTTTCACACAAGTATTACATAATGGTTTGTATAAACAGTTTTATATATCCATTATTAGCCCTTTTCCTTCATGTATGTGTTGTAGGTACTACGGTTGACTTATTTGTATTTTTTAATAAATATTGATATTATTAGGTGGTTTTATGTACGAAAATATATAAATTTGTGTCGTTAAAAGGATGAATTTTAATTTCAAATGCGGTTTCAATACCTACTTACTGTGTCTTATTTAAGGTTTATCAGTCCGCATGGACAACATCTGCCTAAACATTGTGTCATTTAATTCGCTCAATGACCTGAAACTAGCTTTTGTAAATATTGATGAAATATTTTTATTAACTTTTAATAAATAAATATACAGCAACATCACAACATTGATCTAACTCCGTGGTAAGTAGCTTAAGCACTTGTGTTACAGATATCAGAATGAACTATGGTGTTATAAATAAACTTAAATACAAACATTTAATACCCAGACCAGTTCAAACAGACATGTTCATGCACACAAATGTTTGTACAGTGCGGGGATCGAACCCGCGACCTCTTGGTTGATAGTCAACTTCTTGACCATTACACCAAATTGGTCGTCAGTTTTACAGGAACGAAATTGCAAGATCACATCCAATTGAGTCGCCCTTTAATGTTAGTAGTTAGCTAGCAAAGGTCAGCTAGGTGATTGTGTCGTTAGTTTGATTGACTAATTAGAAACTTGTCAGGGGTAAGGTCGGTTGTGTTGTGGGCGTCAAAAAAGTGTTCACTTGACGCTGATCGATTATAAATTCCATGCGATCACGGAGATAAGGATCGAAATTGTTGACTGAGCAGCCCCCTTCGTGTAGCCTCCTAGCTAATGTCCAGTTTAACCCTCGCCATTGAAAAATTAATTCATTTGAATTCTGCACGAATTCAGAGTGGGCCGACATGAAACGATCAACTGTAAGTAAGGCCATCGAAAAGTATTTCAAGTCGACGACGTTGCATGGATTCAAGTATTTGGTCTCGCATTTCTATGGTGATCGGTGAGTTTTTAAGGTCATCGCACACTTTACCGGCTCCGCATCGGCACAGCTGAAGCGTCTCAGACTGGTTCAGAAATTTTGAAAAGGGAAATGCCTTTTTTTTTTCGCTGTGGAAATGTTTTACGCATGCCCAAAACTGCCCCCCACACCCGCACCCTTGGACGCATCCTGCGCAGGCCTCCCCAAGCCCACGTGGAGCGTCCCCTCCCGGGATCCCGCTTAGCTTCACCGTGGGTGGCAAAGCCACGGATACTGAGCCCCCCCACCACGACAAGGTGGAGATCCCACAGAGGGTAAAAGGGAAATGCCTACTAATTTTAATTTTGGCGCACTCAAGAGTTTAGAAGCTACAATCTTTGCCCAATACAAAAAAGTATATTTTTTTTTTCTCAAAATTGGCAAGTGTTTGGGGAATATTGCAATCAGTAAAGGGATTTATAACCATTAGGGGAATGCGTTCAAAAGAGTTCAAGCTTAAATACAGAGCCCTATTTCCCTATTTAAAAAAATTCTGAACCAGTGTGCGTCGCCTCGAATTTAGGCTATGGCAAGCTGCCAGCGCGCTAGTTACGTGTCGTCCTTAGGAAACAAGCTAACCACCTGCGTGCTGGCCGCGGAACTCAAGCTCACAGCCCACTTGCCGGCCGCAAAATACGTTACGTTGTTTTGCTGGCGACTCGGAGTCGGCGCGTAGTAAGCACGCAGACGGCTCGCTGTAAGCACGCTGTTAGCGCGCTGTAAGGACGCGAGCTGCGGGTTGCGGCTGCACGCCGTTGGCTTTTCATATTAACATTGCCAAATATATTGTACGTACGCAACTTAATGCTCTCATTTGTATGACAAGTTAATTGTTGGGTTGGGGCGGTGCCGGTAAAGTGTGCCATGACCCTCATTCATGAGGGGCCCACCTTATTAAGCAAAAAAAAAAATACAGGCCTGCTGCTGCACATAACATAAATAAATTACTTGCTTAAAAGAGATTTCAGGAAGGTAATACTTCTTATTTAGAAAATCTATTTAAATATAATTAACAAGTATTTCTATGCCCAAGGTACTTATTAGGATTCTGAATTTAAAGGAAAGAATTCAATTCTGACATTTTCTGCCATGAATTTCTCAAAAACAGCTCGGAGTCGGGAAGTTGGTGGTGTTACACCCCCGTGCCTCGGAAAGCACGTTAAGCCGTTGGCCCTGCGCCTGATCTCTCTCCGGTCATGTCGGATTGCCGTCTCACCGAACTTTGAGAGTGATGGAACAGTGAGTGCACCTGCGTATTGCGCTCACACTTGTGCACTATAATATATCCTGCGTAGGTGGCTTATATCTCTGTTGAGATTGGCCGCCGTGGTCGAAATTAGCCAGGAAGACTATTAGTATTTAATTATCATGCCTTTTGGGTGAGCAATCCTTGATTACAACATGTAAAAAGTGTTACTTCGAATGTTGAAACATCTAGTCTTTAAATATATCTGCTATTGTAGTATTGGCTGGGCGCTGTGCTGCCTAGCCAGCGCCTGCTGCGCCGGCGTACTGTGCGTGGTGCTTTGGGAGCGATTCATGAAGGTGCCAGCCTTGCTGCAGCTTCGCGACCTGGCTGGGGACTCGGAGTTCCAGCAGATACCAAGTGTGGTGGTTTGCCAGCCACCTGATGTCGTCATAGAGAACTTCCTGAGCCATATCCAAAAGTAAGTAAGCAATAAACGAAATAAAATCAAATTGTATTTTAGAGATTTATGTGGTCTACTACGAAAAATTGAATAAGTCAAAAATACAGTCGTTCCACTCGTTGTACAGACGACAGCACATCAAGCCACGTTTTGTTGGAATATTTATTTTATTACATGAGCATAAGATGCCACAGTTTTTACCTTAACATGCTGCATGTGTACGACAAAAGAACTAGTATCGTTTTGACAGGTTTTGATCTTTCGTAGTACGGTTACGTATTTCGATTGTATTTTTCCTATCTCTGAAGACCGGCAGCCCTATTGCGATCATGTTGAGGCTCAGCGCTGATTTCTTGTAATAAGAACGCTGGCAGTAAGCGGAAAGCAAGATACGTATTACGAAATACGTTCCCTGATCGATATTTTAAGACTTTGTTGTACGCAGGACACTAAACGGAGTAGACACGTCTCGGCTCCCAGCGACCCTCGTCAACGCGCTACAAGGCAAACCCACCGACGAGACCCAAGTGAACCTGTTAGAAAACCTGTTCCACACCAACAACATGACCCTTCAAGAAGTTCTCCACACTCACGCCCCTGACTGCAGGGATCTGATCCGGAGGTGCCGGTGGCGGTCCACTTCCGTCGACTGTGAGCATTTGTTCAAGAAACAATTTACGAGATGGGGTGTATGCTGCGTTGCGACTCCTGATAGGTACGTAAAAGTCATTAATTTCTGTAAAAAGACCCACAGGCACAGTTTACTAAATAGTTACTACAATAGTAAATAGTTACCACAGGAGGCACTTTTACTTTTTAAGTTTTGTTGTCGAGACTTTATGTCACAATTTAGAGAAGTAGAATAAGCCCACTGGCACCGTCCATCTTTTAACACTTCATTTATTGTCAATAAACATTCACAATCACAACTTAGTGCCTACTTTGGTTATAAAAAAATATAAAATAATTACTCAGATACCTACCAACCAAGGTTTCACATTTTACTTTAAAGTAAGTATCTACTATTAATATAATATTTTCCCAAAGGGAAAGGCAAAGGTCAGAGCAATACAGCTTAATCTTCATTCATTACAATTCTTAAAAGTACTACTTATAAACTAACCTAACCTAACTCATTGAAATGCGAGGATGGTTCACATTAACAATGCTCAAGAAATGGAGTTTAACGCGGGAACATCGATCGGATCAGTACAGAGCACCTTACTCTATTTCTCACATTTAAGTACCCCACTGTGTTTTCCTTCAGTAACACTTTAAGATGATAATTTCACCTCACTATCACAATAATACGCCACGAAAAATCAATTTAGGGAATTTAGAAACAGAGCCCATCTTACTCTTTTCTTTTCCCGCGTTAAACTCCTTAAACTGTTAATCTGTGTTTTACATGTTTTTTTTTAAATTGTGTTGTAGATTCGAGAACACGTCTATCCCACCTATGCTGGAATTGAACGTAGTCCGTGAGCTAGACTTGGCCTTGCAATGCGCCAACGGTTCCACCTCGGCTCGTGGTTGTGATGTAATTGGTTTCATTATTATTTTAATTATTTAATATGTAAGGTTGTTCCTACGGCTTTTCGTGGCGGTGATTCTTTTTTTGCACACAGCTGCAAAAATACGAAACAATTTGTACAACATATTTGTAAAAATATTTAAGTACACACTAAAGCAACTGCCTCGTTGGTTTAGTGGCAATGTTTCTTGCCTTACATCCGAGAGGTCATGGGTTTATTTATTTATTTATTTTAAAAGGAACACCAACAGTATATATACGAGTACATTGCTCATCTTAAATTTAAACTTTAGTATTTACATCTTATATGTATACCTATTATAGGTGAACACAATATTCGTGACAAACAATAACAGTAAATATTATGTTAAATACATGTATTAATAAAAAAGAGATAAATAATATATATTCAGCTGAAACACTGTACAGACAAGTAATTCAATCCTCTTCCATAAGCTTAGAGAGCCCTCTTTTAAATTTTGGTAATGAGTCATTGAAAATGTCAACTTTCCCAGGGCACAACTCATTATAAAGTGAGCAAGAGAAGCGTGACGTCCAAGGTTGGTCTTTGTTGGAGGCAAAGCAAATGTTTTTTTTTTAAATCGGGTATCGAGGCACGCGTGCTGGCACAGTAAGTTGGACACGTTCGACGAGATCCTGGCATTTTATTTTTCTATTAACAAGACCATGCAAGAAAACAATATCCGCACGTACTCGACGACTACGCAAGGTGCTCAACTTAAAAAACTGAAGTCGTTCATTGTATGGTGATCTATGCGATATGCCCCGTGAAATGAACGCAAGATGCCTAGTGAACGCACGTTGAACGCCTTCCAAACGCTGGGAATGAACGGCGTACACGGGACTCCATGCGACGCTCGCGTAGGTACTCCAAGTTGCTGCGGACCAGTGCATTGTAGTGTTAGACGAGTAGAATTACATCGGAAGGCAGTGCTAATTCTTTTAAGAAAACCTAACATTTTTGCCGATTTCTTCACAATTTTATTTATATGCGATGTGAAATTAAGCTACTTATCTACCGTTACACCTAGGTCTTTTATTTCTTCTACTTCAGTTAAAACAGCGTTAATAAGCAGTTTGGATGGGGTTTTTCTTTTTTGTAAATTTTATGTGGTAGCATTTGTCGACGTTTAAGGTCATAGCGTTGGATTCACACCATTTTTGAATATTGATCAGGTCTTCTTGGATAAGCTGCATGTCAAGGTCACTACTTACGGATTTGTAGATTTTCAAGTCGCCAGCAAATAAACTGTATTTACAGTGCCTTATGTGCGTAGCTATATCGTCGATAAATGCTAGAAACAGGATTGGCCCCAAGTGGGAACCCTGAGGGACTCCGGAAGATGCATAGTGTACATCAGACTCAATCCCATCAACTACGACCACCTGGGGTCTCATAAATAGGTACGACTTAAACCAGTTAAGCAGACTTCCATGTATCCCTCTCATTTGAAGCTTTGAAATAAGCAAGGAGTGGTTAACTTTGTCAAAAGCACTAGAGAAATCTGTGTATACAGCATCAATCTGCCTTCCACCGTCCACACCCCTTGCAACATCAGAGATAAAGGAAACTAGGTTGGTTTGAGTTGAACGACCACCACGGAAGCCGTGCTGATGTTCGGACAATGAAGAATCAACATGACTACTAATAACAGGGTATATCAAACATTCAAATAACTTCGCGAATGTGGACATTATCGAAATCGGTCGATAGTTTTGAATATGAGAGCTATCACCTTTTTTGTGAATGGGTTCGAATCCCAGGTCGAGCCGAAATTGTTTCTGGGATTTTCTGTAATGAATTTCTCAAAACCCTGTGCCTCGGAAAGCACGTTAAGCCGTTTGGTCCTGCGCCTGATCTCTCTCAGTGTATTGCGCTCACAATTTGTGCAATATACGAGTACCTAATGTCTCCTGCATAATTGGCTGATCTCTGCTTAGATTGGCCGCCGCGGTCGAAATCGGCCAGGAGGACTATATATACACACTATAGCACGTGAGAGTATACACTGCGATATCCCAATCATTTGTAATAAGGGTGCTTTTGCAACAAAAATGGGTAACCTGTTGTGCTTTTGTTGTGTTGTGTGCAGTTTTTTACCAAATACGTTGGCGAAGAGTGGGTGACACCGACGCGATTGGCTCCTGGGCTTAACTACTGGGCCTATATCACCTTCACCTCTGAGACGGACAGCGACGCCGACAAACTCGTGGACGGCACCTGCATAAGTGCCAAAGGGTACTCGAGAAGCCAGTGCTTGGTAATTTGTACCTTAAGCTAGCATTTGAATCATCGCGACCAGTGGGGTGAGCACGAACAAGTATCGTAACCTATTCGTACGTATCGTTAACCTATCGTTAACTTGTCAATTTGCATGGGGAAACTGTTAGTTTTCGACGTTTGGACGACACGAATACGTTACGATAATGTTTGAGCTCATCCCACTGGAGCCGTATCACGATCTTGCTTTCCGCACATTGGCAACCATCTTATTTCTAAAATTTTGAACAAATTAATGATTAGAAGCTCTTCTGTTGACGGTAAGCAATATGTAATGCACTAAAACCCACTGCTTAATATGATTTTATATGGGACACTGATTAACCCCGCGACCGGCTCGCGCGACCGCTACCTTCAAAAGTGAGTGACGTCACAAGCCGCAGTCAGTCACGCGACGCCGCCGCTGCGGCGTCGCTAGGAACAAACTGTCCTGTCACCTTTAAGGTGAACGCACACTTATCCGAGCCTATCGCGTCGAACGAAAGAAACGAATTTTAGAATTCTGATTATGATATCTTATGAAACGTCGCACACTTATCCGCGTCGACTCGTCTGAATCTAAAAAAGATTTCGTATACAAATTCTAAAGTTTGGATCGGATAAGTGTGCGATCGTTTACTATTACGGCATAGGGAGTTCTAGCATGAGAATAGGTAATAATAACTACGTAGAAGTGAAACTCCTTGCCAAAAAGCCGCGTTACAAATATTAGGTCCTTACCTATGAAATTGGCGTTTTGTATGGGAGGAACAAAATGTCGAAATTTTTTTATATAGCATATTTATTTAATCAAAGTATGAGCCATTGTAATCTATGCACTTTTGCCATCTCATAGGTAGTTCATTGATCCCTTTACTAAAAAAACCATTCGAACGGGAATCAATAAAATCTTTGAAGGCGACTTGGACTGCCCCATCTGAGTTGAACTTTTTCCCTTGCAAGAAGTTATCCAAATTTCGAAAAAAATGGTAATCTGTTGGAGCAAGGTCCGGGGAGTACGGTGGATGCCTTAGAGATTCCAATTGAAGTTCTTCTAATTTGCTAGCCGTCTGTTGTGCAGTGTGTGGTCTAGCGTTGTCGTGAAGCAGCAGTGGCGTAGAGCGATTGACCAGCCTTGGTTGTTTAGCAACTAGCTTTTCCATCATGGTTTGCAATTGCTGACAATAGATATCTGCCGTAATCGTCTGGCCAGATTTGAGAAAACTGTAATGAACGACACCGGCGCTAGTCCACCAAACGCTTACAAGTAACTTTTTATTGGTCAATTTTCGCTTGGAGCAGGCTTTGGCTGGCTTGCCAGGGTCCAGCCATTGCGATGAGCGCTTCCGATTATCGTAGAGAATCCACTTTTCATCACAGGTAATGATTCGATTTAAAATCCCTTCGTTATTGTGCCGGTCAAGTAATGTAACGCAGCAGTTGACGCGCGTTTGCCGGTTTGCTTCACTCAATTCGTGAGGAACCCACCTTTCAAGTTTTTTAATCTTCCCAATTTGCTTCAAGTGGATTAAAACAGTTTTATCACTAACGCCAAAGCCTGCAGCTAACTCGGACGTGGTTTGCGATGGATCCGCTTCCACAATAGCCTTCAATTCTTCATTATCAACTTGGGTCTCCGGCCGTCCACGGGGCTTGTTTTGCAGGTCGAAATTTCCAGAACGAAAACGTTGGAACCAAAAACGCACTGTGTTTTCTTTTGCGTCACAACCGCCATACACATCATTAACCCTTCGAGCCGTTTCCGCAGCACTGGTGCCACGGTGGAACTCGTACTCGTAAATAACGCGATATTTCAAATTTTCCATTTTGTAAATTGAGCGATGCAAACAGAAAAAAGATAAGTAAAAAAACAAATGAATGACGGTTTACGAAACACAACTACATGTGGAAATAGCTGTATAAATTTGAATTTCGAATTCCTAACCAAATAGGAAAAATTTGTGATCAAAGTGGCCAGTACGACAAAACGCCAATTTCATATGTAAGGACCTAATACCTACTTCCCTCCTCAGCCCGTTACTCCCCGCAGACTCGTGTGATTTGTGATAGGGCTGTCACCTGCTAGCTATCGTGCGTGAGCTTATCCATGATCATCACACAAGGTAGGTACTTAAGTAAATAAACGAATACAACTATAAATGGGTATTAAAATCTCTTAATTATTGGCAAGGAAAAATAACTAAGATATGGCATCTTTTTTCCACCACTTCCAACACTACAATAATTTACCATTTTGAAATGGCAAAATCTTAAAAATTTTGTAAATATTGCCAGCGCGACATGCGAATATTCCTCAAAACTCTGACATTTAAACAAAAGACTTGCGAAATTATGTTCGTTTTAACAAAGAAGTATTACGTCGTATGAGGTGGCGTAGCAACGCTAACAACTGCAGGTGTTACTGGCCTAGACCATCCCTGACTGACTTGTCCCCTTGGTTCCTCGTCTGACAGTTACTTTGGCTATGAAATGACCTTGAGTGAGTTTGGTGCTGGAGTTTCACTACTGCGTAGGTATTACCTATTTTTATGGTTTTAAGTCAATTTAAGTCAGAGTGAACATATAATTAGACGCCATGAGCGATTCATGGAGTGCAATGCAACGTAGTGTTGAAAAATCATTCAAAATTGACAATGCTTTAAATAGATCTGTTTACTTGTAGCTTAAATGCACTGCTAATAAATGCGGGTGCTCGGATGCTATTCGGATTGCTGGTGACAGTAGTTGGGATTTTGACCTTCCACCGTGTCCTCTGAAGCGGATCTCATGCCTGAGGACTGTTGAACAGAATGGTAGGTAATAAATTGATTGAGATTATAATATTTAACTCTTACCCATAATTATTGAATTGATAGATAAAGTGCTCTTGACTATCTGATATGGAACATTTTGTTTCATTCACTCTCGCGTTTTCGTTTCAAGTGCCAGCACACTTTTATTGTTTTATTTCAAAACTTATTCACGGACAGTCTGTAGACTGTAAAACACATTCACGCGGTAGAACTTTTATTGTTATAACGACTGTAGTCGTACAGTGTCCGTTAATGGGTTAAGTACCTCTCAGTACAATAATTACGATGAAAAAGTATCGGAAAGATAGAGGAAATAACGGTATTCATATCGTTATCAGTCCTTGATTATGGCGCACCTCGTAGACAGGAATTCGCAAGCGTATGGTCTGACAGGGCGCATATAAGCAAGCTATATAATGTTTAATTAAAACACACTTAAAGAAAAATGGACTGCCACAGGCGGGACTCAAACCCGCACCTCTCGCAAGCCCACAGCGCAAACCGCTCAATTGCTCTCCCAATTCAGCTACTGTGACATGACACTTACTCGTCGGTTGGAATTTCATTAGCGCTCTTTAGGCTGCAGCCAGCCATGATTCATCAATGTTGTGGTATGATACCTACAACATCCAAAAGATCTTTTCAGCTGTTTAACAGTCGGTTAAGATAAGAGTAGAAGTCAAAATAATCGTACATGGATTAAAAAATATATGTCCTCTACATGTTTTAGCTTTTGTGTAGATTAATTCATGTAATCAAAGGATATAAATAGGTTTTTGTTTTTAAATAAATTTAATATTCAGAAGGACTGAGTCATTAAAGTTATATTAGGAACGTAATTATAACGACAATAACTAATCAAACAAAAGTCACCTATTTCAGTTCCATACAAAATTGGAGTGTCCTCTTGAGTAACACAAAATTAAAAAGTGTAAAATAATCAAAATAGCAATATTTCTTGGTTCATTTACTCAATAAGTCTATAAAGCAAAGACGAAACTATTATTTTCTTAAGTTTCCTAAGTAAATAAGTATTTAAAAATGTTTATTTTCCACAGGTAATTCAACGTGTATTTGTTTACCGTCGTGTCAAAAAGTAATAACGCGATTAGATCTAGAATACTCTCAATTCGACGATATTGATTCTTGCTTGGATCCAATATAGTGAGTATCAGTAGCTCGTACTTCCTAAAATATTTTTACCCGACACCGGAGAAGCAAAAAGGAGGGTTATGATTTTTGTATAGGTGTTTGTATGTTTATCGGTTCCCTCATAACTTCTAAACTCGGCATCATATTTTAACTAGTAAGGTGTCATTAGATACGGCTAAGCTGCTCGCTGTTTATAGGCAAGATTTATATTGCAATTGCGTGTGGCGCCCTCTAGGACACAATATTAGGTATTAAACGAAAAAAAATTTGTACTTTAGAGGGTCTTATTGGGTATTGAATTAAATACCTAATTAAATACTTCACTTAACTATGATTCGATACTATATTTGTGACTGAAACTTTTATTATATTTGTTTCAGTGCGGGATTTAATGCTACAGAAGTTGTGGTTTTCCGTTTGAGAGTGAACATAGTGGTTTCAAAGAATTTTTCTTTGCTACCTACAGAAACTTGGCTAACACTGTTATGTGAGTATATAGTTTTCCATCTTGGATAATTTTTTTAAGTAAACATGAACCATGAATCCACATTTCATGATCATTTTATTAAAATAACTTTTTCTTACTTCCTAATTAGTAAAAGTACCTAATTTGCGCTTACAGCTTCCTTAGGTGGAGTTTTTAATATGTTTTTGGGAGTTGGACTCTTCAGTGCTCTTGAGTTTTTATTATTTTTACTTGTCAAGTTACCCGTAGCTGTGAGACAATTACCTAAAATGGTTACACCCACTGTAACAGTTTTTAATCGTGTCAGCTAGGTGATTTCTGAAATAAAACCTGAACTATGATAATGATCTTCTTCAAACCATTTTTTTTGCAATATCAGTGTAACTCTCATTTTCAACGTATTTATTTTATTTTACTGATATTCTTAAATTCCTTCCTCCAATTAAAATATAGTGATGTAAACACCTTTACGAAAAGAATTTTTCATGACATTAAGTTCGCCAATTGTATACGTCATTCAGTATCAGTACACATGAGTTTTTAAATAGTTCTCTTGCAATTAGAATGGAATATCTATCAAGTTTTCAATTGTGTATATTAATCAAAATATTCATTTCAATTGAATATTTTGATCAAACATCACTAGGACTAAATTGATAAAAAATTAAAAGTCAATCAATCTGTCTGTCCTGTCACTGTCAAGAGTGTCAGTCAGTATCTAAGCTTAGAACATGTGGATTTTTTAATTTACATGATAAAACAAATTGTGTGAATTTTTGGAACTTCTTTGTTGATTCAATTAAATAAAATACTCCTTCTTAAGTGTAAGTCGAATTAGTTCACAATGTCTTCATGGAAAAAAGCCGCGAAGGCTAACCAAAAAACGCACAGAGAACGGCACCAACCTGCAACCAGAAAACATTTAGGCCTTTTGGAAAAGAAAAAAGATTATAAGAAACGGGCAGATGACTACCATGAAAAAGGAGAGACGCTTAAACTTTTACGCAAACGTACCCTTGATAAAAACCCTGATGAGTTCTATTTTCACATGATCAATTCCAGAGTGAAGAATGGCGTGAGTATTCCGATTTACTGACTATTTCTGATGATATAACATAACAATAAACATAATTGATAAACTAATAATAATAATAATAGTCCTTCTGGCCGATTTCGACGACAGCGAATCTCAACAGAAAACAGCCAACTACGCAGAAGATATTAAAGTGCACAAAAAACTTAAATCAATACTCAATATGATATCATAATGACTCAATACTGTTCATTACAGGTTCATCATGAGTTAGAAAAGGAAGATGAATACACTCCGGAACAGATTAAGTTGATGCAAACCCAGGACATCAAATATATCAACATGAAGAGAACTATCGAAAGTAGAAGGATTAACAGACTTCAGGTATTTAGTTTGTCAATATTATCTACTTGTTTAGTCAATTGTAACTGAATTATTGTCTTACAAACAACAGTATTGAAGTATCATCATTCTTAAAATCTATTTCTATAAAATCTTGTACCATACTAAAATAGCTGAAGAAACAAAGTAGCACTTTTAAAAAACCAATTTTGTCCTAAAGTAAAGAAGTTGAAGGTTTACAATCAAAAAAATAATTTTGAAAGTTTCATCAACAATATCTAAAGTTTAAATTACAATTATATCTGGCTACAACTTTTTTTTCAATTGAAAAAGCATTATCTTTCTTTTTTCAATAAGTATAGTAAAGAATAAAAAATATATTGTGAAGTATAAAGGAGTGAGAGAGAAGTGTATCAGTTTTGTCCTGTTTTCTTACTTTCCAGTCCCAAATGCACATGACAGAGATAGCAGATAGCACACCTAATACTCATGTATTCTTTGTGGATGAAGAGGAGGCCAAAACATTTGATCTGGCAAAGAGGCTGGACACACATCCCTCACTAATTGGCAGGAAGTCAAATCGCCCTCGGCTGTCAGACTTGGGCAAGATAACATTGCCTGAGATTGATCAACAGGTGAGCTGATTTTCAGAAACCATAGATTATCCCTCTTAGTAAATTATAATAAAAAAGTGGCCACCAGTGACTTTGTCCGTGTGGAAATGCTGAGCCCTCAAAACTTAAAGATGTGGCACTATGTATTGGTAAGCTATGAGTTGATTTTGAAATTTTTACATGTGATTGATATGTTTTGTCGCAGAAAGTAGCCTTTTTTACTTTCCAGCTACTCACCTACCCTCCACACACAAAAAATATATTGTAACATTGCTTCGTTGCATCATGAAAGAAGGACATACAAACTGACTTTCCAATTCAATTTATAATATTAGTGGGGATAGGGATAGTTTTAGATGTTATGGTCCATTTTTACTGCCTCGTATCTTTTATAAAGATCAATTTTGAATTTGACCTTTTTCCTATTATAAGGGTAAAAATATTTATGTATTTATTCATCTTAAGGAAACATACAGTATTCATAATAGCACATATCATTTCAGTTATCATACTCTAGTGCCTAATCCATTATTACACTATGTAATCTTCATTATATTATTTACAGACTATTGAAAGTATGAAGAAGAAGAGAGAGCAGACTTACAAAGAAGTAGCTAAAAGGATAGAAAGAGAGAAGGAATTGACAGTAATACAGCAGAAAATGGAACTAAAGCGCCATTTGCAAGATGCCAAGGTGTTAAAACCTAAAAAACGTAAGCCAGGCACGAAAGTATCTGCACCTGTGTACGAGTTTCCATACATACGAAAGAAATAAAAGACAGTTTATTATTTTACAAATTTTACTTTTATTAATAAATATTGTTTTTTCATATTCCATTATGTAGAGATGCACTGAAATCAAGCAATTTATTTATTATTTACTAAAGTGCTAAACATATTATGTACACCAACTTATCTTACAATTTTTTTAAGTCAGTCTTTTTATTAGTAATTTTAATGTGATGATTTTTAAGTAGTCTAGGCCCTGTAATTGTTGATAATTTTTAAGTCTGTTAATGTTGCTTTTCCAAAGTGCATCACTACTACGATATAAAAATACACTTTGTACATTAGAAGCTAAGGCGGTAACTTTACGGTAACCTAGCGGATTAAATGTCTTTGGTCAACTTATATCTAAGATCACATATGCTTGAGTATCGCTAGTGTTCATCACCACAGCACACACTTGTGTTCCGGGTTCATGGGAGAACCTTTCGGGCACTGCCAGGCCTCCGCGAACTCCTTGGAGTTGCTGAGAGTACCGATCACTCGGATTTTGTTGGGACTATGAACACCTTCCACCATTTTGGACTTGAGCGCTCCTGTTGTGGAGTTGCCGCACCATATCTGTAAAAGAAGTGGATATGAGAAATCAATTTTAATGAAGTCCGGTTAGTAAGAGTATAGTGTAGAGTGTACACTGTAAGAACTATGTTTTGTTGAAATAAATAGAAACACATAAACATTAAATAAATAAAATAAAATAAAAAATAAATGAAGTCGGATTACACTAAATCATTATTTTGTCATTAATTACATCAGCATCTTTTAAAATAGAAATTGTTTAGATAAGAAGCCTGCAGGGCTCTTACATTGTCGATGAAAACGAAATTCCAGGCCCTGGTCGTACTATTTGAAGTTCCTGCGCATATCCCAAACAGAACAGCTGCTCAGTAAGCATGTCATGTAGCTGTTGTTTCCAACCCATAGCTTTGTAAACCCTCCAACGTCTTAGCACACTTTTGGTTACCCTGTTGTCGTTTATCTGTCGTCGACTTACTGTTCAGTGACAGTATCATTTACTCATTTCACACTTATATATTATGGGTGAGTACCTGCGCGAAGCCCAAGAAGAACAGCTGCTCGGGCTGGTAGGCGGGCAGCCCCGGCAGCGCGTCCCGCGCGGCGCCGTGGCGCGCGGCGTGCAGCCGGTACGCGCTCAGCGCCGCGCGCAGCCCGCCGTTGTCGGCGATGTTCTCGCCTTGCGTGTTGAAGCCGTGCACCTGACAGTAGAAATGGGCTAGATGACACCACCAATCGTTGACATACTTTTGACGTGACAACGTCTTAAATTAGGTTGTGGCTCGGAGTCACTCATGAAAAAGTGTAACGCCCGCTCACGTCTGTTACGATAAGTCACCGAACGAGAGAGAGGCCCGCCGGACCGGCGAATGCCTTGCGTCTCTCTCCCACTCAAACATGATCGGTGTCACGTAAAATCTTCGCCCGTAAAACCGACTTTACAGGCAACCATTTTTTATTATCTGTCAAAACGGTCTGCCTCCATAGATTTTGTATGGGAATACATGAACGTGACGTCACGGTCATGTATCAGAAATTGGAGTCAATTGACCGAATATTTATTGAGTTTATCGAATACATGAACTTGACGTCACGGTCGTGCATCAGAAATCGGAGTCAATTGACCGAATATTTATGTAGTTTTGTGTCTTTAAAAATTGGTTTCTAAACCTTTTTGAATATATATAAGTTGTATTAACTTCATAGGGGCTGTTTTTTAAACGCCCATGGTCTTGAAAATATTTAAGATAGGTGTCGTCATGCCAATTGTATTTTGGCATCGATTTCCCCAGGATCAGATAATGCTTCTCAAGATATCAAGTCTGTTACATAGTGTTAGCTCTAAACGGTCTAAAGCAGTACCACAACCCTCGTGGGAGTTTGGGAAATATCTAACATAATTATGAAACGCGCCTTAACGTCCAGCGGCCAGCACCCGCGACCCCGCATTTCGTGTGGTCGCACAAATAGATGCCTAAAGATTCTTGTGTACATTATAGAGTGAGAAATGAAGGTAACCTAGTAGGTGTGAAATTCAGGTAGTTTAAGATATAACTAGCTGACCCAACAAACGTTGATTTGCCATAATTATAAGTTATTGAGGACAACCCTTAGTATCACTAAAGGGCACGAAAAATAGATGTTGGCTGATTCTCAGACCCACTCAATATGGTCACAAAATTTCATAAAAATCAGTCAAGCCATTTCGGAGGAGTACGGGAACGAACATTGTGACATGAGAATTTTATATTCATAGAGAATAAATCGCTGTTGAATGTTTCGCGCGAAGGTAATCTTTGCCTAGCAACACCTAGCTACCAGCTGGCATTGAATGCCCAATCATTAGCATAATAGTAGCAGACAGTTAAGAACTCTTCCGTTAAGTGGAGAAGTTATTTGTTTTACACTTCGTTTTCTCTCATCAGCCTATATACGTCCCGCTAAAGGGCACAGGCCTCACTTCAACTTTGAGGCGATCCGAGCCATACTCCACCACGCGGGCTCAGTGCGGATTGGTTGAGGGGTGTGTGTAAGGTAAGTGACCAACCTTATTATCAGATGTTATTAAGCCGCCCCAGGGTCTCTGACTAGGCTTAAAGACTAATATCTATTATTAACCAGGACTAACAGATTAGGGTGCCTTCCGTAGCACGGAGATGCTTGTCCTTGCAAACATGACCGCGCCTTAGGTTGCTTCACTTTTGTTATCACTACCAAAGCGCTGCAACCACTGCGCCACAAGCACCTACTTCGTAATATTTACCGTGTAATTCGGCAGCTGCGGCATGTGGTAGCGGCTGTACTGGTCGATGATGCACTGGACTTTCCCGTGGTAGTGCTCCAGGGTAGCCGCCGACCACCACTGTTTCAGGTTCCCCTCCTCGTCATATCGACGGCCTACAAAAAGGTGGGTTATTAAATGGGAAGAAATTGTATAAGGCTAAACATCGAACCTTATAATTATGATTTCCGCGGGCGCTAAGCAATACCTAGCGAAGCAATGATTATTGATTTTTATGACGACCACTTTGGTGTAATGGTCAAGAAGTTGACTATTAACCAAGAGGTCGCAGATTCTATCCCCGCACTGTACAAACATGTCTGTTTGTACTGGTCTGGGTGTTACATGTATTTATTTAAGTTTATTTGTAATACCACTGTTGATTCTGATTTCTGTAACAAAAGCGCTTAAGCTACTTGCCACGCAGTCAGATAATGTATGTGAAGTTGTTGTATATTTATTTATTACATGCGCGAAATGATATACATGCAAACATGTCACAACAGGGGCTCTTACGTATATCGGATACCATTAAATGTACCAATAACCGCTCAGGCGCTGTGGAGACGTGCGAACTGTGTGCACGACTGTAATTTCAAGTATTACTTCTGTGTTTCAATACCTTAAGCTTATATCTATTCTGTGATAATACTGTGACTGCTTCGTTGGTATAGTGGCAAAGTTTCTGTCTTACACCCAAGAGCTCCTGGGTTCGAATCCCAGGTCGAGCCAAAATTGTTTCTGAGATTTTCTGTCATGAATTTCTCAAAAACAGCTTGGAGTCGGGAAGTTGGCGGTGTTACAGCCCCGTGCCTTAAATTGAGATCTCTCTCCGGTCATGTCGGATTGCCGTCTCACCGAACTTTGAGAGTGATGGAACAGTGAGTGCATCTGTTTATTGCGCTCACACTTGTGCACTATAATATCTTCTGCGTAGTTGGCTGTTCTCCGTTGAGATTGGCCGAAATCGGCCAGGAGGACTATTATTAATACTGTGTATGTAATCTCCTTACCCTGATCATCAAACCCGTGTGTGACTTCGTGTCCCATTATGGCACCGATAGAACCGTAGTTGATCGCTTCAATTCCATTCCCATAGAACGGTGGTTGGAGAATGCCAGCGGGGAACGTGATCGAATTCAGCGTAGCCGAGTAGAACGCGTTGACGGTGGTCGCGGTGGCCACCCACCTGTTCCTGTCTGGCTTTTCTCGTAACGAATCCAGAGATTTCTTCACCGCCGCATACGTCAGGTTGAGATAAGTTTCGAATAAGTTGCCTTCTACAACTTGGGCCTGAGAATTAGAAACAAGAGGGAATTAAGTTGATATCATTTTTAGTATTGCTATACCTACTAATTATGTATCAAAATTACTTGCACATATTGGCGCTTATGGAATGAATCGTTTTTCATGTTAAGTGTTGATAATGTTGAAGGTGGAAGTACACTGGGTATCATACCTTTAACTGCTGAAACACAATAATGATGAAAATGTCTTTGTGATGCCGAAAGATTTGATAAGCTTCTGCGAACTCCTGCTGGACGCCATCCACTATCACTAAACTCTTGGTACTTACTTACGACTGCCACGTTGGTGTAGCTGCGTATTTTCTGCCTTACACCCGATAGGTCCTGGGCTAGAATCCCAGGTCAATCCAAAGATGATTCTGAGATTTTCTGTCATGAAATTCTCAAAAACAGCCCGGAGTCGGGAAGTTGTCTGTGTAACACTCACGTACCTCGGTGCGCACGTTAAGCCGTTGGTCCTGCGCCCGATCTCACTCCGATCATGTTGGATTGCCGGCTCACCAATCTTTGAGATTGACGGAACTAAGAGTATTGCGCTAATTCTTGTGCAATATAATATCTCCTGCGAAGTTGGCTGATCACTGTTTAAATTAGCCGCCGTGGTCGAAAACTGCTAGGGGTGGTCGAAAACTCCTTTATCAGTAAACTCACATGCTTATAATGTTTATCCAACTGCTCGGTGGTGAGCAGCCAGGCGGGGAAGCCGACGAAGTTCCTGATGGCGCGCAGTTTGCTCAGCGTCTTCAGCCGCGTGGAGGTGTCCATCCAGTCGAGCTGCTGTACTGCTTCCGCGAACGCTTGTCGGACGTCTTCCACCATCTCGATGGCCTGGGTAAAATAATCATTCATAGTAAAAGATATAAAATTCTTAACAAATGGACGATAAATTGTCGTTTCCTTCGTTGTCTGCCTCTGGTAAACTGAACCGCTGGTCACTGAAACTGTGCTAAACATACTATCAACCGCTTTGTTTTGTTTACCATTCTGGTAAGAGATTTTAATATTTAATTATTTAAAATAATTACTTAAAAAAATATAAGCAAGTAATTTATTTATATTAATATCTTATTTTAATATCTGTGGTAACTCTTTACGCCGTTGCATGTAGTTTCGGTTCTAGCCATCTCTAGCACAAACAAGCATGACCCAAACGTGATTAGTTAGTTAGATTAGGCCTAGCACAGACAACTATCGTAACATATTCGCATCGCCAAAATGATAGTAAATGATACGAATACTTAGCGAAGGTCGTTTGTGCTAGGCCTACTGAACAAACTAAACAAAATTTTAAGGAGTTGGCCTGTCTAACGCTATCTAGAATAACATTAAAAAAGCCTTGCCTAGCCTAGCCTAGTCTTAAAAAACCATGCAGAAATTTTTCACACAGGTGTCATTTTTCTCTCATACTATTGTCAGGCGTAGTGATTTTAAAATTTTAATCGCCATGTATGTAAGTTACCTTCTGCCTGGAGTGCGTGTCGAAATGCCTCTTCACGTACAAGTAGCTCAGCGCCACGCCGAAGTTGGCGTTCACGTTAGCAGTGCAGCTCTTCCACCGCGGGGTCCGCTGCTGCAGGCCGAAGACCGCGCGCGAGAACTCGAAGCCGCGGTCGCGGAACGCGGCGAGGGTCATCGGAGCCACCGTCGAGAACACGCTCCACCAGAGGTAACGCTCTGGGGGAGGAATTGATGATTATTCGAGTGGAAAAGTTGGAATCCTGTTATAGATCCTCCTGTTGGAGTGGAATATTGTTATTAGTATTTTGTATTTATTTATTTAAGTTCTGCATAAACATGTGTACAATAGTGGACTTGTGTACACTGGATGCGGACCGCTTGTGATCGGTCGATGCGGAAAACTGTGGGGAAGGCCCATGTTCAGCAGTGGACGTCCTTTGGCTGATAATGATGATGATGATGAAAAACAAACAAAATAAATTTATAAAATAGAATAAAAAATCATAGGCATACATTATTGCGTATACATAATTAGGATGGTACACATGGTAAGAACACAGTGTCACTGAGACAGGAGAGACAGTTCATTCCTGTAGTGGGTCGACGTTGTATTGCTGCAGAAACTCTGTCTGACGCGTTTAGCTGCGATCAAATATTTCGCTGCACTAGACAGAGGGAACAGTATCCTCAGTTACAATTATGTAAGGGAGAGGGGGGCACCTTTGATGAACACTTTTTACACTTCCTGTCGTATTTTTGGATTCTCTAGTTATTCGGATAAAAAAATCACATTACCTACATCTTATGACAAAGAATGTGCAAATTACTGCCGAAATATCCCTCCCTTTTTCCCTTGAAATTTCATTAAATTTGACGTAATTTTCAGGTTTCTTACATTTTAGTAGCAACATTAGTATACTTAACATTTAAAAAGATGGATATGAAATATCGATAGCCAGTTTTAAGTAAAAAATAACAAAGTACTTGAATAATAAAATAACTAAATAAATGGACATAATCTTTAATTGAAATGGGTTCCGAGTCTCATTTTTACAGTAAATACTTCTGGATCAGCAGTCTTAATGTCCTGCTAGTCGATTTATCATTCGGATTTTTTTATTTTTTTTGCAATTGTTAGTATTGTCACCTTGCTGGTATTCAAAGCTGCTCCAGGGCTATTTGAAAAATAAAAAACATTTTCTTTTCAAGTTAAAGTTTAAGAATGGTATTGATCCGCAGTCTCCGAGCTATTTCTTAGATTCATTACAGAAAATTTTAGAAACAATTTTGGCTCTACCTTGGGATTCGAACCTAGGACTTCTCGGATGTAAAGCAGAAACTTTGCCACTACACCAACGAGGCATACTGTCGTCGCGACTTACTGCTAATCGCGGGTCAACTAATCGCCGAGGCTAAAATCGCTGTCAGTCGCCGACAGTCCCCAGTCGCAGCCACTATAGCGAGTCCAACTACAACTACCATAAAGCATTCTGACTAATAGAGGGAATAAACACTCCACATCTCTTGGATTTGGTAACCGAGATTCTAACGCGATTTTAAAAAAAGTTTAAATTTGCACCTAAAAATGAAAACTCCTTATAACTTAACGACATACAGTCAAACGTCAGTAATGACTTCTGACAGATGTGCGGGTACAAACCCGCAAGAACACAAGTTGTCTCTTCCCAAAAAAAACCCAAAAGATTTCCTTCTAAAATAGTTTCGTAAACTCAAATGTTCGATGCTGCGCCTTTTTAAAGGCACCCCCTTCTCCCCTATTATCTGTCTATCGGATGGGTTTGGATGTGTGATGGATATCACGTTTATAACTCACATTTTAGAAGCAGTTTCACCACTAAATTTGGACACGGGGCAAGCCTTTGTCTAGTCAGTGTATTCGTTACATAAATTCAAAATAGTTCGATCAATATCTTTAGAAAGTTTTTAGCATTTTGGTAATGCCTTTATCTAACATCGCAATTAAATAAGATAAGAATGAATTCAGATTGGATCAAAAAATCTGTCATCGTATACCTATTTGAGTTATACTTTTAAAATGCCAGTCATTATTTTGCATGATACTTACGTACAACCATTTTGCGTTTCGCTATGATCTGGATTTAATTTTATCAACCTAATTCATCTCTATGACCAAAAATGAAGGAGGTACATAATTTTATTATTTTGTTATATCGTTGTTTTGAAATGTCTTGGCTGTAAATGAGGATGTCATTTAATGTAACTTATACGAGTATACCTATCCTGTACCTAAGGATTGCACAAACTTAGTTGAAGTAGGTAGATAGATGTTTAGTCAATCTGCAATCAGATCAGTTACATAAAATGATTCAATCAGTTCATTGATAACGTTACACGCTGTTTCACCACTGTCAAGATATAATAATAGTCCTCCTGGCCGATTTCGATCACGGCGGCCAATGTCAACAGAGATCAGCCAACTACGCAGAAGATATTATAGTGCACAAGTGTGAGCGCAATTCACAGGTGCACTCGCTGTTCCATCACTCTAAAAGTTCGGTGAGACGGCAATCCGACATGACCGGAGAGAGATCAGGCGCAGGACCAACGGCTTAACGTGCGCACCGAGGCACGGGGGAGTAACACCGCCAACTTCCCGACTCCGAGCTGTTTTTGAGAAATTTATGACAGAAAATATCAGAAACAAATTTGGCTCGACCTGGGATTCGAACCCAGGACCTCTCGGATGTAAGGCAGAAACTTTGCCACTACACCAACGAGGCAGTCAAGAGATTGATTGTTTAGTTAAGTAGGTACGAAAGGGTCGAATCAATGTATAGTTATATAGTTTGTGCAGAAGTCTGCTGTACTTCCCTATCATCTTAAGGTATTTTCAACCATTATAATAAATTTAACGCGAGTCCAAAATGGGTGCATAAACTAAGTATATAAAATAAGTATGTCTGTGAATCGCGATGATCCTGCTGCTACAGCAAGCAATGATCAAAAACATCTCACCAATGATGACGGGCTTGGTCTCCGTTAGCAACACGGACAGCTTTTGCAGATACGGCAGGTCCATCACGATGACGCGGTCCTCGGTCGGGTGTAGGGTCACCGACGTGTTCGCGAACACCAGCCCCAGGTACAGCTCCCAGTCGTGCTGAGGGAAAATTTTAGTTTACAATGGTGTGGAAGGTGTAGGGCGCTACGGATCAAGATTGGTGGATATGGGCTTAAAGTATTTGAACTTCTAGGTAGTTACATAAGTAATCGGAAAAATAAACAAATGTCGCTAAACATAACATAACATAGCCTTGAGAAACAGTAAGCTCAAGTGGCAATGGGCAGGGCACATAATGCGAAGAACTGATGGCCGTTAGGGCAGAAAAGTTCTGGATTGGAGACCCTTCGACCAAAAGCGCAGCGTAGGACGTCCACCGACATGATGGACCGACAACCTTGTAAAGATCGCAGGATCACATTGGATGCAGACCGCTTGTGATCGGTCGATGTGAAAAACTGTGGGGAAGGCCTATGCACAGCAGTGGACGTCCTTTGGCTGATAAAGATGATGATGCCAAACATGAGAATTCTTCCAAAAATGTATATCTCGGTCGACTAGTTGAAAGGTCAGTCTGATATTAATTCGGCTCCTTTTTTACGCGGAGGAAATGCGTTACGTATACCTACTACACTGGGGACGATAGTAGGTTATGTGGGACTCCTTGAAGAACGGCGAGTATCAATCACAACTCCCAAGTATACCCACTCAAACCTTCGCGAGTTCCCTCATGTCGCTATTAGCAGGGCAATGGAGAATGGCTTGTCGCATGCCCTCCATTATTAGTTCGGCTCTGCGGTTTTTACAAGATCGTCACTCTCTTCAATCCTCATCAGATATACCATAAACTGGGACTGTTTGGTTCCAACGCCTATCGGTTTATCGAGCTTTTTTCCGCTCACTGCTCGCTCACTGCAACTTGAGCTTGCTGATGCTACGAGCGTTGCTAAACAATGAGATAACCGGTGTCAAAAATACGGACGAAGCATTAGGCCTCGAATATTGGTGAATAGGTACAGTGGCGGTCCGCGCCACGTACACACTTTCTCACGAAAATTGTTTGCATGCACTTCGACACACGCGGAGCAATTAGCAAGCGGGATTGCGCGCTATGTGCAAATGATTTTCGCCTTAAAGGTGTTCTTGCTGCGTGTACCGCGAGTACTTACCTCTTTCCATTCAGCTGGACCGCCGTTGGAGCCTTGTATGAGTTGCTGCACGGACACTTCGTGGAACAAATGTGTGCCGCTGCGTCTCACTTCCACCGGAGTCATTATCTGTAAAGTACGACAGTTGAGTTAAGCTTATATAAAATATCTGTATCACGGTAGGAAATGGATTTCTCCGGGACTTGTTAGCTTTCACAGTCTAGGTAAATAGATGAGAAGCGGGGAGTCACTTAATGTTACAACATGGGAGTTGGACTCTCGAGTCTTATAAGAAGGGAGGTTTTTCAAACGAAGAACTTGTCAATTTGGCAAAAGCGTTCTTAAGTCCAATCGCCTCGTAGATTTTTGGCGCAAACGTTGAGCTGAGTGAAGAGCAAAGCTTACGAGGATTGAATCTATTAGCTCCCTTCCAGGGAGGCAAAATACGGGTCAAGATGGGTTTCAATGACGGCTCACCTTAGCCAGGCTCTGACTGAAGGTGACGATGTCGTTGGCGAAGTCGTCAGCGTCGGTGGCGGGGTCGGCGATGGCGATCATGTCGTGCACGTATTTCCTGTACTGGGCCAGCTCCAGCGCAAACTGCTCCGGCTTGAGGAGATAGCGCTCGCTGAACCCGGGCGTCACTTGTTCGATCTGAAAACAAACATGGTCATAATAAGCTAAGGCTTGACTTTGTCTAAAGCTCAACCTACGTTAACTTCTAAATACTAACTAAATATATAATAATAAACTAAATATTGTTTATTGGTAGGAAATAAAACATACTCGTGTAGGTATCTCTTATCTTCAAATGCCTCAGTTGGACTCACTCAACCCACCCTCTCAGCAAATCAATAGTATACTCTTAAAAGGCCTGTACATGCTGGCAGACATAGCAAGTTCTCCTAACGGGACTTATCACAATAGGGTTGTGATAAGTCCCATATAGGATAGGAGAACTGGTAGAGTTCCTGATATCCTCTACTACATGTACACTATGCACATTCAACCCCAACAGCCTTCTCCCCTGCCCCGCACCCTTAATTCACGTGGAGTTATTGCTAGCCTGCATGAGCTGCGTTAGCTATTATGCAAATTATGAGAGAGGAAGGGACTCACCACAATCCTGTTCCTGCTAGTATTCCTAACATCTTCAGCCACTTGCAAACTGAGCAGTACATTCAATCCCATCAGCCTGCGCCCGCGCCCCGCGCTCTTCACCCACGTGAAGTTGGCGCTGGCCTCTGAGGGTGGGAGCGGAGGCAAGTCAAGTTTAGCCAGGACCCGCTGGATCGGCTTGATGCCATCTTCTTCTAGTTTATCTGTGGGAAATTAGGGTGGTGAAAACAGACGACAACCGTGGCCTCAGAGTCTCTAACACGAATACAGTCATTGTTATCAACTAAAACAGCTTGTTTATAATACCATCGATTGGTTATATGTATATTATACTTGCTAGCAATTACCTTTTTTTTATTATAAATATCTATCCAGACATTTGGCCACAATCGTACCTGAAGGTAAGTGACGATGTGGCTCAGGTGATGTTTGTTTATGAGTTCCCGTTATTTGACACTTTTACAAGCCATGTTCCCAGAAAACAAAAGTCTTAGAAGAGCTAGACGTACACATATTCTACCGTCTACCCTCTTCCGTAATATTAGGTCCTTACATATGAAATTGGCGTTTTGTCGTACTGGCCACTTTGATCACAAATTTTTCCTATTTGGTTAGGAATTCGAAATTCAAATTTATACAGCTATTTCCACATGTAGTTGTGTTTCGTAAACCGTCATTCATTTGTTTTTTTTCCTTATCTTTTTTCTGTTTGCATCGCTCAATTTACAAAATGGAAAATTTGAAATATCGCGTTATTTACGAGTACGAGTTCCACCGTGGCACCAGTGCTGCGGAAACGGCTCGAAGGGTTAATGATGTGTATGGCGGTTGTGTCGCAAAAGAAAACACAGTGCGTTTTTGGTTCCAACGTTTTCGTTCTGGAAATTTCGACCTGCAAAACAAGCCCCGTGGACGGCTGGAGACCCAAGTTGATAATGAAGAATTGAAGGCTATTGTGGAAGCGGATCCATCGCAAACCACGTCCGAGTTAGCTGCAGGCTTTGGCGTTAGTGATAAAACTGTTTTAATCCTCTTGAAGCAAATTGGGAAGATTAAAAAACTTGAAAGGTGGGTTCCTCACGAATTGAGTGAAGCAAACCGGCAAACGCGCGTCAACTGCTGCGTTACATTACTTGACCGGCACAATAACGAAGGGATTTTAAATCGAATCATTACCTGTGATGAAAAGTGGATTCTCTACGATAATCGGAAGCGCTCATCGCAATGGCTGGACCCTGGCAAGCCAGCCAAAGCCTGCTCCAAGCGAAAATTGACCAATAAAAAGTTACTTGTAAGCGTTTGGTGGACTAGCGCCGGTGTCGTTCATTACAGTTTTCTCAAATCTGGCCAGACGATTACGGCAGATATCTATTGTCAGCAATTGCAAACCATGATGGAAAAGCTAGTTGCTAAACAACCAAGGCTGGTCAATCGCTCTACGCCACTGCTGCTTCACGACAACGCTAGACCACACACTGCACAACAGACGGCTAGCAAATTAGAAGAACTTCAATTGGAATCTCTAAGGCATCCACCGTACTCCCCGGACCTTGCTCCAACAGATTACCATTTTTTTCGAAATTTGGATAACTTCTTGCAAGGGAAAAAGTTCAACTCAGATGGGGCAGTCCAAGTCGCCTTCAAAGATTTTATTGATTCCCGTTCGAATGGTTTTTTTAGTAAAGGGATCAATGAACTACCTATGAGATGGCAAAAGTGCATAGATTACAATGGCTCATACTTTGATTAAATAAATATGCTATATAAAAAAATTTCGACTTTTTGTTCCTCCCATACAAAACGCCAATTTCATAGGTAAGGACCTAATATATTTTTACGCTCGCAGCGAGTCGCCAATATAGGCAAACACCAATGTTTACAAACTCATCATCTACTTACACATAATTAGTAATCGCACACGCTAAACGACGTTTTTATCATTTTCCCATATCTGCACTAAAAAGTAGTGACAAAGTTACATTTGCTGACTCTGTTATAAAAAGTGTGAAAATGTCGTTTGCGACAGAAAAGTATGTATTTTGTCGATACGCCCATACATTGTAGTAACATAACACTAATACATCTACACTCACCAGTATCAATGCAAGTCCTATACAACGCCTTCGCTTTCTTCACACTGCCAGGCAGTCCATCCTCATCTTCAGCCTCTAGCAACTCCCTCAGGTCTTCCACCAGCTGTTCCCTCAGCTTAGCAAGCTGGTCCCAGGAGGTGGCCCACTCAGGAACAGGGTTCTTCTTGATCCAGCCCCCGCAAGCGAACTCGTAGAAGTCCGTGCAAGGGTCCACATCTTTGTTGAGAGCTTGGAGTATTCTTGACGCTGTTAAAAATATTAGGGTGTTGTTAATTATCATTTTTGAAGCTTTTGCCAAACCTTAGTTTGCTGCTAATTCTTCGGTGTAGTGAACTAATGTAAGTTGTAACAGAGTCATCTAATAACTGAGCAATTTAAAGGAATTACTGATCATTTATCATCGAGGTGTGAAATATAGTATTTATACATTAATAAAACTAACATATTCATTTTCTAATCGATGTTAGCATCATGTTCCATGAATATTAATGATCCTGTCGACTTCAGTTATTTAAGAAGACAGAAGTCGTTTATAAAAAGTTTATTATTTACCAATTAAAGGTACTATGTCTATTTATATGTTAATTGCTCTTGTTAAGCCACGGGTGCCCTACTTCGTTATACGTATGAGAATTAGATGACCTAAGATTATTAATTGATGCATGTGTATCATTTTCGCGCGAAAACGGCGCAGTAAGTTGTAGCTTAGATGCGCAAGCGCCATGCACGTGCTAAAAGTGCTTATCAAGTATTTGGTGACGTAGTCAACGTAAATAACAACGTTAGGATCTAGGAATCTATTTATCGGAATAACAGCTTGTACCTCAAATACCTAGTCTGGTTTATGATAAGTAGATATCATAATAGTATATCGTTAGTCATTATTGTGGGTAGTTTTTTCACCCGCTTAGTCAGATGTTTCAGTTCACATAGATTAGAAATCTTTATATCCTGTAGATGAATTCGCTCGACTCCATATACTATTAAAGTTTTAACTATGAATACATCCAATGTATGTATTCATACCCAATGTATTCATAGTTAAAACTTATACTTATTTTAAAAGCATTTCAGTAATCACTTTCTATTCACTTTCAGTTAAAAATCAAAACTTTAACTTATGTAAATTGTGGGGCCTTTGTATAGCTACTTGTTGCACATTCTAATGTCATTTACCTTGCGTCAATAGTGCCCATTTAAACCTAGAGACATACTCGTATATCCCCCGAAGCCGACTTATTTATAAAGAGTTTTTTTTATCTTGATCATGCAAGACATAAACATCAAATGCAGTGATGTTTAAATAAATCTAATCGCATCGTTGTGTTTCTTCAATAGTCTCACCGGTGTGTTTAGTTTGACTTGCATAATTCCTGATGCGGCGCCATTGTTGGCAATGTTGGCATACCGGAGACGGATCCGATGAGTCGCAGATAACTTCTGAATAATTGCTAGTTTATTTACATACCTGCCTTTAGCATAGTTTGTGGAAATTGCTAATAGTGCACGCCATTTAAGACTGTTACAATCATTCCGTTATGGACACGTGTGATGATGGTGTTATCGATGATTGTTTCATCATCAATTGCGATGTGGATCATGACGATGTCGTCTTATTTGTTTTGTTTATTTTCAAGAAATAATTCATGTTCGATTATTTACCTCGTGTAGGTTTTTTTTCATATTACCTACACAGTTAGCTAGGGGATTAAAATGTTTTATGTGATTCATAGTATCACATTTATATGAAGATAATGAATAATACATATTATTAAATAAGTGTGTGTAAAATGTTTTCTAAATCTAAGTATACGGCGATAATATTTTATCATGACACAAATTAACCGCTTGTTAACTAAGAATTTTATAACAACATCGTTACACACACTTTCTCGTGTAGTTATTTGATTTTCTTTAGATAAAATTCTTTTTTGCAGAAAATAGGAAATACTTTGTTCCTTTTTGATATACTTTACGTTATGAAAAAATAATCAACGTAATCCTCCTCGATCGGAAAAAATGTATATTCAAACCGAAAAGTTAGTGATACTTTCCATGTAGATAATTGCCCTGAAATTCACGTTCTACACTTGCTAGTCACCTTAAGGACCTGAATTTACGGTCCTGAATGTAAGAAAAAAAAAGTTTTGATTGATGTACCAAATTTTTTTTTTATTTCAAAACATTTTTCCCGTATCGTTTTCGTGTGAAATGTACAATAAAAGTATTTCTATCTATCTATCTATCAATTCTGGATAAAGCGCAGCGTAGGACGTCCACCGACAAGATGGACAGACGACCTTGTGAATATCGCAGGATCACACTGGATGCAGACCGCTTGTGATCGGTCGATGTGGAAAACTGTGGGGAAGGCCTATGTTCAGCAGTGGACGTCCTTTGGCTGATAATGATGATGATGATGATCTATCTATCTATCTTGCTCACCAGTGTCAACGCACTCCTCGCTGACGCAGGGCCGCGGGCTCCTGTACTCGGTGAGGACCAGCACCGTCGTGTACACAGCCAGTGCGATGAGCGACAGCCCCAGTGCTGCAATCAGCACTGATGAGCACCGTACTGTGCGCTCTCTGAAACAAAGTGAAGAATGTAAGCCTACATTCCATTTCTGTTTATCTAGCCCAAAACGACTGTTATTATTTGGTGCAATGGTCAAGACGTTGACTATTAACCAAGAGGTCGCGGTTTTGATCCCCGCACTGTACAAACATTTGTGTGCATGAACATGTCTGTTTGTACTGGTCTGGGTGTTATATGTATGTATTTAATTTTTTTGTAATACCACTGTTGATTCTGATATCTGTAACACAAGTGCCTTAGCTACTTACGACGGAGCCAGATCAATGTATGTGGTGTTTTTATTTAAAACTTTACTGCACAAGAAATGTACCAAGAGTGGACTTAATGCTAAAATCATTTTCTGCCAGTCAACCAAATGTTGTTGCATTTTAAAAATATGACTATTATTCCTATTATAGTATACTCGTATTCCTATTATACTATTATTACGTTTTGTGAAAATTTTATTGTGCAATAAAGCTAAAAATAAATGATTAAGCCAAGTGTCTTTAACAAGGATAGTAATGTTGGATGTATGATCAATTTAAAAAACAAACAAGGATCATCATCGTTCATCGTCTGCACGTGTTAAACTTTCTTATCCTGTAAACTTTTGACATCATTTCTGGTGTTCACACAGGAAAACATCAGTCACAGTTTTTATAGTTAGCAGCTCCTTGTATTGTTGGTTGTAGTCCATCAACACAGTACACTTTTAGGCCATGTTCCGAATGTAACTACCTTCTTGTAGTCGCGTTAACGCTTTTGTAATATTAATTTGTCGAAAGCATTGAAAGCGACTGCTATTGAGGTTAAACAATGAAAGCGGTTTTTTGCCATACTGCTCTACCTAAATCTCTATAACACTTTTTCTGAATTATGTGGAACTGTGGCACGAGAAATGTATAAAAACAATAATTATGTTTCGTGTACCTCTACCTAGTTCACACTAAAAGTTTTGCGTAGCTGGCCACCCGTAAATGTTTGAATTTCGAATGTTATATTTTTTTTAAACATGAAATCTCATTAGTTAATGAAAATAAATTCTGGCGGGATGTCACTTGTCAATTGTTTTTTTATCTCAAATTGAAGTTCGTTGTCCGTCGCAAAAATGGAACTAACACGAAAAGATTTTAGGGCGATGATTTTTTATGATTTTAAAAGTTCGCTTTCTCCGCAAGATTGCGCTGCTCGTCTTCAAAATGCTTTTGGGAGAGAAGCACCACATCTGAGCACTGTAAGGCGTTGGTATGCTGAATTTGATCGCGGCCGTGTTTCTCTCCATGATGAAATTCGTGAAGGTCGACCCTCAACTGCGATCACGGAGGAAAATGTGGCTACAGTCAGACGACTAATTGAAGAAAATCGGCGTATCACTTATGAGGAGATTCGAGGACATTTGGGGATTGGTATGAGCCAAATTCAGAAAATTTTACATGATCATCAGTTCATCATCATCATGATCAAAAGTTAGGAAACTTTGTTGCCGATGGATTCCTCACGAACTCATTTCAGAACAAAAACGGAATCGTGTGGATTGGTGTAAAGAAATGCTATTAAAGTACAATCACGGACATTCTAATGCTGTGTATGACATCGTAACAGGTGATGAAACATGGATATATTGTTATACTCCAGAAAAAAAGCAACAATCTTCTGTGTGGGTGTTTGAAGGTGAGAGCAAACCAACAAAATTGAGGCAAACGAGAAGCGTGGGCAAACAAATGATTGCGTTTTTTTTCTCCAAGACGGGTCCTGTCTGCACGATCCCACTTGAGCAACAAAAAACCGTTAATGCTGAATGGTACACCACTATGTGTTTACCCAATGTCTCAGAAAAAGTAAGGGAAAAACGACCTAGAAGTCGCATTTTGTTGCACCACGACAATGCTTCGGCGCACACCGCGAAAAAAAAAAAGTCATTTTTGGCTTCTGAAAACATAGAGCTCGTGACCCATCCCGCACACAGTCCAGACCACACACACCATCCACACCTTGCGATTTCTTCATTTTCCCAAAAATCAAAGATTTAATGAGAGGTTCGACATTTACGGGGCCAGAAGAGGCAGTGATTGCGTTCAACCAGCACGTAGAAAACATACCCTCAGACCAATGGTCCTCGTGTTTCCAAAAATGGTTTGAACGGATGAAAAAGTGTTTAAAATGCAACGGAGAATACTTTGAAAAGCAGTAAATATAATATTATACAAATCAATTGTTTTATTTATGAGTTACGCAAAACTTTCAGTTTGGCCCACGTATCTGTTCAGTTATCTTATTTATAAAATTGAATTGCTGTTTGTTAGACTCGCTAAAACTCGAGAACGGCTGAACCGATTTTGCTAATTATTGTTTTAATTTTTTTGTGGAAGCTCAGGGAAGGTTTAAACGGTGAGAAAATATTGAAAAAAATGCAAAGACAGTGGGCAGAACGACGTCTGCCGGGTCCGCTAGTCTTATATATGTATTAAAATGAATTGCTGTACGTTAATCTCGCTAAAACTCGAGATCGGCTGAACCGATTTGACTGATATTAGTCTTGAAATATTCGTGGAAGTCTAGGGAAGGTTTAAATGTTAAAAAATTTAAAAAAATACAGCGGGCAGGATGACGTAGTCAGATTCCGGGTCCGCTAGTTTAGAATATTATCCAGAATTGATTTATGTGGCCGCGTCATATATTTACCTATGTGTTTTGACGGTAACACAGCTGATGCTATATTTGACCTCTATGATAATAGGTACATTATTACAGGAGTTCAAGCCCATGATCTGTTTTTATGCCCATGATAAATTCTCCATTTCCTCATGGTCCAAATGGCTGTCTATTGCCGATGGCTAAGTCATTAAACAGGCTAGGCTGGGCAGCACAGGTCATATGCTTTCTCTGTCAACAATACCATTCATTATGACAGTGCTGCGTGGTTAGTGGTAAATGCCCCATAGTTGAGTGGTCCCATATTACTCGCTTCAGTGGACGTTGGCTGAGTTAGTTAAGTGCGGGCGGGTCATATCGTTGCATAAAGTAACGTAACTGCATGTTATAGATTACGAGGTAATAAAGGGTCACGATATGAATAAGATTAATGTACTGTCTCTAGATCGCAACATTAATACAAGAACAATATTATTATCCTATTTTCAGGAAATTATGGTCCCGAATCTCGGGCTATCAAATTGTGTTCGTGGCGCCGGAAAGACGCTCTTTAGGTTTAACATTTCCCTTAGAAGAAAGGTTCTTTACCTACTCTTGGCTTCTTATCATAATTCGTCATAAAAACATTAAATAATAAATTAAAAACGCCAGGTTTTGATGTAGCATGATACAAATAAGTTCTACCTCGTTATTCTTATTTCATTCAAGGCCAAGGAACGCAGAATACCTACCATTTCCACGACCGCTTGGTGCAATGGTCCACAGGTCGGACTTCTAAACCAAGGGTCGCGGGTTCGATCCCCGCACAGTACAAGCATAAGTGTGCATGAACATGTGTGTTTGTACTGGTCTGGGTGTTTTCTATGTATATAATGTATTTATTTACAAAAAAAAGTATTTAAGTATTTTTATCCGTTGTCTAGTACCCATAACACAAGCCTCGTAGCTTAATTTGGAACCAGAGAATTGGTGTGATTGTTGTGAAATGTTTATTTATTTACATATCAGGTACTACAACAGCGTGTTAAACCACATTAAGTATAAACCTTTCACCGACCGCTAAACTCGGGCGCATCTCACGAGTGGCAGGCTGTATGCGCTACGTAATGCAACAATGCGCCTGTTATCAGCATGCTGATGCAATTCACTTTCGCTGCATTGAACTATACCGCGATGGAGTTGCGAGAGATGAAGAACATTGCGTCGTTTGTTAAGGTGGAATTTTGAGACAGACTGCAAATTGCAGACGTAGGCCGCGCTTGGAAGCAACTTCATAAGAGATTCATTCGGGTTTCTTGCAGTTTTCGGTCGGCAGTTCGTCTCGTTCGTTCGTGTAAGCATATTCCGTATGTTGAAACATGCATCATTGGGCAGATTAAGTACAAGTACGTCTTTTTTTTTTTTTTTTTTATTTGGGATAGGTTTGCTCTTGACCCAAGACTAAGCCCAACGAGGCAAAGACTGAGTCTACGATGGAGCGAGCTCACCTAGAAGATGCCTGTTCACTCTAGCTTTGAAGATTCCTAAGTTGTAATTGCAGGGAAACACTGACGCAGGTAGTGAGTTCCACTCTTTTGCAGTGCGCATCAGGAATGTAGATGAGAAGCGCTTGGTTCGTAACAGTGGAACATCGACACGGTACGGATGGTATCCCGCGGTACGTCTGGTGGTCCGATGGTAAAAGGGGGCCGGCGGAATAAGCTGATGTAGATCATGACCACACTCGCCGAAGTAAAGCCTGTAAAAGATTGACAAGCAGGCGACTCTGCGGCGATGAGCCAAGCTCTGGAGCTGCGTGCTTACAAGCCTCTCGTCACCTATGAGCCTCTTGGCTCTGCGTTCAACCGAGTCAAGAGCAGCAAGTTGGTATTTGGCGGAACCATCCCAGAGGTGGCTGCAATACTCCATGCAGGATCGGACTTGCGCTTTGTAAAGAGTTAAAAGCTGATCAGCTGTGAAGTATCGCTTGACTCTGTTCAGGATTCCCAGTTTTTTTGCTGCAATTTGAGCTTTGATCTCGATAGTGGGGCCGAAGTTGAGATTTGCCGTCAACTCCACGCCAAGAAGCTCAAGACGGTCTGCAATGGCAATGGACGAGTTCTGAAAGACAGGAGCCAGATGAAAGGGGCTCCTCTTGGCCGTAAATAGGCAGGCTTGTGTTTTCGAGGCGTTGAAGCTGACCAGATTGTCATCTCCCCACTGGGAGACTCTACTTAAGGTCTAGTAAGGTTATGTACGTGGTATAATCTTTGTAGACTGACGTCAATGTTAAACCGTTTAGGCAGTTGTTATTTAGGTTCCTATATTTTGGTTCATGATCTAAGAACCAATTTAAAGCGACAAATTCTGTAAATGAAAACTAGATAACAAGATTAGCTTACTGGATTCTAATTTTGTAAATAGGCCGTGCTGATTTTTAAGATCACACGTTACACCGTTCAGAATTAAGGCATTTCAGTATATAAACACTGAAAATTATACAGTTTAGGATTTTACAAGTTTTGCTCGTGGGCTTTCGTATTCACAATTGTTTGATTGTATGCCTGCCAGGCAGCAATCAAACATATTTTATAGCTTCCACCTGTACGGTGCCTGAACTCGAATATCGCCACTTACGCAACTGTCCGTTTTATCTAAGAGAATTAATAATTTCCTATAGTGCATGATATAATTTTAATTTATTACCTTACTATCCTTTTGCCTGGAGGTATTCCAGAGTGAGTTTTAACTGTTATAGGTACAAAAGTAAGTAGTTTTGTATTATGTGATTGTTTAGTTAAATATAGTCCTCCTGGCCGATTTCGACCACGGCAGCCAATCTCAACTGAGATCATTCAACTGCGCAGGAGATATTATAGTGCACAAGTGTGAGAACAATACACAGCTGCACTCACTGTTCCATTACTCTCAAAGTTCGGTGAGATGGCAATCCAACATAACCGGAAGGAGATCAGGCGCAGGACCAACCGCTTAACGTGTTTTCCGAGGCACGGGGGTGTAACACCGCCAACTTCCTGACTCCGGCTGTTTTTGAGAAATTCATGATAGGAAAACTCACAAAAAAAATTGGCTCGACCTGGGATTCGAACCCAGGACCTATCGGATGTAAGGCAGAAATTTTGCCACTACACGAACGAGGCAGTCAAGAGAGAGATTGTTTAGTTAAGTAGGTACGAAAGGGTCGAATCAATGTATAGTTTGCGCAAAAGTCTGCTGTACTTCCCTATCATCTTAAGGTATTTTCAACTACTATTATTAATTTAACGTAAGTCCAAATTGGGTGCGTAAACTAAGCCTATAAATATAGTTGATGGAATCAGGCGTTACTTTGCGGAAATCCATGACTAAAGCTGAAAAAGATGATTATTTTGCTTTAAATTTCGACGAAACGACGCAAGCGCAGGAACCAAAATACATCCAACTGTAAACACCTGAAAAAGCTAGAACTGGAAGTCGCAGGACTTACAATATCTACAACTCACAACGTGACACAGAAGATGCACTGGAATCACAACTCAGACACAGGAAACACTCAAGAGTGTTTGTTGGTGTTAGTGTTGTGATTTGAATATAAGTGTGAGCATAAGTCTATAAAATAAGTATGTCTGTGAATCCGATGATCCTGCAAATCTGTGTTACTCAAAGTATGTATCGATTTTCCTGAAAATGTGGACCTAATAAAGTAATACACCACGCCTGCTTTGCTTATCGCGGAAACTTTAATTTGGTAGCATACTTTTATCGAAATTGTATCAAAACCTCTTACAACTTTTTGCTACCTTTTTTACTATACTAAGGGCGTGTGCGCTTTTACGCATTGTTCGCAGTTTCACTTTCATTGCGCCAGGCGGAAGCGGAGGGCTATCTACTGTTTATATAGGTACACAGAACAGCACATCGAGGTGTACTGTGGCATCTTAAACATAAGCAATTTGGGCGATATTGCAACAAAAATAGGCAGCCTGATGTGCTATCGTCTATTATGTGAATAATGTCGATATATCCGATCGATTGTTTTAATGCTTACGAGATGCGTGCGTGGGAGTCTGTTGTGTTTTTTTTGTGTTATGTAAACGTAAGAGACCCTAATTTGTAAACAGATTTACTTTTGTATCCGTTCTTGTTACCTATGCGGAAAGCTTAATGTATAAGCAAAAGAAAAGGAAAATAAAAGAAAAACACTGCGAGTATTCGTTTTCTAAGAAGCATGACACTTGGGGATAAACACATTCGTAATTTTTTTTTTTGGAAATATGGTTAATTTATGTAATACCTACCTTGCACCATGGCTTAGGTCTGGTCACAAGCGGATTCTACTTACATCAAAGTAGATTACTTGATTTATTATGGACCTTGGTAATTTTGAGTAATAAGTAATCGTTATTAGATCTTATTTAAGTAGGTTTGTCCAAGTTTATCAACACTATTCGATTTGGACACAAATCGTTAGTTGATTATTGCTCAAATTTCAACATAAATCTACGTAAATGAAAAGATGTTACGAAGCTCTTATATATTTCCTTGTGCAATAAAGTTACGATTTTAATTGTTTTACCGCCTCGCCGCGCCGTCTATACTAAAGCCACAGCCTTACCCTACGTTTTGTGTAAAAAACCGCAGTTTATCTCGTCATAGATCGCGATCGTTAGTGCGCCTCACTCACTCATGCCATGCCTCACTCGCTTATGCGACTCACGCGCAGGCAGACAGCACGTGTGTGTTGACTCACTCATTTTGTTTTGGGACATTCCGCTAAGGGTCAATTGAGTTACATTGACCTGTATTTCTTCTTAGAAAATGTAGGTTTTAAATTTGTATAATTGTATAACTGCAAAAGTGTGGAACTCAATACCTGCGTCAGTGTTTGCCTGCCTGCAATTACAACCTAGGAATTTTCAAAGCTAGAGTGAACAGGCATCTTTTAGGTGTGCCCGCTCCTTCGTAGACTTAGTCTTTGCCTCGTTGGGCTTATTATTGGGTCAAGAGCAAACCTATCCCCAATAAAAAAGTACATCATAAAAGTAAAAAATATAAACGTTTTGTAATGTTAAATAACGCAGGAAACCTTTTTTAAAAGACACAGCTGAGAACACCGGAGCGCAGGACTCCACACCAAATAACTGCGGCTTCCCTTCCCTGTCTGGGAGGTAATATTGGTGTCCAGTAAGAGTCTCCATGTCCACAACAAAAGTGTTAGATAGAAACTGGCTCATCCCTTATGCATGCCTAATTCAAAACATCATATTTGAAGTTAAAATTAAATCATAACCAAAACGCACCAAACACCCCTTCTAGTATTGTTAATATTCTTTTCCCAAAGGTTGTCTGAAAGAGATCGCTTGTAGCGATAAGACCGAAGAAGACGTTGTACATCTTCATATGCAAAACTGCTCTGTTTGTATGTTTTTGGTGTGCACTAAAGAGTTATCTAATCTTATCGTCGTACGATCGAGTTTGCATACATTTTGTTGTGATAGATGAGGGTTCAATGGTGACAGATAAGTCCTCCTGTTGACATGTGGGATACGACGAAATCCAACCAATAAAACCAATAAGGTAATACTTAAAAATAAAACGGAAAATGAGATGTTCATTTGCATTACATACTTTGTGCCTGAGCATAGTAATGCACTGTTACCAACGATATTAAATATTTAAATTCGTTGACTGTTACCACAAGACTCTGAACATATATAGTTAACTACCGGACCCGGCAGACGTCGTCCTGCCCGCTGCTTTTTTAAAATTTCCTTATTGTTTAAATCTTCTCTAGACTTCCATAAATATTTTAAGACTAAATTTATTCAAATCGCTTCAGCCGCTCTCGAGTTATAGCGAGACTAACGAACAGCAATTCATTTTTATGTATAAGATGAAAGGACCAGCATGGTGCAAGTTACAAAAATACCTACCAAAATTAAAACCAAAAAGCTAAGAAGATAAATTTTAAACATGCTTAGAGATATATAACTTATTTTAAGTCACACTTCTTAAATTATGTAAATAAACTAAGCCAGCGTAACAGTTTCTTTTCAATTCATTATTTACATTTGAGTATGTCAACAAAAACAATACGTTTTCTTTGTCAGACAGAAAACGATTTACATCTAGACAAGGTGGACACAAGAATGAATGCATTTTAAACGCTTTCTACTGCACAGACAGAAGGCTTTTGTTCTCAAATGCTATATTCAATACCGGTTTAGCTTTTGTAGTAAGGATACTAGGATCCAAATAGGATATATCCAAATAAGTTGGAAGAGAGTCGAGTTTAGAATGCATTGTACGCATTGAATGCATTGTACGCATAATTAAGTATTAGTAGTTCAGGAAGTGATGGCTCTTTCAAAAATAAATACATCAACGATATACACGGAAATAATGAAAACTTGCATCAATAAAGTCCATAGAATTTGAGTTTGTTGCGGCTTGGCAATGTAGGTATATTTTCCTTTTGATAACCAGAAGGTATCTAGCAGCAGATATAATAAAATATCTCGTTACTATAGATTATTGAGGAATAATATAGTTTCAACTAAGAATCTTATTGAAAATATAAAGTTACTAAGGTAACTTTACAGGAACTTGCCTTATTAAAGACCTAAGTTTAGGCATTTAGGTATATTTGCTTGTTTGTGATATGTATCACAAGTAGGTATAATAATAATAATTCATTTAATTCAGGCAAAACATTATAAAAAAACTAGGCCCATACAATAAATACCTTACAGACTTAATACATAAAAGTAATAAAACTGAAGTTAAATAATAAACACAAGTGTGTGCAGCGCGCAGTGTCGGCTGGCGGCCGTCCTCGGAACTTCTGAAGCTACGGTTTATTTTAGTAAAACACATACGATCAAATACGAATACAGTGTTATTACGGCACAATAGCTAGGACGATCGGCTCCCTCGGTGATATCCATTAATAACTGCGCATAGGCACCAATATGGTACCAATGGTGGCCATAGGAAAGCCATGGTTCACGGCAATTATCAGCGAAAGTGCGCTGTATTAGGCGCGATTATGTGGCTGAACTGTGCGTCCGACAGCACGGCGTGTGGTCCAAAGTTCGATTTTGTTTGATTAATATAGCTTAGAGTAAGTACCCGAGGCTAAATTAACTAAAAAGAAGGTAAAAAGTCTCGTACGTAAGAATAAACTGAACGGCTCAGTTTGGCGTGGCGGAATTATTGAGAACCACTGACTTTTTAATGGGTCGTTCTTGGGAGCCTCGATTTACAATGTCCGGTGACAAAAGCCTCAATAGGTATTACGTTCATTTTTAAACCAATTTTTTTTTCTATATAATTTAAACGCTTTGTGCATCTTGTTAAACCATCAATTTTACAAAAATAAAGCAATAAATTGATTCTAGTGTGACCAAGCTCTCGAATTCAAGGTGTTATCGTAAAAATCATTCTTTTAAACGCAATACTAATGGTTCATATTTTTTTAATTTAAAATATAATAGTCAATCCTTTAGACAAAAAATATCAAAAGTAGTTTTGTATTTGTAGGTCTGCTAGATCATAAGATATTACTTAACTATTGCAAGTATCCGTCCATAGACGATATCAAAACTAAAATGGCCGCCATTTTGACCCTTTTGGCACAAAAAAAACGCATTTTTGTCGACAAAGAATCGTTATTTCGATATCTTACTTTTATGACACAATATCTTTGTATTTAAATATAAATAATGTGTCAAACAGTGTTTAGATCAGAAATCAGTGCAATGAAGGAAAAAAATATGAAGAAATAAGAAAGAAATAAAAATGGGAATTTTGTAACTAAAAAAAGGACTTCATATTTAAAACGTTAGTATTACAACACACAATACAATATACATTCATTACCATTTAATATCGTTGTCAAGAGGTTCATGCACATTTATTTTATGAAAATCAAATCCGCTGCCGCTCGTGGCTCACCCGTAGTGGAAAGCCGCGGACGTGCCGCGCGTTAATTGCGCACGCGCTTCCGCCGCGGCAATGAACCTGCGACCGATCGCGCACCGGCCGCAGCTGCGCGACACGTGGGCGTTACGGACATTACCACTTGTAAATGCATAGCTTCAGAGGCCCATGGGCTCAAGAAAGTAACAATTAAACACATCGCTGACGATGAAACCGAACGCTTCGCTTCTGATCAGAATGGGACTTGTCTGCGCTGAGGCTGCGTGGCAACTTAGGGTAGGCCAGTGTCTCGTTTATATAAGTAACTAACTGACCCGGCAAACGTTGTTTTGCCATATAAATTATTGTGGATAGCCCTTATCACTTAAGGATATGAATAATAGATGTTGGCCGATTCTCAGACCTACTCATTATGCTCACAAAATTTCATAAGAATCAGTCAAGCCATTTCGGAGGAGTACGAGAACGAACATTGTGACACGAGAATTTTATATATTAGATTATAATCGATATATAGATTTGTAATCGATGAAGTATCCAGTTGTAACTTTGTCTACGGACCCTGCTTTCTAAGCCTTTCTCCATAGTTTTGGAGGAATATATCTAACCGTGCTAACGAATGCGCTGGCTTGTTAGAACCGAAAATACAAACGAAACAGTGATGGGATTGAAGAATTGATGGTCAGAAAAGTTCTAGATTAGACCAATGGCAAAACGGACTAAAAACGTTTTAAAATCGCAGAACTTAACCGGATGAAGGCCGCTGACTATCGATTCGCCTGAAAATCATTGGTGTAGGCTAGTTCCAGCAGTGTAACTTAACTGATAATGTTGAAGAACTGAACCAGGAGAAGAACCAGTGTCAAACGCAAATCGGGTCATTGTGTAAAATGACCCACCCAGACTTGGCAAAGCTTCTATTTCACAAAACTCGATTTATGAATCACGAACAGAGAAACAAAAAAAAATGTTACGTGCACTTACAATGTACAGAATTCATCATGTATAAAATTTATTTATAAAATTACGTATCCGTGTAAACAAAACCCAGGACACGCTGTTGTACATCATCAAGTACTTTATGCACAGCACCCATAAACTAACCCCACGGCAGCTCACAATAAAACACCGAAAAACCCCGCAGATTTATTGCTGCTATTTATAATCTTCAATAAAGTATATGCACATATTTATGATGACTGCCGACGGCAGGTTCTGTAAGGAAGTGTCGTGATCATGCCCGACCCTTGACAAAGGAAAATTGAATTTACCGACACGCAGTGACTAAATTATGAACAATAAATATTCATTCGCCTTATCGGCTTTCTTTGTGGCCTTCGACCTTAGTATTAATCATGTCAAGATGACATTCTTTGTGATGCCAGACAATGAAATGAGTGTCTGCTGGTTGCATATGTATGTACGAATATGTACGTGAATATGTATTTACACAGTCTTATCTAATCTAAGCAAGGATGAGTTAATGTATATAGCGACGATTTCGCAAAGTAAAGAGCGGATGCAGATCTACACATACCTCCTGAACGCATTTCGCGTTTTCGCTTCAACCTGTTCAACAATTTTTTGACTGTGGAAAATTCTAAAGAATGGTAAAGAGTAGCTCGAAAAACAGAAACCAAATTCCGTATTGTGGCGCTTTTGATATATATTTTTTTATTTTATTTATTTAAGATAGGTTAAGCCCAACAAGGCAAACACTTAAATATAGAACATATCAATCTTATGGTTGTGTAAAAGGTTATCTTAACACCTCATCTAATTATTTCAGTTGCATCCGAAAACATGGCATGGCCTAGACGGAAAAATTATGAAGATTTTCTTCAACATTCCTTAAGTAGTTCCTCACAGTTATCAATAAAACAGTCACCAAAGCGAAACTAACATATCTTCCACAAGCCTCAACAGAAAGCGACAGTGTGTAATTACGACGATTGTCAATACACTCCATGACTTTCAATGGCTGACATATTCCTTTGTTCGTATGCTTTTTCTACGCGGATACTATTTGCATGCGCGGAAACGATCGGGCCCACCTGCGCAGGCGCATCTTACCTGGATGCAAATCACGCTGTTTACTTTAATTACTTAACTATTTATTAATCAACCTTTGTTTACGGAATTTGCATAACATAGTTATTCATTGCATGGTTCATAGAAATAAGAAAACATAACTCATTGGAGCGTCAAGTATGAATAATTGGAAAACAACTTTATAAAGATACAAAAATTGGCACAGTTTAGATTGCCATACAAAAGATTTCAACGCGTTAGGTTAACGAAGTAAATAATAATAATTATATTTCACAACAATCACACCAATTCTCTAGTCCCAAATTAAGCTACGAGGCTAGTGTTATGGGTACTAGACAACGGATAAACATTATGTACGAGTATTTATTTACAAAACAAGTAATAAGTGTTTAACGAACTAAATAATTTTTAAGGCTTTTATATATTATTATCAAAGAGCCTTTCCTTAAGAAGTTTTTATAATATTTAACAAATTATAATATTTAGCGCAACGAACCGATTGGCCGTTTGGGCGGAAAGGTTCTCGAATGGCCACCGCGTGGCGGGCGCCACTCCGTGGATAGACCCTCTACAGGTGGACCGATGAGATCGTTGGTTCCTTTACCAGATGGTAAAGGTCACGGGCAGCGCAGCACCGATTACTATGGATTTCCGTGGGAAAAGCCGATGCTCAACAGGGGGCGTCGAACGGCTGATATGATGATGATATTATTTAAATGACAGTTCAAAATGCAGCCAGGGATACCTAAGGGACGCGGTCTGCTTGTATCTTTTCGCGATTCTCAATTATTGCAGATAATACTCACTGCAATATGCAATTTTTTGTTTTCAATAATTTAGAAAAATGTGTTTTATTTTAAAATACAAATAGCTGTAAATTGGCAATAACATCCTCTGTCGTAATTTCAGAACTTTAATCACTTGTTAACAACGCATAGTCCTCTTATGGAAGTTTTAATTTAAGTTTAATGAGAAATGCCTGTTTTATTGTTGAGACTGAATGTGTTTATTTTTGCCATACGTGGCTTTTGTAAATTAGTTAAATGCGTTTTAATAGTTGCCAAAGGGGAAAAATAAGACAAACCTACATCATCCTTAACAATATAAAGAATCTCAAATGTCATTACCCACCTCCAACAAATCCCAAGAAGAGGGTTATTTTAAGAATACATCAAGGGCATCCTCACCGAAAGCTTTAATACAAGAGACATGTTATTAGCATGTTATTTTTCCTTTTCCTTAATAACAAGCGATTCATCATCTCGCATTTCGGTTCACTGAACTGCCGAAAGGAGTTAAAAGGACGATAACACCTGAATTTTAAGTGACACACTGTCACATAACCCTTGATTTTATCGGGCCAATTCAAAACGAAGCACCGTGGAGGCACGCTGTATAATGTGTGCCTGGAATAATCCTCTTTCGGCAAAAGCCTTACAGTTTAGATAAGATTTTATCAAAATATATTTTTCCTTAGTAGCTAATTTGGCGTGCAAAATATTGTGCCAGGTTAATTTTAGCCAAATAGTGACATGAAAGCATGTTGAAAGTCTTCGTTTCGTTTTATTTTTTATCTACTTATTTCGTCAGGAAAGTTCTGTTCTAGAGTTCACAATCGGACGTATTTTTATGGAATCGAGCCAACCTACTCACACATCGTTTTGAGGTATTCTAGTTTTAAGCTTGGATATGGATTCTTCCTAGGTTTTGAACTTAACTTATCCAAGTGGCTTAGATTGTTTAAGATATTAAATTATGTTCTATTTCTCGTTGGTGTAGTGGCCTCTGCCTTACATACGAGAAGTCCTGGGTTCGAATCCCAGGTCGAGCTAAAATTGAGCTAAAAATGTTTCTAAGATTTTCTGTCACAAATTTCTCAAAAACAGCTCGGAGTCGGGAAATTGGCGGTGTAACACCCCCGTGCCTCGGAAAGCATGTTAAGCCGTTGGTCCTGCGCCTGATCTCTCTCCGGTTATGTCGGATTGCCGTCTCACCGATTCTTTGAGAGTGATGGAACAGTGCGTGCACCTGTGTATTGCGCTCACACTTGTGCACTATAATACTCGTATCTCCTGCGTAGTTGGCTGATTACTGTTGAGATTGGCCGCCGTGGTCGAAATCGGCCAGGAGGACTATTACGAGTATGTTCTATGTTCATTATCATTATTCACAACCTTCCACGAGGCCTAGTGAGTGATATGTCAGGCAAAAGCATTGCGAGTGCGCTGACAGCCAAACGAGCGATCTCTGAGATTGGTCTACCGTTAATTAGCGTGAAGGAGTTCGTGATACGAATAAAATATTATGTAGCCAAACTAGGTTATTGTTGTTACATAAAACACGTCACATGCTCATAAGGTGTGTAGTGCCGCAAAAAGGTTACCTTTGAGGATCTATAAGTCCAAAATGAGTTGAACTACTGCTCTAAAACTACTAGTGTTATTTTAACAGTTTTTAACAAAAACGTTTGTTATTTTAATCTTATCACTCACATAACTCACCGCGGATGCACTATCGAAGTGAAGTATGAGTTCTTACAGAATAGCACTGCAGTGCTAAGCTGTTGTTTTTCTTTTAACTGTATGAGGTATGTTGCTAGATAGATTAATTAATTTTCCCTCTGAAACTACAGTTGTACCTCATACTTGTGTACTATATATCAGCAACATGTCAAAAAAAAACTGTTATTCCTTAGCGTCTAAGCTCATTCACGACTCTACTCGCCTTATACTCCAAGCCATAGCTGAAAAATCCAAATAGATTTGATTATAATAATAAGACATAATATTTTCTGGACTTTTCTTTGACTGAAGTTCAGTTTAGTCTAGTTCAAATCACATTATTGGATACCTCTAGAGAATTACCTAGGACCTATACAGGACTCATTTAAGGAAAATTAAATAGAAAAACTGTCTACTATGGACTAGAAAAATGAAATTACGCGAAAACAAGTCCGCAACAAGTTTATCGCTGCTACATTTACCATCCATCATCGTGGTAATTGTAGCGTTTTTTTCCTTGCACTTGTCACCTCATTGTCTGCGTCTTCCCACGAAACGCCAAGGGCCGGGTTTTGCATATAATCGGAAAGGCGCAGGCGCAGGCGCAGCGACGCGGCGCGCCTTTTATGGCAGATAGGTGGTGAGGCTTCGGGTTACAGCTAAAACTGATATTGATTAGTGAACAAGTGCACGACAGTTTATTGTTTCTAAATGTCATTGTCGTCGTACCAATATCGTTAGAGACATTAGTATCTACAAGGATAAGTAACAATTACAATTAAAAAAAAAACATTAAAATCCTTGAAGTATGTACATACAGATTTTATTGCCAAAAAAAGATTTTTTTTTTGCCATAGGTAAACAATAAAAACCATCTCAAATTTCCAGGAGTTCACCTATCCACACTGATGCGATGTGACCAGGTCTAATTTACACCCCGTCTAGATTAAGTATACTTTAAAATGAGATACTTTTTACGGATTATTTCGCGACTTATTCACATTTTATTTTCACCTGACGTTTCGGACCTATTTCAATGTCTACTGTTCGCGTAAACCGAAGAAACAGATACATACTTTAGTAATTCTATTCATTTTGATTTCATCTAGTTCTTACACTATCGCGTTTACGTTTTTTCTGATAACTTTCACCATGTTTTGAATAAAGGAATTTGGATTCATGGGTTTCATGTTCTTGCTATTATATAAGTATGTAACTTTAAGCGGTATTTTAAAATTACGTTTTTTCTAATAGCTTTGACCAGGTTTTGAATAAAGGGATTCAAGGATTTCATTTCATGTTCTTGCCATTATACGTAACTTGCATCGGTATTTCAAAAGTAGCAATACGAACATGGAATTTCAAAATGGAGGAAGCGCTTCAGTTGCGGCCCCGACCGCATCGTTTGCGACGAAAGTGCGATTAAATTGTGTAATAGAATAGTCGAAGAAAGTCTCTTAGGAACACTAGGCAGATTAACACTTCACATAGGTTCGAAATGATGAAACCACAAGATGGTCTAACTTGCATGTAAGACCATTTGTAACTTAAGTGCAATCTTAATGGTTTATCAAAATTTAAAGCAGATATTTGAAATAATTTCAAGTCTCATCTTTGATTTTTTTCAATCTTTTGATGAAGGCCTTTTAAAATCTTTTTCAGACGGTACAAACAAGCAATAAACACACAACCACATCTAAACTAAATAGTGCTTATGGTCGATGAGTCACTCATTCCAAAATAACTATCAGATTATTAAAAAACCCATGCCGTAGGTAAGAATAGAGCCATCCCATTAATAGCCTTGTTTTTTATATTTTCGATATTTACGTTATACGTTATTCGAAAGAACGCTCATAGAAAACTAATTAGTGCTACATAAAGACAAACAACAAAACATAAAACATTACGCGAAGTTGCAGGAAACGATCAACGAAGAACGAGATGTATTTACTTGGGTTATTGGAAAGAAATTCGTTAATAGTCGCAATCGCAATAACAGCACATGCAAACGCGTGCCACGCGATTACTAATAACCGCCAAATTACAACCTTAGATAACTGAATGAAGTAACTTTGATTGATTAGATAATCTGTGTTTACATAGAACTTATAAATTAAGTTTTACAATATGTTTGATACTGTGCCTATGATCCAGTTCTAGACTTAACTTTTTGCCTGTTCATGATTTTGAATTATGTTTATGAGGAAAGGAAAGAACCGAAGGCTCCGTTCACACGGCATTGTGCACGTTTTTTTTTTCGTCTAGGTATGTCTTAACGTCACTGTCAACGTTCGCTGTAAACGTACACAAAAATTAAAAAAAAACACAACAACGGTAATTCGTCTCGGACTTCCAATTACAGTAAGGAAATAAAAGTGACTTACAGTTTCTCTTCAAGTTTGCAGGCGTCTGGTAGCCGCGCGGAGTGCTGGCTCTCGCTATCTATGTCTTTCACCTGCAACAAATAGAAAAAGGTTCATATTAGAGTCACACTGATAACCTTAGATAAAATCGACTAGAAACGGAGCAGGTCCATTCGACTCGGTTTAGAAGGACCACGCGCGACTAGCTCGTACCATATCCTCTTCTTCTTGGTTTTATCTAAGCTGCTAAACCACTACACGTAAGCAAACGGTTTTTTTTTTTTTTTATAACTACATCACATAGGTACATTGATCTGACTCCGTGGTAAGTAGCCTAAGCACTTGTGTTACAGATATCAGAATCAACAGTAGCATTACAAATAAACTTTAATAAATACATATAACACCCAGACCAGTACAAACAGACATGTTCATGCACAAAAAGGTTTGTACAGTGCGGGGATCGAACCCACGACCTCTTGGTTAATAGTCAACTTCTTGACCATTACACCAAAGTGGTCGTCAAAAACCCATACACAACCTTAATGAGCATCACACTGTTAACCACGATTACATAGACGTAAATAGAAAATAGCTAAAATTAAATGAAATTGAAGGCAGCGATGATTACGGATAAATTGACTTTGACCCGGTTTGCGAAGGTTTAAATGATAACCATTGTAATTGAGATGATGCTAAACAAAACTTTTCTGATTCTTACGATTGTTTATATTTGTATATATTCTAAAATAGCAAAACAACAGTGAATCAAATAATGAAGTATAAAAACAGATAAACACAATTTAACTATATAGAAAAAATATCACCCCCAGCGCTGCCATTGGGTATGGTGCCCAAAAGACTGGCAGCGTTATCTCTGTATGGCAAGGCGGAAATAGAAATACGAGTATTATACGACAATTTATCAAGGTTTGCAATTTTTTTGTGGACTGGTATACTAACTTAAGTGTTTAATAAAGACTTTCCATAGCTTGAAAAAAATTAATAAAGATTCTTCTAGTTACGTATCTTTCCACGCATATGGGGCTTACTGTTTTGATTACAATTGCTAAGTACCAATGACGATCTCCGTTTATGAAATATTTTGATTGTATTTTGTGGTTTTAAATACTGCGGTTGTTATTTCGAATTCTTCTCAGGTCTGCTAGCGTGATTTTGCTATTACAGCGATTGTGCATCATGATAGCATGAGACAATGTCATCACATCAAACATTATGAGACGGGTTGCGTGTTGAGTTTAACCTTCAATCCTTCGACTACGGTGATAGTTTTCATTCCATTTCCACTGGTTTTAACGAATTGTGGTACGAATATAATAGTTTTTCTTAGTCTGATCTATCTGTTATTATTTCTATGGGTTTTAAAGAACCATAGCTTGAGACGTGGGGCCGTATTTCCCGAACGTTTTGACCGTATTTTTGGACGCAAGAAGCATGTTAAAGGTCTGGCTACATCCGTAATTTACAGACAAAGGATTAGACAGTACATTTCAGTGTTTTATTTATGCGCTACGCATTGATCGTGGGACATAAATACCTATATGCCTACTTAGTGTATTCATAGTTGCCATATATATGCTAAATAACAGTAATTTGGCATGCAGTATGTGTGATAGGCACTAATTTGTAAACTTCGTTTCTGTTAAAGATAAGTATTAAAGGTTTTTTTTCACTGTTATCAATAAATTGGCTATTTTGTAGCCTAATGAATACGACATATAGGTACATCACAATGAGACCTTGTAAACTCAATTAATGAAAGGTATTCCTGTCTTTCTAAATATGTCTTAGATATACAAAAAAAATTATGATAGCTTTGTTACCATTGCATTAAGCACTAATCGAATGTTTATAAACTGATACTTTCTACGCATTTCTATCTCTAATGTATAATCTTCATAAATTGTATGTGTGCCCTGCGGTTTCACTTGCATAGATCCGTTTTTTACATATCCCACAGGAACCGTGAAATTTTGCGGAATAAAGAGTATCCTATGTCCGTCTAATGGTTCTAAGCTACCTCTCCACCTATTTTCATCCAAAACGGTTCATCCGTTCTTGAATTATAAGTAGTGTAAGTAACACCACATTCTTTTATAATAGACGTTTTACCTATGAAAAGAACAATATTGATTTTCATAAATATGAAATACCCATACCAAGCTGCAAGTACCCAATTACACTCTTTATAAATTAACTTCCTACTGTGAATGTATTCTTGCTACTATTTGTCGCAACAAGCGTGCATTAGTCTCCAAAAAGAGCAAGATAGGAATTGCAAAAGTGATCCGGAGCGCAATCTGCTAACCACTTGCAAATTGCAAAACACCGTAGAAACGAAATTCGTTTATTCAATTATCAATGTTACTAGTACTAAGAGGTAATTAATAAAGAGCATGATCATTAAATTATTGTGTGATTGGTGCGATTTTACTATGTGAAAGTTAACTTGCATCATTGTTGAATTGAGTCTCTGATATTGTGTTATGTATTGTTTCTAGATAGTAATTTGATAATTTCAAAACTTTATACGTTACTAGCTGACCAGGCAAACGTTGTTTTGCCATAAAAATTATTGTGGACAACCTTTGTCACTAAGGGATATGAATAATAGATGTTGGCCGATTCTCAGACCTACTCAATATGCTCAAAAATTTTTATAAGAATCAGTCAAGCCGTTTCGGAGGAGTACGGGAACGAACATTGTGACACGAGAATTTTATATAGGTACTAGCTGACCCGGCAAACGTTGTTTTGCTATATAAATTATTGTGGACAACCCTTATCACTAAAGGACATGAAAAATAGATGTTGGTCGATTCTCAGACCTACTCAATATGCTCACAAAATTTCATAAGAATCAGTCAAGACGTTTCGGAGGAGTACGGGAAAAAACATTGTGACACGAGAATTTTATATATATAGAGAAGATGTATACATATATAGAGATTATGCGTAATATGAGCGTTCGTGGTTTGTATGGACATGATCTATGGTAAAATATAGAACTCCTATCACAAATGTTAAAGTTTTATGACGGTAGTTTTTAACCAGGAAAAACTATATGAAGTGTAATATGAATCGGAACAGATCTTTCAAATGGCGACAAGTTTCCGAACTTTGCTCATTCAAGCGGCAAATGATCAATGTCGTTTACCTACCTAATGCTAAACTACGCAGAACTATCTTACTTTAAATAAACACTCGTTGACGAATAACTGTTTAGCATAGTGTTAGAATAGAACTAACATTCAGGGACCCACTCTATCGCGCTCTTGCTTTACCGTTTAACACAAGCGCTGCTAATCATAACATTTTTCTTCTGTATTTCTTCTTAAATAAAAAAAAAGGCTGCCAGTAAGATCGCCACATTAAAATCGCAATAGGGAACTGAACCAACGTGATGTAAGTACGTACTGTAGAACTAAAATCTAACCACAAACTTCAAACTTCACCAAATATAAGTTTTGTGTGAAAAAGATAATTCTGTAAGGTAATTTTCGTAACCAAGAAGCAGTCAAGAACACAAACCTTTTAACGAGATTGTATGTTAATCATTCAAAAGATTAGGAGTGTGTAACTAACCAAAATTTTATGCAGCTAGGGGCTACGATAGTACCCTACCTACTTACTTAAAGGCTGGATAGAAAAAATACGTAAGAACAATCATAAGAGGGAAATAAAGAGACACGGTGCGTAAAAGGCCAGCGCAGGTCTTTCTTACACGCGCAACCTTCAATTTGAGTCACCAATGACTAATCATTGTTATATTCCTAATTAAAGAAGACGAACGAAAATACATTTATCAATCAATGAACATAAGAAACACACACATAATACAATGAATACTACAGAAGGCACAAAAAAAACAGATAAAAGAGTGAAAAAATACCACATCTTAAAAAAAAAGAAATTACACATAAACAATCGTCAATATATGTAGAATAAACAGCCGTGCAAATGTGTGCCTTCAATGTTCACTTTAATAATTAAACACTACAATACCACATTTATAATTGACGACCACTTTGGTGTAACGGTCAAGAAGTTGACTATTGACCATGAGGTCGCGGGTTCGATCCCTCACCGTACAAACATTAATTTGTGTGCATGAACATGGTCTGTTTGTACTGGTCTTGTATCATATGTATTTATTTAAGTTTATTTGTTATGCCACTGTTGATTCTGATATCTGTAACACAAGTGCTTAAGCTACTTACTACGGAGTCAGATCAATGTATGTGATGTTGTTGTATATTAATTAATTTATTATTTGTTTATAATACTAAATGTAAAGTGAGTGGGGCTTGATTTTGATTGAAAAGGTGCAAATGTCGAGGTTTCCCTTTGAAGGCTTCCTCTTTCTGTCTTCCTGAAAACTGTCGAGCATTAATAAATATTCGGTAAAACTCATATCACAACAATTTTGACAGCTGAGTACTATTTTTTCCGGAAACTTGAGTTTCAAATGATAAATGAAAATCGGAGGCCGCTACGAAGTACTAATAGTCTTCGTAAATAGATACATAACTTTACAACAACAACCACAAACTGTACAGCATGTATACACTCGATCAGTAGCTGGACGTCAGCTGAATTGCAACTCGCTCGAGCGCGTGACTAATGAATACGGTAGACGAACATCTAATTATATTGTTCCGCGACTCATAAATAAACTGCCTACGGATTTGAGAGATAATTTGACAAATAAAAACATTAAATGCAAACTCAAAACACATTTTCTAAATTCTCTTTTGGCCATTTAATTTTAAAATGTCAACAAAACTGCACGTATTAGTCAAATTCTTCAGTTAACCAAAATACATATCTATATGATGAATTACCTCTATATATACTCGTATATAAATACGAATGATGATAAATTATACATAGATATTACGTAAGCTTTAGATTAGTGAAGTTACAAAACTTAGTGGTTTTATACTAAGTTAACACCTACATGTTTTATAAGATTTTTTATTTGCTATGAAAAAAAAACATGTTATGTTACCAGTTGCGTTACAACATTATCAATGTTCAGTTCGATGGGCCGAAAGGAGAATTCAGTCCGTTGCGAATTTCTATGCCTTTATTCGTGCTCGGTGCCGCTGCGCTTGCCTTACGACACGGAGGCTTTTGCCTCTGCCAGCCTGCGCAGTGAGCGGGAGATGAAATAGAAATATAAATATTTATTTGCGTAAATAGAATACGATTAACATTTGATTTGTTGGTCATCTTACAATAGTGCTTAAACCTATTTAGCCGTGTCAAACAGCATGCAAATTTATAATCATTATGAATTATCTAATACAAATTAATTTAAACGTCGATTTAGATAAAAGTCAAATAAAATACGAGTATTATATTACATTGAAAACATCATTAGAAGTATATTGGGCATTGACTACGCCCCACTTCTTCTTTTTATTTAAATTATTCTTTATATTGCATAAATTCTTCATTTGTACAAAATGTGTGTTTCAACAGTTTTTTTTCTCTTTATTATCATTTAAATAACCGTTACATTACAAAACACTGAACTACCTTACTTATTACAAGTAAACCACGAGGGTTTGTAAAAATTAAATTATACTAAGGGTTACAAATAAAGTTGATAAATAAATAAAAACAAGAATTGGACAAATAATAAAAGCCGTTTGGTTAATATATTAATAATGTAATTATTGCTAATTACCGGAAAGAGAACCAAGAAAGTGTAACTTAAGCTTATCTAGCAAGCTTAGTCACGCAATGAATTATTGAACCTCTTCAAGGGTAGATCATTAAGGCGAGATGGTATTTTGTTGTAGAGGTCTACTATTACGCTCAGTTTTTTTTGATTGTAGACGTCCCGATTTCGTACTCGGTGCAGCGGAATGTGGGCCAAGTGTATCGGTTGCAGACTGCAACGTTATGTCCGCATCGCTGCTTGCCTCACGCACTCTTCTTTTTGCTCCTGCGCAGTGAACGGCCAATCTGACGCCCTACTCCGTACGCCCTACTCCGTACGCTCAGTTTTTTCGTTCGCTCGAATAGTAAAGCTAGTAAGCTAGTATGATAGGAACAGCTATATCTCGAAACTACAGCAATCGGCTTATGGAGTAGGTAGTTCCTTAGAATACGACTCTGACATTAAGTAATTAGATGTGCTCATTTATAAATTGGTGTTGGCAAATATGTGTCAAGTATCAAGTTTTTATTAGTTCTATCATACAATCGCTGTACTTGTCGATTATACCCGATTTGCGCATGATGATACAGCACTTGATTTCCGTGAAAGAAATTAAGCGATTCACAAAAAAAAACTTTTTCTTGCTCAAGTTGAAGTCATACAAGGAAAACCTTAGAGAATGACACACTCCCCGCACACATATAACAAAATTTCCAAATAGTTATTCTTCTGGGAAATATGACACTTTCATAGTAGCTGCTGTGACATTGAAGACGTTTCGCTTGACCTAAGAACCCAGGGAAATAGCAATGATACTTGTAAATAACATCACTCGAATATTTTTAAGATGTTCGGCTAATATTTTATCCGTGTAACTACGGATATGTAACCAAAGATAATTCGATTTGCCACCTGGAATGTAAGAACCATTTTACCTGGATTTGCACCAGGTGACGATTCGCCCGTGGTCGAGAAAACGGCCAATATCGATAGGAAGCTTCTTCGTCTTAACATAATAGTCCTCCTGACCGGTTTCGACCACGCGGCCAATCGCAACACAGATCAGGCAACTACGCAGGAGATATTATAGTGCACAAGTGTGAGCGCAATACACAGGTGCACTCACTGTTCCATCACTCTCAAAGTTCGGTGAGACGGCAATCCGACATGACCGGAGAGAGATTAGGCGCAGGACCAACGGCTTAACGTGCTGTTTGAGAAATTCATGACGGAAATCTCAGAAACAATTTTTAGCTCGACCTGGGATTGGAACCAAAGACCTCTTGGATGTAAGGCAGAAACTTTGCCACTATACCAACGAGGCAGTCTTAACATAGATATGGCTGCAGTACAGGAAACGCGTCTTTTAGATGAGGGTACCCTACGTGACCTCAATTACATGTTTTGCTTCACAACACCTGAAACAGAGACGTCTCCGCTGACTGGGCCAAGTCCATCGGATGGATCTTGAGAGATTGCCGCGTGAGGTCATGTTTAGACAAATTGCTGACTCCAAGAGAGCCGTAGATCGCCCGATGTTGAGGTTTAAAGATTCCTGCAGACGCGATATGTGCTCTTTTAATATAAATCCTGATAAATGGGAAAAAACGCGCCAGCATAATACCAGAGTGGTGGTATGATATAGCCTTCGGAAAGTCACATCATGATGAAGCCTGGTTGATTCACATAAAGCAGAAAAGGCTCCGGCGCAGTGATACGCCTCCCTTTGACTCTCGTTTCATCTGCGATCGATGTGGTAAAAGATGTCGTGCTGCCATTGAACTTTTCAGTCACTGAAGACGATGCAAACTTTAAAATGTATTGATCACGAGACACTGCAACAATCATCTGTTAAGCTGCTGGGGCCAATGATGATGATGAGGTTTGAGTCGTTAGGACCTAGGCTCCGACCTTTTTTCTTCTTCTAATGAAAAAGCGTTTTCTGATATATAAACGTTTCTAATATTGGGTAGGTATAGTAATCGGTGACGAATCGTTACGCCACAGTAAGTACATATACGACTACCTTTGTTGCGTATGCGCATGCGAGTTTTCCAGCGAACGACAGATAATTCGGATTTCACTCAATCGTGAGAGAATGAACCTATTTCTTATTTACGACACTTTCGCTCGAGGCTGTCATTCAGTTCAACGGTGCCAAATGGGCCATGTTATTAACCGAAATCGCAAACAAATTATTGTTTGTGTGGTTGCATCTGCACTCTTATGCAAGCGTCAAAAGTTATCAAACTATGTGATGAATTTTGAGGTAAGCAAAGTAGGCATAATGACACCTATCTTAAATATATTCACGATCATGGGGTTTAGAAAACCCTAAAACCTATGAAGTTTATACAACCAGTATATTTCCAAAAACCTGTAGAAACCAATTTTTAAACACACAAAACTCAATAAATATTCGTTCAATGGACTCCGATTCCTGACACACTACAGTGACGTCACATTTTTGTATTCCCATACAAAATCTATGGACGAAGACCGTTTTGACAGATAAAGAGTATTTATTGAGAGATTAAGAGTAACTCTTTTTTCATCTAGCCTATTATGTTAGTGTAGAAGTTGACATGAAATCACGATTAACCTTGAAACAGTAAAAAGAGAGAAAATAAGACTGATACATTAGTTTTTCTAATCGTACAAATCAAAATTCATTCATTTTTACTGTGGCGTCGTCGCCATACAAAAGACATCAACGAGTCAGAGTTTGTTTCTTGCAACGATTTATTTCAAGAACCGGTCAAGTGTGAGTCAGGCCGCGCGCATTGTACAAATATCTAGATACGAGCCCACATAACCATCAACTAATTTTCAATCAAATTTGTATGACATTTTATTTTGAACCATTAGCTTTTATTTACTACTCAGCTGTGACAGCTTTCCTTTAAACTTCGTTTTATATTAATGCTGTAATTTTTTCACAATTCCACATAAAGCCGTTGAGCTTAGAGATAACTAACCCTTGACAACAAAAACTTTAAAACTAAATAATTAAGAATAGGTGTTCTCAACTTAATAATGTTTTTAAACCTATTTAACGACACCCCACACAATGGATCAGTGGAAAAAAAGATTACCTCTCACTTTCCTTGTACAGGTAAACAAAAGATTTTCATGATATTTTTTCTACGACTTTTTTTCAAATATCTATCAATACTCGTACCAAATAACAGCTTTCTGCCGCTTATACTCGTAGTCTCTGAGTAAAACCGTTAACAGACAGACGGACGGACGAACGGATAGATAGACATGGTGAAACTTTAAGGGTTCCTTGTTTAATACGGAACCCTAAAAATGGATGTCAATATTAGATTATTATGTAATAATAACCCTATATATATTATCCAATATTGTACAATTTTACCGGTGTGATCTAAGTCAAAAAGTAATAATTATATTACCACTAAAACCATAACTTGATTCCATCAACAGATGAGTAATGATTTTGATACAATCAACGCCTATCAGCTTTTTGTGAGGTTCTCCAAATATTGTTATTCCACCACAGTGAACACAGTAGAAGTTTAGCACCACAATCTAATTTTATTAAAACCTTTTTGTTTCCCATTTTTTAATTTATCATTGTCTTTATGGTACGCCAGCTTATCGCATGGTGTATCGGTTACAGTGTGCAGTTCTGCACTATGGCCGCGGGGTGTCCAGACCACGGCTTGTGGCCAGACAGGCAAGTTCGCGGCCGAGCGATCATGACCTCTACACTTGCGTCACTGATACACAGTAAAAATAAGAACAGTAGAACCTAAAGAGCAATAATAAATGTTCAAGAAATTATAAAAAAAATACATCATTTGATGCCGGAAGTGTACACACAAAATAAGAGGCAGACGAGATGCGTGCTACTCGCGCGTGGAACTACTCAATCGAGTCCAATGGCCCTAGTCGTCATCAGTACTGCGAGTATTTATTTATTATTTATTAATCTAAGATCGTGACTGCACATCGTTGTTAATAGTCACAGTGTGTAAAGGGTCTTATCAATCGCATGCGATTTGCGTTAAGCGACAATTTATTGCTTTGATCGATAAAAATGTATTTTTATTTCTTTGCGATTTCAAAGCAGAATTTTCACAATAAGTTTCTTGGTAATATTAACTACAGCTATGCTTGGGTATGATGAAAAAGGCCTGTATAGTCCGTTGATTAAGTACCTAACTTTAAATTACCTTCATCATCATCAGCCAATATACTTCACACTTCTGGACATTCTCACCCAACTACGAGGCGGTACGAGCCACACGCCCCACCATGCGGACTCAGTGCGGATTGGCGGAGCGTTGGTTTGTAAGATAATATTAATAATAAAGTTTTTCTTTTCTAACATAAATAAATAGCTGACCCGGCATACGTTGTTTTGCCATTTAATGTTAAGGGTGGACAACCCTTATCACTAAGGGGTATGAAAAATAGATGTTAGCCGATTCTCAGACCTACTGAATATGCTCACAAAATTTCATTAGAATCGGTCAAGCCGTTTCGGAGGAGTATGGGAACAAACATTGTGACACGAGAATTTTATATATATATAGAGAAGATAAACAATAACATCACATTCATTGATCTGACTCCGTGGTAAGTAGCTTTAGCACTTGTGTTACAGATATCAGAATCAACAGTAGTATTACAAATAAACTTAAATATATACATATAACACCAGTGTGTACTGGACACACAGACATGTTCAAGCACACAAATGTTTGTACAGTGCGGGGATCGAACCCGCGACCTCTTGGTTACTAGTCAACTTTTTGACCATTACACCAAAGTGGTCGTCGTCGTCGTAAGATAAGCGAACAACCTGTGGGTCTCAGACTTGGCTTAACAACTAATATCTTTCGATGCTAACCGAGATCAACAGCTTAACGTGCCTTCTGAAGCACAAAGATGCTTATAAATTGACGTCACTTATATGGTCGGAAAGGTCACCCATGCCAAACAAGACCAGGCTTTATGTTGCTTAACTTTGGTATCACTGCCAAAGCGCTGCATCAGAAGCACGTTAAATAAACTTATAGTAAGTTAGTCTATTTTTATTGAAGCAACAAAACCACTTGCCTTTCGACTTTAATTCAATAGATGTGTACGAGACGATTCAGGAAGCCTGAATTATCTCGCATTTGAGAGCCTACCGTATTTCAGCTACCTATTCAGTAGATACAGAATTAAACTCCGTGACGCAATACAATTTTCGCATTTTCTCGCCAAAGCCGATGTCACCACAATCCATATCGGCAATAGCCCAAGCGATTGGCCAACCAGTGAAAACCGCGGCTGCGGTCGCCGACAGTTTTTCAAAAAGAAATCTCAAGTTCAAGTTAATCCGCGACGTAACAGCAATCGTGTTGAATAGCAATTGTTGTAATGACTTCGCTTTCAATATTGTAGAAGAGGAATGAAACAATTCAACGTTTTGTTTTTAAACTGTTTTTAATATTGACTAAACAAATGTTAGTGCAACTAAATCGTGGGGATTGTCCACTAATTGGCAAACGAATTCCACGTGTCAAGTCTGTTGCTAAATACTACATTTTCTAAATTGTACGAACATAGGAGTTAAGATATTAATACTAACAATCTGGATCGTGTTGTCTGAAAAATAAATGTATTTATTTATTTAAACCAAAAATGGCATTCCAAAGAGTTACGTAAGTTTGTAGGTTTTGTGTTTAATATCCTGGAAGATATAACTAAATTGCTAATTAGTTCTCGAAGTAAATGCCAAATAAATAAAATTTTATATCGCAATTTAATTGTTATTTTAACACGATGTCCCCCAGAGGTCCGTGATAGTAATCAGTAACTTGAGTCATCATTTTATTGGCACTTCTTAAATAGCTACCTATTATCGTGCGCGATCTTCATAATCATAATTGTGTTTTAATTACGTACCGGATTTTAATAGTGATTAAAATAAACGGGATTGACAATCAGTTAAAACAGTTTTTTTTTGTTTTCTGCCCTAATCGTTACTACTCGTATACTGCCTGTCAGAGTTGTCGGTTCGCTCTACCTTACAGAAGTTTGAATTATACTTATTTCTTGTACGAGTATATGTGAGGGTTAGGGAATAATAATGTGTTAATGTAAAGTTATTTAGTTAATAAAATTATTTTTTGAAATGTTTTTTTTTAATATTTACGATATTCGTTATAAGGTTTTTGAAAGTGCGGATTGTAAAATAAATTATTGTATTTAGTAAAGTACATGCGATTATGTGTTAGCATTCTTTTGTTATTATTATGTGTAAATTTGATTATCATTATTTTGATAGTTCACGTATAGTTTGACAGTTCATATATTTGCGTATATAACAAACTTAAATCCGTACAACACATTTTTTTAATCATTCCACATACTAAACAAATCTAAACAAATAAAAACAAAAGTAAAAGATAATGATGACTCCAAATAAAGCGAATGACATGTTTTACAAACCCATTGATTGTAAGACATCTGATTCCAATTAGTTCATTCATCTCTCCGACAACTTTAGTTACAGTTTAGAGATGTCCCACAGTGAAGCCGGAACAATAGAAAAGCAACGTAATATGTGCAGATATGGCTGATATAATAACTAGGGTTGCCTCTCAAACTGACTTACTTTTTTTCATTACAAAGTTTTAAAAGTTAGTTTATGAAATTTGTATGAAAATGGGATAGTTTGAGTTCTTTAATATTCAATACCTTATTTAACCTAAAAACAAATCAATGCGGCATATTATTCAAATAAAAATCGCTACGACTAGGATTCGACATAGACAAAATTTATACTTTTTTTTCTATGACTATAGACAAAATGACAATGTCACGATGGTTGTATTTTTGCTGTTTAAACAGCAGGTAATGTCAGTTTATAAGTGTTACCTAGTAGAAACGAGGTAAACCTAGAGTAGTAAACCTATGAGAGCACTGGTTATTTCGCTACCAAATAAGGCAAAGTTCCAGGCATAAGGTCGTTACTCTCTGTCAGAGATGACATAAAAGTATGTCAGCAGAATCATCGATCACAGATCGTGTGAAGACAGAGGCGAATAGAAAGAGCAATTGACATTATTCAAAGTTGCCGGAACAAACTGATGTAACAGGTAACGTGGTCTCGATTTAGGATTGTCGCTCCCTCAGACTAGTGTAGTGACAATATTTGTTGTTTTTATAAGAAAATAGGATAAATTACAGAGATCATTCCTGCTTTTTCGATTTTCTGAATTTGTTGATTGAAATCAGCAATTACTTAAGTAATTCAGCTTAATACACCATGCAGCCCCAACGGTATGGTTTCCTAAAATTTCAAAAATACTATCTCTATTTTTGGAGAATTATATAACTTTAGAATTACACACAACACAACATGTATTGTGAGTAATTTTTAAGTTATATTGTATGGAATTATTTGTTATTATATTTATTATATATTTTTTAAATTGTCCCCACGTCTCATATGTGCTTTCTTAAGTAAGCTTAGTTAACATCTCATCTCATCTCATTAGTCATATCCTCATAGTACTTTGAATATTTCTAACCATATGTAACTACATATTTTTAAAAGGCACAATAAGTGTTAAACTTTTAAAACTATATCAAGCTATTGGCAACCCTACGCTAGCGTTCGAATTTGGAGGGAAAGCGCACGCGCACGCGTTACCATCTATCCGGCGATAGCTGTATTGTTTTAGCTGTTATGTAAGCAGGCGATGATGTCTTCTAAACCCTTGCGAACAGATCTAAATGTTTTGGATCGATGACGCATAGGTCAAAACGAAGATGAGGAGATGATCATGCCAGGGAGAGACGGCCAGATGGTCCTATGAAAAAAAGAATGAAAAAGTACATGTATTGAAATAATCAATACATGAAAAAAACATACAATGGATAGTGGTTGGGACCAATCGTTTTAAACATATCAATGCTTGTGTCAGGAGGTCCCGCTCTCTCTTAGTGGTATAAGTTTTTACACGCAATTTTTAAATTTTATATTAAACAAGTGAAATGAACTTGTTATTCGATTACATTGTTAAAATTTACTTGCTTATATTATACTTTATGTGTCTGATAACCTATTAAAGGTCAATAGTCGGGATTTGATGCGGAAGAGTAACTGCCGAACGGTGTAGCGCACCATGTCATCATATCAGCCAATATCCATCGACGGATAACTGAACAATTAAAGCATTGTCTTGTATCATAATCTTTCCGGAATAAAATAAAAACCAATAAAATCCATTTATTTCTGTAAGTAGGCTAACAACTAGCACTTTTACACGTCCCAACATATAAATTAACCCTACCACCGCTTCGGGACAATTTGGGCCAGTGCTGAGAAGAAGCGGCGCAAGAAACTCAGTCACTATTGTCATTGCCTCTTTTCAAAATTGATTTACAATAATTGCAATTGTTTACATTTAAACATTTCCATATATCTTTGTCATTTATATAATCATCAATTTTATAATATCCTTTCGACATTAAAACATCTTTTACAACTGTTTTAAATTTATCTAAAGGCAATGAAATTAAATTTTCAGGTAATTTATTAAAAAATGATATACATCCCACCCATGAATGAGTGACTAACCTTTTGATATACTAATACTTTTATTTTTATTTTATTTAATAAGGACAACCAACAAAGCACCACACCACACATTGCTATACACTGATCATTAGGGGTCATTTTAGAGTGTTGCCTAACTTACAGGCTGTCACGGCATGCACAGATAACATTGTTGACAACAGACTATGGGCTGTTTTTTCAATAGATAAATAGTTATACGATAAGGACTGGTAAATATGAAGCGGCTTATTTAAGTTTACTTTAGTTTTGGCAATGACGACTATTAATATCAACAATACTTATATGTAGAACACCTGCTAATTGCTTGATACCTAGTAGGTAGTGCTTACATAAGTTTGTGGAATGAAATGGTCCTACGAGAAAGACCACCAAAGTTGTATTTATAGCAAAGGTGAATTACATTATTAATTGCTTTTTACTGCCTAATGACATCACCGATTTCTAATACATGCACGATTTGCAAGGTAACTTAAACGCCAAACTTAAAGTGAGGTTTTATGCAAATTTGACTATTGCCAATCAATACAAACATTCACTCTATGGACGCAAAATGAATCATGTAACGAACACTGACTTGCATTACCACAAAGATTCGTATGTGGTAATGCACTTTGATTCACACGATGCACTTAAAGTCTATTATTAGACCCTTTTACACTCTGCGACTTTTACCACCAGCGCACACCTGTGGTGTTCTGTCGCAGTAACTCGTGACTGACAGCGAGTCAACTAATCACCGCGACCATATCGCTGTCAGTAGCGATACACGGTGTCAGTATGCTGTAGGTGTTTCCTTGACCTTATCATCATTGCAATAATAGTCCTCCTGGCCGATTTCCACCACGGAGGCCAATCTCAACAGAGATCAGTCAAATACGCAGGAGATATTATAGTGCACAAGTGTGAGCGCAATACACAGGTGCACTCACTGTTCCATCACTCTCAAAGTTCGGTGAGACGGCAATCCGACATGACCGGAGAGAGATCAGGCGCAGGACCAACGGCTTAACGTGCTTTCCGATGCACGAGGGTGTAACACCGCCAACTTCCCGACTCCGAGCTGTTTTTGAGAAATTCATGACATAAAATCTTAGAAACAATTTTGGCTCGACCTGGGGTTCGAACCCAGGACCTCTCGGATGTAAGGCAGAAACCCAACGAGGCAGTCATCATTGCAATAACTCGTTTTTGAAACGCAGGAAAACATCACGACACCAGAGGCCGTACTCCCTAACGTTTTTTCGTATTTTCGGATTTAACCAGCGTTTTCGCTCGCACCGTAAAGCTTGTAAGTGTGACAGGGATGACTACATCCGAAATTACGGACAAAGGCTTAGAGAGTAGGGGCCAGGGCCCATTTCAGCCTATCAATTGTAGCAAAATCGTAATTCAACTGACAAAAACAGGCGATTCAAAAAAAAATTTTTTTATTGATTAGCGGATTTGGCCCCCAGCAAAGTACAGATTTTAACATGGATGCAGCCGTGCGATAGCATTGATGCTGTATCGCTACCTTAAATCAAACCCAAAAGAGACATACGGTATGAACTAGTCGCACGTGGTCCTTCTAAACTGAGTCCAATGGATCGGCTCCGCTGTTAGTCGTCATCAGGACTACGGGTTGTTCACGCGTCCGTGCGTGTGCGTAAGTGGCCTATTTTTAAGTTAACGATTAAGGACGTACCGTATCTCCTATGTTTAGCTTGATCTAATGTTGGCCACACACCATACTTTCTTATCGTTCAATTGGCATGACGCAACCGATTGGATCAGTTAGAATTACTGATCGCGCGTATATCGATATATCGATACGATGGGCGTGGATTCGCAAGACAATTGCGAATGTCATACGAATCCGCGCCCACGATAGGAAGTATTGTGTGTGGCCAGCTTAAGATCGCGACAGCATCAAGACACATCGCTGCTACAAGTCGCAGTGTGTAAAGAGTCTTACTGAGATCGCATACGATTTGCATTAAACGTTTAGTTTGTCACGGAAATCATTGCGCATCTTACATTTATTGCTTTGAAAACGTGTGTTAATCGGAGTCGGGTTAGACTTAGAAGGAATAATGAGGTGGAAATAAAGAGCATTACTTGCTCAGATAAATCTTATAAATTAAACACTTGTCTTAATAATAAGCGCTAGTTAACTGACAGTCGTTTATGTTCGATTTCTTTAAATACAGGTATGCAGTTGGACAATTACCTCGCCCTAGGCATCCTTCATGATGCAATCTGTTAGTATTTTGATGTTTATAGGATTTGAATGAATGTTTATCAACTTGTACTTTTTGCTTAAGTTCAAAATGTTTAAGTTTATTAAAAGGGAGCAAGTGCCTAGCTAAGAAGACGTAATGTTTATCTACACTAGTATTGTTAAGAGGTTTGATTGTTTGTTTGTATTTTAAAGGCTCCGAAATTTCTGCTGGACCGATTTTACAAAAAAAAATCACTATTAGTTTCCTAAATTATCTCTGATGAACATCTATAGGCGCTATTTACTACGAGAAAAAATAGGAAAAAAGTTGTCCATCTGTTCGAAATCGGGGCGAGCCGCTAGACTATTATACGTATCTGGCTTAACGTTTCTTTTTCTTTGGAGGTTCCAAAACGACAGATTCAGTACAGCTGAAGGTAGTTAGACTAATTAATTATAGGCTTAATTATTTACAGTGTTTCGTCAATATTACAATACGAGTGATTGCCATTTTCAAGGATTTATTCACTACCATAACTTATCATGATTTGGCATAAACAAATTTCATCTAGTTCAACGAAATTAGCTGTGATTTCAGTGTCAGTGTCCAGACCGTGGTAATTGCAAATTTAAGGGGAATCTCGACATAGCAAATTGTAAAACGTAGGCTTTACTTAAGTTTGCAATCATTGGTACTGATAAATCAATTTTATGTCCTAACTGTGACATGAATCACTTGTTGCTTAATTGTAACAATCTTTTCCTATCGTTAGAGTAGTTTAATACTTACTATTGTCACAAAAAGTGCTATTTGTTTGCACAATTTCATAGGCTTAATGCAGTTTTATATTTTGTTATCTTTAAGTAAAGGTTAACTATTAGTTTTGACGCTTCCCTTCATATGGAAGCTACTATTTACCAGCATCAATCTCCCAATACTCCCACCGCGCATGCATAAAACATGCGCCAGCGCATCAGTATCATGCATATTCATGCGACGTGACGTTTACACACAACACTAACTCTAGACTGAGAGATGCGCGATAGACAGGCGTTGCTGTTGTCAGTGTGCATAGTAAACTTTGTTTATGTTTACTGGACCCATGATTATACGCCTGTGGAGAAAATGGATCACAACTTAGGAACTAAGTTTAGGCTAAGTGGTGTCATAAAGAGCCAGATAAAGCGACCAGTATCCCAATTCTATTCACCCAAACGTTAAATTGCTAAGCTTAATTTTTCCTCTGTACAGTCTCTTAACCGTCGAATCTTGCAATTCCAGACGCCAGACTATACGGAGTCCAGGATCAGCAGGGATTGTCATCACTCTGCTTTTGTGCTGCCGGCTGCCGCTGACCTTGAACTTATACCAGCTTAGCTATGATTTCAGGTTTAGATAAGGAACTTAGAATAGGCCGGTGAGGTAGTGATGTCATGTGACTGTGAAATTTTTTCGAATAGGTAGGAGTATTAACGTTACATTCTCATCAGCCTATATAATATGTCCCACTGCTGGGCACAGGCCTCACCTCAACTATGAGGTGGTCCCAGCCATACTCCATCACGCGGGCTCAGTGCGGATTGGTGGAGGGGTGTTTGTAAGGTAAGTGACCAACGTTACATTATGTCATCATAACTGAATGCTCTACATTAATCCATAAATTACATACTTTTTAAATGGCGGAAGCAGACACATTATTATTTTACTATGTAACGTCATTATTACAGTAATTAACTTAACAACTTAAAAGCATAAGTATCAGTTATTTGTTATAGTGACAAGCTAGAACAACATGATTTCCACGTTACAATACTATTTTATAGACAATAAATCTATAAACGAATAGGCGAATAAACAAAATATTTGTAGACGTAATTAAAATCTCTGGATGTAACAAAAAGAAACAGAAGCAAATATAACTGTTGTTAATACGAGTTCATCGAAAATTTTATGAAACTCAAAAAAAATTGCAATGCAAAAAACGCAAATAAATGATTGCCCTAATTTTTTTTTGTTACGAGGGACAAAAAACAAACTTTCAACTCCTCTCAAGGGTCAACGACCTTTTAGTTTCAGTTCAAATAAACCTTATCTCGTTGCAGATCTACAGTTTAAATCACAATTGAAAACCATTACAATGTTATGGACAATTTATTGAGCTGCGTCAGTAATTGTTGGAGTGTTATCTGGTAATAGTTTTACAAGCATGGCAGAAGAGCCGGCAGCCCTGACCCGCTGGATGCCCAAGAGCAACAAATCAAACAGGGTTGTCAACTCGGACTTTATTATAGTTGCATAGTTGATGGAATCAGGCGTTACTTTGCAGAAATCCATGACTAAAGCTGAAAAAGAGGATTATTTTGCTTTTGCTGAAAAAGAGGATTATTTAGGAAACGCGTCGAGTGTTTTGTTGGTGTCAGTGTTGTGATTCCAGGTGCATCTTCTGTGTCACGTTGTGAGTTGTAGGTATTGTAAGTCCTGCGACTTGAAAGTCGCAAAGTTGAAAGAGCTAGAGCTCTAGTGATTACAGTTGGATGTATTTTGGTTCCTGCGCTGGCGTCGTTTAGTGGAAATTCAAAGCAAAATAATCCTCTTTTTCAGCTTTAATGATGAAATATACCAATAAGGAAGAGCTAGAAAAACAAAATCAGAATCCGAGAAACCATTCTTCTGTAGTTTTTTTTACAACATACATTGTACATTCTACATTGATCTGACTCCGTGGTAAGGAGCTTAAGCACTTGTGTTACAGATATCAGAACCAAGAGTGATATTATGTTCATGCACACAAAACGTTTGTACAGTGCGGGGATCGAACATGCGACCTCTTGGTTAATAGTCAACTTCTTGACCATTACACCATAGTGGTTGTCAAAGATTTATTTCGACGTAAACCAACAGCCCTATAAATGATTGAAATGTTGGAATCAATTGTTTTGTTGTTTTCGCAACAGTTAACTTTAGACATCGAAATACGATTTAATATGCAGCAGAACGATCTAAAATGCATCTACTAACGTACGCTAAGTATGGTTATTAATCTGATGCTTGTTTTGTAATGGAAATCAATGGATGTTTTATTGTACGTATAGGTACTTATTTGAGCGGCAATATAGTGTTCCCTTTAGATGATAACTGGAATCTTTTCAAGAAGAGAGTGAATAGGCTGCTACTAGTAAAACATGATCTATCCTAGGCCACATCTACACTTACCATCACGTCTGATAGTATCCAATTATCTGGATAGTTAATTATATAAAAAAACACACACACCTTTGTCATGAAGATGTCACATAGTTATGGTTTTTACATATGAACACCTAGACATAACTCGCAAATTGAAGAAAAAATTAAAGAACTAAAATTAAAGAACAATAAAATAATACCTTTAGCTGTCATTAGGTACTAATTTTTTAAATCTACGTTTGTGTCTAAACATCTCTCTACTTCTGCTGTGTAAGAAAAAGAAGATTAGAAAAATAAGATTTTTATCATGTACCCGGCAGACGACGTCCTGTCCGCTATTTTTTATATTTTTTTTTATATTTTCTCACCGCTTAAACCTTCCCTGAACTTCCAAGAATATTTAAAGACTTAAATTTGTCAAATCGGTTCAGCCGTTTTCGAGTTTAAGCAAACAGCAATAAGATAATAGAAGATGCAAGATTTTATAAATGCATTTAATAATACATTTACTGCTGGTCTAGAGAATCGTTGGCATATAAATATTTAGCTAGATTGCAAGCAAGATGCGCACACGTATCCGCTTTGCAAGGCTGCTAGCTTTGGTGCGCCTCCGTCCGAAAAAGGAATGGAAGATTTTACACCGAATAAAAAGCCCACCACTATAAAGTAACTAAAAAACACTATTTTTTTCTACGAACATCATTCTTAGTTGATAGTCGTTGCACTGATTTTAGTTATTAACTCTCCAAATCGCAGACGCAATCAATATTATATTGTTACAAGAGCCGGATTCGGCCGATAGCGGCTTATTGAAAACCTAATCTGTTTTTAACTCGATACTGAGACTCGTACGACATCGTCAAGTAGTTTTCTGTTAACAATCAATGGCTAAGTGCTATAGAAAATAGCGATATACATTTAGAAACGGGCATCATTAAAAAGCTCTTGTCTTTGAGCTTTTCAGAAAATTGGCTTTTCGTTTGACTCAGTCCGGCTATATCTATATATATAAAAGAAAGTGGTGTTAGTTACACTATTTATAACTCAAGAACGGATGAACCGATTTGGATGAAAATGGGTGGAGAGGTAGCTTAGAACCAGGAAACGGACATAGGATACTTTTTATCCAGTTCGACCGCGATTGTGAAAACAAAGGGATTCCACGCAGACGAAGTCGCGGGGGGCAACTAGTATACAATACAACTGTAGCACGCGAGTGTGTAAGCATGTTTTCTATAGTTTGCTCGGGCACCTTACAACTTGTACGGCAAGCAAGTGCAACAGAACCATTGCGTGCACGGTGCGACGCATTGATTTTGCAAGTACCTATATGAGATCGAGCTCTTCACCACGCCTAGCCTAAGAGCTTGCAATCCACATGCCTGCGCTTTTAGACTCGACCTCTAACCTATTACGCAACGAAGCTTTAAGATCCACAGATTAACACTTGAGTTAACAATGATAAAGGTTCAGATATTACTTTGTTAGGTCCTCGGTAGTTGTGCAATCTAAATTGTATGTTAACATGCATTTGATTGCAGTAAAAGCGCATTTGGATAGATGTGTGAAGTCAATAGACTGGTTAAGAATATAGCGTAGGAATAGTAGGAGTATATCTATGAATACTTTAAGGTAAGTTTGTGAGAATCTGCATTTGTGAGAAATTAAACAATATTTTTAATCCTGTCTCATGCAATTTTTATTCGTAGCTGAGAGTCTTATTAAAAACTTCATTTTATAAAAAAAAACGGCTTATACTAAGTTTACGTAGGTAATATATACATATACTAAGTTTACGTAGGTAATTAATTCGTAAAATATAAACATTCTATGAATGACTCGAGCAGTTCATTAAAAAACATGCGTTACCTTTATCAGCAATACTCATACTGACAGAAACACAGTGCGGTGCGTGAACTCGAAATAAACGGGCTAGATTGCCTACTACAAAATACCTTATACCTAGGTAATGTAGAGTACATTACCCAGGTATAAGGTACCATGTGTTTCTTACTGCACGCCATGCAACTTGCCGGAAAAAATGCCATTGTGTGCCGCAGTGCAGTAGGTCGCCTCGCGCGTGTAGGCGGCCACAAAAACGAAAGGCTGTTACTCCAAAATGTGCCACTGCTCGAATTATTTTTGTAGATTTATACAAAAGTATTCAATATGTAATTTTGTGCATTTGAATACTGGTAAATGAGACTGTACCAAGTTACCTTATTTTTCTTGCTTTTTGCCTTTTGATCTTACTGATTCGAAGATCTTCTCCTATCTATAAGCTGTCCTATTAAATGCCCATAGGTAAAGCACATGTTACAGAGTCATAGCTCATCAGTGGTTTTGTAATGGATTTTACTATCTAGTTGTTAAAAGTCCATGCTACCTATTCAGTAAAGCCTTTTACTAAAGCAGTTGGTTCCGAATGGTAAAATTTATCAAACTATAGGCTAACATCAGAACAGTTCCTACGAGCTATGTTCATCATGGTTTATGATTTCATGTGTGAAAAGATGGGACGAATCCACATCACATCTCCGTTCTATGTTTTCTGCACAAAGTTGAAGTAACTCCCAAGGGCTCTACTCGTACGTTCCTCTGTTGCATGCTGCCAGGCGTGATGCCCTTCACGTTAGCATAAAAAAACTGTAAGGTTTTTTGATAACTTGGCGTTTTCGTGTCCCTTTTTAAAAGCTATGCTGTGATTCCAACCTCTCTAAATGCCTTACTTTTGTGAGGATGTTTCAGAGTTACTACCTCTCTCCGTTGTGTCCGAGAACTCTTTGATCTGGGGCTGAGTCAACCAAACTATCGATGGGCTTAGCTCCTGTGATGTTCCAGTGCTTCTTCCTCAAACCATTGTGCGATTTGTTTTACAGGAACAAATACAGTATGTTACTTTGTTATGATTATTATATGGCCAAAAGTATGTCCTTGACTGAAATTCTAAACGACAGATAAAAGATATCATACCCGTTATTTGTACAAAAACAGCGCTTATTCTGTTACACTCCATTGCCTTAATGAGTCGGTAAGTTCCATCTTATACTTGAAGCATTCTCGCTAACAAGCGTTCGTCTTAAGTTCTTGTGCGTCGGATCGAAAGGCAAGGAAGCTTTGTTCCAATAGAAAGAGAGCAATATCGCTAGAATTTTGTCAACAAAATGTAAAATATTAATTCCCCGTAAGGGCAGCAAATTCGTATCTATATATACACCAAAGGACATCGTTGAACCATTAAATAACCTGACAGAAGACGTTTCAAATTTTTAAACCCTCCCTACCATTGAAGCTTTCTAATTAACTACCAAACAAACATATGTAGGTAGGTACTGTTAGCTTTTGAAGATATTCATGAACTAGGTACTACTACTGCTAGATAGTTAGCAGAATTCATCACGACTCTGACTCACAAACAATATGTGTCAACTTAAGCAAACACAAATACAATAACCCACAGTCCACATCAGCTATCAGTGATGCCAAAAGCCGTTACACATTATAACTAAGGTCGATGACCCCCGATCTTTCGATTGGGAGGACAGATGATGGATGTGTCACCACACCACGCGATTGTCAGAACAATGACACTGTTGTTCAGCTTACGAGGCTGTAACGGCACCGAAAATGGAACAACAGAACGGGATCAAGACATCGGCAGGACCCGATACCGTTAGTGTAATGCTTCCTTGTTACGGTTAACTGAATAACATGAGAATGCAGTTATGTAGTTACAAAAGATGTTAGGTTAGGCTAGAGGAGTTGAAAAGACAACACTTAAAAAATTCTTTTCAGCTCCTGTCATCGGGGAGGAATCGAACACCGACCTTTGGAAGTCCGGTCCAATGCTCTGACCACTGAGCTACCGAGAACCTTAATGGAGATCGATCCCCGATGATCGGAGCCGAAAAGATTTTTTTAAGTGTTGTCTATTCGAAATTAAAAAAAAGCGTTGTAAACGCGAAAACTACTTAACAAATAGAGGAGTTGAGTCAAAATGATCCATCAAGGAGCCTGATAGATAATGATAATGATTCAAACATTCGGATATTACGTGAACAACTTTGAAATGTGTGTATTTGGTAAGGGTTCATCTATATGATGAAACAATTTCTATTATTGGAATAATTATTATCTACGGAATGTATACCATAGATCTTTTTGTTTTTGAGTTCACGATACTTAGGAGGAGTCATAATCGGGGTTACTGCGTGATCTTTTAAAACGATATAATGTCTATTATACCAAAATCTAACTTCATACAGAGGATTAAGAAAGATAGGTTATCAAAATGCATTCACATGAATGCACGAGACTAATGACTATGATTTTTCTTGGCATACCGAAAGGATAGATATGCCCAAAGCCTGTTCTAGTCTCTTGTTTTTCAAACCAATTATCAAATTTTGGCTTGGTCATCATTAAACGTAAGTAAACGAAACTACTTGCTCCACAAAGTCTAATTATATGTCACGAAACGTCAAAGTAAAGCAAGTCTTTATTAAGGATTAAAATGATTTGAATTTGGAACGTTTAAATTTGTATGAAATCTTCAAGCATATAACCATTGCAAAGAGTTTTTATTCATAAATCGAACTATTTCGAATTAGCGTCCATAAATAGACAATTTTAAAATGGAAAAAGCGCAACTCAAAAAAAAAGGTTTCAAATACTTTAAATAAACTATTACATTTTTAAAAAAAGTGATAGTGTTTCACTTCAGAGATAATTAAATTTAGATGCTTTAGAATTATTAATAATCTACAAACGGAAAAATCAGAAGGTAAACTAAAAGCTTAAGATGCTTTTAAACAATAGAGAACTACTTACAAAAAAAGCAAAGGTCCTGTTAGCATTGCCTCGCTCACGGTGTGAAAAGTAGAGTGTTCACCTCTGGAGTAAAGGACCTCGCTTCGCTCAGGAGCCAACATGGGGTCCCTAGCTACGCTCAGGATCCAACGTCCGTAACTTATGAGTCATAATAAGTTATGACAGTCCTTTACGCCCTTAGTGCATATTCTACTATTATTGTTACCGCAAAGTAAATGATTTAATTTTTGTCTTGTTTTCATACGTTCAGTGAGACTGAATAAAATAAATTTGTAAATAACTTTACAGTTAACAATGGCCGGTTATTGATAACTTTCGCAAATGTTTTCGGGTATTGTCACTGATTCATGAGACCCAGTTTTAGTTATTGTTTACTGTTAATCTCAATACACATATAATTAAAGAAAACCAAAAACAGCGTTGCTTTTGAAAGAAATAATGGCAGTCCCAATTAGGCAGTGTTTAACCTAGATTTCCTTTCAATGAAGTAAATGGTGCGTTATTTCCAAAAATATTTTGTAAGCATAACAGAGATACCGTTTCGCTATTAGTATGGAATTAAGTAGAAATGAAAACGTGAACACAGCGTCATCCAAATTAAGTCATAATCTGTGTATGTGGATTTTTACATCAAAAAGGTTATATTTTACATAGTGCCATTTATTACTCAGAAGTTGAGGTTCACTGGCAGAAAATGCTTTTAGCATTAAGTCCACCCTTTGTACTTTTATTGTGAAATAAAGTTTTAAATAAATAATAATATGGAGTTATAAAATATAGGTAATTCAGTAATCCTTGAAAGAGATGACAATCGCCGCATCACAGTTTTTCCTCGACTGTCAAGAACTGACGAACGGACGCGTCGACTAGACATTGTTCTCCGACAACACTCTAATTATTGACTAATTACGAACCAGCCATTAGGGGAATAGAATGTAACTACAATAATAAACACAGTACTACGTCACGTAATTTTCTACAGTGTGTATAAGTTTTAATAAAGCCGAGTGCAGATGAATGATTTAAACCGGATGTGGAAGGTAAGAAAAAAATAATCAGTAATTTTAAAAAAAATGTGATATTAAAATTACTACTTCCCGAGCAACGTATCAAGGATGATACAAACTTCACGTCAAAAAGTTTAGTTTAGTTTAAAGAATGTGAACTTGTTTTATTTATCGATCGACGACAGCTTGGTGCAGTGGTCCACAGGTCGGACTTCAAAACCAAGGGTCGCGGGTTCGATCTCCGCACAGTACAAGCATAAGTGTGCATGAACATGTGTGTTTGTACTGGTTTTCTATGTATAATATGTATTTATTTACAAAAAAAAGTATTTAAGTATGTTTATTTATTGTCTAGTACCCATAACACAAGCCTCATAGCTTAATTTGGGACTAGAGAATTGGTGTGATTGTTGTGAAATATTTAAAATATATATTTATGTATTTAATTTAGTTTTTCTGGAGTTAATTGGCAACAATTGTTCGTCTTATATTCAGACAAGCTTTCAACACTGTTTTATTTATTTGTGGTAAGAAATGTTGTAAGGCTGCTGTAACTTAGGCATGGGTACTTGATTTTGTTTTGTTGTTATTGTCAGTGTTAAGGTAATCACTACTCAATTAAGATTTTAATCGTTTACATTTCAAAGGGCTGTGTAGAATCGCAGTATTCGAGATAATATTTTATATTATGTAAGTACATAGAATAATACATTCATTAGTGCGTGCTATTAAAAACATATAAAGACAAATTTTACAATGACTAGGTATGTTTTTGCGCAATTGAATAGGGTAAACCTTTTTTATATTGAATAAAAGATCTGTTACACCGTAAGATGTGATAATTAATAAATGACGTGATGACGTCACTTTAGTAAAAAATTTTATGTATCCATGCTAATATTATAAATGAGAAAGTAACTCTGTCCGTCTAAACTACTGAACCGATTTGCATGAAATTTGGTATGGAGATATTTTGACACTCGAGAAAGGACATAAGCTACTTTTTACCACGGGAAAATGACACATTCTCATGGGAAAATTCAAGTCGGCCGATCGCTTTTACGCCTAAACTACTAAACAGATTTAAATGAAATTCGGTAAGAAGATAGTTTGAGTCTTTAGAAAGGACATGAGTTACTTTTGCCCGCGGGAAAAAAATGCATTCCCACGGGAAAAAATACTTCCCGAGGATTCTGATCGCTTTCACTCCTAAATTACCAAAGATTTGAATTATATTTGGATAAAATTGGTATTTCGGGAAAACAGCATTCCTAAAAATTCGCAAAAATTCTACCTAATGCGGACGAAGTCGCGGGTAAAAGCTAGCTATTTTTATCTCACACCATGAAATGGGTGCTTCTTAGTCTTACCTATCTCCATGTTGGTAAATGTAAGCATTAAGCTTTAATATAAATTAGTTTAAGGGTACACAACCCCAAAATTCACATGGGATTATTAAGATAAGCCGTGCATTGTTTTGAGAGATACACATAGATCGCTCCCTATCTACTTAACTTATTATGTAAACATTTTAACAGTAGGGAAACTCGCTGAATGAAGCCTTAGTAGGTCCGTTACATTTTATTAAGACAAATAACCAAAAGTACGTTAAAAGAAAACTAAAGTAAGTTTATCTTTGTTGTAACATTAGACCTTAAGACGTGAATATACATGATCTATGTGAACCAAAATAAAATTTTTACTTAATATTATTTCGAGCTTATTGTAAAAATATTACATTTTTAATTCAGTACGTAAAACGTTGTTGTCAAGGCTGAAAATTGTTTAAGATGAAATGCAAGTAGGTATTTAAGTGTAAAAAAGTCTATTTACGCCATTAAGGATCATTGTTCGTCAGTGGTCATACGTGTCGGAGACTTCCTACTACGCGACACAGTGCAAACTCTATCAGTAGTAACTAGAACGGACCATTCATGAGCAAAAGAAGTATATTTCTGCGGTAACATATCATGCACCCAGATAAAGATAAAGATATTTATTTGCTTAGAATAAGTAATACAGGTTCTCATTACATTATTCATGAATGTACTCTATTCTGTTAAAGTACATTAACATGCAAAAATAGAGAGATGCAGAGGAGATAGTAAACGTCACTCTCCAAAGAGTCGGGAAGTTCCTGGATTCAACAGGGCTAAGCAGTGAACTATAAACACAAAGGGCTGCTACAATAAATCAACAGTTGATCGAGGTGGCAATATAAGCCAAAAAACAATATAAATAACTAAAACTTTGTTTTAATAAACATCGCATATCTCGCAGTGCTTCCAGAAAAATATGAGTTGCTACTTGACCGCTTAGTGAATGAATAAATTAACAAATAAATTCACACGTCCATTTATATTATTAATTAAATAGAAAAGCTATTAACTAAAAATTTGAACAATGATTGCATATACATAGGTATGTTCGTATATATATGTATAAACCTGCGTAGGTACACAAGTAGGTACTAACTCTTTTATTTCTGCTTAGCCCAAAGTTATGTCTAGTAGTAAGGTTTTGTTGTGCGATGGTCTTAATTAAATAAATAATGAGTACCTCCTGGCCTCAGTGACTACAATCTGATATACCTAAAGGAAACTAGAAGTCCTTAGTTACTGGTGTATAGAAGACAAAAACACTAAATGTATGAAGCTGAAAAAGAGAATTATGTGAATGAAGTGAATGTCCACTAAATAAGTGTAGTGGAAATTAATAAATTAATAAGTTTAGTGGAAATTTAAAGCAAAATAACTCTCTTTTTCAGCTTTAGTCATGGATTTCCGCATAGTAACGCCTGATTCCATCAACTACCGACTTTTGTCGCATTCGGGTAAAAACATTGCGCGGTGTGGTGTGGATCGGGCTTGCTGAGCCTGTTTCTATTATGGTAGTTAAAATAATAGATGCTTCTCACACCGCCACTTATCTAGCAAGACATGCCTGCGGCTTCTCTAATCAGTTGATGTTAATTAAACTCGATGAAAATGTGTTGGTTGTATAGGATTCGTATATACTTTGATGGTCTGCCTAACCTCATTTCCATAGATAAAGTCCTAAAGTAAAAAGTACCTACGAGTTGTACGCTAAACCATGTCACGTGCATTTTGAGTATTTACGATACCAGAAGTTCAAAGAATTTTTTTTTTAAAATAATATGCATTATAAAAGAAAGAAAGAAACTAAACTTCTAAACCCACACGGCATAGTCATAATTCATTCACAGTCATAGCGTCAATAAACTAAATAATTAAAAAAAAAATAAGTAGGACCTAACTACTCTCTTTTATGTTGGTTGGTTGGTTTGTACATTTCTTGTGCAATAAAGTTTTATATAAAATAAATAAATTTAAATGTTATTAATCGGACATAATTCCTTCGTATCCACACCGTCGATAAATAATCTAAATGAAAAATTGAAGAATTAAGTAGGACCTAACTACTCCTTTTTAAGTTGGTTAAATTTTTTAATTACTGCTCTTTAAATCTATTTATAACATGTTTCACATTTCGTATCGTCATTGTGTTAGTTCATTTTAAAAGAGATAAGCTTGCGTTTATGAGTAACCAGGGTCAGAGGTCTTTCAATATTTACCATGTAAAGTTGAGTAGTAGAATTTTTAGACGCTTTGTATCCATGTTTTAAGGCAGAAAAAAGCTGCTGAAATGTCATTTAATTCTTCAACACATCTTATCTCATCAACCCATCTATAAACGTCCCACTGCTGGGCACAGGCCTCACCTCAACTATGAGGTGGTCCGAGTCATACTCAACCACGGAGGCTCAGTGCAGATTGGTGGAGGGGTGTTTGTAAGGTAAGTGACCAACCTTACTGTCAGACGTTATATTAAGCCGCCTGAGGACCTCTGACTAGGCTCAACGATCTATAGATATCAACCGGGACCAACAGCTTAACGTGCCTTCCGAAGCACGGAGATGCTTGTAAATAGACGTCACTTAAATGGTCAGAATGGACACCCATCCCAAACATGACTACGCCTTAGGTTGCTTAACTTTTGGTACCTACCACTAATTTAATTTAATGTGATTTCTTACAAGGGGAATTAAATACCGAGCAAACCTGATCATACAGGTTCTTCTCCACCTTTTTACAAGATACCTTCAGACCTACATACCCTTCCTATGTGCTTTTTAAATTCAAGTAGGTGTTCCGGAATTATCAATTTACTTTCGATTTTCCTGCTGTTATTTGCGTAAGTAATTGTTCCAGTAAGAAATTGTATTTAAATTGGTAATGCTTTAAGAATTTTTATTTACTTATTAATTTTTTTTACCGTGTTCTTTAATTAACAAATTAATGTAGGTATGCACTACGCACTTTATTTTATAAACTAGATTCCGATGATACGATGATTATAAAACGTTGATTCGTATTTCTTGGCTAAGCCTTTAAGAAAAGAAATGAAAGAAGTTCCAGAGAGATTCTTAAAATGTTCTAGAGAATTATAAAACTTGATACGACGTGTAAAATATGTAATTAATTAAAAAAAATACAGTTAATTTTTTTGGAAATATGCGGGTATTCGGATAAAAACTTACCTTGTACTTCATTTTGGTGGCTCAAGTTCGCAAACAAAAACACTGGCTCACAACTATTTCAAGCTTAAAATTCTACAAAAGTTCAGCAATTTAAAAAAAAATTGACACTCGTAAACCAATAAATAGTTTTCCCGCGTTACCGGCAATTTCACGCATGCGCTCGGTGCGGCCGCGCGGTTATGCCTGAGCTTCGGCCGGCGCCAGTGTTGCCAACGGAAATTTTGAGGCGGCCGTGTATGTTAGAGAAAAAAGCCGTGTTTATAAGGAAAAGCTTCGACTGTCGGCCGTGTCATTTGCCAATCTTATCAAATTGTTTGGAAAAAAATTGTTCATTTTTGTGGAGAAAATAAAATGACTGTTATATCCATTGTCCACTGAATACTCACATTTTATCTATGAGGAGCGCATTACAAAGAACGTGAAAATTACTCAGTGAACAATTTGACAACAGTCTGTCTCTTTTAGAACAGAAATCACAGACAAGGATACATAAATATATATTCTTTTATTCTCTACTGGGGTGAATGAATCCCCAGTGATTTTCGCTTTTTGGAACGCACTCTAATTTCCCTAGTGCTGCGCACGCAAAATTTAATTTCCTTACTTGCCATGAGATTCTAGTAGACCTATACCTACTCTAAAAGTAAACGCTCAATAAATTAATTGATATACTGTACGATCAATTAATTAATTACTGTAGAACTTGCGAAAAGCCGTAGATTCTGCTACGGCCTTAGGGTGATGGCCGTAGCCCGTAGATTTAGTGATTTTCTGCCTTGAAAGCCGTAGAACACGGTAATTGCCGTAGCATTGGCAACACTGGCCGGCGCAGCTGTTTTGCTTCCCCGCCATCGCTGCAACCAGCGGACCACAGACTAAACAGCTTCCGACACCGCAAGGTGAAGGCAAAAGGTGACAACTGACAAGATGTAATGCCGAAATCGATCCACTTCAGTACGCGGTGAAACTAAACATTACAAATTGTTTGCTAATAAGTTTCAGGCCTTTGATCAAGGTATAATAAGCGTTTGATCACAACACGACTTATTTCAATTTTGATAATTAGGCATGCTAATTTATTGCAACACCTTGACAAACAAGTTAAGGAAAAGTGTTGGTGTATGTCTAATACTTATTTATTGTGTTTTAACATTAAACCCTACTGGGTGTACCTACTTAATCTTGTAGTACTATTTTAAGTTATGTACCACTACTATGTACTCGTATAATGCAAATCTATAATATAAATATGAATCGCAAAATGTGTTGGTAAGCGTATAACTCAAGAACGCCTGAACCAATTTGTCCAATTCTTTTTTTATGATATTCCTTAAAGTACTGGAATGGTTCTTACGTTGAGAAAACAATAACGGGCTGAACAATGTCTGCGGGGTCCGCTAGTAAATGAATAATTATAATTAAAGTGTTTAGTTTATTAGCTACGAGCATTACGAAAAGTGTGCTACAAAATCGACTCGTCTACGCACGTAGACACGTAGTATTGTGTGTATGTATAATGCAATATGTGTAATGTAATGCGATGTGTTACAAGTTATTAACTATTAGGGACAGGGCAGGCAGCTTTAAACACTTTCAGATTCTTAAGTTCTTAAACTTATATCTGTAAGTATTTTATTGGTTGACTCAAAATTACACGTGTAACTTCCGATCCCTTAGCAGTTCGAAGCTTTCTGATTATACTTGTCTATTCCTGTCAGTCATCCAAACATTAACTCTAGGGTGACTGACTGTCAATGTTATCTCTCAACGCACAGCCCCAATCACTGGACGGATCGGACTGAAATTTGGCATGCATGTAGATTTTATGACTTAGGCTATGATGTTATGACGTATGATGTATCCGCAAAGAAAATATAAAATAGGGGTTGCAAATTTCTTTGAAACTTGGTGGCAAAAAACTAAAGTCCTCGTCGACGAAGTCGCGGGCGGCTGCCAGTTGTGAAATAAAGCTGAAATAAATAAAAACAGACGCATGCATTACTAACATCGTTTTCATAAGAGTAGAATTGCAGAACATATTTTCAACTAATTGGTTGGCTAGCAAAAAATGTTAGTTGTGATTTTTATGGACCCCCTCCCAAGGAGTCTATATAATCACTACGTTAACCATCCGCGGCGGGTGAGGACGACTGGATCGTTTAGACTTCATTAGACTATAAGACATGTTTTAAACAATTTTTGTTTTGTATTGTTACTCCTCAAGCAACCCCTCAACTGTTGGTATAAGGCGTTACTTTGCACAAAACCATTAATAAAGCTGGAAAATAAAATTATTTTGCCTTTAAAGAAATCGCAGGACTTACAGTACCTACGTTGTACCTCGTGTGTGCATAATTTTTGAGACGGAATAAAAGTTGCATAACTTTTTTTATAATTAACATACATTTTTAAAATTTTCAGTAAACAATTAGTAGATAATAATAAACAAAAAATAATTATTATTATTCAAAATGACCACCCTTGTTTTTAATACAGACCTTTAGACGGTTTGGCCAGTCATCAATGACGGCACGAATTTTTTCCAGCGGGATTCGCTTTGCTTCTCGGACAAGAGCTCGCTTCAGTCACTCCAAGTTTGGGTGGTACTTTCGGCAGGCCCTGAGCTCTAGCTCAGCCCATAAAGCATAATCCAGCGGGTTGAGGTCGGGGCTGGAACAGGGCCATTCGTTCGCCGCGATGAAGGCCGGCACATTTTGCCTCAACCACGCTTGGGTGGTTTTTGCTTTATGGGATGGCGCTGAGTCCTGTTGGAAAACCCAATCCTTGTTGTGAAACAAAGTAAGGGACAGGAGTTTCACAACAGGCTCTAAGATGTCAGTTTGATAGTTCTTGGCTTTCACCTTGACGCCTTGTTGACAGAAATGGAGCGGAGTGACACCTTATACGAAAATCCCTACCATACCATCACACTAGCCGGATGGAGACATTCCGTGCTGAAGCTGGGACTTCTTTGCTCCTACTTTTTACATACACTTTATTGTTTTGTCGGTTGAACTTTTCTTTGACAGTAAAGATTTTCTCATCGGTGAATAGTATTTTCCTCGCATCGTGTCTCTTAAGCAGTATTGGACAACGTTCGCGTCGCAATTTACGAAGGCGATCGTTTAAAAAATGAACTTTTCTACGGCTATACCTTAAGATCATATTTCAGTATTCTGTTGACTGAAACGCGCGAAATATTAGTCTGCAGAGCTAGTTTTTACTGAGTTCGACATGGATTTCGGAGAATTCGCTCTCGGATGATTTTGATGTTCGCAAGCGTCCTTACAGAGCGCGGTCGACCACTCCTTTGGCGATCTCCTTTGAAGAACTTGTCTCCTTGTATCGTTTAATAGTGTAATACACGAAGTTACGGCTCACACCAAAAGTTTTCACCTCACGGAAAATCTCCATTGGTTTTTGAAGTGAAAACTTCTTTAGCGGCGTTGAGCACTTTTGTGGCATGGGTAGAAACTGTGAAACTCGCGTCAGGTCACGTGATGCTGATCGAAAAACCGTAAGACGGTTCAAATAAATCAAAAATGCACAACGTTAATAATCAAGTTTTCACTTCTGCCGGCACTCCCGGAGTGCAACCCGTGTTTTTTTTCCTGCCTTAAATAGCGAAATTACGGTCGCACGCAATTCTTTTGTTCTCTCCATCACGAGAATTGAAAATTGAAAGAAATGAATTTGAAAATCAAAGGAATTAAAAGGTAACATTCGAAATTCAAAATTAGAAAAAGAAATAAATAGCAGCCAGTAATTTTTTATTTATTTTATTTAGCACAAAGTTTGTCTCAAAACTTATGAACACACGAGGTAAGTCCTGCGATTTGAATAGATTGTGTTTGGGTATATACTTGCGCTGTTGTCTGTTGTTGTTTAGCGGAAAAGCGAAAAATTTTCTTTTCCAGCCATAACCCGTTCGTTTTATTCAAGTCGAATCAGGCGATATAAATAGCAAAACTATTTCAAATTGAATTTATTTTAAGAGGAATTTAAAAAAAATACTGTCTTCCGTTACGAGGCTTAGCAAATGTAACGCCATCATTTAAACAACTTTCAGACCAGCAGCTAGCACTAAAAATGAAATACAGATCCACAAACTAGGGCCAAGACGTGACGAAATAACGAAAATGAGTGAATCTATAAAACCTACTTAAAAAAAGAAAAATCCTAAAAGCAGCTACACACGGTGGGCGAACATTTGGCCAAAAATCATATCTGCCATCGAGTGGACCTAGGAAAGAAGGTTGGCATAAATGTTGATTGGTGCTTTTTTCAATTGGCCAATAGCATTCTAGGCCGGCGCCACACTTTGACAGCACAACTCTTCCCAACGTTAGCTTTGGCTCATCTATCAGTTCATTGCTAGCAGGGCCATTGTGAGGATGTGCAATACTCTCCATCCGTAAAACTCGTAACTAAATAAAGACATGCTTGTTGCTCAATTTTTAGCTTTATTATTTAAAAGGAAGCTCTAGAGCGCATTTTATAAAAAATAATACGGCACGCTTCAAAAAGCTCACAAACATAATTTAATCAAAATTTTAAGTGGTGGTAGTGTTAAAATGCAACGCGAAAGTTTAAAATCATATACAATATTCATTTGCCGTAAGCACTTGTTGGTAGTGTAAAAAGACTAAGTACATGGCCAACGTGTGGACAGCGAACGGCCAACGCGGAATCCTTTGAAGATCCGACTTGGGTCAACGTTGGCCTGAAGCCCGAAATCCACATCCAAGTAGCGAGTTGGCGAGTAGCATTGGGGCCAAATGTTCACCCAACGAGTGGATTCGGGGTTTAGTTTTCGGCCGTTGGCGTGATTGTGTGGACCCGGAGTAAGAAGCCTCATCTGACCCGATCTAAACGTTGGCCCAACTGATGAAATAAAACAATATTTAGACTCTGAACTATAGAAATGAAATTTATTTAGACTGAATTTTACACATTAACACAACGCACGGAATTTTACAAAGTAGAAGAGACGTAGTTCCATTATCGCCGCGTGAGGTCGCTAGGAGCTGACAAGTCTTCGTTTCGCTTCTCAACACCAACCATTGACCAGACAACTAAGGCCATTTATTGGCATTACAATGAAGTACAAATTAACGTTGTGGTCAACGCTTTTTTAAGACATTTCATTGGTTGATAAGGTTTTTCGGTCAACTGTTCGCGCAATGTGTGGGTTCGGGCATACTCTCAGGACCAACGTTGGCGCCAACATGTGGGCCTTGGCTAATAAATCCATCCTACCCATGGCTAAATATACCCACACGTTGGCTGAACAGTTAGCTCCAAACTACTCGCCCAATGTGTTGATGTGGGTCCAAAGCCCGAGCGTTGACTGTTCGCCCACTCGTGTCGATATCTTCAAAGGATTCCGCGTTGGCCGTTCGCGTTCCGTCTACCACACGTTGGCGATGTGCTTAGTCTTTTCACAGCACCCACCGAGTGCGTACGTCAAATGAATTTTGTTATATTCAATAGAATAATTACCCGCATAAAAATAAATATTGAAGTGAAAACTTCTTTAGCGGCGTTGAGCACTTTTGTGGCATGGGTAGAAACTGTGAAACTCGCGTCAGGTCACGTGATGCTGATCGAAAAACCGTAAGACGGTCGTTAAGTTTTCACTTCTGCCGGCACTCCCGGAGTGCAACCCGTGGATTTTTTTTTGATTTCTAAATTATTATAGAGGACATGCATCATTTATAAATAAAGAAATAAGCATGATAGGATATTTCGCACATGAGCTTTCTATTTATTAATACAAAAGAAAAATGAGTCACATGCTCTTTTGAGTTTATAACTTCTAATTTTCGCATGGAAAGTACCTACATATCGTACATCCTCATGGTGGCTCGATGGCATTAAACTAGCTCGTGAGCCAGTGTTGAGTTGACGCTACATGAACAAAACGGGCCAACGTTGGGATGATTTGTTCGGCCAATGTGTGGCGCCAGCCTTGAAATGTGATAGAAAAAAAAGTATAAACAAAATGGCCGATTTATTGTCAAATAACTTGTCAAATCGGCGTGTGTGCAGTGCTATTTGTTTTGTGAATTTTGTAAATTAACTAAGCATCTAATGTCTGTACGAAATAATATCATATCTTAAATATGTCACGTGATCCTAGAAAACCGTATGGGATGGGGCCTAGAGACAGAGATAGGGATCGCGACCGGTGGTTGCCTTCCTCGTATAGGCGTCATTCCCCATCTCGAAAACGAAGCCGCAGCAGAAGCCCTCCGAGGAGGGACTTAGACGGTAGGCGGCCTCGCTCGCCTCGCAGGAATGACAAGGATGTGCTGGACGAGAACATATTGAGTGAGATATCTAAACTACCGGAGCCCAGCGAGCTTTGGGAACCGACGCAGCAGAACCAGGAAGGAAATTTCGGCAACGCTGCGGCGCCGCCACCCCCTTCTTTTCGCGCCGAGGTAAACAAATTAACATTTCGCTTACACATTAGGTTTTTTTAGGCTGACATAACCAAAAATATGTTTATCCTCCATAGCCCGGGAACCCTAACTATTCTAGTTACCAGTCGTCGTACTCCGGCATCTATGACGACTTTCCGACTGCTCCGTCGACCCAGCAAATCCCGCCAGAGATCGCATCATGGAATCAGATGTCTCTCCCACCGCCACCCCCTCCATATGTCAATATTGAAGACCAGATCAAGAAAGAAGGTAAGTTTTTTGTTTGTGGTGTATTCAATTACAGTCAAAATATTTTTCCTGATCTCAGGGTTTTTTTTATTCATTTACAAAATTAAAATAAGGTATCTATTTTCTGTCCCATTCCTTAGCAATACATATCGCATGGTAGGACAAAAATATAGTTTTGTTCAAAATATAATGCACAGGTGCCCTCTTGTTTGCTTTTATCTACTGTGATGGTAAATTTAAATATTTGACATAAGTGTGTTTATTACTTTTTATGTTGTAACATTTTTTTGTAAACAAACAGTATTTTAATTCATTTATTTTCTATATTTTGCACACAAATGTGATAAGATGTGATTTAACCAATATTATGGGCATATTTTTTTATGAAACAAGGTAATATTGCATGTGTGTTTTTTGTACATATTGAAATATCTACAATATGTACTAAAAACATAAAATAACTAAAACAAAATGTCATAAGCATTATTTACTCCACCAGAAGTAAGTGTCTTAGGGTATGACAATGATTTATGATACTATGTGATTACTATTTTTAGCAAAGCAATTAGCATTTTGCATACCTGAGCCATGCACAATCTGGTAATTGGCTTCTGATTGCAGTGGTATAGATTTTTGTACAGGTGCAACCTTTAAAATGCTTCATTATACTGTGAGTTAACTATCAGCTGAACTCCTGAATATGAGAGCTGCAGACTGTCATGATTTATCATGATATAGCAACTGCAGAATATAGTGTTAAGAACATGCCTGTCAGCTAGTATTACATTTGCTGCTAAAATGAGTGAAACGCCACCATTTCTATTAAGTTAACACTAGTGTAAGTTCCATTTGCTTCTATTAAATTTGATTTGCCAATAAGATTAGGGGAAAAGCTCACTTGGTTTTCCATTCTTCAGCCGCTATAGAGTCAGAGATGCGTCACCAGAAAGCAGCTCTTTCAAAGCAAAGAGAAGACTACATAAAGAAGGCAGGAATACTGAAAAAAGAACTGGACACACTGAAAGATCAGCGTAACGAGCTGCGTGGTGATACGAAACGATCACCCAGCCCGGACACCAAGAGGTTTTTAAAAGAAAACACCAAGTTACAGGTTTGATTTTGCTATGCATATGATATAATTATTATTTATTTTAAGAAATCAGTTCTCACTGTATATTTGGTTAATAACAGCTCTTGTCAAATTCTTAGTTGTGTAGCGTGTAATGATTGCTTGAGATATAAAGCTTGTACACAACTGAGAGTTTGGTTGGTCATATGTACCCAGTATTATGCCCCGCTGTTTGCCTAGTTGGAGATCCAGAATAAACTGAAGACCATCAATAACGTGGTGGACATGCTGAATGGCATCATAGGCGAGGAGGCGCAGGATGTGGCGCAGGAGTCCGACGACTCTGACCGGGCCTCCAAGAGGAAGTCCAGGTGCGTCCCATATGTTTTCTACCTTGATATAATCTTGCACATTTATATTCTCCTACTTTCTCCTTTATTACTCTTATTGAATTACTTATTGAAATACTTAGGTGAGAATGGAATACGTTGGAGTTGTTTCTTTACCCATAAACAGGAATGTACGCGTTTTATTTGAAGGAACGAGCTTTGCTTTCAACCCATATACCTACAGCATTCGTGATTTGGACACCAGACAGGAGGACCTCTGGAAAAAGTTTTCTTTGCTCTATGTCTAAGATTTAAAATGCTTCTTTTCTGTTGCTATTTAGAATATGTGAAATACTTATTGCATTTTAATTATTTATTTTTAAGCATTTCATTCATATAATACTGTACAAATATGTGAGATGGGTTAAATTAAATTTACAATATACTTATCTACAATATACTTACACATTGTGTAAATTTTTCTTGATCATTAAACCTGTTCAAATAAATCTGGCCTTTTTATTTGTACCTGTGTTTCTGCGTTACAGTGTTAAAAAATAGTTTACCGGAAGTGAAGACCGCGCAAATGCATTATTCTACAACACTCAAGTCAAGAATCACGCCGCTGAAGTCTGAATTGCGATCAAATATTTATAATCAAATTGAAGATTAAAAAATTGACCCATAATATTGTCCTTTTTGACAACTTGTGGTAAACTTTTCTTACAAATATAATACGTTTAAGCTTGAGGGAATGAGCAATCGGCGTATTTTCAACGCGGTCTTAGCGAGTGAGTGCCGAAAGCGCTTTCACTGCAGTTATTCATGTACTCACAATTTTCAATCGCTTTTTGAATAGCGTATGCAGAGTGTTATGTGCGTCGTCTACTGCGCTTTCGAAATACGTCATGTGCTCAGGCTTCAAAGTGTTTATTTACATAGACACGCGGGTGCGGTGGCGGGCGCGGTGGCGAAATATCGAACATAAGGAGTGATTCATTTACACATACGAAACGCACGAGCGGTCTAAGTAGCGTCCGCGCCCGCGCGTTCCTGTCACAAGCACTAAATCTTTCATAACCCCTTGCTCGCTCACTAGACTTTTCAAATACGATATTTTAATTACTATTACTTATATTTTAATTATTATACGATATTTTAATTATTACAATTATTGTAAATCAAATTTGAAAAGAGGCAATGACAATTATAATAGGAGTTTTATGCGCCGCTTCTTCTCAGCAATGGCCCAAATTGTCCCGAAGCGGTGCCGCGGTGGTAGGGTTAATTTATATGTTGGGACGTGTAAAAGTGCTACTTGTTCGTCTACTTACGAATAATAAATTGATTTTATTTATTGATTTTATTGATATTTATCTCAGGTGAGGAGCTACCCCCCGATTTTTTTCATTGCAAACAAAAATCTATCCAGTGAGTACAATACAAGTGTGTACGCAGGTCGCCGTCGTCCAATAAGAAGGTGAACTATGTATACTACGACCCGGAGATGCACTGGTGCCGGGTGTGCAACGAGTTCCCGCCCACCGCTAAAGACTACTTGAACCACCTGCACTCGCAAGCGCATCACAAGTTAGTATTCTAGCCTTATGTTCCAGTTCTTTTTACCGAATTATCCTCATTGTAGTAAGCGGAATAAAAGTCAATCTCGTTAGAGACTCTTTGAATAATCAGGCCCTATCAAGATTTATTCCCACATAGTAGGGGATTATACTCGGAGGATTGCTCAGTGGAGTGACGATATGACTGATCGCGGTGGATGCCTATGCTCGGCAGTGGGCGTCGAACAGCTAATATGATGAGGAGATAATGAAAAGCAGCTCTGCCATTTAGCGAAGAGCAACATTATAATATCTGGGCCCAATAGTTATTTATTATTTTTGAACTTTTTTGACATGTCGATTTATTACCAAATTGGTGTGTCGCCACACTTTATCGTAAGAGCAAAATAAATATTTTCTGTGGTGTGCCTCAGGGTGTAATGTTAGGTTTTTCTATATGGTAGTTTATAATTTATGCCGTGTATGCAATTGTAGCGACCTCTGCCTTTCGCCATCACAAGCGCTTGCCGAACGGGGGCAAGCACGATAGCGAGCGCTGATATGGCTCCATAGGCTAGATGACGCTATAAGCCTAGTACCGCACATGAATTGCGGTATATAAGATTTAGATCCAGAATAATATAGATAGACAAATCAAGATGATGTCTATCGCACCTTGGTCCCCGACCATAACACCCGGTCGGTTGGAAGCGCTTTCCTTTAGCTTCCTAACTCTTAAATCAGTTGCGCCAAACAATTTTTCTAATTGCTCCTTTTTATCGTCAGGATGGCCGCAGCTCACATGGAGGCCCCGTGGCACTCGGTGACGGGCGTCAACGAGGGCTTCCCCAGCTACCCCGCCGCGCCTACCAAGCGTACTCCTATTAGAGGTAAATTATTTTTTACCGCCTCGTTGTTTAGAAGTCAATGTGCTGACCAGTAGCTAAGAAGTAGTGGGCTCATATCCCTGATTGTTACTGCATCTTAACTATCATACCATTAACGTATCATCATGACTTAGTTGATGGAATCAGGCGTTACTTTGCGGAAATCCATGACTAAAGCTGAAAAAGGGAATTATTTTTCTTTAAATTTCTACTAAACGACGCCAGCGCAGAAACCCAAATACAGCCAACTGTAACCATTTGAAAAAACTAGAGCTGAAAGTCGCAGGATTTACAATACAACTCACAATGTGACACAGAAGATGCACCTGAAAACACAAAACTGACACCAAAAAAAACACTCGACGGCTTCAAGACTTTCCACACCTGAAAAACAGGTTACTATAAACAATCGTAAGCCACGATGAGCCTATATTCTGAGCTTGTTCTACTATCATCATAATCAGGGTGCACTGCAGGAAATAGGCATCCACTGACGACCACTTTGGTGTAATGGTCAAGACGTTGACTATTAATCGAGAGATCGCGGGTTTGGTCGACGCACTGTACAAACATTTGTGTGCATAAACATGTCTGTTTGTTCTGGTCTGGATGTTAAATATATTTATTTAAGTTTATTTGTAATACCACTGCTGATTCTGATATCTGTAACACAAGTGCAGAAGCTACTTACCACAGAGTCAGATCAATGTATGTGTTGTTGTTGTATATTTATTTTTAGTACTAATTGCATAGTGAGTTGGGTTTGATTTTGATTGAAAAGGTGCAAATGTCGAGGTTTCTCTTGGCGGACTTCCTCTATCTGAAAACCGTCGAGCATAAATAAATATTCGGTATAAGTCATGTGAGGTTAAGAGTTATATCACAACAATTATGACAGCAGAGCAGTTTTTTCCCGGAAACTTGTGTTTCAAACAAACAAATGATATCTGTATATGAATCTATATGAATATCTGTAACACAAGTGCTTAAACTATTTACCACGGAGTCAGATTAATGCATGTGATGTTGTATATTTGTTTATATATTTATTATGTATTTTCAACACACTTGCTCATAAAGTGGTTGTAATTTAACTGCAATTAGACTAATAATGACACCTATAATCAAACTGTGACTTTTTCATTCAAAAGAGAAAACTTTAAAATCCCCATTTTGTACGTAGCAGAATAGGCGCAACCCATGAAGCAAAAACAAAGAGGAGTCGTAACAGTCAAATTTCTTTATGAAACGACGCGTGATATTTTGCGGGGTGCGGGGGTGTTCAGCTCTGCCCGTGGCTCCGCCCACTTCGCAATATTTAATCTATCGGCTAATAGCAAAACTACTAGTTTAGGTGTATGTTGATGTTACTACTAATTCAGCTATCTGACACTAGATGTCGATAGTCTTGAATATGATGGGACGTACTCAGAACTTTAAGCTTAAAAAAATGTAATATGTATTTTTTTTTCTCTTTATTATCATGTAAAAAACCGTTACATTACAAAACACTTAACTAACATACTTAGTATTAGGTCCTTACCTATGAAATTGGCGTTTTGTATGGGAGGAACAAAATGTCGAAATTTTTTTATATAGCATATTTATTTAATCAAAGTATGAGCCATTGTAATCTATGCACTTTTGCCATCTCATAGGTAGTTCATTGATCCCTTTACTAAAAAAACCATTCGAACGGGAATCAATAAAATCTTTGAAGGCGACTTGGACTGCCCCATCTGAGTTGAACTTTTTCCCTTGCAAGAAGTTATCCAAATTTCGAAAAAAATGGTAATCTGTTGGAGCAAGGTCCGGGGAGTACGGTGGATGCCTTAGAGATTCCAATTGAAGTTCTTCTAATTTGCTAGCCGTCTGTTGTGCAGTGTGTGGTCTAGCGTTGTCGTGAAGCAGCAGTGGCGTAGAGCGATTGACCAGCCTTGGTTGTTTAGCAACTAGCTTTTCCATCATGGTTTGCAATTGCTGACAATAGATATCTGCCGTAATCGTCTGGCCAGATTTGAGAAAACTGTAATGAACGACACCGGCGCTAGTCCACCAAACGCTTACAAGTAACTTTTTATTGGTCAATTTTCGCTTGGAGCAGGCTTTGGCTGGCTTGCCAGGGTCCAGCCATTGCGATGAGCGCTTCCGATTATCGTAGAGAATCCACTTTTCATCACAGGTAATGATTCGATTTAAAATCCCTTCGTTATTGTGCCGGTCAAGTAATGTAACGCAGCAGTTGACGCGCGTTTGCCGGTTTGCTTCACTCAATTCGTGAGGAACCCACCTTTCAAGTTTTTTAATCTTCCCAATTTGCTTCAAGTGGATTAAAACAGTTTTATCACTAACGCCAAAGCCTGCAGCTAACTCGGACGTGGTTTGCGATGGATCCGCTTCCACAATAGCCTTCAATTCTTCATTATCAACTTGGGTCTCCGGCCGTCCACGGGGCTTGTTTTGCAGGTCGAAATTTCCAGAACGAAAACGTTGGAACCAAAAACGCACTGTGTTTTCTTTTGCGACACAACCGCCATACACATCATTAACCCTTCGAGCCGTTTCCGCAGCACTGGTGCCACGGTGGAACTCGTACTCGTAAATAACGCGATATTTCAAATTTTCCATTTTGTAAATTGAGCGATGCAAACAGAAAAAAGATAAGTAAAAAAACAAATGAATGACGGTTTACGAAACACAACTACATGTGGAAATAGCTGTATAAATTTGAATTTCGAATTCCTAACCAAATAGGAAAAATTTGTGATCAAAGTGGCCAGTACGACAAAACGCCAATTTCATATGTAAGGACCTAATACAAGTGAACCACTTGGGTTTGTAATAATTATACTAAGGGTTACAAATAAAGTTAATAAATACATAAAAACAAGAATTGGACAAATAATATATGTAATCCGTTTGGTTAATAATTGAATTATTGCTAATTACAGGAAAGAAAACCAAGAAAGTTAAGCTTTAATTATATATTTTTAAAAGATAAATTATCTCGTAATTATCTTGATAGTTTATTTATTAGGCGAGGCACAATAAAATCAGAAGTTCGCTTACCGTAGTCATTATTTACGCGAGTCGAGCTGCACCTCAACTCACGCCAAGCTACCGATCGTGTGTATACAGGGTTGTTTGTTTGTGGCTGATTTTTACACGTCTTGAAGAACAGATTATTTAGCAAAATGAATTTAACTTGGATTTGAACAGGTTGATTACTTTACAATATTCAAAAAGGCCGGAATAGTCATCACTATATTGTTGCCTGATTCCTTTTGGTACTATATTCTTTAGTATTCTTACTTGAAGATCGTATATTTTATTTAAGTATGTATTATAGGTGCGTCCATAGCTGCATAAACCGTATTGGATGTACGGTTCCGCTAGAGAATTATACAGCATCATCCTCACCTTGTACGGGGTCCGGTTTTTAAGAATAATTATGTTTGCCAAAACCTATCTCAACTACACATATACATTATGATTGTACCAGTTAAATTTATTGTCAATCTGTAGACCTAAACATGTTTGGCAATCTACTATTTCTACGGGAGTACACATACAATTAAGCGAAACAGATGAGTGAAAGTATTTATGGTCATGAGCCAGAATGCCCTTTAAGGGAACGCTTTTAATATAAGGTGATTTAATCGGCAGTAAATTTGTTTTTGAAGCGTTGACAACTAGTCCTACATCGTGACACTACATCAAAAGAGCGTCAAAGTCCGATTGCAGCATAGCCCATGCTTCATTAGGGCCACTATGGGCAGCCACTAGGCAGGTGTCATCGGCAAACTGATAGCATTTACTATTTTTATTGTAATTGTTCATGTCGTTGACATATGAAAGAAAGTGTAGGGGCCCTAAGACCGATCCTTGGGCCTAAATAAGAGATGGTTTGGCATTTTGACCGAGTAAACTTAATTTTAAAATATTTAGAGTAGATTTAAAAATAATAGACAACATTTTATTCCAAACATAACTTTGTTTAAAAAAAACAATTACCAGTAAAAATAATAGTTTTGTTTAGTTGTTGTCGGTTAGTTGCCCGTTCGTTGTGTATTGTTGCAAAGTGCTTAAAACGAATATCAATATATTTTTCTGCAATCGATTTCATCAGAAGTACAATATGATTAGCTGTAGGTGATTGGTCAAACATATGATTGGCCGATTGTTTGAAACAATCTTGTCCAATAAGAGATTGTAATGTATACGATACAATGGTATGTTTACGAAAGTTAGGAGTATTCAAAGATTGCGATTTAACAGAACGAATACTGCATTCGGTCCGAATACATATTTTTATGACATCTCTAGATGGCAAAGTACGACCACCCTTATTTTTTGTATTTATCAAATCCAGGTCACTATCATAATAATTATCAGCATATAACTCTTTGCCTTCATTTACCTCATTTACCTACTTTTTCAAGCGCTTAACTTGCATTTGTAGTCTTCTGATTTTTAATCTAGCCCTTTTTTGTTTAGATCGAAGTTGTCCTATTTCTTGCTTTAGCTTCTTTTTTCTAGGCAAATCATTTAGTATCAGAAATTCATTTAAATCACTTGTGGTAGGGTCTACAGATGATTTTACAGGCTCTGGTAATTTTCTTTTAAGCTGTAATATAAAAAAATAAAATTAACTAGTTATTTTTTAAAAATTAATTAAACTCGGTCACGCAAATATCATTTAAACAAACCGATAAATCCAGTTTTAAAGTAGGTAAAATGCCCTTTTTCAATTTTTTAAGGCCCTTTTTTGTCACTATGAAGTCCACGTCAATGAAATGGCCAGAACAAATCTTTGTATATTTTGTTGGTGTCCAATCCGGTCTATTAAGTTTTGAAATCCATTCCTATTTTAAATTTTGGTCAGATGGAAGTCTGAAACGAACATATAAAAATAAATATTTTTTCACAGGATCATTTAATTCTTAATACGGCCCTGGATATTTGTTATATTTAAAATAGTTATTCTAGACGACGACAGATAGCGGCCCGTTAGTAATATAATAATAAAAGCTATAAAAGTAATGTTTTAGCTACTAAAAGGTTTTTAATACTAAGTTTATAACAGTTTTCAGTTTAAACGCATGAGTATTACAATATACTACTGCAAAATGATACGTAAACTTATGTTTTTACTTCCCAAAACTGTCGCCATCTAGTGTCAAATAGAATAATTTGAACTGAACTGAAGCTGAAAGCTGAGAATGTTATTGACTTTTTATTTTTAATTTACGATTAAAATTACTTACAAATGAAATGTGATGCCATCCATATTATCAGAACGTCTGTCTGAGTAACTTTGACATTGTAAAACACAACACTTCATCCTTTTTTTTGTTAAAACGCAAAAAACACACTTACAATGCGAGTCTCGTTACGTGTGCATCTGACGAACGCTGACAACAAACTAAGCTAGGCCCCGCCCACAATGATGACGTCAGGACCTAGTTGAAAATCACAGTGCACAGTTGCTTAGGCCAGCTCCTCTTTGTTTTTGCTTCATGGCGCAACCCCTTTGCGCGGATAATAAAGAATTAAACTTGATTCTAAGGCGCTTCCTACTGACTAAAAACCAAGTACATTCAATGATTGGATTTCACCTACCTACACGAATAATGAGCCATCTCAAATTACAATAGAACGTGAAAGTATTTCAATAAATAATCTTTCTGATGAGACCGCTATGCCATCAAAAGCAGATAATTATAATTTTACTAACAGCACATTTACTAATTGTTTCTCTAAATAAACTTTTTATCTACTAAATAAAATGAGTTTTTATTGATATTTTATTCACAAGTGTGTTGAAAAGCGTCGTATGACACACTAGTGCCATAATGTACTAATATTTATCCCCCAAAGATTTTCAGTCCTATCGGTTGTAAGCGGACTGCATCAAGTTTGATCCTGCTATTTTTCTTAGGTCGTCAGTTTATCATGCCTGTGTTCTGGTCATGACATTGAAGCCACCCAAGAAAAGCAATATACTCTGTTATTTTATTTTATTTATTTATTTTAGGAAACCAATCCAATCTCTTATTATATTATCCCTCAGGGCTGCAGTTCTTCGTACCGTCGACGGCGTGGTACTGCAAGCTGTGCGACCAGTTCATAGGCGACCTGCACTGCGCCTCCGCACACTTGAAGTCTATACAGCACTCTAAGAACTACACCGTGAGTATCTATCACACTTATATTAAAATGTGAGTGTCTCTTTGTTTGGATGTTTTTCCGTAAATCACGCTGAAATTACTGAACGGATTTTGATGAAATTTGGTATACAGACAGGATATAAGCCGACTTAGGAGATAGGGTTTTTTTTTATCCCGATTGAATGCTCCCTTGCTTTTGCGTGTCGGCCGCTAGTTGGTTATAAAATGTAATAATTTTTGCACAAAGACCCACAGGGTCCCAATAAAACTTTACTACAGCTACAGATTTTGGGCTCGTGCTGTGAAGAAGCTGTACAAGAAGTCACCATTGCTAATGCTTCTATTAAAAAATGCTTTTTGGTCAATTCGACATATTCGGTGAAAGGTCATATCATAGCTCCTTCCAGCAGGGCTGTAGCGTCAATCATTTCTTTATTTAAAGGTCGCTGCATACGTGACGCATTTATACGACGGACGGGACGTGAGCGGGATGGGAACGTTTTTACCTAAAACTGTATCTGGCTATAGACGATAAACATTTAGTGCACGCATCACCATCTAAAAGCGGATCCGAGGCGGGACGAGACGTGGGTGTGCTCAACATCGTCACCAACGGTACTTTTCTCGTCCACGTTCCCGCCCCGTTCCCGCCCCTGAATACATCTCGTATAAAACGATGTTGACTGCCTTGTTGGTGTAGTGGCAAAGTTTCTGCCTTACATCCCAGAGGTCCTGGGTTCATACTCAGGTAGAGCCAAAAATTGTTTCTGATATTTTCTGTCATGAAATTCTCAAAAACAGCTCAGAGTCGGGAAGTTGGCGGTTTACACCCCCGTGCCTCGGTGCGCACGTTAAGCCGTTGGTCCAGCGCCTGATCTCTCTCTGGTTGCCGTCTCATCGAACTTTGAGAGTGATGGAACAGTGAGTGCACCTGTGTATTGCACTCACACTCGTGCACTATACTATCTCCTGCGTAGTTGGCTGATCTCTGTTGAGATTGGCCGCCGTGGTCGAAATCGGCCAGGAGGACTATTATTATTAAAACTATGTTTCAAAAACTTCCCGTCCCGCCCAGATAAAAACCGGCCACATATACAGTGGCCTAACTGTAATATCACAGTTAATTTTTAGAATGCTTAAGAAATTAGAATTGTTAACAGTAACACCTAATATGCGTCACTTCAGATTAATCACCTTCGGAATACCCACTGTGTTGATTTTTTACAATTTAATGTTATATTACAAAAACTCCACAGTCATTGGAGTCAATTGAATGCAAATGTTCCCAAAATGATTTCTTTGTTACTCACACAGTATAATCTCACGCACGAAATGATTCATGAGAAACATTCACAAACATGAGTAACATTTGAAATTATTAATATAGGCACATTTTGTTTATAATTTTCGTGAGAATATCAATTAGTTTGAGGAAGTAACAGTCATGTTTAGCAAGAAAACTGACATGTCTTAATGTATTGTGTATATTTAATGTATTGCCTGTTATAATGCTGGTGACTCACTGAGTGATAAAATAAATACTGGGAATACTTTCTGATCTGAAATAAATAGGTTTGTTGTTAGGTAATCTTTCACACCACTGAAATTGTTGCTAAACTTGGTTCTGGACACTGGATACATATTTATTCTAAAAAGTTGCAATGTCTGTACCTAGTTGATGAAATCAGTCGTTACTTTGCGGAAATCCATGACTTAAGCTGAAAGAAGGATTAATTTTTAAGCTGAGAGAAGGGAGAGCTGCAATGCTGTGCATGCCATCCGATACTATGGCAAATATAATTTAAACTCCCCTAAACTTAAAATGAAAAAGTAGTGAAAAATTTAACATTATTTTACCTAAATAAAATACATTAAAAAAGCTTATTACTGATACTCTAAAAGAACGGCGCCCTATTTCGGTCAAAATAGGTCGCTGTTTCGGTGCATATTTTATAGTCGTCTAATTTATTTGTATGTCATACATTAACATTAAAATGATGTCAAACATAGCTGTTATTAATGTTAGCATCACCTTGTTTGTTAAGACAATTTTGTATATAATACAATGATTGCTGGCGTAATCTTTGATCTAACCTTATTAGTTCCATACCTGTATTGCTATTATCAATACATAGTGCTGGCGTATTAAAATGCGTTTTTCAGTATATAAATATAGAATAGAATTAGAGATACATAGTGTATAATGTTTGTATTAGTTTTAATCCTCAGCATCTTAAGCGAAACCTATAATAAGCTCTTAACTAACAAAAAAAATGGTAACGCCGTTGGTTTTCTAAATAAATAAAAATAATAAATAATAATATTTCACAACAATCACACCAATTCTCTAGTCCCAAATTAAGCTACGAGGCTTGTGTTATGGGTTCTAGACGACGGATAAACATACTTGAATACTTTTTTTTTTTGTAAATAAATACATATTATACATAGAAAACACCCTGATCAGTACAAACACACATGTTCATGCACACATATGCTTGTACTGTGCGGGGATCGAACCCGCGACCCTTGGTTTCAGAAGTCCGACATGTAGACCACTGCACCAAGCGGTCATCAAAAAATAAATACATTGATTAACCCAACAATTTTCCCACAGAACTTCGTAGAACAGAACCCTCACTGGGAGACTGACTGGATGTCGGACCGGCAGAAGGCGTTCGAGAAATCTCGTGCCGGCAAAAAGCCGGAGGAGAAGCCGCAGCAGTACGCCGCGCACACCATCACCTTCCACAAGGACGGCTTCCACACCAAGCGCAAGGACAACAGGTAATAATAGTCCTTCTGGCCGATTTCGACCACGGCGGCCGATCTCAACAGAGATCAGCCAACTACGCACGAGATATTATAGTGCACAAGTGTGAGCGCAATACACAGGTGCACTCACTGTTCCATCACTCTCGAAGTTCGGTGAGACGGCAATCCGACAAGACCGGAGAGAGATCAGGCGCAGGACCAACGGCTTAACGTGCTTTCCGAGGCACGGGGGTGTAACACCGCCAACTTCCCGACGCCATGAGAAATTCATGACAGAAAATCTCAGAAACAATTTTGGCTCGACCTGGGATTCGAACCCAGGACCTCTTGGATGTAAGTCAGAAACTTTTCCACTACACCAACGAGGACAACAGGTACACAGTATACCAAGGGTATGTACGGAGCGTTCTGCGATATCTAAATATCTGTGGTGTCTGGGAGAAACCTGTTAAGTCCAAAAACGTAATTTTTCAGTATAAGACTTTAAAGGTTCAAGTTTAATTTATAAATCAGTTGGTAAGGTAAAAAAAGCCAACCACTGCTGCAGTAACTATTTATTAAACAGGTACCAGCAACTTATCAGCAATAGACCAAAATAAAATATGTTTTTTTTAATAACAATTAAAAAATGACGAAAATGGAGTGATCAGGTTTCTCCCAGACACCACAGATATATAACAACATCACATACATTGATCTGACTCCGTGGAAAGTAGCATAAGCACTTGTGTTACAGATATCAGAATCGACAGTGGTATTACAAATAAACTTATATGAATACATATACCCAGACCAGTACAAACAGACATGTACATGCACACAAATATTTGTACAGTGCGGGGATCGAACCCGCGACCACTTGGTTAATAGTCAACTTCTTGACCATTACTCCAAAGTGGTCGTCATATTTGCTTGGATAGTAACGTTATTCAAGAAGAGAGATCGCAGTTCCCTCCTCACGCCAAACGATTATAATTACCGTCCACAGGGAAAGGACTCACCAAACATACTCCCCTTTAACAAGGCAGTGATTATTCCTTGTTTAAATACTGCAAGTTACTTATTGCTTTTAGCTATGAACTGTCGAGATTAGAACAGGTTGTAGGTAGTCCAGTCCTGAGAAACCATTATCAGATCTAGGAAAGTTAAGTTACAGGTCATATTGGTCTTATGTCTTGTTAGAAGTGCTTAGTGAAATTAGAGCAAATTCAAAGTGAATGACAGCGCAAATGACATAACAGTTGGTTGGATATTATTTTAACATGGAATAAATAGTGTCTACTTCTTTTGTAGTAGAGGGGAGTGAGTACGTCTACCTTTATGTCGTACCTGTATGTTTAAATGTTGATTTCATGCCCCGAGACATTGTTGGTGAGTGCTTAAAAGACGCGCTAAAATCTTCGTACTTAAAATCCGACAAGTTTATGAGTGATCTTCATGCGGGACGACAAACTTTATCGAGACCGAGAGACAAATAAATACGTTCGAAGAGGTCTCGTGCCACCCTCCCTCGTGCTCGAAGTTACCCCATGGAATAAATTTATTATGTATTTACTCTAAAAAGAGTAGTCTGTGTTTAGTGAATTTCATCATCATCATCATTATCAGCCAAGGGACGTCCACTGCTGAACATAGGCCTTCCCCACAGTTTTCCACATAGACCGATCACAAGCGGTCTGCATCCAGTGTGATCCTGCGATCTTCACAAGGTCGTCTGTCCATCTTGTCGGTGGACGTCCTACGCTGCGCTTTTGGTCGAAAGGTCTCCAATCCAGTGAATAGTGAATTGAACAATGAATAGTGAATTTACTAGATTTAAATTACAAACTGTTATTATATTATAAATAAATTAAAAATAAATAATAAAAAATAATTAACTCATTGTTAAAGCTGAAAAAAAGCTAATATTTAAGTGAAGTAGTACCTACTCGACGACAGCTTTGGTCCAGTAGTCTGAGGTCCAGACTACAAAACCGGCTGTTGCGGGTTCGAATCCTGCTAGGGGCAAATGTTTGTGTGATGAGCCCGAGCAATTTTACCTGAGTCATGGGTGTTTATGAATGTATTAAAGTATTTCTATCCGTTATTCTAGCCACCATAGCACAAGCTAACGCTTAGTTTGGGGCTAGGTAATTGGTGTGTCTTATGTTGCTGTACCCTGCTGGGTACATACTGCTGTACTTGTTTGTTGTACTATTAATAGTCTGCTATATGTATATTTGCAATAAAATATGTTAAAAAAAAGATAGTTAAAGGGGCCCCTCAAGTTATACCCGAGCACTATTGAATTTTGGATTTATCAGTAGTTCTTTACTTTTTTAAATGGCAACCCACACAATATATTATCTTTGCTTGAACACAAAACTCATTATCCGGGATTCCCGTTAATCCTACTACTATTATAAAGGCGAAAGTTTGTAAGTATGGATGTATGGATGTTTGTTACTCTTTCACGTAAAAACTACTGAATGGATTTGAATGAAACTTTACCACAATATAGCTTATACATCAGAATAACATATAGGCTACAATTCATAAAGAATTTTTAAGATAAAGGCTTTCCACGCGGACGAAGTCGCGGGCGGCCACTAGTAATGAATATGTTTAGACTCGCTTTGGAACCGACAAATGACTGCGCCCTATTCAGTTGTCTAAATTTCCCGAAAAATGTTTACGTTAGCATGGGGGGAGGGGGTTGCAGCTTTTCTTACTTTTGCTGACAAAGAGGGAGGGGTAAATAATTGTTATAAATTTGCTTACTTAATACTAGAATGCCCCCTTACTACCTAAATCTTTAACCTTATATTTCGTCTTGTGTTTTTTTATCTCAGTCCGCCCCCGCCGGAGAAGAAACGCAAGAAGGAGAAGAAGAAGAAGAACAAGAGGAAGCAGAGCAGCAGCAGCAGTGCTTCGAGCAACTCCAGCAGCTCGGACAGCGAAGAAGACAGAAAGAAGAAGAAAAGTGAGTTGCTAGTGCCATAAATAAAATAAAAGAAATCAAATTAATAAATAAATATTTCACGACAATCACACCAATTCTCTAGTCCCAAATTAAGCTACGAAGCTTGTGCTATGGGTACTAGACAACGGATAAACATACGAGGGCGTTTTGATAACTCCATGACTTTCAGGCTGAATAGAAACTTTTTTTATTTTTAATGATATTTTCTTAAAAGTAATATTTTTGCGAACCTAAAATAATTCTATTTTCAAATATGGCGCGAAAACAATATTTAATAACAAAAGAAGTTTGGCGGCTGTGAAGGTGTTCTTCGAAAATGGAGAAATCCGAGTTTCGAGTCTTGATTAAATACTATTTTTTACGCGGGAAAACCATTAAGTAGACCGAAGACAAGTTGAAAAAATATTACGGGGATTCAGCGCCGTCTCATGGAATGGTACATAAATGGTTTACTGAGTTTCGTTGTGGACGTATTACAACCAATGATGCCGAGCGCCCAGGAAGGCCGATTGAGGTAACCACTGAGGACATTGTTAACAAAATCCACGATATTGTTTTGGCTGACCGTCGAGTAAAGATACGCGAGTTAGCTGAGGCTGTGCACATCTCAATTGAACGAGTTTTTCATATTTTGCACGATATTTTGGGAATGAAAAAACTTTCTGCAAGATGGGTGCCGCGCTTACTGACAGTCGACCAAAAGCGAAAACGCGTGACTACTTCTGAGGCATGTCTGGCTATGTATAATCGCAATCCAAGTGAATTTTTGCGTCGGTACGTAACCGTGGATGAAACGTGGGTCCACCATTATACGCCAGAGACTAAACAACAGTCAAAGCAGTGGACTTCTACCGGTGAACGTGCACCAAAGAAGGCAAAAACGGTATGTTCGGCTGGTAAAGTGATGGCAACAGTATTTTGGGACAGTCAAGGGGTTATTTTCATCGATTTCTTGGAGAAAGGCAAGACAATAACCGGTGCTTACTATGCTGCATTGCTGGAAAGATTTAATGAAGAGTTGATGAAGAAACGACCGCATCTAGCAAAGAAAAAAGTTCTATTTCAGCAGGATAATGCTCCGGCCCACTCGTCTGCAGTCGCGACTTCAAAACTTGTCGAATTAGGATACGAATTATTGCCGCACCCTCCATATTCACCAGATTTAGCCCCCTGTGACTTCTTTCTCTTCCCAAACATGAAGAAATGGCTTGCTGGGCAAAGATTTTCATCCAATGAAGAGGTGATAGCTGCAACCGAGGCCTATTTTGCAGGCTTTGACAAAAAGTATTTTTTGGATGGGTTGAAGAGATTGGAGCATCGCTGGAAAAAGAGTGTAGAGTTGAAAGGAGAGTATGTAGAAAAATAAAATGTTTTTGTACACAAAATATATGTTTTTCTTTTCAAAGTCATGGACTTATCAAACCGCCCTAGTACTTAAATACTTTTTTGTTTGTAAATGCATATTATACATATAAAACACCCAGACCAGTACAAACACACATCTTCATGCACACATATGCTTGTACTGTGCGGGGATCGAACCCGCGACCCTTGGTTTGAGAAGTCCGACATGTAGACCACTGCACCAAGCGAAATAATCCACCAGTCAAATAATCGCAACAGGCATTAATTTCATTTTTAACCGTCGACGAAGAAGATGTGATAAGTTTGACCCGTTTGTTATGTGTATAAATATGTGTTTTTTTGTGTTTTTGTTTGTGGTATCGTAGCTCCCGAACGTATGGACCGAATTCAAAGCGGTATTTTTTATTCGAAAGATAATTTAATCACGGTTTTTCTTAGCTATAGCTGGTCAAAATCTGCTCAGTCCTTGAAGCCCACCGGTTGTTTTTTGGCTTATTTTATATCGGTTTTTTTCTGAAAAGATAACTTTTTTTAAATGACCCTATTACTACTTCGCAACAATCCGTGACAGGCGGGTGCCCAATCCCCCTGTCAAATAATTATATTCGTACTTGGATTTGTGGCAACTCTACATTAAATTGCGTTATTCTTTGTCATTTCACTTGATGTGGACAAATAATGTTATGTCAGTGCAATGGACCACATTGATACATTTTATCATAGGACTTAATTAAAAAAATGTTTTAAGCAGTACCCTCTCATAATTTTAATTCAAAACTACCTTTGAAAAGAACATTTATATGAATGTTTTATTTTGTTTAGGTAAGAAGAAGTTTGAGGCGGACGAAAAAACGTTGTCGCAGTGGATGTCCGCCATACAGTCGGAGCGGCTCACGGAGAACGACAGGAGGATACTGGATACCCTTAAAAACAGGTACAGTTATCTATCTTATATATTTGACTGCCTCGTTGGTGTAGTGGCAAAGTGTCTGCCTTACTTCTCAGAGGTCAGGACCTCTGAGATGTAAGGCAGACACTTTGCCTGGGATTTCCTGTCATGAATTTCTCAAAAACAGCTCGGAGTCGGGAAGTTGTCGGTGTTACACCCCCGTGCCTCGGTGCGCACGTTAAGCCGTTGGTCCTGCGCCTGATCTCTCTCCGGTCATGTCGGATTGCCGTCTCACCGAACTTTGAGAGTGAAGGAACAGTGAGTGCACCGGTGTAGTGCGCTCACACTTGTGCACTATAATATCTCCTGCGTAGTTGGTTGATCTCTGTTTACTTGGGATTGGCCGCCGTGGTCGAAATCGGCCAGGAGGACTATTATATCTGTGGTGTCTGGGAGAAACATGATAATTCCATTTTCGACATTTTTTAGTTTGGTACTATGCTGTTATTTAAAAAAAAAAAACATTTTTTTTTTTATCTATTGCTGGTAAGTTGCTGGTACCTGTTTAATAAATAGTTACTGCAGCAGTGGTTAGCTTTTATTTTACTTTACTTAACTTGAAGTTAAACTTGAACCCTAAAAGTCTTATACTGAAAAAATACGTTTTTGGACTTAACCGGTTTCTCCCAGACACTACAGATATTAAAATGAATTGCTGTTCGTTATTCTCGCTAAAACTCGAGACGGCTGTACCGATTTTGCTAATTTTGGTTTTGAATTATTTCTGAGTTTAGGGAAGGTGTAAACGGTTAGAAAATATATAGTAAATGCGAGATCAGCTGGCAGGACAACGTCTGCGGGTCCGCTAGTCTAAGATAATATCTTTATTGCACATCACAAAAAATACAAAAATCAACATACATAGAAAGACTTAAAAAAGTAGTTCTTCTCGCCAATAACGATTTCTTACCGTCAACCTTCCAAGTACTTGTCATTGTCTTATAGTCATCATACAAAATGTCCACTACACTTAACGTAGGCAGTTCTCGTTATACATACATTTGTATGATTAATTTTTATTTGATGGTTAAAAATATCTTCAGTAGCTGTTGTTAGGGTGAAAGAATATTAATTCTCAAAAGAAATAATATCATTTCACTTTAATAACTATGGTTTTTATTCAACAGGTTAAAAGTGAAGCAAGAAAATAAGAGTAGATCGCCGGAGCGGTCGACGCAAGAGAGAGAACATTCCAATTCTGAGTCTAGGAAAACTAGGTGAGTTATGGACGCACGAATAGCTTTTATCTCAAAAATTACCTTCTTTTTATTGGATTACATATAACTACAGCAAAAACTAAATTGTTCTTAGTTTAGTTATCGTAGCAGTAATATGCCGACATGAGGAAATATCTTACCTGCTTTCTAAATGTTTAAATAGTAGTAAATATCTAACAGAATTACAAGTATTCAAAGCAATATTTTATCATTAACAATACAAATTTCTTTACAATGTGAAATTAAGACACACTTTAAAAAAACGAACTGCCACAGGCAGGCCTCGAACCCTCACTTTTTGCAAGTCGGGCGATTGCTCTGCCAATTGAGCTACCGTCCGATTTTTTTAAAGTGTTTATTAGGCTGCTAGCCAGCCGTTAATCATCAATGTTGCGTTTAGATACCTACAACATCCGAGAGAAAAACCATTTCAGCTGTTTAACAATCTTCTTTAAAGAATAACATTTACCGTCTTACTACAGAAGAATAGTATAATAATATTATATGTATAGTATAATAATAGTTTACACCGTGTTAACATATTCGCCTTCTAAAATATTACGCAGGGCTTGGACCAAGATTTATCATTTCGTAGCACAGAACGATTTTTGACAGTGACTATTTAATCATGTTCGAACTGCTATCATTCACTCACCATTCATTCAATTCATAGAAAAAATCGTTACATATAAGCATTCATATGTAAACAAATAAATAAATACCTATCATACTAAAGCGGGTTAACATATTTTGTTCAATCGATTAATTTCTAATTCTATTATTTTTAATTCAATCGATAAATTTTTAATTTCTAATGTTAAACTTTAGATAAACTAGGAGTCTTGCTTGTCTTACTTAGTCAGTGTATAAAACAGGGTGTTAAGTGCTAAACATGCTTCTGTAGTACCTAAATGTTGAGTCGCTGGATAAACGGTGTGATTATTTCTCCTGTCGTAAGACGGTAATGTGTTTTTAATTTCACATTATTCAGTGCTATAAATGATATGACACTAACAGTGCGTACTTAGTAAGGGCGGTCTGTTGCATTCTGCATTAGCCTATATCTGTGTCGGCATCCCTCGGTGGAATTCTTTAAACTGTTATTTGTTCATTGTAAGTTGTAACTCATCCCTTTCCTTCTCAGGGAAAGAGAAAGAGAAAGGGAGCGCGAGAGCGAGCACCGCGAGCGCGGCCCCCGCGGCGCCTCGGCGCGCGACGAGGCGCGGCGCCGCAGCCCCTCGCGCGCCGACGCCAAGAAGCCCGAGATCAAGAAGATGCCCTTCATTGGTGAGATAATAATAATAACGTACACTCAACAATATCTGAAAAGGTTACTAAGTACCATGACCTCGCCATTGAACTAAAAACTCAATGGAGAGCAAAATCTGTTTTCATCGTACCGATCGTCATATCTTCCACAGGAATAATACCCAAAACACTTCACAAAAGTCTCGAACTCCTCCAGATCCCCAGCAAATTAATTAACCTTCTACAAAAAGCAGTCATACTAAACACTTGCCGCCTCACACGTAAATTTTTATCAACAGATATTTCCGAAGTTGTTTAACGCTTTTATGCTTGGTTAATGCGGGTAGCATAACAGATGTAATACCTATCTGAAAAGATGGAGAAAAATGTACAAAGACAAAATAATAATAAAAATAAATATTTCACAACAATCACACCAATTCTCTAGTCTCAAATTAAGCTACGTGGCTTGTGTTGTGGGTACTAGATAACGGATAAACATACTTAAATACTTTTTTTTTGTAAATAAATACATATTATATACATAGAAAACACCCAGACCAGTACAAACACACATGTTCGTGCACACTTATGCTTGTCCTGTACGGGGATCGAACCCGCGACCCTTGGTTCTAAAAGTCCGACATGTAGACCACTGCACCAAACGGTCGTCAAAGAGATACTTACTTACTAGGGTGACTCAGCGACCCAAAGTGAGTCCTCCGACACCAGATCACGCCATGCATCTCGGTCTTGCGACAGTTCTTGCCAATCGCTATGGCCGAGGTTGAGCAGATCTTATGCTACAACGTCTTTCCAGCGGTACCTAGGACGTCCAACCGGGCGTTTCCCATTTAGTTGTCCCAGGTACGCTCTCTTCACGGCACGATCCTCTCCCATTCTCTCTATGTGTCATTGTCATTGTCAGCCATCGAAGCCTGGCTGCTTTGGTCTCTCCAATAATGTTAGGTTCGGACACTAGGTCTTCAATCTCCGTATTCTTCCTGACTCTCAACCTGCCATCTTCCAGTTTCTTATGACCCAGAATCATTCGCAGAATTTTCCTTTCCGCCACTAGCAGCTTATTCTCTTCTTTCAAGGTCAGTGTCCAAGCTTCGCATCCATACATTAAAATTGGCCTAATAACCGTTCTGTAGACCCTAATTTTAGTTTCCCTCCATATCAGCTTGGACACCAGAACCTTGTGAAGAGCTGCCGTGCATCTTAGAGCATTTTGCATACGAATATCAATCTCAATATCGAGGCAGGGACTGGTCGGTTGGGCCGGAGCGCCGATGTACACGCTGCCGGCGGCGGCGCGCCGACTCCGGCTTCGGCGCCGGCGGCGTCACCGGCGTGACCTTTCATTTTGGTCACGCTTCTAATTTATAATAATAGATAGTCAAGCTTGAAGTCCATAAGTTTCCAGAAAGAGGATAGGGTTCGTGTACGGATTTTGTCTAAGGCTTTGGTCTCTGAAATGCTCCACAGTCAATTGCACGCCTTGTAAATGGTGCCAACTGATGGCAGACATCAATATTATCTGCTAATGACGCTAAGAGAATGAGTATCGCCACCGCGAGCTCAGTGAGTGACAAACGGCTCTTTTTCTGCCATGTCAGCATCAATCCATGTCCGTGCCGTGCCAAGGGATAAGCAGATTTTTTTTAAACTAGCACACCAATTACCTAGCCCCAAACTAAGAATTAGCTTGTGCTATGGTGGCTAGAATGACTCAAGTACAAATGCTCGCGCTCATCACACAAACATTTGCCCCTATCAGGATTCGAACCCGCGACAGCCGGTTTTGTAGTCTGAACCTCAGACCACTAGACTAAAGCTATCGTCAAATGAATGAGGTAGATTTTCCTCTGTTTACAAGAGCGCCGCTGGCGCAGGCTCGTGACCTTAGCTGTAGACACTCGCTTTCTCCCAGCTGCTGCATTCTGATAGACTAGTCTTACAGAAGGTAAATTTCTCTGCCATGCCTCCTGGATGGAAGAGTGTCCGTGCGACTGCAGGCAGAGAGATCACTCGCAGGCCACCAAACAGGAACAAAGTTCCTGTAACCGGGAACTTTGTTCCAATTGCTTCAATAGTGATACGCAGTATCAAGATAAAAGCCGAAACATTTCGAGGTCTCCTAACACTGAAACTGAGCAAAATTATTTTAATTTAAAAAAAAAACAAAGTTTTTGACATCTCAGTGCTCAATTCAGCGGTTGTGGCAATAACCCTCTGTTCTGCGACCTTACGCAGTTCGATCTCTAGAATTTTTTACATTTTCTTAGCAATAAATGAATCAACGCGATTAATCGACAAGGATCGATAGTTTAGTACAAACAACAGCACTTCATTCCACCAATATTTGTTGCTAAATCGCCCCTATCACAAGCGAATATGATATTGCAGTGTTTTGATGCTTTGCCGTCTGTACACCCTTACACCTTATGCGTTTCTAGCTCATGTTATGTTAGCTTTAAAGGTAACATAAACACATTCTGACGTTTTAGATTCGTATCAAACATGACTACAGCTATTTTTTTTTGTTAGGTCGAGTCTGCAAGACACGATTGTGATACTTTTGGCATTACAAAACTTCAAGTAATGTTCCGTAACCACCTTGTTATTCGACGACGTTTCGAAGCTCTAATATCGTATTATAAGGACAAATTGAAAAAGTGACTTTATCAAACGTCGAAACGTCATTATTAATTAGGACTAGCAAACAAATATTCGAAACACGCGGCATGTTCGTGTGATCGTGTCATCATGTCACATTACATAACGAACAAGTCGGCAACTTACATTGCTCGTTATTTCCATCTCAAAAACAGGGAAAGATGAAGAATCCAAGAAGCACAAGAAGAAAAAGAACAGAAGAGGCAAGAAGATGAAAAGATCAGGAAAGCCACGTGTTAAAAATGAGATGAACACTTTTGTGCTATAAGCAGTCGCCAACAAATACTAGACTTAGTACAAGATGACAAAATGACGCATAAAGTAATAATCTTGCGTCAAAGTTCATCTATATCCATATCTGAATGCTTTTTTGTTTTATGCCATGTAACTTAACATGAACTTATTTAAAAAAAAGATTTTTTTAATGATGTTAATGACGAAAGAAAAGAATACTAACTAACTGCCTTGGGCATAATTTTGCAAGTTCACCAATTTTGTGACCCTACCCGAATTCGCAATTCGTATTCTTCATCCTGCGACTCCCGTGAGAGAGTTATTCGGATATATGGTGTCAAGTTTCGTGGATACGGATCTTCATTTCCTTACTCAATCGGTGATAGCGAGCGAGACCTTGAAACGATAGTTGACATCATTGATTAGTATTAGTAACTTTGAGTTATGTACTACTCGTATTGTACTATGTATGGTAACTTAGTATAGTATATTTCCAATATTAGGGTGACAAATATTTGATTTTAAGAAATAAAAAATACTTGCATTTAATTTAATAGTTTTTTTTAAATCTACCTAATAATATATAATATAGCAATTCATCCTATCAATTAAAAAAATAACAAGTTAAGCTAGTCAAACCACTCACATTATGGTGTTATTAAGGAAAATTCTAAAATGGTACATACAAAGTACACTAATAGGTATCACAGTCTTTGTAACAAGTGACAAGCAAGTAGGGATTGCAATCCAGCAGCATTATCACCCCAGCGGAATTTTTGCTAGATTTGGTGGGTTCCAGCGGGGTGAGCACGAACATTTTCGTAACGTATTCGTGTGAGCCAAACGTCAGAAACTAACAGTTTTCCGATACAAATTGAGAAGTTAACGATAGGTAAACTTTACCATTACCATTCAAATTTACAATTTTTCATTGAATTACTCTAAATTACATCAGAATCGAATGTTAATTGCATGTTTAATTAAAATTTATTCAATATGGTCATAATGATTTAGGCTCAAAAATGATTACAGTTCTTGCATTTCACGAAGGCGAGTAGTCTTTATTTGTTTTTAAACGTGTACATGCATAATGCAATAGTGTGCGTGTATGACGACGCGGTCAGTCGCGAGCGCGCTGTCGCTCAGGTTAGTTGTGTTTATTGTTTCCGGACGCTAATTGCCGTGAAGTACTGTCAGCATGTCAAAGCGCAAACTTATCCATAGCGAGGTAAATATTTTTTTTCTAGTTTTGACATTAAATAAAAATGATTATTTTTTAATTTAAGTAATAGTTTAGTTTTGACTTTTGATACTTATTCAATTGTATATTTTATTGTTTTTAGGGTCGAGCAATCATTGCTAAAGTCTTTCACTTTCTAAAAGATGAATATAATTTTATGAAAGCAAATAACACTGATGGATGTGACCTAAGTCCATTAGCAAACATATTAGAACGAACTGCCCAAGCAACAGGCGTCAGTGAACGCACAGTAAGTAGGATTTTAAAAGAAGAGAAAGAGTTGCCATCTTCATCAACCAAGTTTACTTCACCCATGAAAAAGCGACGAAAAAGAGACGGTAAATTTAATTTAGATAATATGAATCGAGAAATTATTCGAACTACAATTCAAAATTTTCATATAGAACACAATGAACTTCCAACTTTGGCAAAACTTCAGTCAGCATTAAGAGAAAAAATTGGTTTTGACGGATGTTTGAGCACATTACGTTCGTTGCTTATAAAAATGGGCTACGAATGGAACAAAATTGAAAACAATCGTAAATCTTTACAAGAAAGGCATGAAATACAATTGTGGAGATTTAATTTTTTGAAAAAAATTCATGAATACCGTGAAGAAGGCCGTCCCATTATATATACAGACGAAACATATGTGCTAACTTCGCACGTACGTCAAAACACGTGGAATTTAAAAAAACTAGATACTAAGACAAAAGACAAGTCATTTTTAAAAAAATTGAGTACCGGTGCTCGTTTTATTATAGTGCATGCGGGTAGCAGTAGTGGATTTATTAAAGATGCTTCGTTAATATACAAAGCATCATCCACAACTGGAGACTATCACTCAAATATGAATTTCAATAATTATAGCAAATGGCTGAATGAAAAGCTGCTGCCAAATTTACCAGATAAATCTGTTATAGTGATGGACAACGCATCCTACCATAATACTCGAAGTAGTAGTATACCTACGTCAAATTCGCGCAAGAGCGACATGCAAAAGTGGCTGACGGAACACGGTATTCCTTTCAATGCACTGTCCCGCAATGTAGAATTGTATGATTTAATAATCAGAAATAAGCAGCGTTTTATTTCATATAGAATTGACGAGATAATAAAAAGCAAAGGTTTCGAAATACTACGACTGCCATAAGATTGCCTCGAAAAATATTGGTCAAAATATGACAGAAGTTCAAAATTTAATAGCTGAAGGTTTAAACAGTATCGATAACAACATCTGGCTTAATACATGCAAGCATGTCGAAAAAATTGAAAAGGAGTATATGAAATATTTTGATTATGACTTTGTATTTGTAATTAATGTGGGTGAATCAAGTGATAGCAGCACGACTGACTTTGAAACTAACGAAAGCAACAGTTTTTCCGAAGAAGATTAAGGCGACACATTTTTCACATACGTAAAAATAGATAGAAATTTGTTATTAAATAGTTCCAGCCTAGCCTTATTTTCATAATTTTGCCATATCTTGAGTTCAATTGTATATCCTTATTTAAGTCTTATGTTTCGCTTAAATTAAAACTTAAACCCAAATGTAGAAGAACATAATTTTATTTTAATACATTCCCTTATTTATTATTTATTTTAAATAATAAACATTTTAGTTTAAAAGTTTTGTTGTTTTATTTTATTATCAATTGAACATACAAAAATATTGGTATTATTTTTATGCTAACCATACCCGCTTTCGTTTTCACGCACACATCGACACATATACGGACACATATTTACCACAAGTAAATTCTGCTCGACTTCGTGATTTGAAAGAACTATACTACTTTTATACATGTCAAAGAAGAATTATTTTATTATTGGTGCTGCTTAATTCATATTATATGTCTGAGATACAGAGTTTTAGTCTAATTCAGACGCAGATGTCCAAGTCTAATGCAAAATTAATGAATACATAAAAAAAATGCTACGAATACGTTACGATAGTTGGTCGTGCTTACCCCGCTGGAACCCAAATATTGAAATATTAAATCTGATACGTTTGCGGATCCGTACCGCTGGAAAATTTATGAAACCAGCTGCATTGCTTGATGCGAAATCCAGTTGGATTACTTGATGTTGGATCTGGCAATCCCTGCGAGCAAAGTACTCGGCAAACCGGTATACCACCAAACTCTATCTTCAACGCTTGTACTCGCAAGGATAGTGTACCGGCTATGGTGTTTTTCGCAGGGCATGGGGAGCCGGAGCACGCGGCCTGTTCGTGTGATCGGCTGCCCTTGCCGGAAGAGGGAGATACAGAAAAAAGGGAAAGAGAAGAAATTCAAGATTTCGGAGCACGCGGCTAGCTCGTGTGATCGATCTGGAATTTTCCAACTGTCCCCATTATTATTTAATTTGAATATCATGTTGAACCTTAATTTTAACCATAACGTTATCTTAGATTCTGTATGACATATGTATTTCTTTTTCACTCTAAGTTCACGCGAACGGAGAAAATAATGAAATGATTTATTTTTAGCATAAAAGGTCTTTGACTAACGTATCGTCAGTTAAAATAAGATACTTTAGTTTAGAATTCAATTTTAATGAACATTGTTATCCTATATTATAGTCTCAGTTGGTAAATCATTGTTTTTCATTTGACCAAGCAACTAAACCTTCTTATTCGCTTCTCCAGCCCTTGTCTCATACAATTATAACAGGTATGTCTAAGAAATTCGTATTGATATTACAGCATTAAACTCAAAAAAGTGTGGTAGAAAGAGCCAAGCGAATCTGACAGAGATACGCTCCATATTTCATTTCTATTTAACATGAAGAGAGCAAGAATTTGTAACACAGGTTGCCGATTACTTATTTATTCCTTAACTGAAATGATATCGGTTTAATTTGTGAAAAAATCTTTTTATAAATGTAGTTTCAACTCTAGTTTATTTTCTCTTTTTCTAGGTAAAATGCCCGTGTACAAGCATTTAGGAAAGAATGCTAAAGCGGAGGAGCAAAAGAAGGAGGAACAGAAAAAGAAAGAGGAAGAAGAAGCGACGAAAAAGAGACGAGAGGAGATGGATGCTGAAATACAGAAAAAGGTGACACGTTTTTTTTCGAAGCTCATCATTTAACATCACAAGAGTACGAGTGCGATTTCTCTGCGTTTGGCTATCTGAGTCTGTCGTGATTGTCGTGAATGAGATTGGTGTAGATTCTAGACCTTTCTTTCTTCTCCGTTGTTCTCTCATTGCCACGGATTGTGACTCTAAGATGGTTAAGATGATAAAGGTCATATCAGATTCTATGTTGTCTATTAACTGTTGTTCTGATGGACTTTTAAATCTCTTGGAAAAGCAAAAGCAGATATGAAAAGTTTTATTTTAGTTCCAAGTCTGGGTCGCTGGTGTGTAGTTTAGGTGGATTTCAGATGGTCTAACCACCGAGCTCTAGTTAAATCGAGCATATATTACTCTTTGCCTCCACAATAACTTGGTCATATTTCTAACTAAACTAATGTGCTCGTAATGTTTTCGTACCCCAGGTGGCGGAATTCAAGGAGAAGATCGCCCGCGCCCAACTCGAAAGGCAAGCGCAAGTGGAGCTGCCCCCGCCCGGCATCGCGCTCCCGCAGCAGCTCGCCGCGCCGCCGCCCGCACTCGCCGCGCCCGCGCCCCCGCCCGCCTACCTGCCGCAGCCGTGAGTCTATACCCCTCCCCCCTCCCCCCGCCCGGCATCGCGCCGCCGCCCGCACTCGCCGCGCCCGCGCCCCCGCCCGCCTACCTGCCGCAGCCGTGAGTCTATACCCCTCCCCCTCCCCCTCCCCCCGCCCGGCATCGCGCTCCCGCAGCAGCTCGCCGCGCCGCCGCCCGCACTCGCCGCGCCCGCGCCCCCGCCCGCCTACCTGCCGCAGCCGTGAGTCTATACCCCTCCCCCCTCCCCCCGCCCGGCATCGCGCCGCCGCCCGCACTCGCCGCGCCCGCGCCCCCGCCCGCCTACCTGCCGCAGCCGTGAGTCTATACCCCTCCCCCCTCCCCCTCCCCCCGCCCGGCATCGCGCTCCCGCAGCAGCTCGCCGCGCCGCCGCCCGCACTCGCCGCGCCCGCGCCCCCGCCCGCCTACCTGCCGCAGCCGTGAGTCTATACCCCTCCCCCTCCCCCTCCCCCCGCCCGGCATCGCGCTCCCGCAGCAGCTCGCCGCGCCGCCGCCCGCACTCGCCGCGCCCGCGCCCCCGCCCGCCTACCTGCCGCAGCCGTGAGTCTATACCCCTCCCCCCTCCCCCCGCCCGGCATCGCGCCGCCGCCCGCACTCGCCGCGCCCGCGCCCCCGCCCGCCTACCTGCTGCAGCCGTGAGTCTATACCCCTCCCCCTCCCCCTCCCCCCGCCCGGCATCGCGCTCCCGCAGCAGCTCGCCGCGCCGCCGCCCGCACTCGCCGCGCCCGCGCCCCCGCCCGCCTACCTGCCGCAGCCGTGAGTCTATACCCCTCCCCCCTCCCCCCGCCCGGCATCGCGCCGCCGCCCGCACTCGCCGCGCCCGCGCCCCCGCCCGCCTACCTGCCGCAGCCGTGAGTCTATACCCCTCCCCCCTCCCCCTCCCCCCGCCCGGCATCGCGCTCCCGCAGCAGCTCGCCGCGCCGCCGCCCGCACTCGCCGCGCCCGCGCCCCCGCCCGCCTACCTGCCGCAGCCGTGAGTCTATACCCCTCCCCCTCCCCCTCCCCCCGCCCGGCATCGCGCTCCCGCAGCAGCTCGCCGCGCCGCCGCCCGCACTCGCCGCGCCCGCGCCCCCGCCCGCCTACCTGCCGCAGCCGTGAGTCTATACCCCTCCCCCCTCCCCCCGCCCGGCATCGCGCCGCCGCCCGCACTCGCCGCGCCCGCGCCCCCGCCCGCCTACCTGCCGCAGCCGTGAGTCTATACCCCTCCCCCCTCCCCCTGCCCCCGCCCGGCATCGCGCTCCCGCAGCAGCTCGCCGCGCCGCCGCCCGCACTCGCCGCGCCCGCGCCCCCGCCCGCCTACCTGCCGCAGCCGTGAGTCTATACCCCTCCCCCCTCCCCCTGCCCCCGCCCGGCATCGCGCTCCCGCAGCAGCTCGCCGCGCCGCCGCCCGCACTCGCCGCGCCCGCGCCCCCGCCCGCCTACCTGCCGCAGCCGTGAGTCTATACCCCTCCCCCCTCCCCCTGCCCCCGCCCGGCATCGCGCTCCCGCAGCAGCTCGCCGCGCCGCCGCCCGCACTCGCCGCGCCCGCGCCCCCGCCCGCCTACCTGCCGCAGCCGTGAGTCTATACCCCTCCCCCCTCCCCCTGCCCCCGCCCGGCATCGCGCTCCCGCAGCAGCTCGCCGCGCCGCCGCCCGCACTCGCCGCGCCCGCGCCCCCGCCCGCCTACCTGCCGCAGCCGTGAGTCTATACCCCTCCCCCCTCCCCCTGCCCCCGCCCGGCATCGCGCTCCCGCAGCAGCTCGCCGCGCCGCCGCCCGCACTCGCCGCGCCCGCGCCCCCGCCCGCCTACCTGCCGCAGCCGTGAGTCTATACCCCTCCCCCCTCCCCCCGCCCGGCATCGCGCCGCCGCCCGCACTCGCCGCGCCCGCGCCCCCGCCCGCCTACCTGCCGCAGCCGTGAGTCTATACCCCTCCCCCTCCCCCTCCCCCCGCCCGGCATCGCGCTCCCGCAGCAGCTCGCCGCGCCGCCGCCCGCACTCGCCGCGCCCGCGCCCCCGCCCGCCTACCTGCCGCAGCCGTGAGTCTATACCCCTCCCCCTCCCCCTCCCCCCGCCCGGCATCGCGCTCCCGCAGCAGCTCGCCGCGCCGCCGCCCGCACTCGCCGCGCCCGCGCCCCCGGCCCGCCTACCTGCCGCAGCCGTGAGTCTATACCCCTCCCCCCTCCCCCCGCCCGGCATCGCGCCGCCGCCCGCACTCGCCGCGCCCGCGCCCCCGCCCGCCTACCTGCCGCAGCCGTGAGTCTATACCCCTCCCCCCTCCCCCTCCCCCCGCCCGGCATCGCGCTCCCGAAGCAGCTCGCCGCGCCGCCGCCCGCACTCGCCGCGCCCGCGCCCCCGCCCGCCTACCTGCCGCAGCCGTGAGTCTATACCCCTCCCCCCTCCCCCCGCCCGGCATCGCGCTCCCGCAGCAGCTCGCCGTGAGTCTATACTGTTTATACTATATTCTCTACTAATTGACTCGTTACTCTACCACTCGCTTCCCTTCCAGGACACCGCCAGCGCCGCCGCCGCAGCCGGTGGCGCCCGCGCAGCCGCCCCCGCCGGCCACCCCGGTCGCCCCCACCCTGCCCAAGGACTTCCAGGAGGCGCTCGACATCATCTTCCCAACTCAACAAGTGAAGGAGGAACTGGCGGCCCAGGACGGCTTGTTCGGCATCGCGCCCGGCCTGCCGCCCGGCTTCCCCATGCAGCTCGGCGGCATACCCTCCTTCCCCCCACTCTTCAACCCGCAGATGTTCGGCTTCGACCTAAACGCCCCTCTTTTTCCCCCCCGGCCTCAGCTTTACGACACGCACGTACCGCTAGCACCTAGCCCGAAGCCGAGGCCGAATAAACCGAAAAATGATTACAAGCATAAACAAAAACAACAACAGAAACAGCAGCAGCATCAGCAGCCGACTATCAAGGAGGAAGTCAAGCAGGAACCGAAGACGGACGCGCAGAATAACGTGCAATCGAGCCAAGCCAAGAAAAAGGAGGAGATGGACGATTTGGCCATGTTGGGCATCGACGTGTCCGACGTTGGCGCCAACATTTGATCGAAGATACGCGTCAGACATCGCTTTCGGTGGTAATCGTGTATCAATTAATAACATTGACTTTTTAATAGCAATAAATATCAGTTTTGTTGAAAAGCGTAGAAATAAATTCCATGTAATTAAAAATAGTTGAACAGTTCTATTGCTATCGTGAGTTGCGATAATTTGATTTTGTGTTTGACATAAATCTTTAAGATTTCTGAATCGAAAGATGGTTCATGTTTACATGTCAATAACTTGATGACAATATTGGATGTAAGCGATAGTCGTACGCTTTTTCTATTATCTCAAATCAGATAATAACAATATTTAGTGATAATAAACCACAACTTACCATAAACTAATATTATATGAATTGAGTATATTATAATATATCTGATAAATTTCATGCTTGCCGTAGTTGGATGTATGATATGTTTTTTCCGTTCGATATTTTTAATCTACTTACATCTGTCATTTTAATTGATATCAATTCTTAGATATACAATGTGCCAACAGTACCATGCCGTACCAAAATTTAGCTACATCTGAGATGATATTTCTTTGTACTTTTACAAGTTGTACAACTTGGGCTAGTATTATATTATACACAAGTGTATCGGTTATAAGGTATGTTTTAAGTCTGAAAGGTTTCACATCAAATGTGACGTGATATGCATATGACGTTATACAGAATGACCAAAAGAATCCATATTTACTTAAATTCTGCAAAATGTATATAGAAAACTCATTTCTCCATAATTCGTGCACGTTTCAATCTTCTGTATACTTTTATTTTATGTCAAGTATATTCAAAACTAGAAGTATTTTGTGATTTAAATAATCTGGACGAAACTTGAATTAGTTTGTTTGTATCATGTGTAGTGACTTGCAGTTTCTCCTACGCCATATGTGAAATCATTATGAAACCTAACTTTGAACATAAGACTTGCATTTTTTTAATTATAATAAATATAATGGTGATAATTTGTTTGCTGTTTGATTTTAATATTTTTAGACTAAGATGTCCACACCAAACTCCAATGAACTAAAAAAAATTATGCTAATTTTGTGACGGCTACTTTCAGCTTCAAAAGTCAAACCATTTTGATATGTTTGTAACATACTGTAATAAAACCATGCTGCGATTTAGCGAACAATACCTTTCCATATAAATAGGTACGCTAGATAGATAAATAGATTAACACTTTATTGTACAACACAAAACAAAAATGTCAGACAAGTTTAACAAAGAAAGATGTACAATTTACACGGTCTTATCGCTGGTAGCGATCTCTTCCAGACAACCTTCGGTTAAAGGAACATTTAACAGGAAGAGGGAAATTGAGCAAAATATATATTTAAAAAAAGGTTTGAACATAATAACATAAACCATAGAATAAATCGCCTGCGTTAAAACACAGTACATTGGAATTCGCACGTGTGGAGCGTTGGCTGGCAATAAACTCGATTAATAACATCTCGTGTGTGTAAATTACCATATTTTTTGTAACCATTGACTCGAGTAACATCAAGCAAACCGGCTTAAACTAGTCGCGCGTTTCGCCAGTTTATTGATGGTAGTTTTACATGGTGCGATATTTGCTGGTGTAGATGACGTTTTTAAAAAAAAAAAATATTCGTGTGTGTAATGAAAAATATGTCTTGAGCGGTAAGTAAAATGAGACAAGTTATTTTTTCAACACGGTTTTTTCTATTCTGATTTTTTTAAAATAGGATTGTCAGACATTTGGCCATAATGTCACAAGTGCAAAATCGATCTGTTTGTAGCAAAGATAATGGATCTTTGGTTTGTAGTGACATTTTTTTTTAAAGTTCGGTTTTTACTCTTGGGTAACACTTTGGTCAAGCTGCAAATGCCACTCCTCTGCCGTACGCAACAGAAATGTGTACTGGAATCGTTTGGTTTACGATACGAAAGAAGAGATGCGATTTGTGTCCCTCTGGTGAGAATGGGCTAATCGAATATTATATTAAGAGCAATAAGCTTAGCCTTAACCCAGGTAGATGTGATTCACTTTATTCACCCTGTACACGACCGCGGCTAAATCGCTAACAGTCGCGAATCAAGGTGACAGTATTCAAGTCGTGTCAAAGTCTTTGTGTACACAACGCCGGAACGGCACCGGCGCCGGGACGGAACCGCATGCTTGCAGAGTCGGACCGATGAGAATGCGGTGTCAGCCCGGCTATTATTCGTATACGCGCCGTTTCGGTCCGGCCGCCTTACAGTTGCGTTACCAACACGATTCCGTTTCGACTCGGTCGTCGGGTGTAAACCCTCGTCCCAAGGCTGCGTTAGTGACCCAGTGCCGTGATAACAGATATCGCCCGGAGTAAGGCGTATCGCATGTTACGTCATGGTCCGGTGCCACCGACTTGGATAACTGATGGTTAGCGGTTCTTGCTAGAAGTTATTCTAAGATTTGTTCCGGTAGTCTTATTTTATTTTATTTATTAAAAAAACTTCTGAACAAACTTGTGTACAGTGGCTGACTTAATGCCGGAGGCATTCTCTACCAGTCAACCACAGGTCCAAGCAGAGAACAGACAGAACAACAAACAACTAGAAATGATTGTTTGAGGTTTAAATTTTGAACAGACGATTTATTATCTATCAGGTAAAATATTTGTTGTTTATTTCCAGTATCCGGGTAAAAATATCCAGTTTGATGTTGATTAATAGCGCTTAACTTCGGTTATTAAATAGCGACATCAATATACTGTTAAATAATTTTCATAGGTAACCATAGAAAATCATTGAGAATGTAAAAGTTAAATAAGGGTAAATAAGTATATTTCTTGCTCATCATAATTAAGGGCACGGGGTCATATAAACCGAGGTAGGTAGTCCTGTTTTCGCATATCACAATTATGACGTAGGTATCAAAACGACGTGCTGAATAATAATTTCGTCCATGTTGCCAGCAGTAAATAAAAACTACGAGGAAAACAGTATTTATAAATAAAGTAGCAAGTTTTCATGACCGACTGTACCTACTGTGCTCTACAAACAAATCAATCACAATAAAATCCTCTGACTATTTACAATACCCTTTCATAATTATCGCGTCATCGATGAATGTGAAGAACGTTCAACGCTCAAACAATAATTAATACTGACTTACATTTAGAAAAACAAAATACTTAAAGCGGGCTACACGTAGCGTTTTTTTTTAAATCGACTGTTACTACATAATCGCTCGGCCACTGATAGTACCGGTGGCATAAACAGTTATATTAACGCGGAGGCTGCGTATCAATCAGTCGCGAGGAGCCGCTTCAGAGAGCTGTCACCTCATGTAAGTCGGCCTTTACGTAACTTTGGTACGCGGCTCGGGACATGTGTATTGTAAAGTAACTAAAGGTAGCTGCTGGGATAAGGCAGTGCGTTATTCAGGTTGGATAGCAGTGTTATAATTGTTGGCTAAAATAAGGGAGAGATAAAGGTTGGTAAACAAATGATTACGGAGCAGGCAAATCATAGATATAGTACATTATATAGAGGCAAATAAACATACTTGTTGACATATTGCTTGACAAAAGTTGTGTGAAGGAAAACCTACTTGTAGTGCCTTGTGTAAATACAAAGGGAAAGAGGGATTTTCACCATGTCCTACCAAAACAGTATGATGCAACACGCACACTGAGTTAGTATAGCCGGTACTTATGTAGTTATAATAATAGGTGTCGGCAACGAGCCTACCGGCCGCGATAACATATCAGCAGTGTATGATACGGAAGTTCATTCATTTGCAATTTGCATTCACTCAATTGTGCAGTTTTGCGTGACGCTCTACATACTGACCCTAAAAGCTGGGATTGAACATCTTACATGCCTCATTTGGACCAGCCCTCGGTGAAAATCGAGTATCACGGTCTGTTGATATCTTTTTACGGTTCCGCAGTCCGACAAGGAACCCTTATAAGATCGTTCAGTCCATCCTAGTGTAACGCCAAGCCTCAGCCACCATAGCCAATCATAGCCAATCCTAGCCAAGCCAAGCCAAGCCAGCCAATCCGAGCCAAGCCAAGCCAAGCCAGCCAATCCCAGCCAAGCCAAGCCAAGCCAGCCAATAGGAAGCCACCGCCATGCTAGTTGACGCTCCCCACTACAACTTCCGCTAGCCGTGCGCCTTGGGTGGGAGCAAGCCCTTATAACGGCCAGACAGCTCAGTCTAGCCACTTTTGCCCTCTTAGCCACTGAATAGACCGAAACTCTGCCAATTTGTATTTTGATAGTTGATTATAGCCTAATTTAAATAAAATCTGTGTGCTTATCGTTTCGCCTGGTTTTTTATTTATGCCACTCATTACACTTCAGAAGTGGGATAAATAAAAAGATTCGGCCATGAAGCGCAATCACACCGATATACCTGAAAACGGAAGGCATGTTTACCCTTCTGGATGGATTGAATCTTCACCAACTCGCAGCGAAAACGTAGAAGAGGATGCCGAAGAAGTTACACCACCAGCCAGGAGGAAGGATTCTGAGAAGGCTTTTGGAGGGCGAGGTGCAGAAGACCATGCGTGAGCTGAACGAAGAAGTACCCGCAGCCATCAAAACAAAGGATCAAAACAAAGGTGCACCGCGCAGTATCGCTCATACCTGAATTTGACCCGGATAGCGACGATTGCACAGCAGTAACTGCGTGACTCAAAAAGATCGACCAACTGGGTGAGATACACGGATGGAACGACGCTACCAAGGCATTTCACCTGCAAGACACAGATTTTCTGAAACGTATGAACGTAACGGAAATACGCGAAAGATTTAAGGTTGTCACTACATGAAAAGAATGCCTTCTTCCTGGGACATCAATCATTAAGGTTTACATAGAAGACAACGACGAGGATAACGATGTGGTCACCCGGCCGCAACACTACGAGCTATCAAGCGTATCCTACTCCATCCCTGCTACGCTGTTGCGTGGCTCAACGGGCTACATTAAGATCGTCAACACTAGCGCCGGGAAGATCGTCTGGCAGCGCGGAGAGGTGCTGACCAGAGCAGACAGCTGCGATGCCACGTCTCTTGCTGATACACAGGTCAGTAAAAAAGCCAATATTATTTTGCCATTGCCACTCAAGCCATCAGCCATAATTAGCTCGCCATATTATTACATTAGCATCAGCCATAATATTGTTTCAACGGTCTTACATACGAGCTTAGCCTATATTAGTACCATAGGAGGGGTTTATAAATAAAATTAAGACAGGACCACTGAATAAAAACGATTATGATCATTTAATTAATTTATTAACCGATTACAATGATTGTTTGGCAAGTAATACAAATGAACTAGGGTGCACTGATTTGTTACACATGAAAATAAATTTAACAAATTCACAGCCGATATATAGACAATTGACATTATCATATGTCGCACAGGGAGCAGGAGAAAGTTAAAACGAAAGTATCCTAACTATTAGATGCGGGTATTGTCAAAGAATCCGAGTCCAGTTTCGCTTCTCCAGTAATTTCGGTAAAGAAAAAGAACGGCGATTATAGGCTTTGCGTAGATTACCGGGCGCTTAATTCCATCACAGTCAAAGACAGATTTCCGTTGCCACAAATGATGGTTAGGTCTCAAAATTAGCAAGCAGGCTTTTATTACCACCAACTTAAAATAAGCCCTGAAGACACACATAAGACTGCTTTTGTTACACCTCAAGGTCACTTCAAGTATACACGCGTTCCGTTTGGTCTCGCAAATGCATCGTCTGTCTTCATGCGGTTGATGAATAAAATAGTTGATTCCATAAAAAAAGAATACTGCGGGGGTAGTTCGAAAACTTTATCACACACTGGTCATATCGATGACCCGAATAGATTTTCGCACGAATTTAATGTCTTAGCATTTCTTGATGACATTTTACTACCTTCTTGTGACGTTGCATCGGGGTTCACTGTATTAGATAAAGTTCGTTGTAAACTCAGATCTGAAAATCTTAAACTTAATATGAGTAAATAGGAGTTTTTGCAAAAAAAAAAAGTATTACCTACTTGGGGCACGAAATATCATCAGATGGTATTCAACCGGGTCAAGCTAAATTGACAGTTGTGTCACAGTTTCCTACTCCTACCAACGTTCATGAAATAAGACAGTTCTTGGGATTGCGTAGCTATTTTCGCAAATTTATAAAGAATTTTGCAGTTATTACGCGTCCTTTGTCCGATTTTACAAAGAAAAACAGTGTTTGGGTTTAGGGTTGTGATCAGTGTCAAAGTTTTAAGGAGTTAAAACGTTGTTTATGTACAAAACCTTTACTTGCGTTGTTTGATCCTACTTTGCCTACGGAGATACATACGGATGCATGTAAGTTAGGTATTGCAGGCATATTATTACAACGACAAGCCGATGAGACATTACGCCCCGTTATGCACTTTAGTAGGGTTACAAGTAAAGAGGAAAGTATGTACCTTAGCTATGAACTGTAAACTCTTGCCGTTGTTGAGTCATTGCGTAGGTTCAGAGTGTATACTCGTATTGTAGGTAAACAAGTAAAAGTATTCACCGATTGTACAGCGGTTCGAGCAACTTTAACTAAGCGCGAGCTTATGCTTCGTATAGCTAAGTGGTGGTTATCAATACAAGACTACGACATTAGCATTGATTACCGGCCGGGGGATCGCATGAAACACGTAGACGCGCTGAGTAGGAACCCTGTTGTATATACTATGAACATTAGACGGCTTTAAATAACAGAGTGGTTTCATACTGTGCAATATCTAGATGAGAAACTTAAATGTATCATTCACTAACTCAAGGGTGGTAGTGCTTCTACAGGTATTACTAATAACTATGAACTAATAAATGACAGATTATATCGTAAAACATTACTTGGAAATCGCCTCGAAGTCCCTTTTTCGGCTCTATGGAAGATAACACAGATGCACCACGATAATATCGGACATGTATGCTTTCAAAAAAAGTTTAGAATTAATAAAACAAGAGTATTCGTTTCCTTAAATGACCTGCTTTATTCGCAAATATGTAGATGCTTGTTTACACCGTGCTTATGGCAAAGAAAATCAATGAAAAATCGAAGGGAGACTTTTTCCCAATACCTAAACCTTCTGAGCCAATGCGTATGGTGCACATTGATCACTTAGGGCCTTTTTGCAAGACCATAAAGGGTTATCAGTACATGTTGGTCCTGACAGATGCTTTCTCTAAATTTGTCATAGCAGAGCCCACTCTGACAGTAAATGCAGTAGAAACAATTCGAATTATAAAACAAGACGTTTAGCTTATTCGGGTATCCAGACAAAGTAGTAAGCGACCATGGAAAAGCCTTAAGAGTAGAAATTTTAGGCAGTTTTCGAATGATAACAGTTGAAGCACATATTAACTTCTATTGCTTGTCCAAGGGCTAACGGCCAAGTTGAACGTACTAATCGAACCATACTTAACGCGTTGCGAGCCACTGATCCTAGTGAGGCTGCAAATTATTGGGCTAACTGCTTGCCCGATGTCTTGTGTAGAATAAATAACACACTTAACGTTAGTACTACTTACAAGCCATAGGATTTAATGTTTGCAAGGAGCTCTAGGCCTTGTTGCGATATAGGTCTTAAACCGTGAGACTGATTCTGTTGAGGATAGGCGTAGGAAAGCTAGTACCCAGTTAAAGAAAGCTGGGGAAAAGATGCAGCGTGATTTTGATTAAAAGCGTAAGCCCAGCCGGGTTTATAGAAAAGGAGATTTAGTATTGTGGAGACAGGCTCCCTTAAATAGTGCAGCTAAAGTCAATACCAAGCTCGATGATTTCTTTTCAGGTCCCTATATCATAACTAAGGTTGTTGGCAATGACAGATATAGGATACGGAGCATTAAAGGCTTAAAAGGCTATAAAGCTTTTACAGGACTAGTTGCTGCAGACTCATTGCGGCCCTATACAAGCACCGTACCTATGTCTGACAGTGCTAGCAGCTCTGATGAGCAATTGGAAACCGAAGACCTCATTGTTTTACTTAAGAACTAATACTACCCTTCCCCATTGCGGGAGCAATCATTGTTTCAGGACGGCCGAATGTAACGCCAAGCCTCAGCCACCATAGCCAATCATAGCCAATCCTAGCCAAGCCAAGCCAAGCCAGCCAATCCGAGCCAAGCCAAGCCAAGCCAGCCAATCCCAGCCAAGCCAAGCCAAGCCAGCCAATAGGAAGCCACCGCCATGCTAGTTGACGCTCCCCACTACAACTTCCGCTAGCCGTGCGCCTTGGGTGGGAGCAAGCCCTTATAACGGCCAGACAGCTCAGTCTAGCCACTTTTGCCCTCTTAGCCACTGAATAGACCGAAACTCTGCCAATTTGTATTTTGATAGTTGATTATAGCCTAATTTAAATAAAATCTGTGTGCTTATCGTTTCGCCTGGTTTTTTATTTATGCCACTCATTACACTAGATTGTCACAGCAGAATATCTTCTACGTTTATGGACTGCTTTGCATGTAACTTGGTTCGAGGATACTTCACATAAGTATACGAGTAGATCTCATTTTCAAAAATACGTTAAATTAAAATTAGGTACCCCTTTTTAAGGGTACCTCCCTATACATGTAAAGGGTGGGGTGAATTATTATTTTTGAGCGCACCCCCTTGTGTGGGGTATCGTTGAAACCATCGTTCCATACCACACTTTTTTATCAGCTTTACCATTTGCGAGTTATAGCCCGCCAAATTCGTTTACACGGTGCCTTGGAACTATAAACTTCAAATCTCGCACGTAAAGAAACAGGCACGGAAACTCGTATTTAAAATTGTTTCGGGTATCCTGTGAGGAATACTTTCGAAATTATAAATAATATAAAAATATATACTTTACAATGATGACATTGACGGCTAGGGATGCAAGAAATGCAAAACAGCGCGGTGCCAAAATTAACTACGGAACCCTACTTTATGCGTGTTCCGACACGCACTTGGCCGGTTTTTTACGAGATCCTGAATACTATGATCGGACATTATCATGCCAAAATTATTCAAAGAAAATGCATAAGACCCGTTGATGGCTGTGAACAAATGAATAAAAAATCGCAACAACAGAAATCAAAGGCGTTGCTAAGTGGATAAAATATGTAGGTACTTTGCCTGCATATCAAAACACTTTTATCGCGGGTGCACCAGTTTTTAAACATTCTGCATTCCAACCGAGCATATATTTTTCGTTCAAATAAAAATTTAGATTATTATCGGTGGTTATTATTGCGCATGACTAAGGTACCTATCCCCTAACTCCTAAGTAGTGTTCAAAGTCGAAAACCCATTAATACAATCAATGTGCCCGATCCATCCATGGTGATAGCATGGCGTCTGCGTACCTTTGCAACATAAATAAATTCATGCTTCTGAGTATTTAAGAACTTACCCATATCCCATCAAAACCGCTTTCTGACAAATATTCAAGGCAACTCTACCCAATATAATGATATCGCATATCACGTTATTTCGCAAGTCGGTATTAGCTTCGTCTACCACCTTACGTTATTTCTTCCTAATTGAAAGCTGGGATTGAAAACTCATAAGGCTAATAAACGCACAACAGCATCCCATGATTTCCAAGCAGTGAATAAGGCAGATATTTTCCCAGGCAGGAAGACTGCTGTCTTGGGACTCTCAAAGTTATTGATCAGAAAGGAAAACTGGGTTATAGCGTGCCTACCCATGACTTTACTAAATAGTCTCATCCACCTTTCTTCTTCCAGCCACCCACCATGTCAGCCGACCAAGTGTTCCACTCCCGTTCCGAGGGTATCCCCTCCGAGGGAGTGAAGGACCAGTACGCGGACGGCAAGGCCGCGCGGACGTGGAACAAGTTCATTGGAGACAGTACGCAACGCACACAGAACTACAAGAACTTCCTGATTGGTCTACTGAGGAAGCACGGATGTGTGAGTGTCCTTGACATAGCCTGTGGCACCGGGTAAGTTATGTGGAAATCCAAATATAGTTTTAGTTCCTCTGGACCTATTGATCAATCGGTTGTTTTCAAAACAAGAAGCCAAGCTGTGTCTTTCTGTTTTCGTCCTCTACTTTTGTTCGTTACTAAGAAAGAACCAATTAATGACTTATAAACCTAAGACCCTATAGTAGGAGAACTAACTATGGTTTGTCATATTCTCTTCGATTCTGTCCCGAAATTTCAATAGATTTAACTGCTGGACGTAGGAACTATAATGGTCAAGTCACATCACATCACTAGGCAAATTCATTGCGAGGGACAAAAATGCGATTTTAATCAAGAAAAAAAACATCCCATAAAGTAAACAGGATATAATGTTAATAATACGCATCCAGTTATGATAGGTTATAGCTAGTTAAACACAATAAATGAAGACCCCTATAAGAGCTTATCTCGAGTTCAACTAACTGGTATTTTCATCAGTTCAGATGTGTTTTTTAACCTACGCAATCCTCACCCGTGCATACCTATCTATATAGGTGTAGGTTGTTCAAATTTGTTCCGAATGTAATTGATCTAGTAGACCAGTGGTTACACGTAGGGGTGCCACCCGTACTTTATAATAAAGTATTGTACGTTATTACAGGCAATTGTACTCTGTACTTTATGAGAACAAATAAGTACACGAAAATATGTACCTACTTTATTTTGCATGATTTGGTTTCTCTGTGATTTTGAAGTTGAAGTTTAGTCGTATATATATTAATAAATTTATACATTGAAAGTATAATTGTTTGTTAAATATGTTTCTAAGTATAATAAAAAAGAAAAATAAATTGTACTTTATTTTGATACTTTTTGCACTTTTTTTTCGTACCTATATAACCAATGTACTGTTTTTTTTTAAAAAAGGTGACAACCCTACACGTGTGTCTCGCATTTCAAAACAGGCGTTTAGAAAGGCATAACACTTTCACTTGGTTGAATCGTACACTTTGGTCGGATAGATTGTCGCGTTATCACAATTCGATAGTAGGGTTCGTTTGACCCGGCCGCGTATCACAACAAGATAACTCATCAGAATAATATATATGACGAAATGTTTTTAGATTCTATCGAATCGATATGTGATGGAGATACAAACAACCATGATGTCATCCTCGCTTTTCTCTTAAAATTTTTGATTCCTACAAAACAAAACGCAAACTGCGACTTTACTGTTTCTTTTTTAAATTTTTTTTACATTTTATTATTAAATATGCCGTCGGGCGGCACTCTCTCGTTTTCTTCTCAGACATCCACGAAAGACCAGCGCCAACCGATCCTCGATTCAGTGGCATTTACTGAGTGGACGCCCATTCATCAAATGTGTTTCACTAAAATAAATTTTAATGTACTCACTAATTTTAATAATAATTTTATGTTTTTTTTTCTATTCTGCTTTTGGAATTATCACCCTGCTACCATAGCTTTGATGCCTTGATTGGTAAAGGTCGTTAGATCGAACTAGGATTCTTTGCTGGGCATAACAGTAGTGGACGTTTTGAAACTGAAGATAATAATTTTGCAGCAGAAAAAAACATCTGACTGACGCCGAGCTCAAACTTAACGCGTTAGGAAAGTTGTAGCTTTCAACAGGCTAATGTCTAGGTGGCCGAGTGCAATAGGCACACGGGGTAGATTCTCATGGACGTGGGTTCGATCCTCAGATAGTTGATTATTTTACTACAAAAAAATGCATCGTGAATGGTTATAACGAATAATCATAAAACTGTTTTGATAATGGCGATGATGTAACGAGGTTATATCTCAATGTTTTCAGGATTGACTCTATGATGTTAGTTGATGAGGGTTTCAAGGTGGTGTCCGTGGACGCGTCCGACAAGATGTTGAAGCACGCCCTCAAAGCGCGCTGGGAGAAGCGGAAAGACGCAAAGTACGATGAATGGAGTGAGTACCGACCTACGTATTAATAGGCTAGATGACACCACCAATCGTTGACATACATTTATTATCTGTCAAAACGGTCTGCCTCGATAGATTTTGTATGGGAATACAAGAACGTGACGACGGTCATGTAGCAGAAATCGGAGTCGATTGACCGAATGTTAATTTAATGACTTTTGTTTGTTTCATAATTAGTTTCTACAGCTATTTGGAAATATACTGGTAGTTTTAACTTCATAGGGGCTATGTTTTTAAAACGCCATGGTCATGGACGCTTTTTCATTCATTTCTTATTTAAAAGATACAATACTTCAGAACAGTTAGGAAGACTATATTGAAAAGACTTACCAGCCATCCAGTTTACTTATTAACTTAAGCTTACACGAGTGAGCACGAACTTAAGCTTACACGTAACTATAGCAAAACCTTACGCAATGTTAGAGTTTTTGCGCCTAGAATGCCTAGAAAAGTAATTTACAGAAGTGATGATGATGTCCTCTGTTTTATATTAAGTTTATTTAATTTTTAGCATACATATATATTTTTTTCGTACAGTACCCTTGCAACACCCTACCAAATAAATTCTAATTTCTAGTAATCGAAGAAGCGACATGGGAGACTCTACCCAGCGACATCAACTCCTTCCTACCAGGCACCAAGTTCGACGCGGTCATCTGCTTAGGGAACTCCTTCGCTCATCTTCTAGACGAGTACGGCGACCAGAGAGTGCAGAAGATGTGCCTGCAGAACTTCGCAGAGTGTCTGAAGCCGGGCGGTCTGCTGTTCATAGACCACAGGAATTACGACGCCATTATCGACAGTGGCGCCACGCCTGGCCACTCTATTTATTATAATGTGAGTGTTTATGAAATTAATTTGACTCTCTGTCCGTCTTACTGGAGTGGAGCGAGACAAAGGAGCGGAGGCTTTATCGCACCGTCAACATTTCATTTCTGCTTAGCCCAAAGGCATGACTAGTAGAGAATGCCTCACAGATTTAAGTCCACCATTTATGCAATAAAGCTTAAATAAAGAAACGGAGACTTGGAGAAATATAAAATTATAATTATGATCGGTTCCTCTTCTATTGTGCAATCCCATCGATTAATATTTCTCCGTTTCTCCACTTCGCTTCGGTTTAAGCACAACGCTAGCATTTTTTTATTTATTTATGGCTGTGTGACACGTAACCATTATCAAGTAAAAAAAAACGCTAGCATTCGACTACCACATAATAATAATTTTTCATTTCTCATACTCGGAAAGTAGTGTTTGTTTGATCAGAGCAGCGGGTCGAAAACGATGCTTCCCTCCCTTAGGCGGGAAAGACTCATAGTAATTGCTTCCCTCCCTAGGGCGGGAATGAATTTTAAAAATAGAACTAAAATTGGTTATTTAGTCGGCTATAATTTTTTTTACATAATTAAGAAAAATATCGATTAAAAAAAAATGCTGCGGTCTTGTGAGTGTATACGGCCAATGTGAATTAAAAAAAATACCTATTAAAGTGGGATGGCCCGCGGCGGTGACGCGGGCGGTGTGTTCCATATTTGAAATTTAAATTAAAAAAGACTAATAAATAGGTACGACTCATGTTATTACTATCAATAAATATTTTAGAAAAACTACTATTTTTTACTTTCCTTATATTTGAAATGAAAAGTAGAGTGTTTAACACGGGTGAAAGTCATCAATTCCCACTCGGACTATAGCCGCCCTCGCTTCGCTCGTGCGTCTAAATACCTCGTATGGGCATTGATTACTTTCCACCCTTGTATAACAATCTACTATTTCATTTCTCATACTCGGAAAGTAGTGTTGTTTGATCAGAGCAGCGGGTCGAAAACGATGCTTCCCTCCCTTAGGCGGGAAAGACTCATAGTAATTGCTTCCCTCCCTAGGGCGGGAATGAATTTTAAAAATAGAACTAAAATTGGTTATTTAGTCGGCTATAATTTTTTTTACATAATTAAGAAAAATATCGATTAAAAAAAATGCTGCGGTCTTGTGAGTGTATACGGCCAATGTGAATTAAAAAAAAAAAACCTATTAAAGTGGGATGGCCCGCGGCGGTGACGCGGGCGGTGTGTTCCATATTTGAAATTTAAATTAAAAAAGACTAATAAATAGGTACGACTCATGTTATTACTATCAATAAATATTTTAGAAAAACTACTATTTTTTACTTTCCTTATATTTGAAATGAAAAGTAGAGTGTTTAACACGGGTGAAAGTCATCAATTCCCACTCGGACTATAGCCGCCCTCGCTTCGCTCGTGCGTCTAAATACCTCGTATGGGACTTGATTTCTTTCCACCCTTGTATAACAATCTACTATATCTTAACTGCTGAAAACAATGTTTCAATAGAACCGTAAACAAAAGACGCGTTTCTTTTTTGCAGTGTAGCTATCGTGACGAGAAGATATATTTTCGTAGAAACGGGGCGGGGCATTCCCTTTACTAAGTTTTGTTACACAATCTAACCACCATAGTTAACTAAACTCTATGCATTCTAGGAACAAGTTATGTATTTACAAAAAACAGCATTCACCATACACCTATACCTGTGTAAACTTTTATAACACTCTTTTATAGAGACGCATGTTACATCTCGCGATGAAGATGTACTACTTACCTACTCATTTGCGTTATCAGTTAAATAACCTTGTTTATATTTAACGATATGCTAATATTGTGTTTATCGCTATTTTTCGTAATTTACTAATTACGTGATAAATTACAGAATAAGAATAATGTTGTTTTATCTGTCGTCTTGTTAAGGCCCCAGTAGTCTTGTCCACAATCGACATCTTTGAGTCTTAAATTTAAATTAAACTAATTTGATATGATATAAGGCCTGAAATGGTTTGAGACAAATGAAAAAACGCAGGCAGAATTCAGTATATTAGCCCATTTGTATATTTCGCATATTATTTATAATTTTCTGTTTAAAACAGGCGTAAAATTGTATTTTGTTAACTGTAACTTTCCCCACATCAAACTTTTAATCAGGAAATCAATTAAAAATATAAAATACTAGCTGTCCCGGCAAACGTTGTTTTGCCATATTAATGTTTAAGGTGGACAACCCTTATCACTAAGGGGTATGAAAAATAGATGTTGGCCGATTCTCAGACCTACTCAATATGCTCACAAAATTTTATGAGAATCGGTCAAGCCGTTTCGGAGGAGTAAGGGAACAAACATTGTGACACGAGAATTTTATATATATAGAGAAGAAGAAGATAAATATTTCACAACAATCACACCAACTCTCTAGTCCAAAATTAAGCTACGAGACTTGTGTTATGGGTATAGACAACGGATAAACATACTTAAATACTTTTTTTAGTAAATAAATACATATTATACATAGATAACACCCAGACCAGTACAAACACACATGTTCATGCACACTTATGCTTGTACTGTGCGGGGATCGAACCCGCGACCCTTGGTTTAGAAGTCCGACCTGTGGACCACTGCACCAAGAGGTCGTTAATGTTCGTTATGGTTTCGATTTAGCCTGATTCTTTCTTTGAAGACAGGTGTTCACTTACATTTGACTACATTACTACCTATTGTTTATAACAACAATATCCGTGTTCCAGTGTAAATACCCCGTGGACATAAAGACATCGGTGTTGGTGGTGCGCGGCAAGCCCGAGCTGGTTGCGCTGGACTACCTGATCGACACCGGAGAAGGAGAGAATGGAAAGAGGTTTGTTAACACCCGACGAAAAAGAGGAGTTCTATAAGATTGATGCTAAGTCTGTTTGTGTTGTTGTGTATGTCTGTCTGTGGCATCGTAGCTTCCGAACGAATGGACTGATTTCTAAAAGTTTTTTTTAGTCGAAAGATAATTTCGACTCTTGGTGCAGAATTGCTATTCATTTTGAGTAGGCGTGTGCCAGATGAGATTCTTAAGTTGGAACAGTGATTTATTTAGCAAACGCAAAGCTACCACTAATTCACACATCAATTGAAAAGGATTTCGGACTAAGGCAAAAAGACCATACTCAAAGCTGGTTTCAAAAATATCTAATAATATTAACCACCAGTTAATAAGTTAAAAGGCACAGAACACGGACAATCCTTACTGCGTAAGAATAGACAGTATTTAAAAAATCTTCGTTTAGATTCTTAACGTAATGCAAGCTTAACCTTGTTCCTACTTAGTAGCATAAGGTTAAGCTTACATTACTGAGTTTGTGCTATAAGCTCTTTTGTAACCGCTACGATTATTGTTCCATTAAAGATTAAGGGTTCTTACTTGCTCAAACAAGTCAGCGATCATGCTATTTCTAGGTTATTCTTTGTTCTGTGGTGTAAGGTGTCTTTTCAAACTAGTTGCAATTTTATATCCCATGAAATAAATAGATCAGTGAAGTGGTGTACTAACGAATTATCCTTATTTCCAGCGATTTCCGACTTTGCTACTACCCTCACAAACTGGAAAGATTCACGAAGATGTTGGACTACGCTTTCGGTGGACGCGGTACACATCAGATCTACGCAGACTTCAAGCCACTCACAGAGGTCCCAGTGCCAGGATTCTACATACACGTCATGGGGAAAGCGAGGGATTGACCATAAACAACTAGCATAGACTTTGTACCTTTTACTTTTAATAAATCAATTTCCAATTTATAAGACCAGTCAACATGTTTTATGTAATACTAAATTGGTTGAATTATTTCATGTGCCTTTATTTACTTTTATATAAAGACGAATGTAACAAATAATTTAACATTCCCCTACGTAACACAATCAATTTTTTGTTGTAGGAAAAGAAAACACAACTATACCACTATGATTTTTTTTAAATTGATCTATTATTATACCTAGAGGAATGATAATCCTAGGAGAATCCTAGTCATTAGAATAACAATATCAGTGGATAAATAAAAAATATATTATTTAAATGGAAAGACTTGTTAAGAAATAAAACTTATTTTTGACATTCCCTATTTTATTGTATAGTTTTCAATAGTTTTAGTAACACACAATAAACCTGGTTTATCATCTAGTTTTGTTAATAAAACAATTGAGTAAAAAATGAAATAATTTATATTTAGGAAAAAATAAAATGAAACTGTGTAGTCGAGAATTAACTTAGGTGCAGGCTTACAGGTAGAAATTAAATCTAGATTAGCTACAAAGTAGAGTTTACGACCCGACAATGATGTTGTTGATGGGAATGTGTATCAGTTTTACGAAGAAGCCGATGAAACCCATGATGCAAAAACCGATGGCTGTAGCGATGGCAATCTTTTGGAATTCTGAAAATAAAAATAGGTGCTTACTAGAGGACTTGGTGCAGTCATGGTATTAATGTCTGACTGGCTTTTATCTAAGAGAATGTTTGTTTTGCTATTCGAAGGCCTTGAAACAGTAATTTGTAAATGCACTTTCCTTATAGAAATAAGTATTTACATACTTTCACTAAATTATAACTTTAATGTGGCTTGGAACAAGGGATATTTTTGTGTGTAGTATGCTAAAAAGGATTTCAGTAGAAACGTAAAAGAAAGTTGCTTGACATTAGTAAAGGATATTTTAGATTCCTACACGTTTGCCTATTTTACCAATAACTAAATGCGCATAATCATTATTCGGAACAAAAGCTATCTGAACTGTTACTACAACATTCTAGGTCGAACATGGCCAAGTGCCAGCTCTAAGCATCAACATATGCTCAACATGACAGTTTTGGATTTGATAAATAGAACTTTGGCTTACCTTTCCTATCAGGCTTGGTACATCTTCTCACTAATCTGATGGAATCCTTGGCGAATTGCTTGCCTGGCTCAACAAACTTGGCGATTTGATCCATTTTCTGAAACACAAATGCCACAATTTTAGCTACGCTTTACGACTTAAAGTTTTGGCTTTTAGAAAGATTATGAAAATAACTGTACGGGTAACTTACAAATCACTGTTATTTAATTCAAATACAGAGCAAAATGATCGAATTGGGCACGCAGTAATGAAATCGCGGCGACAAATGAAATGACAAAACATGAAATGTCAGCCACGTCTTGAAAATCTACGGCACGTCACCATACGCGCTCGGATACACGTCGCAAATCTATTAAAAATGAATATGACAAAATTGTGAATGCAGCAAAGCGCTGAACTTTTGCTGAAGAAACAACGGCTGCCAGTTTGGCTGCCAGTCAGCAGGAAGGCATTCTAGTAAAGACATGGCATTGGCAAAGCAAGGGACCATCGAAAAGAGTCGCCTTGTTTCAAAGTTGTTTAGCTCAGAGGGACTGCCGGGCTTGATGTTCTTTGGACTAAACAAAAATTATGCTTAAAAAGTAAAAAGTGTCAAATAAAATGTCATTTGTCAAAATAAATATAAAGTAAAAGTGGGTGGAAGGTTTTATTTATTTATATGTTTAATTTATATAAATCGCAATTGCTACGCATTAATTTAAATATTTCACCGATAAAATTAAGAATAAAATACAAATAAAGAAGAAACACGCTGTCAATATGTACGCCGTAGAGAAAAAGTTTGAAATAGAGATGAAGTTGCGAAAGGTAAATATCTTGTAGAATTTTATGTTTTAATCGCATTATCACCCTCAGAAGCAGCAATTTGTTTGTATTAGTTTAGTTTTTTGTTGGTTTATGCTACTTTTAAAATATATTTTACCAAAACACACATTTCCATTGATTGGCACAACCCTCATAATAGTTTTGAGGAGTAGGTAGCACTAAACGTATGTGAGGTTTGTTTCTACTTAAATCTACCTTCAAGAACAGTGAATGATCTAGATATTCACTAACAATTCATCAAAAATTGTCATTCCTTTTACTCTGACACGAAAACTCTTTCACAGGAGATAAGCAATATACAAGAGCTAAAAGCGGCTGCAAATCGCAGCTCATCGTTGGCGAACGATGTGTGCAACGTGCTGGGCGCTTGCGAGCAGCGCCTGCAACAGTTGGAGACAGCAGTGCTGCCACTGTATGGGGATACAGCACGGCTGCAGCACATACATCAGAGTAAGTGAGAAAGTCTTACTAATTGGTGGTAAATACTAAGTCCCATTGTGTGAATTTTAAGATTCATACTTAGTAGTGGTGTTTATAAATAGTATTGCACTATTTTTGCACAGAATTCGCCCAAATTGTCCCTAAGAAGTGTTGGGGCTAATTTTTATGTTGGGACGTGTTTAAGTGAACCTTGCAGGTGGTCTATTTACTGATATTCATTAATTTTATAGTGCAGACAAATATAAATTAATCCTATTTACGTAGCAACAAGTACTAAGCCCTAAGCTACTATGCACTCTTGCTTTTAAAAAAGTATGAAATTTTGCTGATATGTTTTCATTAAGTGTGACATTGTGTGCTATTAGATGATGTTCTTAGATGCCTATTTAGAGGAAATGCATCTTTCTCTAGTTTGTATTATTTTTGGTTGAAATTAGATTTTATACCTACATTGTTACGACTTTTTAACACCAGACTACCTACATTTTTTTTTATTACTACATGTTTTTACCCCATATTTCTAATTGCTCTATAGTCTATACTATTGTCTGCCTCTCTGCAACTACTGTTCTTTTGTATTTCTTCGTTTCCGTCCTTCTCATTATGATTACTCTCCTCATATAATTTTCTGTAGAAATTCGTTGCGCTTTCCAATATTTCTTCTCTTGATGTTGTTCGTTTAGAGTTTTTTTCTAGGTTCTGTATCCAGTTCTTATGTAATGTCAGTTGTTTGTAGGCCCTTTTAGTACTTCGATAGTTTTTCAGATTTTCTTCTATGATTTTTTGTCGATGTAAGAGGTAGTCTTTTTTAATGGATTTACTAGTTTTTTTGAATATAGTTCTTAGTTCTGTCTTTTGCTCTTTGGTTTTCCTTTTGTATTTAACAGTTCTGTGCGTTTCCTGATCAGCATTTTGGTATTGTCACTGAATACTTTGTGGCTTTTATTCTCTTTTTCTTTTATCTTCAGACTTTCTACAATGGCATTTTGCAGTATATCATAATATTTCTGAACACTCATTGTTTCTTTTTGGCCAGCTGTGCTGATGTCTCGAATAGATTCCTTGAGATTTTTAAGGAAGCTCTTTATTTCACTGACCGACCTCGGTGTCTTAGGCATTTTACGGAAGTTTGCTCTGCTTATTTTCGGATTGGTCAGTAGAAAAGTCGCCCGCACTAGTCTGTGGTCCGAAGGGAAAGGGACATTGTTCAGGATTTCTAGGTTGTTTATTAAATGTGGCTTGTTTGTTAATATAAAATCAATTTCGTTTTTGACTTTGCGGTCTGGGGATTGCCATGTCCATTTCCTGCTTAATTTCTTCTTGAAGAAAGTATTCATAATTGACAGTTTATATTCATATGCATAGTTTATAAGTTGCTCACCCCTTTCATTTCGTTCTCCGTAACCATAGTTCCCCATAATTAAGTTTTCCTGCTGAGTAGGAATTCCTACCTTCGCGTTAAAATCTCCTGCAACTATAACAGTATTATAGTAGTATAGTATAGAGTATAGAGCCAATAAACGAAAGTGAAGTGATTATACACATTAAACTACTGAAAAACAGAGAAGAGTTCTGGGCCCGAAGGGATTAGTAATGAAGCACTAAAACTTGGATCTCCTATCCTCACTAGTATGTTAACAGACCTTTTTAACTTGATTCTTGAGACAGAAACAGTGCCCCAACAATGGTGCAGCTCCGATATCATACTTTTATACAAAAAGGGAAACCCACAAGATATAGCCAATTACAGACCAATCAGCCTATTGCCAACCATTTACAAACTTTTTTCATCAATTCTGTTAAATCGAATAACCAGAGACATAGACATGCACCAGCCAGTGGAACAGGCGGGCTTCCGTTCAGGGTTTTCAACAGTAGACCAAATTCATACATTAGAGCAAGTAATAGAGAAATTCAAAGAATTCGACAGACCCCTATATATAGCATTTATAGACTACAGCAAGGCTTTCGACTGCGTAAGTCACAATGCTATTTGGGAAGCATTGGAATCTTGTGGTATCACTAGCAAATATACAGCCATCATCAAAAATATATATAAAAATAGTTCAAGTAGATTAAAATTAGAAAAAAGAGGTGGGATCATCAAAATAAAAAGAGGTGTCAGACAAGGTGATCCATTATCGCCTAAGTTATTTATTGCAGTATTAGAACAAATATTTGAAAAAATTAACTGGGAGAGAAAAGGTATTAGAATAAGTAACAGCCGCTTAAACCACCTAAGATTTGCAGATGATATCGCTATATTCTCAGAAAGCGCTAAGGAATTAGAACAACTGATTAATTCACTAGCCCTAGAGAGCTCGAAAGTGGGTTTGGAGTTGAATGCTGACAAGACTAAAATAATAACCAGCAGCCACAGAAGACCAATCAAGGTGAAAGGAATAGAGATTGAGTATGTTAATAACTATATATACCTGGGGAAGCAAGTTTCATTCCACAAAAAAAGTAACGAGGAAGAAATAGAAAGACGTATAAATATAACTTGGAAAAAATTCTGGTCACATAAGGAAGTGCTTAAAGGGAAATACAGTCTCAATATGAAGAAGGTAATAATGGACACCTGCCTACTACCTAGTCTTACTTATGGCTGCCAAACATGGGTATACACAAACAAAATTAAATCTAGAATAAAGACCTGTCAGAGAGCAATGGAGAGGAGTATCCTAAAAATTAGAAAAATTCACAAGATAAGAAGCGATATTATAAGAAGTAAAACGAAGGTAACGGACGCGTTGAAACACGCATTAAAAATGAAATGGCAGTGGGCGGGACATGTCTCACGTCTTACTGATAACAGATGGACAATGAGAACTACACAGTGGAAAGGACCAGAGGGGAAAAGGAAAGTTGGAAGACCTACCAAACGATGGGTCGATGATATAATTAAAATTGCTGGGAAAGATTGGATGGAAAAGGGTAGAGACAGGAAAGAGTGGAAGAAAATGGAGGAGGCCTTCACCCAAGAATGGGATTCATATCCAATAATAAATAAATAAATAAGTGATACTAACAAGGCAAATTGTAATAGAGTTAAGGATATGAAGGAATTAAAGGCTTATTATTATTATTATTTCTAATTGCTCGCATTCATTTTCTTACTTGTACAGATATGGAGCGGACAGTGAAGGCTTTGGATCATGTGATCAACTATTACATGGTCTCAAGAGAGATGGCAGACCTCATCCAGGGTGGGCCTCATACCACCAACACTGATTCATTGAACATTTATCTTGAGGTTTGTAACATGTGTAATCTTTTGCTACCCACAAATTACAAGTGCTTATCTAGTTAAACAAAATCCAAAGTTTGACTTCAAAATAGAGTTTCCTAATCTTAGTAAAGAGGCTAGTCAAAAACTAATTTTCTATAAAATAATTCACAATTTAAGAACCTCTTTCTGTCCTTTGTTTCCGCTTTCTGGGCAAATAAGATTTAGCCCGTCTTGCCGACACAAAAGAAGAAGAAGATTGTCCTTTTTCTGCAGTTTGTAATATTTCATTTTTATTGAACTTTAATTGCTAAATAGTCACAGTCCACATTGGACGCAATGACGTCAAAGTCTGCTATTCACAACTTTGGAGAAAAGTGTCTTGATAGTTGATTAAAGGTATTGGTGGTGTCAAGAACCCTTTTGACATTAGGTGTTGTATATTTTACTAAATACTAAAACAGCTCGGAGTCGGGAATAATAAATAAATAATAAATAATTTAGTTGTTTTTGGAAGTTGGCAGTGTTACAGCCCCGTGCCTCGGAAGCACGTTAAGCCGTTGGTCCTGCCCCTGATCTCTCTCCAGTCATGTCGGATTGCCGTCTCACCGAACTTTGAGAGTGATGGAACAGCGAGTGCACCTGTGTATTGCGCTCACACTTGTGCACTATAATATCTCCTGCGTAGTTAACTGATCTCTGTTGAGATTGGCCGCCGTGGTCGAAATCGGTCACGAGGACTATTATTATGTATACTTTTCAATTGTTTCAGGCACTGGATAAACTGGCAGAAGCTCAAGCCTACTTCAACAAAAACAATCCACAAAGTGTTGAATTGGAAAACATTGTAAGTAAAATAGACACAGTATAAAAAAATACTTTAGAGATTCTTTATTTAATGTTAAGATTTTTTTATGTTTATGTAGAATCAACTGTACAATACTGGGGTGTTGAAGTTGGAGAATGCATTTGAAGAGTTACTGAGTCGTAACACAAGACCTCTCTCTCCAACAACATTGATGGACATGATAGCTCTGGAGGAGGGTAAGTTATAATGCCACATTTTTAGTTTAGTTTTCTCTGTTTTCTCATGTTGTACAACAAATTAAGGCGGAATCATATTTTCCTATGATACAATAAAATTTCATAAAATAGCAGTAACTCTTGGCACAGGCTTTATGAAGCAGAAGATACTGATCACATCTTATTTAAGCTGATCTATGTAAAAGAGAATAAATATTTTTTATTTTGTATTTGTATTTATACAGGGTGAATACGAAATCGTCTAATTCCTTTAAACGACATAATCAGCTGCTTATATAGAACGATTCTGCAAGGTTTATGTTCCAATCAGAAATCATTAGAATAAAAATCAATTTAAGATCGCAGTAGAGAAGATAAGTGCTTACTTAATCATATCATATCATTTAATGAGAAAGAAAGTAAAAAAAAGCAAATAACCCAATAATTACCCAACTAACTCAAAATTATTCTCAATTTATCAATGCACTCGGGCGTTTGACAGGCCGAGAAACGGGAACGCGCGCAAACTCACTCGTATCAGTATATGTAACAGATTCAAGATGACAATGATTAAAACAGTCTTCAGATCTTTCTTTTGATGTGTAACTTATCGATACGACTAATGACTAGTTCCTGAGTTTAAAAAGCCACAAAAGATAAACAATACCATAAACTTCCTTGATTCAATTAATTTATCGTCAAGCTAGAGTCCCAAGTTGTGTTTCGAAACAAGCATCTCATACTAAAAAAACTAAACAATCTCTAAACATTGCTTACTTTAGCTAAACGTAAACTTCGAAATAAACCCAGCAGGAATGAAAGCTGAGCTCACGGTAAAATAAGACCGATTGAGCACGTACACCACAAACCAGTTCCTAGTCATTGAGCACTACGTACCTGTGTTGTTTACACCAAATAAACTAATCGAAAAAAATACTCACATGTAGTTCCATAGAATATTGACTTACACAATCATCACTACACGTGCACGTCCTTTTGTGACATACCTTATGATGACAAATTACACCACACAGCACTAGCTAAACAATAATGAACTAGGTATTGTTACAGTATTGCAATAACCTCTAAAACACACAAAATTTACGTCAACTGCGCAAGCGACGCGGGCTTCCAGGTGCAGTGCACTGTTAAACTACGACATGTTAATTAAAAATTCACAAACTGATAATCTCCGTTAAACAAAATCTCAAGATGTGATATGCAACGCGACGTTCCAATCTGCACTACTGCATTCACCGTACTGAACTTTCACTGACACTTATTATTATTACTAACAACAACAAATGAACAAACCAATAACAATTAAAATTTTATTTGAGTGTATGCAAAAAATAGCAAAACTAGCTCTTATTCCCTTGACATAGGATAGTTATGGATGCTTTGGCGGCGAAATGCTTTTATGACGGCACGTGTAACTTTATTGCAAGGCAATAAAAGTGCTTGCAGTTGTTTCTTACTCATTTAGACCTCACTCATTTACTCAAATAAATTATTTATTTATTTATTTTCAGATAACTTTAGATCCAAATATTGTTAGTAACAATTGCTCTTACGTCTAGTATTAGTAAACATAATTAAGAAATAATAATAAATAAATTCAATTCAAAATTAATTAATTTACATAATAAATTTGCTTCGACCTGGGATTAGTTAGGGCAGTGATCCTGTACTTAACTAAGGCACTATCCCATCTCACGGCTAAAACCTTTAAAATACTGTTGGGACTACCGAGTATTCTTTTTTGTAGAGATATAATGTTTTTACGCATTAAAGCATGAAAGCAGTTTACGTGAGCGTCGGCAAATATGCCAGATGCGCTGCAAAACCTCGGCAGTCCCACCAGAACCCGGAATATATTGTTGTAAAGGACGCGCAGAGCGTTGTAATTTTTTTTGCGTATAGCTTACCCACAGGCCACTTGTGTAAAAAGATTGGCAGTATGATTTAAATATGGATACTTTTACCTCAAATGAGCAACGCGCGAACCTGCGGGCCAGCATATTACCGCGTACTGCCAACGCTCTGCGCTCCCTCCCTATGTCACAGTCGTCTTTGAGGTCAGCGGTGACTTCATGACCTAAGTATTTGAATGTAGGTGCAATGTTCAACTCTTCGCCATTCAGTCGAATAGGCGGCACATGCCTACTGCTTACTCCGCGCGATGCGAACACCACGACTTCGCTTTTCTTACAGTTATAGATAAGCCCGTGATCTCTAGCGTACTGCTCGCACACGAGCAGCATCTTCCTCAACCCACCAATCGACGGGCTCAGCAACGCCATATCGTCCGTGTAACTGATGTTATTGATCATTTGACCATCTATCGAACATCCTGCATGTAGGCTGCTGAGCCCGACGATCGTTGATGTACAGGCAAAAAAGCTTTGGAGAAGTTAACCCCCCTGTCTAACTCCACATTCCAACCTATACATTTCAGACTTTCCATCTGCCCATTTCACGAAAAATTCTTGATTTTGGTACCAGTAAGAAAAAATATTAACCAGCTCATTTGGCATTCCAGTTGCTCGTAACTTGTTCCATAGGACTCTATAGGACACCATATCAAAAGCCTTCGATAAGTCTAGGAAACAGCCATACACAGGTGTTTTCCTATTAGTGTAGTACCTGACGGTTTCCTTGAGGGCGAAAATAGCAGTTTCCGTTGAGAGCCCGGCTCTGAAGCCGAACTGAGCATCATGTAGCTGTAAGAATCTATCCAACTGTTGGTCAAGAAGCCCGTCAAGCACCTTGGCAGTTATAGTGGCCAGTGATATGGGTCTGTAGTTACTTATATCGGATACGTCACCCGTCTTATTTTTTACAATTGGAATCACAACTGTTCTCATCAAGTCTTGTGGTAAATAAGAATGTCTAATACAAAGGTTGTAAAACATACTAAGTACACGTGGTAGGTGGACTAGCATGCTGAAAATGCTCGATACTAAGCCCGTCATGGCCAGGGGATTTCCCACGAGTACTATGTTTAATGATATTCCGTACCTCTCGACTTGAAAAATACACAAGCTTTTGTTGTTTTTGCTGGCCAGCATCGAGCATTCCCTTTTCAGGCCCAAACCTATTGGCAGTAGTATTAACATTGACCCCAAAGTGATCCTTAAAACGATTGGCTACAGCTTTGCAAAGACCTTATGAACTTAGTAATAGGGTTTCTTTTTGATATGAGAAGGTACTCTAGGTAACTTGTGTGATCTATCGGGGATTTTTAAAAGAAATACTCGTAGTAATACTAATAATGTTAGTACAAATTGAAATCATTGGAAAGGTAACCGGCCACTGCGCGTAATAAATTGAGAATAATTTTGAATTTTTATTTTTTGACTTTTTTTCTCATTAAATGATATAATGTGATAAAGTAAGCACTCATCTTCTCTACTGTGATCTTAAATTGATTTTTATGATTTCTGATTGGAAAATGACCCTTGCAGAATCGTTCTATATAAGCAGCTGATTATGTCGTTTGAAGGAATTACATGATTTCGTATTCACCCTGTATATCCCAAAAAAAATTGCTTAAATAAATACAAATATTGTATTATTTGTCAAAACGGTATTTTGTGTGACTGTTTTGCACTATCTTTGTAAAGCTGCAAAATCACTTGGTTTGCTGAAACTAGTGGTGCAGACATTTCATGTATGATCTAACTAAGTTATAGATGTTGCTTAATCTAGTGATGGAGTCCTATCACAGTGATGGTTACCCATTTTACTATTTAACCCAGCTCAATTAAAACTACCTTCCCCTAGACTCAAGCGCAGACAGCGTAAGCGTCAGCGCTAGCGGAAGCGGATCCTCAAGCACAGCTCTAGAGACGATGCGAGCTGCAGCCGCTTGGCTCAGTGCTGCCGGCCGCCCGCCCGCCGCCCAGCTCTTGGCTATTAGGGCTCCAGCCGCTAAGAGTTCACTAGTGGCCTTCAAGGACTACCTGCGATCGAGGTCCATGGCGGCATCGCCTTTGATGGTGAGTACATAGAAGGAACTAGCGTAGCAACAATGCTAGCTGCAGCCAGGCGACTTAGTGCTGCCGGCCGCTTGCCTGCTGCCCAGCTGTTGGCTATTAGGGCTCCAGCCGCTAAGAGTTCACTAGTGGCCTTCGAGGACTTACTGCGATCGAGGTCCGTGGCGGCATCGCCTCTGATGGTGAGTACATTGAAGGAACTAGCGTAGCAACAATGCTAGCTGCAGCCAGGCGACTTAGTGCTGCCGGCCGCTTGCCTGCTGCCCAGCTGTTGGCTATTTGGGCTCCAGCCGCTAAGAGTTCACTTGTGGCCTTCAAGGACTACCTGCGATCGAGGTCCATCGCGGCATTGCCTCTGATGGTGAGTACATTAAAGAAACTAGCGTAGAAACAATGAAAGCTGCAGCCGCCTGACGCGAAGTTACTTGCCATTAGTTATCGGCGGCTAAGAGTTTGTTAGTCGCCTTCAAGGACTACTGGAGATGCAAGTCCATGGCTGCTATACCACTAAAGGTAAGTCCGTCAAGTTAAGTAAAAAAAGATGATGCCTGCATAGTATGGACTCGAGCTAGATGCGCTGCCGATAGCTTTGTCTGTCACGACGACTTGATTGAGAAGAAGCGAAGTTCTTACTGCTCTTACTTTTTATACATTGTGCCAAGTTATCATCAAAATAAGTATTTGATTGCAGAATTCAAAATACTCTTTTCTTTTTCAGAGAGCCAAAAACATGCTGCATCGTTCTGACAGCACGACTAAGAAAACCAGCAAAATTCAAAAAGTGTAAGTACCTTCTTATCAACCTCTCTTCCTTATCAAATGAATATGAGAATGCAGCAACTACTATGTTATATATTTTTCGTTTCTATAGCCTGGAGAAACGCGCCAACAAGATAATGATGAAGGCGTCGCAAACCCTTGAGCAGTCCACGGGCCTGGCGCTCGGGCCCAGGCGGTCTATTGTAGAGTCATGTGAGTTTTTGCTGATACTAGTTTAACTATATAATATATAAATGAATTCTATTGGCTATACTAATTTTTTGTATGTAGACTAGGTTCATCATTCGAAATTATGTTTTTGTTTATCGTCGTATTGTGGTCTCAACTCTCTGTAGATAATCTGCACTGGAGGCGCTTATATGACTTATGCACGTTCTAAAAAAAAGCCTTCAACAGTCCCAGGAATATTGTGGACTGTCCTGAGACTGTCAGCAGTCTATAAAGCTAAAAATTTGGTGTCGCCCTTGAACGCTATCAGTTCCCCTTTTTTTTTAAACTTTATACCACCATACCACTTAATATGCCGTTCTTCGCCTTTAATTCAGAGCACTAGAGCCCTGTAAACTGAAAGCTCTAATAATTTTTGAATGTAGGCCTTGATCTTGGCTTGTGATTGAGGTGCGAGCGAATGGGATTGCTAAGAGTCTAAATCCGGACAGACGAAGTCTCACGTCGTAGGATTCCTTTCGTTTTAGATTTGAACTGTTATTCGTTTCAGATTCTGAAGAAAGCAACGAAGCGCTGGACGAGTTCGAAGCGGAAAGCGCCGGCGCACTCGCAGCGGGCGTGTGCCGGCTCGCGCGACACGAGCAGAGACACCTGCTGGGACTAGTGCCGCTGCCGCGTCTGCCCGCGCTGCTGCAGCAAGTGCTGAAGGACTGCTTCGCGATCCTGGCCGCGGACGTCGAGGTACAGTCGCTAGTACTAGCTGGGAGCGTAGCTATCTTGGGCGACACGAGCAGAGACACCTGCTGGGACTAGTGCCGCTGCCGCGTCTGCCCGCGCTGCTGCAGCTAGTGCTGAAGGACTGCTTCGCGATCCTGGACGCGGACGTCGAGGTACAGTCGCTAGTACTAGCTGGGAGCGTAGCTATCTTGGGCGACACGAGCAGAGACACCTGCTGGGACTAGTGCCGCTGCCGCGTCTGCCCGCGCTGCTGCAGCTAGTGCTGAAGGACTGCTTCGCGATCCTGGCCGCGGACGTCAAGGTACAGTCGCTAGTACTAGCTGGGAGCGTAGCTATCTTGGGCGACACGAGCAGAGACAGGGTTTTGTAGATAGGGTTCCTACAGATTACATAAGATTAATTCCTTAAATAATTTGTACCCGATATTGTACCAATGAAAACGCGTCGCCTGAGCGTTCGAAATACGAGCTGTGCTAAGGCTCTAACTACAAAGTAGTAAGATAAATGTAACACAAGTTATTGTTTGCAGAAAGCGTGCTCCCGCAGCCGTCGCTCGGCGGCGCGCTGCGGCGCGGGCGCGGCCGCGTGCTGGGCGCTGCTGGGCCGCTTGCTGCGGCTGGCGCCCGACGTGGAGCGCGCGCTGTCCGCACCGCCCACGCCGTACACAGCCGCTGTCAGCGCCTGCCAGCATCACGTGAGTACAGGCCGCGTGCTGGGCGCTGCTGGGCCGCTTGCTGCGGCTGGCGCCCGACGTGGAGCGCGCGCTGTCCGCACCGCCCACGCCGTACACAGCCGCTGTCAGCGCCTGCCAGCATCACGTGAGTACAGGCCGCGTGCTGGGCGCTGCTGGGCCGCTTGCTGCGGCTGGCGCCCGACGTGGAGCGCGCGCTGTCCGCACCGCCCACGCCGTACACAGCCGCTGTCAGCGCCTGCCAGCATCACGTGAGTACAGGCCGCGTGCTGGGCGCTGCTGGGCCGCTTGCTGCGGCTGGCGCCCGACGTGGAGCGCGCGCTGTCCGCACCGCCCACGCCGTACACAGCCGCTGTCAGCGCCTGCCAGCATCACGTGAGTACAGGCCGCGTGCTGGGCGCTGCTGGGCCGCTTGCTGCGGCTGGCGCCCGACGTGGAGCGCGCGCTGTCCGCACCGCCCACGCCGTACACAGCCGCTGTCAGCGCCTGCCAGCATCACGTGAGTACAGGCCGCGTGCTGGGCGCTGCTGGGCCGCTTGCTGCGGCTGGCGCCCGACGTGGAGCGCGCGCTGTCCGCACCGCCCACGCCGTACACAGCCGCTGTCAGCGCCTGCCAGCATCACGTGAGTACAGGCCGCGTGCTGGGCGCTGCTGGGCCGCTTGCTGCGGCTGGCGCCCGACGTGGAGCGCGCGCTGTCCGCACCGCCCACGCCGTACACAGCCGCTGTCAGCGCCTGCCAGCATCACGTGAGTACAGGCCGCGTGCTGGGCGCTGCTGGGCCGCTTGCTGCGGCTGGCGCCCGACGTGGAGCGCGCGCTGTCCGCACCGCCCACGCCGTACACAGCCGCTGTCAGCGCCTGCCAGCATCACGTGAGTACAGGCCGCGTGCTGGGCGCTGCTGGGCCGCTTGCTGCGGCTGGCGCCCGACGTGGAGCGCGCGCTGTCCGCACCGCCCACGCCGTACACAGCCGCTGTCAGCGCCTGCCAGCATCACGTGAGTACAGGCCGCGTGCTGGGCGCTGCTGGGCCGCTTGCTGCGGCTGGCGCCCGACGTGGAGCGCGCGCTGTCCGCACCGCCCACGCCGTACACAGCCGCTGTCAGCGCCTGCCAGCATCACGTGAGTACAGGCCGCGTGCTGGGCGCTGCTGGGCCGCTTGCTGCGGCTGGCGCCCGACGTGGAGCGCGCGCTGTCCGCACCGCCCACGCCGTACACAGCCGCTGTCAGCGCCTGCCAGCATCACGTGAGTACAGGCCGCGTGCTGGGCGCTGCTGGGCCGCTTGCTGCGGCTGGCGCCCGACGTGGAGCGCGCGCTGTCCGCACCGCCCACGCCGTACACAGCCGCTGTCAGCGCCTGCCAGCATCACGTGAGTACAGGCCGCGTGCTGGGCGCTGCTGGGCCGCTTGCTGCGGCTGGCGCCCGACGTGGAGCGCGCGCTGTCCGCACCGCCCACGCCGTACACAGCCGCTGTCAGCGCCTGCCAGCATCACGTGAGTACAGGCCGCGTGCTGGGCGCTGCTGGGCCGCTTGCTGCGGCTGGCGCCCGACGTGGAGCGCGCGCTGTCCGCACCGCCCACGCCGTACACAGCCGCTGTCAGCGCCTGCCAGCATCACGTGAGTACAGGCCGCGTGCTGGGCGCTGCTGGGCCGCTTGCTGCGGCTGGCGCCCGACGTGGAGCGCGCGCTGTCCGCACCGCCCACGCCGTACACAGCCGCTGTCAGCGCCTGCCAGCATCACGTGAGTACAGGCCGCGTGCTGGGCGCTGCTGGGCCGCTTGCTGCGGCTGGCGCCCGACGTGGAGCGCGCGCTGTCCGCACCGCCCACGCCGTACACAGCCGCTGTCAGCGCCTGCCAGCATCACGTGAGTACAGGCCGCGTGCTGGGCGCTGCTGGGCCGCTTGCTGCGGCTGGCGCCCGACGTGGAGCGCGCGCTGTCCGCACCGCCCACGCCGTACACAGCCGCTGTCAGCGCCTGCCAGCATCACGTGAGTACAGGCCGCGTGCTGGGCGCTGCTGGGCCGCTTGCTGCGGCTGGCGCCCGACGTGGAGCGCGCGCTGTCCGCACCGCCCACGCCGTACACAGCCGCTGTCAGCGCCTGCCAGCATCACGTGAGTACAGGCCGCGTGCTGGGCGCTGCTGGGCCGCTTGCTGCGGCTGGCGCCCGACGTGGAGCGCGCGCTGTCCGCACCGCCCACGCCGTACACAGCCGCTGTCAGCGCCTGCCAGCATCACGTGAGTACAGGCCGCGTGCTGGGCGCTGCTGGGCCGCTTGCTGCGGCTGGCGCCCGACGTGGAGCGCGCGCTGTCCGCACCGCCCACGCCGTACACAGCCGCTGTCAGCGCCTGCCAGCATCACGTGAGTACAGGCCGCGTGCTGGGCGCTGCTGGGCCGCTTGCTGCGGCTGGCGCCCGACGTGGAGCGCGCGCTGTCCGCACCGCCCACGCCGTACACAGCCGCTGTCAGCGCCTGCCAGCATCACGTGAGTACAGGCCGCGTGCTGGGCGCTGCTGGGCCGCTTGCTGCGGCTGGCGCCCGACGTGGAGCGCGCGCTGTCCGCACCGCCCACGCCGTACACAGCCGCTGTCAGCGCCTGCCAGCATCACGTGAGTACAGGCCGCGTGCTGGGCGCTGCTGGGCCGCTTGCTGCGGCTGGCGCCCGACGTGGAGCGCGCGCTGTCCGCACCGCCCACGCCGTACACAGCCGCTGTCAGCGCCTGCCAGCATCACGTGAGTACAGGCCGCGTGCTGGGCGCTGCTGGGCCGCTTGCTGCGGCTGGCGCCCGACGTGGAGCGCGCGCTGTCCGCACCGCCCACGCCGTACACAGCCGCTGTCAGCGCCTGCCAGCATCACGTGAGTACAGGCCGCGTGCTGGGCGCTGCTGGGCCGCTTGCTGCGGCTGGCGCCCGACGTGGAGCGCGCGCTGTCCGCACCGCCCACGCCGTACACAGCCGCTGTCAGCGCCTGCCAGCATCACGTGAGTACAGGCCGCGTGCTGGGCGCTGCTGGGCCGCTTGCTGCGGCTGGCGCCCGACGTGGAGCGCGCGCTGTCCGCACCGCCCACGCCGTACACAGCCGCTGTCAGCGCCTGCCAGCATCACGTGAGTACAGGCCGCGTGCTGGGCGCTGCTGGGCCGCTTGCTGCGGCTGGCGCCCGACGTGGAGCGCGCGCTGTCCGCACCGCCCACGCCGTACACAGCCGCTGTCAGCGCCTGCCAGCATCACGTGAGTACAGGCCGCGTGCTGGGCGCTGCTGGGCCGCTTGCTGCGGCTGGCGCCCGACGTGGAGCGCGCGCTGTCCGCACCGCCCACGCCGTACACAGCCGCTGTCAGCGCCTGCCAGCATCACGTGAGTACAGGCCGCGTGCTGGGCGCTGCTGGGCCGCTTGCTGCGGCTGGCGCCCGACGTGGAGCGCGCGCTGTCCGCACCGCCCACGCCGTACACAGCCGCTGTCAGCGCCTGCCAGCATCACGTGAGTACAGGCCGCGTGCTGGGCGCTGCTGGGCCGCTTGCTGCGGCTGGCGCCCGACGTGGAGCGCGCGCTGTCCGCACCGCCCACGCCGTACACAGCCGCTGTCAGCGCCTGCCAGCATCACGTGAGTACAGGCCGCGTGCTGGGCGCTGCTGGGCCGCTTGCTGCGGCTGGCGCCCGACGTGGAGCGCGCGCTGTCCGCACCGCCCACGCCGTACACAGCCGCTGTCAGCGCCTGCCAGCATCACGTGAGTACAGGCCGCGTGCTGGGCGCTGCTGGGCCGCTTGCTGCGGCTGGCGCCCGACGTGGAGCGCGCGCTGTCCGCACCGCCCACGCCGTACACAGCCGCTGTCAGCGCCTGCCAGCATCACGTGAGTACAGGCCGCGTGCTGGGCGCTGCTGGGCCGCTTGCTGCGGCTGGCGCCCGACGTGGAGCGCGCGCTGTCCGCACCGCCCACGCCGTACACAGCCGCTGTCAGCGCCTGCCAGCATCACGTGAGTACAGGCCGCGTGCTGGGCGCTGCTGGGCCGCTTGCTGCGGCTGGCGCCCGACGTGGAGCGCGCGCTGTCCGCACCGCCCACGCCGTACACAGCCGCTGTCAGCGCCTGCCAGCATCACGTGAGTACAGGCCGCGTGCTGGGCGCTGCTGGGCCGCTTGCTGCGGCTGGCGCCCGACGTGGAGCGCGCGCTGTCCGCACCGCCCACGCCGTACACAGCCGCTGTCAGCGCCTGCCAGCATCACGTGAGTACAGGCCGCGTGCTGGGCGCTGCTGGGCCGCTTGCTGCGGCTGGCGCCCGACGTGGAGCGCGCGCTGTCCGCACCGCCCACGCCGTACACAGCCGCTGTCAGCGCCTGCCAGCATCACGTGAGTACAGGCCGCGTGCTGGGCGCTGCTGGGCCGCTTGCTGCGGCTGGCGCCCGACGTGGAGCGCGCGCTGTCCGCACCGCCCACGCCGTACACAGCCGCTGTCAGCGCCTGCCAGCATCACGTGAGTACAGGCCGCGTGCTGGGCGCTGCTGGGCCGCTTGCTGCGGCTGGCGCCCGACGTGGAGCGCGCGCTGTCCGCACCGCCCACGCCGTACACAGCCGCTGTCAGCGCCTGCCAGCATCACGTGAGTACAGGCCGCGTGCTGGGCGCTGCTGGGCCGCTTGCTGCGGCTGGCGCCCGACGTGGAGCGCGCGCTGTCCGCACCGCCCACGCCGTACACAGCCGCTGTCAGCGCCTGCCAGCATCACGTGAGTACAGGCCGCGTGCTGGGCGCTGCTGGGCCGCTTGCTGCGGCTGGCGCCCGACGTGGAGCGCGCGCTGTCCGCACCGCCCACGCCGTACACAGCCGCTGTCAGCGCCTGCCAGCATCACGTGAGTACAGGCCGCGTGCTGGGCGCTGCTGGGCCGCTTGCTGCGGCTGGCGCCCGACGTGGAGCGCGCGCTGTCCGCACCGCCCACGCCGTACACAGCCGCTGTCAGCGCCTGCCAGCATCACGTGAGTACAGGCCGCGTGCTGGGCGCTGCTGGGCCGCTTGCTGCGGCTGGCGCCCGACGTGGAGCGCGCGCTGTCCGCACCGCCCACGCCGTACACAGCCGCTGTCAGCGCCTGCCAGCATCACGTGAGTACAGGCCGCGTGCTGGGCGCTGCTGGGCCGCTTGCTGCGGCTGGCGCCCGACGTGGAGCGCGCGCTGTCCGCACCGCCCACGCCGTACACAGCCGCTGTCAGCGCCTGCCAGCATCACGTGAGTACAGGCCGCGTGCTGGGCGCTGCTGGGCCGCTTGCTGCGGCTGGCGCCCGACGTGGAGCGCGCGCTGTCCGCACCGCCCACGCCGTACACAGCCGCTGTCAGCGCCTGCCAGCATCACGTGAGTACAGGCCGCGTGCTGGGCGCTGCTGGGCCGCTTGCTGCGGCTGGCGCCCGACGTGGAGCGCGCGCTGTCCGCACCGCCCACGCCGTACACAGCCGCTGTCAGCGCCTGCCAGCATCACGTGAGTACAGGCCGCGTGCTGGGCGCTGCTGGGCCGCTTGCTGCGGCTGGCGCCTGACGTGGAGCGCGCGCTGTCCGCACCGCCCACGCCGTACACAGCCGCTGTCAGCGCCTGCCAGCATCACGTGAGTACAGGCCGCGTGCTGGGCGCTGCTGGGCCGCTTGCTGCGGCTGGCGCCCGACGTGGAGCGCGCGCTGTCCGCACCGCCCACGCCGTACACAGCCGCTGTCAGCGCCTGCCAGCATCACGTGAGTACAGGCCGCGTGCTGGGCGCTGCTGGGCCGCTTGCTGCGGCTGGCGCCCGACGTGGAGCGCGCGCTGTCCGCACCGCCCACGCCGTACACAGCCGCTGTCAGCGCCTGCCAGCATCACGTGAGTACAGGCCGCGTGCTGGGCGCTGCTGGGCCGCTTGCTGCGGCTGGCGCCCGACGTGGAGCGCGCGCTGTCCGCACCGCCCACGCCGTACACAGCCGCTGTCAGCGCCTGCCAGCATCACGTGAGTACAGGCCGCGTGCTGGGCGCTGCTGGGCCGCTTGCTGCGGCTGGCGCCCGACGTGGAGCGCGCGCTGTCCGCACCGCCCACGCCGTACACAGCCGCTGTCAGCGCCTGCCAGCATCACGTGAGTACAGGCCGCGTGCTGGGCGCTGCTGGGCCGCTTGCTGCGGCTGGCGCCCGACGTGGAGCGCGCGCTGTCCGCACCGCCCACGCCGTACACAGCCGCTGTCAGCGCCTGCCAGCATCACGTGAGTACAGGCCGCGTGCTGGGCGCTGCTGGGCCGCTTGCTGCGGCTGGCGCCCGACGTGGAGCGCGCGCTGTCCGCACCGCCCACGCCGTACACAGCCGCTGTCAGCGCCTGCCAGCATCACGTGAGTACAGGCCGCGTGCTGGGCGCTGCTGGGCCGCTTGCTGCGGCTGGCGCCCGACGTGGAGCGCGCGCTGTCCGCACCGCCCACGCCGTACACAGCCGCTGTCAGCGCCTGCCAGCATCACGTGAGTACAGGCCGCGTGCTGGGCGCTGCTGGGCCGCTTGCTGCGGCTGGCGCCCGACGTGGAGCGCGCGCTGTCCGCACCGCCCACGCCGTACACAGCCGCTGTCAGCGCCTGCCAGCATCACGTGAGTACAGGCCGCGTGCTGGGCGCTGCTGGGCCGCTTGCTGCGGCTGGCGCCCGACGTGGAGCGCGCGCTGTCCGCACCGCCCACGCCGTACACAGCCGCTGTCAGCGCCTGCCAGCATCACGTGAGTACAGGCCGCGTGCTGGGCGCTGCTGGGCCGCTTGCTGCGGCTGGCGCCCGACGTGGAGCGCGCGCTGTCCGCACCGCCCACGCCGTACACAGCCGCTGTCAGCGCCTGCCAGCATCACGTGAGTACAGGCCGCGTGCTGGGCGCTGCTGGGCCGCTTGCTGCGGCTGGCGCCCGACGTGGAGCGCGCGCTGTCCGCACCGCCCACGCCGTACACAGCCGCTGTCAGCGCCTGCCAGCATCACGTGAGTACAGGCCGCGTGCTGGGCGCTGCTGGGCCGCTTGCTGCGGCTGGCGCCCGACGTGGAGCGCGCGCTGTCCGCACCGCCCACGCCGTACACAGCCGCTGTCAGCGCCTGCCAGCATCACGTGAGTACAGGCCGCGTGCTGGGCGCTGCTGGGCCGCTTGCTGCGGCTGGCGCCCGACGTGGAGCGCGCGCTGTCCGCACCGCCCACGCCGTACACAGCCGCTGTCAGCGCCTGCCAGCATCACGTGAGTACAGGCCGCGTGCTGGGCGCTGCTGGGCCGCTTGCTGCGGCTGGCGCCCGACGTGGAGCGCGCGCTGTCCGCACCGCCCACGCCGTACACAGCCGCTGTCAGCGCCTGCCAGCATCACGTGAGTACAGGCCGCGTGCTGGGCGCTGCTGGGCCGCTTGCTGCGGCTGGCGCCCGACGTGGAGCGCGCGCTGTCCGCACCGCCCACGCCGTACACAGCCGCTGTCAGCGCCTGCCAGCATCACGTGAGTACAGGCCGCGTGCTGGGCGCTGCTGGGCCGCTTGCTGCGGCTGGCGCCCGACGTGGAGCGCGCGCTGTCCGCACCGCCCACGCCGTACACAGCCGCTGTCAGCGCCTGCCAGCATCACGTGAGTACAGGCCGCGTGCTGGGCGCTGCTGGGCCGCTTGCTGCGGCTGGCGCCCGACGTGGAGCGCGCGCTGTCCGCACCGCCCACGCCGTACACAGCCGCTGTCAGCGCCTGCCAGCATCACGTGAGTACAGGCCGCGTGCTGGGCGCTGCTGGGCCGCTTGCTGCGGCTGGCGCCCGACGTGGAGCGCGCGCTGTCCGCACCGCCCACGCCGTACACAGCCGCTGTCAGCGCCTGCCAGCATCACGTGAGTACAGGCCGCGTGCTGGGCGCTGCTGGGCCGCTTGCTGCGGCTGGCGCCCGACGTGGAGCGCGCGCTGTCCGCACCGCCCACGCCGTACACAGCCGCTGTCAGCGCCTGCCAGCATCACGTGAGTACAGGCCGCGTGCTGGGCGCTGCTGGGCCGCTTGCTGCGGCTGGCGCCCGACGTGGAGCGCGCGCTGTCCGCACCGCCCACGCCGTACACAGCCGCTGTCAGCGCCTGCCAGCATCACGTGAGTACAGGCCGCGTGCTGGGCGCTGCTGGGCCGCTTGCTGCGGCTGGCGCCCGACGTGGAGCGCGCGCTGTCCGCACCGCCCACGCCGTACACAGCCGCTGTCAGCGCCTGCCAGCATCACGTGAGTACAGGCCGCGTGCTGGGCGCTGCTGGGCCGCTTGCTGCGGCTGGCGCCCGACGTGGAGCGCGCGCTGTCCGCACCGCCCACGCCGTACACAGCCGCTGTCAGCGCCTGCCAGCATCACGTGAGTACAGGCCGCGTGCTGGGCGCTGCTGGGCCGCTTGCTGCGGCTGGCGCCCGACGTGGAGCGCGCGCTGTCCGCACCGCCCACGCCGTACACAGCCGCTGTCAGCGCCTGCCAGCATCACGTGAGTACAGGCCGCGTGCTGGGCGCTGCTGGGCCGCTTGCTGCGGCTGGCGCCCGACGTGGAGCGCGCGCTGTCCGCACCGCCCACGCCGTACACAGCCGCTGTCAGCGCCTGCCAGCATCACGTGAGTACAGGCCGCGTGCTGGGCGCTGCTGGGCCGCTTGCTGCGGCTGGCGCCCGACGTGGAGCGCGCGCTGTCCGCACCGCCCACGCCGTACACAGCCGCTGTCAGCGCCTGCCAGCATCACGTGAGTACAGGCCGCGTGCTGGGCGCTGCTGGGCCGCTTGCTGCGGCTGGCGCCCGACGTGGAGCGCGCGCTGTCCGCACCGCCCACGCCGTACACAGCCGCTGTCAGCGCCTGCCAGCATCACGTGAGTACAGGCCGCGTGCTGGGCGCTGCTGGGCCGCTTGCTGCGGCTGGCGCCCGACGTGGAGCGCGCGCTGTCCGCACCGCCCACGCCGTACACAGCCGCTGTCAGCGCCTGCCAGCATCACGTGAGTACAGGCCGCGTGCTGGGCGCTGCTGGGCCGCTTGCTGCGGCTGGCGCCCGACGTGGAGCGCGCGCTGTCCGCACCGCCCACGCCGTACACAGCCGCTGTCAGCGCCTGCCAGCATCACGTGAGTACAGGCCGCGTGCTGGGCGCTGCTGGGCCGCTTGCTGCGGCTGGCGCCTGACGTGGAGCGCGCGCTGTCCGCACCGCCCACGCCGTACACAGCCGCTGTCAGCGCCTGCCAGCATCACGTGAGTACAGGCCGCGTGCTGGGCGCTGCTGGGCCGCTTGCTGCGGCTGGCGCCCGACGTGGAGCGCGCGCTGTCCGCACCGCCCACGCCGTACACAGCCGCTGTCAGCGCCTGCCAGCATCACGTGAGTACAGGCCGCGTGCTGGGCGCTGCTGGGCCGCTTGCTGCGGCTGGCGCCCGACGTGGAGCGCGCGCTGTCCGCACCGCCCACGCCGTACACAGCCGCTGTCAGCGCCTGCCAGCATCACGTGAGTACAGGCCGCGTGCTGGGCGCTGCTGGGCCGCTTGCTGCGGCTGGCGCCCGACGTGGAGCGCGCGCTGTCCGCACCGCCCACGCCGTACACAGCCGCTGTCAGCGCCTGCCAGCATCACGTGAGTACAGGCCGCGTGCTGGGCGCTGCTGGGCCGCTTGCTGCGGCTGGCGCCCGACGTGGAGCGCGCGCTGTCCGCACCGCCCACGCCGTACACAGCCGCTGTCAGCGCCTGCCAGCATCACGTGAGTACAGGCCGCGTGCTGGGCGCTGCTGGGCCGCTTGCTGCGGCTGGCGCCCGACGTGGAGCGCGCGCTGTCCGCACCGCCCACGCCGTACACAGCCGCTGTCAGCGCCTGCCAGCATCACGTGAGTACAGGCCGCGTGCTGGGCGCTGCTGGGCCGCTTGCTGCGGCTGGCGCCCGACGTGGAGCGCGCGCTGTCCGCACCGCCCACGCCGTACACAGCCGCTGTCAGCGCCTGCCAGCATCACGTGAGTACAGGCCGCGTGCTGGGCGCTGCTGGGCCGCTTGCTGCGGCTGGCGCCCGACGTGGAGCGCGCGCTGTCCGCACCGCCCACGCCGTACACAGCCGCTGTCAGCGCCTGCCAGCATCACGTGAGTACAGGCCGCGTGCTGGGCGCTGCTGGGCCGCTTGCTGCGGCTGGCGCCCGACGTGGAGCGCGCGCTGTCCGCACCGCCCACGCCGTACACAGCCGCTGTCAGCGCCTGCCAGCATCACGTGAGTACACCGACTACTTCAGTTACTGCACGTCAATTAGCGGACTTGAGATTCATTCGATAGGTGCTAATTGGAATGCAAGAAGAGGAAGAACTCTTGATAGGTGCTAATTTGAATGCAAGAAGACGAAGAACTCTTGATAAGTGCTAATTTGAATGCAAGAAGAGGAAGAACTCTTGATAGGTGCTAATTTGAATGCAAGAAGACGAAGAACTCTTGATAAGTGCTAATTTGAATGCAAGAAGAGGAAGATGTCTTGATAGGTGCTAATTTGAATGCAAGAAGAGGAAGCACTCTTGATAGGTGCTAATTTGAATGCAAGAAGAGGAAGAACTCTTGATAGGTGCTAATTTGAATGCAAGAAGAGGAAGCACTCTTGATAGGTGCTAATTTGAATGCAAGAAGAGGAACGACTCCAGATTTTTGGTTAGTGAGCTCGTTTATAGTGAACTGTGTAAATAGTCATAGTAAACTCTGAGCTGTATACTTAATAAATTAGTCCAAGGGTGAATTCTTAACAGTTTTGAGAGCCGTCAATGTCCTTTTAGGTGATTTCTGCGTATTGTTTTAGATTATCATGTTGTATTTCTTCACATAAACTACACACAAATCACGGGCTTTATGCTAATTTTTTTTTTTATATAGGTAGACCAGTATTTTTACCTTCTTAACGTTTTGACTTGGTTGCACATTCGTGCTTGATCGCGGGCTGACTGATTCGTGTCCCGAAGCCCGTGAACTGTGTGTAAACGTCCTTAACTAAAAGACTTAGGCCTCATTTACGGAGACGCGGCGAGTTGTGCGGCGCGTGCGGCGTGCTGACTCGCGACGAGTCAAACGTTTTTTGTGTTTACGGAGAGGCGGCGCGTGAAGCGCCACGCACCATCAAACACAAACATATGGAAACAGACGATGGTATTCATAGAGATGCGGGGCGGGAAGCTAGGCGGTGCCCGCCGCTGCGCCCGCCGGTGTGACCGCGTCGAATCCTCAAGCGTGTAGCGGCGGTGCACGCCGTTTACTCAATACATCATTACCTCTTTCTCTTATTGACCTGTAAAGAGTAGCATATTGCCCAAACTTCTCATGTTCCGTTGCTGTAAACACTGGGCCACTTTTTATATTAAAAAATTCACATTCCATCATAGAATTCTCTTCTAAAAAAAGTCGATTATATCATCCTCCATTGCGACGGTAACTACGTTTGTTTGGTGAGATTTCCAAATAAGGACTGGCAGAAAGTTCCGCCGCGGCCATCGCTTCATCGGGCATGCCCGCTGCGTGCGCCGCTACACGCTTGAGGATTCGACGCGGGCACTCCGGCGGGCGCAGCGGCGGGCAACGCCGCGTGGGCAGCGTCGTTGCCACCCGCGGGCTCCGCCGCACAAAACGCTCCAACTCAAACAAACGCGTGTAAAATCGCTTCTCCGTAAACGCTTTCATACAACGCCATATGTTTGACTTTAGTGCAGGCCGCGCCGCCCAATGCCACGCGCTGCGTCTCAATGAGGCCTTAAGTTGAACTGAATTCGGTTGTGGTGTGCATTGTATCTTTATACATGCTACGAGGGTGAATCAAAAAGTTCTTAGAAGTGCATATATATGAAACCTTTTTGGATCAAGTTCGATATTCAAATTAAAGAGTGTCTATCACACTATATTTATGCAGACTGTCACTTGTTTTTGTCAGTTCGTTCGTTTTTTGTGCAACGAGTTGCTAAAAAGTCAAAATTATGGATAAAAGTGAGTTACGTGCGGTGATAAATTATCTCAGTTTGAAAAAAATGTCTACGAAGGAAATTTTTTTGGACATTCAGCAGACATTAGGGGTGATGCTGTACCCTATTCTACGGTTGCGTACTGGGTGGCTGAATTTAAAAGAGGTAGATCAAGCTGTAAAGATGACCCGCGTTCTGGGCGGCCTTCAACCTCCGTTACAGAAGAAAATGTCAAAAAGGTTGAGAATCTGGTTTTGGAAGACAGAAGAATGACTATAAAACATATAGCTGAGATCCTGAAGATATCTTTTGGTAGCGTTCAATCCATTTTAATTGATTCACTGGGGTTAAAAAAAGTGTCTGCAAGATGGGTGCCACGAACGTTAACCGACGAAAACAAAAAGCGACGTTTGGAAATTTCCAAGCGTAATCTCGAAATGTTCCAGCGTGATTCGGATAATTTTTGCCGTCGTCTTGTCACCATGGATGAGACGTGGATCCACCATTTTGATCCTGAAACTAAAAGACAAAGCATGTCTTGGAAACGACCATCCTCTCCATCCATTAAGAAATTTCGAGTTGCTCCTACCGCTGGCAAAGTTATGGCCTCTGTGTTCTGGGATAGTGAAGGTATCCTTTTTATTGATTACATGCCAAAAGGCCCGACGATTACTGGACCCTATTATGCAAATTTAATCCCGAAAGTGCGTGAAGCGATTAAAGAAAAACGTCGTGGAAAATTGTCGTTGGGCGTGTTGTTCCTTCAAGATAACGCTCCTGCTCATCGATCGGAAGTTGCGCTCAACGCAATCCGCTGTGCTGGCTTCAATCTCCTTGACCACCCACCATATTCTCCGGACTTAGCCCCAAGTGATTTTCACTTATTTCCAAAATTAAAAGAGGAAATTCGTGGAACAAAATTTCACGATAATGACGCGGTTATAGCTGCCGTAGAGGACTTTTTCGAGAGTCAAGAAAATATTTTTTTTTCACAAGGAATGAGGAAGTTAGAATCGCGTTATTCTAAATGCATTGCATTGGAGGGAGATTATGTAGAAAAATTAAATATTATTATTTAAATCTTTGCATTTTTTAATATTGATTCCAAGAATTTTTTGATTCACCCTCGTACATTTGTTATTCTTTATATTTTATTTTTTTGTAATTAAATTAAGTTTAAAAAATGTCGAGGAATCACTGTCACTGAATATACAGTTTTTACTAGTCTCATTGTCAGGGATATAAATCTTATGTTGCAAAATGTTTGAATTAACCCTGTACAAACTTTCCTTAAAACAAGCCAAGAGTTCGATAACATCAAAGCTCTTGTCCATGTCTTACCAACAAACAGAAGACCTGATTAAGCAAGTTATATAGGTACCCACCAATACACACGTTTGCATTTTTCCAGATTCATACGCCCATGAAATTACATAAACACACTCGCACACACACAAGCACACATACACACACACAGATCCACATCCACTCACATACACAACACATTCGCACACACGCGCACACACACACTTTATCATCGAAATCCTGTAAGAACCATCGGGTGCCCACGACACAGGAATTTCCTAGTGTGGGGCCACAGTTAGTTGCTAAATGTATTGTTGGCATAACATGATTTGCATTGTGTAATAATATATTCTATAGTATAATATCTTCTGTACTTACCTTATATATACCTACATTATATAATAACAATAATCTTGTTGGCAATAAAAATATTTGTATTTGTACAAAGCCAAGAGAAATCTGTAAACCTGAGGTTGAATAAATAAATGAATGATTATCTCGCTAGTGCCTGAAGTCCCTGGAGGACTTCGTGGAGGGCGTGCGCGGCGACAGCGCGGGCGGCGCCGTGGACGGCACCGTGCACCAGCTCGCCGCCGCCACGCTCGCGCACTGCCACCAGCTGGCGCAGCATTTGCATATTATTGGTACGTCTTCAACACCCTAACCTCCCTGTAGTTCGCCGTCGTGTCCCGCTACTGCACGCTGCACGCATCCCGATAGAAGAAGCGGTTCAAAGACCTACCTACGCAGTTATGATTTGCTTTAGCTCCTGAGGGCCTTTTGAATTTCCTTCAAACCTCATTCCCAAATCAAACAAAAAAAAAAACAAACGTCTACACCTAAAACGAGTACCACCCCTTGATATATTTTTTTATGCTTTTAGTTAGTTAATGCACTTGCTGAGTGTTTTTGTAAGTGACGCCGCGGCACTGCAGCGGTGCGCATATATTAAACATAGTTTCGCATATTTCAATACGTGCACTATGTCATTTGTTTTCATACAAAAAGCAACGTGCGGCAATAGAGCAGCGTCAGTAACCATAACGCTCGCCAACCGCACTGTTGACACACGGACGGCTAACGTGCGGCAACGGCCTATAACCAGTGTCTGTCAGGATGACCTGCGAGATGAGCATTAAAAATGCAGCAATAAATGAGCAGTAAAAAAATGTTGTTGATTTGTCAGATATCGCGTATGAATGACTTTTTTAATGGTAGTTTTATGAGGTACAGTTTAGGCACAGTTTATTGATATATGTTTTAGATCATAGTTCCCACAGGTTGGGGTAATACGAATGGCCGCCAAGCTGACGTCAGAACGGCGTGTCTTTGTCACTAAGGGATAAGATCCGGAACGAGGTCATACGACATAAGACTAAGGTAACTGATGTTGTCCAAAAATGTAGCAAGCTGAAGTGGCAGTGGGCTGGCCATGTCTGTCGCAGAACCGACGAGAGATGGAGCAGGAAGGTTCTCGAATGGAGACCACGCTTAGGTAAACGTAGTGAAGGACGCCCCCCGGCTAGGTGGACAGACGACCTGAAGAAGGCAGCTGGTAGTGACTGGATGCAAAGGGCGGGAGATCGTGCGCTGTGGCGCTCTTTGGGGGAGCCCTATGTCCGGCAGTGGACTGCAACAGGCTGATATGATGAGAGCATGAAACGCATAAATTGAAAGCGCCCTTTCACTTGGTCTATTGACGCGATGTTTGTATTGGCCAGGTCCGGCGCTGGCGAGCGAGCCGGCGTACGCGCGCGCGGTGGCGCAGCTGCCGGGGACGCACGACCGCAACGCCGCGCTGCTCGCTATTTACATGCGTGAGTTTACATACTATGGCTAAGCTATTATTTATTTGTTTTATTTAAAATTTTATTGCACAAGAAATGACGACACAAAATGAAATGAACACAGTGACGACCGCTTGATGCAGTGGTCTACATGTCGGACTTCTAAAACCAATGGTCGCGGGTTCGATCCCCGCACAGTACAAGCATATGTGTGCATGAACATGTGTGTTTGTACTGGTCTGGGTGTTTTCTATGTATAATATGTATTTATTTACAGAAAAAAAGTTATTAAGTATATTTATCCGTTGTCTAGTACCCATAACACAAGCCTCGTAGCTTAATTTGGAACTAGAGAATTAGTGTGATTGTTGTAAAAAAAATGGACAAAGGGTGGACTTCATGCTAAAAGCAATTTCTGCCAGGTTCAAGGTCATGTAGAAGCTATGGTTTCATAACGTTTTTTTTTCAATCATTATGTTAAAGAATACTCCAAAAGCTGTGTATATGACATGACATCATAAGATTGGTATTGATACCTACTAACTCTAAATCTGTAAAGACCTAAATAACAACTTTTTTGTTTTTGGGCCAAGTCCATAAACAAAATGTTGCCACCATCTTTGATTTTTCTTATATATATTTTTGCTACAGTAAGAACAGTAGACAGTAATGTTCATGATTCTCATTCAAATAACTAGTTAACGCCCACAGAAATAGGCAAAAATAATTAAAATCGCGTTAAAACGTTTTTTCCCGGTTACAACCCATTTATGCGAAAAGTTTATAATCCACTAAACACCAAAATATACATACCTATTTACGTAAAAAAATCCATTCAAGTTTTTGCTCACACAAAGATATATATATATATATCACTAGCTGACCCAGCAAACGTTGTTTTGCCATATAATTGTTAAGGGTGGACTACCCTTATCACTAAGGGGTATGAAAAATAGATGTTGGCCGATTCTCAGATCTACTCAATATGCTCACATTTCATGAGAATCGGTCAAGCCGTTTCGGAGGAGTAAGGGAACAAACATTGTGACACGAGAATTTTATATATATAGAGACTAGCTGACCCGGCAACCGTTGTTTTGCCATTTAATTTTTTTTTATCACTTTAGAGGTATGAAAAATAGATTTTGGCCTATTCTCAGACCTACTCAATATGCTCACAAAATTTCATGAGAATCGGTCAAGCCGTTTCGGAGGAGTATGGCAACGAAAACTGTGACACGAGAATTTTATATATTAGATATAGGCCTTTATTTGGCGCTTATTCAAAGCGCCCAATTAGTCCTGGCCACAGATATACGATAAGACTAGATACCTCATATTCACTAAATAGTATGGGAACCTAGCGTGCCATTTTTTAAATACCTACTAGCGTGCCATTTTTTAAATACCTACTATGACGTCACACTAGCAATTTAGTAATGTACATAGAGCCAACGGAATCGCATAAATCGTTTTGATCGATCGAGTCAGTCAGTAAACCTTAAAGATGGGCAATTGTTACTGAATCCAACAATCGAATGGTTTGATACTACAATTTTTTGTAATTAATTTAATTTATTGTCGGTAATTTATGTGGTAAAATAAACTTTCTTATATGGTTTTTGCTTTTTGTCAAATTCGAATGATTTGCAAGGTTATTCGAATAATTCGAATGACTTCTACAATCGAATAATTCGAATAATGTCATTCACACACAATCGCGCATCTATAGTAAACCTACACACTTCGACGACAGAGGACGTGCGTGCAGCCTGTGAAATATTTTAATGTAGGATAGCATTAAAGCTTGGTGTAACTTAGTTTTTACATGGCGAAAATCATTGACTACAAACATCTTATATCTGTAGATGAGACAGATGATCACCTAATATTGGTACCTACCTATTCAACATAAAACTCGTCAAAACATGTAGTGTATTTTATGCCTATGATTATCATTATTATGATGTTTTATACAATATTCATTTATGTGTACAAAAACGATAATTTGCATAAAAATATTAAGAAATGTCACCGAAATAAATAATACGCTGTCCAGACAGAGTATAATTATTTTCTTCTCATTGTCGAGCTAAAAAATGTTGATGACAAATTTTCTATAAAAGCAACATTATAAATTTAATTTTAAGTCGTACAAAGAGAAGTGATATACTACTATTTATCTACATACCTCTTCATTTTCTATACCACACAGCACCTGGACTGTCGGATATGCTATTTCATGTAACCTTTTTGCGCCTGCGCTTTTTGTTACTATAAAGTCCTCATATCCTTAAAATGTGCGGTACATTATCTCTCATTTTCCTGTCAATTAATTGGAATATCGATTAATCGTTAAATCGACTTATTTAAACAAAATATACATCACTATTTGCTTCATTTGACAGGAAAATGATAAAAATGCCGCTACCATGAACATTGCTAGATTCTAAACGTTTCTATCGTTTGCATTTCATTGCTTGCTAGCTAAATACTGAGTAGTGATCTTACCTAGTAACAACGTTAATGTAACACGTGTAAAACAAAGATATTTAAATATGGAATTATCGAAGTAAGGTATCAAGAGTAATACATGCTATCGTTTTAAATGATTTTAAATTAAATTACCGACTCTTGTGCAATAAAAATACTTACCGATGAAATGAAATACCTCCATGAACACGACTCACTAGTTTTGAACAGTTTTTGCAATTAATTATCAAACAATTTGGCATTTCGAACACTTTTGGGCACACGACTTGTCGCAAGCGCGGTTGAAACGTGACGGAGAAGTAAATGCGCGCGATGAGTGATCGGCGCATATCGGGGACACGCATGGATGGTCGATATGAGGTGTCTAGTCCTATCGTATATCTGTGGTCCTGGCATAAACCCATCTCTGGACCTCTACGAAAACGTAATTCGTCAATAGTATTGTAGTTTTTTCGCTATTCACATAACCGCACTTCAAAGTCTACACTGTGACATCTTATGACGTGTATGAAAGAGCGATTATCATTTCGTTTTTCGTAGTGGCCTTCTGGTGCGCCAAAGACAAAATAGACTATAATTGATAGAATCCGGCGTTACTTTGCGGAAATCCATGACTAAAGCTGAAAAAGAGGATTATTTTGCTTTAAACTTCCACTAAACGACGCCCAACTGTAATCACCTGAAAAGTCTATGAGTTGTAGTCTGTCGAAGCGACAACATCTGCTGAGGATACCACGTGTAGTGGCGAAACGCGTCGAGTGTTTTGTTGGTGTTGTGATTCCAGGTGCATCTTCTGTGTCACATTGTGAGTTTAAGGTATTGTAAGTCCTGCGACTTCCAGCTCTAACCTTTTCAGGTGATTACAGTTGGGTGTATTACGGTTCCTGCGCTAGCGTCGTTTAGTGGAAATTTAAAGCAAAATTATCCTCTTTTTCAGCTTTCAAATAGACTATAATTTAACTATGGTGAACTTTTAATAATGGTTTTCAGGCAAAGTATTGGCGCAGCTAAATTTCACGCTACGCAACAAGAGCGAGCAGTACCCGGACGCGCTAAAGGCTATTTTCCTGCTCAACAACACACTATATCTATTACAGGTAAACCATTATAAACCATTAAAATAATTACACATAAAATCATTACACTAAACTTATATTTCACACTTTTGGCTTTATTCATTCAAATGTATAACTGGAATCTTTAGGCTGTTCCTACACAGACATGATCCATCCTAAGCCACATCGTCACTTACTATCAGTCGCGATGGTAGCAAAATGTCTGCATAGAATTATATAAAATAAAACCACATATTTTTTCCTAAAAATAAATGAAAAATATTTTTTACCATTCCACAGGTAAGTATTTTTAAATCCTATATTAAATAGCCTATATTTTGCAGTTTTTCATAGTGAATTGTTTAAATAAATACAATATCCTACCTTCACTTTCTTATGCGGGAAACTGCAAAGCAACGATAGCTTGCCATAGTCTGAGACGCTATTCCGAAAAACAAATTCCCTCAAAACGATAATGGGTTTTTGTTAAATGACACACGTACACTTGACACCACGCCAAGGTTCAAAATTGTGGCATGTAATTAAATTAAAAATCTTTTATTTCGTACCATAATGCACATAGTGTTAGTAACAGTTGACTCAAAACTACGTTAGTATTAATTAAAAATTGAGTTGAAAATTATATAGGGCGATTTTGTCAAAAAAAAAAAATGCTGTCATCGTCTATTTTGTGGGATTTCAATTCTCGGAATAGCCGTTCTGTGGGGTGAGCACGAAAAACTATCGCAACTTATTCGTAGCGTTTACCTATCGATAACTTGTCAATTTGTATGGGGAAACGACACGAATACTTTACGATAATGTTCGTGCTCACCTCACTAGTTATAAGTTTGTGTCGTATCGCAGGGCCTGCAACGCAGCGGCTTGCTGGACGTACTGGCGCTGGCCGAGCCGGAGTGCGAGACGAGCTACCGGGACATGATCAACGAGCACAAGAACGCATACTTGCAGAGGTGAGTTTGTATCGTATCGCAGGGCCTGCAGCGCAGCGGCTTGCTGGACGTGCTGGCGCTGGCCGAGCCCGAGTGCGAGACGAGCTACCGGGACATGATCAACGAGCACAAGAACGCATACTTGCAGAGGTGAGTTTGTATCGTATCGCAGTGCCTGCAGCGCAGCGGCTTGCTGGACGTGCTGGCGCTGGCCGAGCCCGAGTGCGAGACGAGCTACCGGGACATGATCAACGAGCACAAGAACGCATACTTGCAGAGGTGAGTTTGTATCGTATCGCAGGGCCTGCAGCGCAGCGGCTTGCTGGACGTGCTGGCGCTGGCCGAGCCCGAGTGCGAGACGAGCTACCGGGACATGATCAACGAGCACAAGAACGCATACTTGCAGAGGTGAGTTTGTATCGTATCGCAGGGCCTGCAGCGCAGCGGCTTGCTGGACGTGCTGGCGCTGGCCGAGCCCGAGTGCGAGACGAGCTACCGGGACATGATCAACGAGCACAAGAACGCATACTTGCAGAGGTGAGTTTGTATCGTATCGCAGGGCCTGCAGCGCAGCGGCTTGCTGGACGTTCTGGCGCTGGCCGAGCCGGAGTGCGAGACGAGCTACCGGGACATGATCAACGAGCACAAGAACGCATACTTGCAGAGGTGAGTTTGTATCGTATCGCAGGGCCTGCAGCGCAGCGGCTTGCTGGACGTGCTGGCGCTGGCCGAGCCCGAGTGCGAGACGAGCTACCGGGACATGATCAACGAGCACAAGAACGCATACTTGCAGAGGTGAGTTTGTATCGTATCGCAGGGCCTGCAGCGCAGCGGCTTGCTGGACGTGCTGGCGCTGACCGAGCCCGAGTGCGAGACGAGCTACCGGGACATGATCAACGAGCACAAGAACGCATACTTGCAGAGGTGAGTTTGTATCGTATCGCAGGGCCTGCAGCGCAGCGGCTTGCTGGGCGCGTGTTAAGTGCATGTCCTATAAAATAAAGTCTCCAATATTCGCACAATTCTGCAGTCATATTTACCGGCCCAATTCCCGAACTCGAACAGTACTCGTATGAGTGACTTACGCGGGCGGGCCGCCAGTGAGTAATAATTAAACTAGCGTTTAAGTCCTGTGTATTAGAAAACATTGTAATAATACAACGGGAAAGTTTAAAGCCCCTAATTAAGTTTGTTATTTTCTCAGCTGGAATAAGCTGTTAGCGCACATCGTGCTAGAAGAGCCGCTGCCGGCCAAGCTGCGCGACAAGGACCGCCAGATGCTCAAGGACAAGTTCTCGGTGAGTCACCAATCTTTACCAGTCTTGACACTGTTAGCCTCCTGTCATTTAGGTATTGACTCTTGTGCGTTTTGTATCCAAATGAAAACACAAAATTTCATCAGCCTATACATGGTGTAATCGTTAAGCGATTATTCCGACATTATAAAAGGTATTTAAAATTAATTAAAATTTTTGATATCTCTTATAGTTTTCGAATAATTGGCTGTGCATTCTTAACGAATACACTGCTGGGCGCAGGCCTCGCTTCAGTTGTGTGGTGTAACGACGGTACGACCGCTACTCCAAAATACAACATTTTTGTTTGTTTTATCTTATTTTATTTTATTTATTGTAAGACCATACAGCGTTACAGCTTTGTACATAATACTTAAACAATTATAATTAGTATAGCCAATTATAAGGTTTCCTTAATTATACTGTAAGAACTTATAGCAAGTTAACAAAATATAAATCAGATAAGAACTGCGCCCAAAACTGCATCAGATGATAAAAAAATATATAAAGTGGTCCTTTTTGCACAAATGTTGAAAGAAATTCTTACATCACTCTGAGCCCATACATACACATACATACCATCACACCATCCTACCCAATACCTACCTATACCCACTATACGTGCGGGCGTGTGTGTGTGTTATAATAATATAAAGCTGAGCTCATCCAAAGCGAAAATCAATAGGCACCTTCTGCACCATCTTCTCTTAGAGGGAGAATGATGTCAAGGGCGAACCCATTATATAATAAATAAAAAATAAAACAAGATAAACTTTAGCAGTTAGGTGGTACAACTAACATAAACAAAAGTCTTAACTACGAATCGTCATCATTATTCAATTGAATATGGTTTTAATAATATCAAAAACGCGTGCTTTATAAACTGATTTGGAGCATGCAAATAAATCGATGTCGCTTAACAGCTCGTTAAATGTATGAGGAATTCTTGTTAGTGGAGCATTGCGGGCATAGTTAGTAGTGCACAACGGAACACTCAGCAGTGGTGTGTGGCGTGTGCGGCGAGCCGGCGTCCGAAGCGCCACTCCCGCCACTAGTTCAGGACAGTCACAAGCCCATTCAGTATGTCAAATAATAAATTGGCGTCCATTACTATGCGCCTTTGTTCTAGGGTTAACATTCCATTACGGTAGCAGTTGTCCTGGTAGGTAGTGCTTTTCAAGCGACGTCTGTAAATGAGATGGTTGACAAATATCTTTTGAATCCGTTCTAATTGAGTCTTGTATGTCATGTAACCGGGATTCCACACAGGGCACGCATATTCTAATATACTCCGAACGTAGGCGCAGTACACAGTGCAAAGGGATTTAGTGTGACTAAAAGGCTTACAGTCGCGAATAATAAAGCCAAGAATTTTAAAAGCTTTATCAGTACAGCTATCGATATGTTTGGAAAGAATAAATTTATGATCCAAGAGAACCCCTAGGTCGCGAACCACGTAAGTCCTTTTAATTATTTTGCCATTAAAATTGTAAGTGAAAGTTATAGGTTTTGTTTTGCGTGTAAATGTTATGATTTGACATTTATTTATAATGACGGTTATTTTATTTTCAACATAGTACTGATGTAACGCATCTAAGTCTGACTGGAGTGCACGACAGTCTTCAACATTTTAATTATTTCAAGAAACACCTTTTTATCGTCGGCATACATAAGATGTTTAGAATACCTAAAACAGTGCACAATATCGTACAGGTACGCATTGTAAAACAGGGGACCTAAATGCGAACCTTGCGGAACCCCGGTTAATACAGTCACGTAATCTGACTTAAAACCTGCCATTACTACAGCCTGTGAACGATTTTCCAAGTAGGATTCGATCCACCTCAACAAATCACCATGTATTCCCAAGGCATGAAGTTTCTGCAGCAGGATAACGGGATCCACACGGTCGAAAGCTTTTTCAAAATCCGTGTAGATCACGTCAACCTGACCACCTCCATCCATATTTGCAAGAACATAATTAGAGAAACAGACAAGAGTCAAGTGGCAAAGTATCTGGATCTATTTGCATCGACAAATTTGAAAACACTAAGTCCAGGGTATTGCCAGACCTATTTCTAAGCAGGTTATATTGATTCAGACCAAGAAGGCTGAATTCATCCAAAAGTTTTTTTACCTGTATTTTGAAACTCAGCGGTCCCTTTTTTAATATGAGTGGGACCGTACGTGTCCCACTGAATGCAATAGAGGTTAAAGTCGCCTATAACCAGGTAATTGTCTTTCGGATATCTTTGAAACAGTGACTTAGTAATGTCAATTACGTTATCAATACCTTCGAATATGCAGTCACCATCTGGAGGGATGTGTATGAGCACAAGATGTGTAGGTTAGTGTCACTCCGAAGAAACTTAGACGCTATAGTGATAATAAGTAATTCTGTGTAAATGGAAGATGAAATATTTACCCTGTTAGCATTAAATTTACGTTTCACTAAAATCAATACACCACCACCAGTCTCAATCTTGCCGCAGGCAGATCACGATCAAACCTAAAAACATTATAGCGAGTATCACTTGCCTCACCATCTAAAATGCCGGAATGCAACCATGATTCGGTTATCACTACGATATCATAATCATTACATAGCAGATTTTGCCGGAATTCTATACATTTAGACCTTAAACCTCTCGCGTTTTGATAAAATATACACAATTTATCGTCCCCCATTCTTAACACCAAATTTACCAAAAGAACACCCACGAAATTGAATATTGTAATTATGCGTAGCAAGTGACATTTTAACATTCACGACAATATTGGATAGTAAAAACAGTACGCTCGCACCATCCAGTTCTACACCAGTGCTTTGCGAGTTAAATAACAAGTGCAAAAAACGTCCGTTAAATACATGTGCGAATTTAAAATATGTAAGTGACGGAAAAAGTTAGTTTGAAAAAATTTGGCAATTTTGAATCGACGTGAAGTGTCAACACCCTAATCGAATGCGGAATAATATTAGATCTAGAATTGTAACAGAATAAATATGTGTAAATAAACTTTAACATCCGTGGATAAAACTTGTGTGACCGCCATACATGGACAAGCATTAATGTAAAAAAGGGCACCACCGAGAATTTACCATATTCATACAGTAACAAAGTAATGACAGTACGTAATAAAAGTTTAGTTTGTTGTTTTGATTTTTAAGGTCTTCTAATTCATTTTTAACAGTGTCAAGGTCTCTTATATCCGATGTTATAGAGTCCAGTTTCTTATGAAAGTCATCTTGTCTGTCCGAGTTGAACTGCATAGAAGTTTGGAGAGATTCGACATCCTTTTGTAAGACATCTTGTTTGGAGTGCAGGCGATTTACTGCCTGTTTCATTTCAGTATACTCCTTGCGGATGTTGTCGATTTCGGAACGCATATCGAGAGATGTCTGAGTAAGTTTTGATAAGTCATCCTTTATGACATTATTTATATTGTCGTTAATGTTTGTCATTTTAGTATCGAGGTCCTTTTTCCAAATCTCAAGCTGCTCTGTAATATTATCCGTAAATGATTTGAATATCTCAGTTATGTCATCATCGTGTTTCCTTTTGCGGAAAGTCACATTTATTCTCGACAAGTCCGAGTCTGAGTCACAACGCTTCGACGGTGACCGTGGTAGTGGCATGGTGGAAGCTTCTGTGCAACGTAGTAGTCTGGAATCACTGATCGTGCGCGTGCGACGCGAGGTGTTGTTCGAGGTGATGGGAGAACGGGACGAATGTATGTGCCGTCTCATAAGATGCGCCTCTCGACAAACGAAAGTGTACTTTAACACTGAGATTAATAATTTTCTTTTGGACACTTGGATTAAAATATATCGTAAAAATAATTACTCCGGGAGCAGCGACACGTCTACTCGCTACAAGCGCCGCGCGTAAGGGGATTTGCATCTTTCTTTGCTGATTTAAATTTAAAAGACAAGATAGCTAAAAGGGAATATAATACTGTATTATAAAGCAACTCACACACAGTGTAGTCATTGGTCTCTCTCTCTCTTAATGTGTGTTTATTAAACTTACCAAGGTTAAGTACACTTTAACTTTCCCCTACAGTCGTTCAACCGCGAGTGGGAAGAGATGACGCGCGTGCAGCGCGGCTACAGCGTGCCGGACGCCGAGCTGCGCGAAGCGCTGAAGCGCGACAACAAGCAGACGCTGCTGCCGCCATACACCGCCTTCTACGACGCCGCGGCCGCCGCGCCCTTCAGCAAGAACCCCGACAAGTACGTCAAGTACTCGCCCGTGCAGGTATGTTGCACACTATTATACACCTGATTTGGGTCATATCACTAAATTTTGAGAGCTGAGCAGGTTTTATGCCGACTTCGATTTGAAAGGATAAATCGAAAGTCGAAGGTTACAAGTTAAGTAAGCAATATCGTTACAACATTGTCAATGTACAGATTGATGAGCCTCGATGGGATGATCGATTATCGGTAACAATCCATTAATACAGACGGAAGCAGCAGGTAACCTAAATCTTATGACTCATTTTTTCGGTTTATTCTGATCTACCACAGTTCCATTCTGCCATTCATTATATCGATTGAAGTTGTAAAATTTGTTTTATATTTGAAGTACTTAGAACTAAGCTAAACAGGAGTCCTTGAAAATAATGTCTAAGACGGCTTCCTGCTGTAACACTGCTTGGAGCCACCGAAAAAAGCTTTAAATATACATCAAAAGCAATTAAGATCTTTACGTAACTAAAAATATCGTGTATTTAACTGCCGAATATTTCAGATCGCGACGCAGTTGGACGGGTACTTTGACGAGGCTGCCTAGTAGATAATCTACTACTACTCATCGCTGTAGTGTAGTGACACACAGAACTATGCGTGACAGTTTGCACACATATATTATACCTATGCACACATACAGTGCAGTTATAAATGTTACGAGGTGTAATGTAACATGTTTAGCAGCGAGCATTCGCGCAGTCAGCAGTTCGCAACACGATTGTGCGGAGGTTACATTACACCTACCTTAACTTTTATTAAGTGTTTTTTTGTAGTATTACACAATATCATGGTATTGCTAATAAATAAACCCGCTTTGTACACTTTTCATGCGGGACTGCTAAGTCAAGATATATTAAAATTTGGATGCCTTGCAAAATGTAAAAAAAACCGTCTAGGTTTACTTAGAATAGACTACCCAGTTAATTACTGTTATGCTAATATGCTCTAAGCAAAAATATTTATATGTATAATAAACATTATTTAGAAAATTTTATTTGTTAAGTATTTTTCGCGTTTACAACGCTATTTTTTAATTTCGAAAAGACAACACTGTCTCACACTGACTGACTGACTGACTGAGCACTGACTCAGTGGTCGGAGCATTGGACAGGACTTCCAAGGATCGGGGGTTCGATTCCTCCCCGATGACCGGAGCCGAAAAGAATTTTTTAAGTGTTGTCTTTTCGAAATTATTTAGAAAATGTATATTCAAGCTTGTAAATAGTAAATCGACATTAGATAGTAAAAATACATCAAATGTAAATTTAATAAAAGACTGCATATAACGAGATCAACAATTTATTCCATCAATGATTACGGTTATTGTTATTGTTCTTCTTCCTCTCTTTCCGTTTAGGCCACTGCAACAAAAGTTCACAAGGTAACGTATAGTTCAAGAACAATAGTCTAATCTACAACAGGTAACCCTTAACCAAGCTCGAACTGTTTATTTCCACAGGTTGGTATCGTACGCATCAAATGCAACGGATTAATAGGCTAGATGACACCACCAATCGTTGACATACTTTTTATTATCTGTCAAAACGGTATGCCTCCATAGATTTTGTATGAGAATACATAAACATGACGTCACGGTCATGTACAAGAAATCGGAGTCAATTGACCGAATATTTATTGAGTTTTCTGTGTTTAAAAATCTGTTTCTACAGTTTTTTTTGAAATATACTGGTTGTATTAACTTCATAGGGGCTATGTTTTTTAAACGCCATGGTCTTGAAAATATTTAAGATAGGTGCCATCATGCCTATTTATCACTGCGCCCACTGTATCGGCAGCGATCAGATTGCCGACGCGAGTATCAGCCATCGGAATGCCGATGACACTTTCCTTCGGAGTTTTGTAGATCGGCATTCCGTATGACGTCATCGGTACGCATCGCATGCAGGCATTGCCGATGTGCGATCCGTACGGTGCGGATCAGTGGACGCTATGAGATACAAGGCAACCTTAAACCCGTTACTTGCGATGCGGACCTGTAGACGCTTGCCTTTATAACCCTTTTTAAGGCCAAGTGAACTGACTAAAACACCAGCTGTTCGCAGCCAGTCAGTACACTCGGTACATGTTGTTCAGTTTTGTAAGTTGCGCCATATGAAAAGAACGCTGTAGGAAAAGAGTTTCCGAGTTTGAGCAGTCGCTATCTCGCTCGCTCGTGGCAGCACAGACCACCAATTAGAATAAAAAATAAATATACAACATCACATACATTGATCTGACGCCGTGGTAAGTAGCTTAAGAACTTGTGTTACAGATATCAGAATCAACAGTGGTATTACAAATAAACTGAAATCCTACTAATATTATAAAGGCGAAAGTTTGTATGTATGGATGTTTGTTACTCTTTCACGTAAAAACTACTGAATGGATTTGGTTGAAATTTGGCACAGGGGTAGATAATAGTCTGGAATAACACATAGGCTACTTTTTATCCCGGAAAAATATGCAGTTCCCGTGGGATACAAAAAATATTAGTCCACGCGGGCGGAGCCGCGGGCGAAAGCTAGTAAATACATATAACACCCAGACCAGTACAAACAGACATGTTCGTGCACACAAATGTTTTGCGACAGTCAACATCTTGACCATTAAACCAAAGTGGTCGTCAATTAGACCCGAGTATCTAGTGCGCAGGTGACCGTAATGCTTCGTGTAGACGACGCCGGAACGAAATTGCACGTATACGAATGAATATCACGCAAATGAACAAATTGTTATTGGATGTGTATGACCATATATTTTATGATAGGTTAGGTACCACAAGTAATTCAAGACCTACCTTTTATTAAATTTTAAAGAGAATTATACAACTGGCTCAGTGAAAAGGCTTTTTACTCTATATAGGAATATTTAAAATGGGATAGGTGATGATAACATTGACTGTTACATTAGTAAACCAATTGTGTAATCATTATTTTACTATTTTTTATCTATTTAATGATGACTTGTTGACATTTTGTGATTGTTTTGATAGACATTTTACTATTTAAATTTATTATCCCAATATAGCTTTAAGATTTGCATGCCATTGATAATGGTTGATTAAGCGGAAATATAACTGCTGATTAATAACTATGACCATCTTCAGTGTACCTTAACCAAACGCAAATAAAGATTTCTGTTTCTAAGAGCCGGAACGCATATTAATCGGACCGCCTCTGTATATTCCGGTCCGGCGCTGGTGCGGTTCCGGCGTCGTCTACATGAAGCCTTTGCGTTCGTTTTTATGGCACGAGTTACAAGCGTCACTAATATTACAAATCAGTAAAATATAAATTAAGTTGCGTTTCTAACAAGCGTATTTCTTGGTAAAGGGTTAAATTAGGACCGGTACAGAAAGTCATCGAACTGTGTTCATCCGTCATCCGTTAAAAATTAGGCCTTTTGTAATTTTAAAGCCATATATTTTTTTTTCATTTTTTTAAAACCTTGTTCACGTCACTCAAACTGTGGCGTCTCTTGACAGGCGCTTCAATTGGTCGACGTCAACCAATCACAGCGCCGGCCAATCATGTCCATCACACATCGCAACCAATGTGTGTGAGCGTTAACAGATTATGCGTCTCACTTTAAAAATATGTACTGTTTATTTACAGGGTGTTAGAAAATACCAAATAAATATTTAAGGAGGTTGTTGTGCCCGTAAAATTGAACAACTTTCCCAAAGAAACGTAGGTCGAAATCTCAAAAAAAAGTTGAGCTTCCATACAAAATTGCCGATCAGCTGATCGATTTACTATGGGAAAGCACATATTTTTGAGATTCTGACCTAGGTTTCTTTAGGAAAGTTGTTCAGTTTTCAAAACCTTCTTAAATTTTTATTTGGCATATTATAACAGCCTGTATATTTGGAACAGACAATTATAGAAGAGTTTAAATATATAAAAAAGGAGTTTTAATGAGAGACGCAAGGTGAACGTTCTTACTAAATCATCCGATCTGTCACCGCTCAGCAATAAGACTGATCTGAACGCATCGGGTTTCTTCGCCCCGCTAGGGGCGGTTCGGGTTCGAGCCTAAGCTCCTTCCCCGGGCTTCTTCTCATGGGTCTACTGGCCCACGGTGTTAGTTGCCGCTTGCGCGGCCGTCTTGCGACGACAGGTCTCGTCTATCTTCGTCTTCTGCCAGAGCCGGCTGCACAGTCGCTGCGGGCTGCCCATCAGGTGAGACCCCGTTCGGGGAGGCCCGATGAGCAGGGCAAGCTGACTGCGGCTGACTCTGGCTGGGAAAGGGAAGAGAGTTTGATTGGTGAGGTTGGGATTGGTGAGTGGATAGGTGGGAGGGCGGATTGAGGGAGCAGACCTGTCGTGGGGTTGGCCTCTTGCTCGCCTGAGTCACCGTGGGCATGGGGGCTATATTGTGTAGCCCGGGGTGCGGCCCGTGGTCCGCTCTTTCGTACATCCTTCGGGATGTGCGGACCACAAATTCCTCCAGGGCCTCCATCTTGAGGTCCCTGTGGATTACAGCGTTCCTTACATAGCGCCCGGCCCCCGTTATAATTCGGAGCGCTATGTTTTGCTGGGTTTGGAGCTTCGTACGGTGGGTTGCGCTAATCATTGCGTACCAGGCTGGGGCCGCGTATGTTAGCCTGGAGCGCACGTACGTCTTGTAAATGCCCACCTTAGTTCTGGTGGGCAGGCGGGACTGAAATACGGGGCGCAGTCTTGCGCGCGCCCCGCGGCTGGAGTTGACCAGGTGCTTGACCTGGTCTTTGAGTGTTAGGCGCTGGTCCAAGTGGCAGCCTAGGTACTTAGTACTTCGCTGCCACTTAATCTTCTGGCCGTTGAGGACCAGCTCGGGCATCTTCTTACTTTGGGGGCCCGTGTAGATGGCGGCGGTTTTACCCACGTTAACCGCTATCCGCCATCTCTCCAGCCAGTCCGGCAGTAGGTCGAGCTGCTTCTGCATCCTTTTCACCGCCGCCTTGACCCATGGGGCGGTGGTGAAAAATGCGCTGTCGTCCGCGAACAGCGCCAGCTCGACCTTGGGTTCCCACTCATGAAGCTGATCGTTGATGGTGGGAACGTCGTTGGTGTAGGCAGCGTAGAGGGTCGGCGAGAGGCAGCTGCCTTGGGGGACCCCTGCATCGATGGGGCCCTCTGCGGACGTAGCGTCCTCCACAGCGACCTGGAAGGAGCGTCCTCGGAGGAAGGACGCTATCAGGTGGGCTAGGGCTGGGGGCAGGGCGGTCGTGGAGAGCTTGAAAATGAGGCCGGGGTGCCAAACCCGGTCGAAGGCTTTCTCCACGTCTAAAAGGACCGCCACCGAGGCTTTCTTGTTGTTGAGGCCCTCGGCTAGGTGGTGGATCACTCGGGCCAGCTGGAGCGTGGTGGAGTGCCCGCTGCGGAAGCCGAACTGCTCGTCCCTCGGGACGAGGAAGGGGCGCAGTCGGCGCAGCAGGGCTCGCTCAAACAGCTTGGCGGCGTGATCCAGCAGAGTAATGGGCCTGTAGCTTTCTGGGCGGCGGCGGTCTTTCCCCGGTTTGGGGATCATCACCACCCGCCCTTTCTTCCATGGCGTGGGGAAGTGGTTCGTCCTGAGGGCGGCGTTGAAGATGCGGGTCAACGCCGCTATTCCCTTCCTGGGCAGCTCCGCCAGAGCTGCGGGTGGAAGCCCGTCGGGGCCCGGCGCCTTCTTCCTATTGAGCCGGGCGGCAATCTTCTTCACCTCCGATGGGGAGATGAAGGTGTCGCCCGGGAGTGGAGGTGGGGTGGTGGCCAGGAATTCCTCCACTCTCTGAACCACTTCTGCGTGGTGTTGGAGGGCTCTGGGGGCTGGTGGGTGGGGCCTAAATTGGACGGTCAGGTGATCGGCCAGGATTCGGGCTCTGTCCTGAGCCGCGAATCTCCTCTGACCGTCCGCGTCCAGGAGGGGACAAGTGTGGGACTTCTCCCCGGTGAGGGCTTTGTTGAGGCGGTGCAGTGAGGGCAGGTGTTCTTCTGCCCTGTCGATGAGGTCGTCCCACTCACGACCTTGCCACGTTCTCACCGCCTCAGTCACCTTGGCCGTCATGGCATTCAGGTCCGCCTTGACCCTTGGGCACCTGGTTTGGCACCATAGTTTCTTGAGGGCTTTCTTCTGTTGAAGTTGTGCCCTCAAGAAAAGCGGAAGCTGGGAGCGTTTCTGGGAGGGCGGCGGTACCTTCTCGGTATGAGCCGCCTTCGCTTCCCTCATCCGCTGGGTCAGGAGGGCCACTGCGGCGTCAATCTCCTCTGGCGTGGAGATTGGGCCCTCGATTGTCAGGTCCCTGAGGGCCAACTTGTAGGCTGGCCAATCTACGCGGGACCTGGGCGGACGCACTCTCACCGCCGCTAGAGAGGTGGGGACTGTGATCAGCAGGGGGAGGTGCTGGGTGTCTCCCTCGTACAGCACCTCCGTCGACAGGGGGACGCGCAGGCCCTTGTGGAGGACCACGTCGATCACGTCCGCCTGGTGACCTTCCTCGGTGGGGATGTGTGTCGGGGAATCCGTGCCCACCACCTCGATGTTCCTGGTGGTGGTGGCGTCTAGCAGGCGACGGCCGTCCGCCCGCGTGATGCGGGAGCCCCACTGCACATGTTTGCAGTTGAGGTCGCCTGCTAGGATAGTCGGTAGACCGTCGACGAACACTTCGTCGAGGTCGGACGGGTGGAATGCGGCAGTTGGTGGGCGGTAGGCGGCGAAAATACGGAGCTCGTGGGCTGGGGTGTGGACCCTGACCCCCAGGGAGCTCAGAGTCTTAGGGCTGATTTCACCACTGAAATTAAACGCGTTCAATGCGAATTAAACTCAGTTTTAGGGCTAAACGGCGTTCCGCTGCGACAATTGGATTTCACTGGCATAAACTAAACGGCGTTCAAGCTAAACTTGGTTCAGTTTCTAAACGGCCGATTTTCGGCGTTTAACTGATCTAAACGCGTTTAGAGCGCCTGTCATCGGCACAGACTAATGACGGTCTGTTATTATTGTTATATTGTGGAGATTAGGGTGTAAAGATTTTTATTGTTATTAGAGAAAATTGTGCTTGTTTTATAAAAAGATGAAAAGAGCATTGGAACTCGCTTTTGACGAAACCTTCGATGAGGATGACTTTGTTCACAGATTATTAGGAGTATGTCCAAATAGCGCATAGATAAGGTAAATTACTACATGGCGGACAGACATTTCGTTCAAATGATGACATATCATTCATTCGTTCACTCTATGTGAAAGCTAGTTATTTCTGAGAGTTGGTAACAATGAGTCTAAACTATGATTACGAAAACGAGATTAAAACAAGGCCGGTGAAATCGATGCGACGTAAACTGCGTTTTATACAAACTTCTAATCTCGATTAATCTTAAACGCGTTTTCTTAAACTCGTTTTAAATTGCAAGCGGTGAATTTGGCCCTTAAACTCCGACCACGGTAGCTCTTCGTGGATCACGTCCCGCCTTACCGCTACTGCTGTGCCCCTGTAGGGCGCGTCCTGTGGGCTCACCTCATCCCTGCGGTAAATCTTGTAGTTCGGCAGGGAGAATTGCGTGGACGGCCGTAGGTGGGTCTCGCCCAGGAGGACGATGTGGGCGTCCTGCGACTGGGCGAGATGGCGCAGCTGCTGCTGTTTACCCCGGACCCCTCCGGGGTTCCAGTAGATTAAGCGCAGCGACTCATAACGAGCTGATTCAGCCCGTTCATGATCGCCGCGCATGGGTCCATCCCCTGCCCGATCTGGATCAGCAGGGTGTGGAGGAGCTGCAGCACCGCCTGGAGAGGGATCACGGGGGTTGCCCCCGTCTGCTGCTGTGGGAAGTGGGGTCGCTGGGCCTCTAGGGGAGGCTGGGGCCTCATGAACGAGATCGGGGCCTGGGGCATCCGACTCGCAAACCCGCTCGGGGGCTGAAGAGGCAGCTGGGAACGGGGGGGCCGGAAGGCCGGTTGGGGTCGTGTTCCCAGCTGAGGGCCTCGTTGGGCCGACTTCGGCCTCAGTGAGGGCTGGGAAACTGGGCGGGGGGGCTGGGCTGGTCCCGTGGCCCTCCAAGAGGAGGGACGGTGGGTTGCCACTGCCTGTGGGGGGATGGCGTGGGCTGCGGTGATGGTCCCCCCACAGGCAAAATCCTGGGGAGCTTGGGGGGGGGTCGGTGGTCTGGCGGCTTGCGTCGGGGTCGACGCAGCCGCAGGTGGGCCGGTGTTCGCCTCTGTGCGGCGGCGACGTCGGCGGCGTCTGCGCCGGGACGCGGCGGGGGCGGGGGCGCCCCTCGCAGTGGCGGGGTTGGCCGGGGTGGCCAAGGTGGTCCCTGCCTGTGCGGTTGGGGGCGCCGTGGGCGCCGTGGCGGCCGGTGCTGGCGGCGCAGGGGCGCGCGTCGGGCCGTCGGTGTGGGGACGAGGGGGTTGGCGAACGGGCGCACTTGGGAGGGGCGGGGGAACTGTAGTCCCCATTCGCCTCGCCTCGCGCAGGAACGCCTTACAGCGTCGATCGTTTGCTGCGTGGGCCTGTGCGCAGTTGGCGCAGGTTGGTGGGTCGGTCCTGGGGCGGGGGCAGTCGGCCACAAGGTGGTTGCCGGCGCAACGGACGCACTTGACGGGTCGGTGGCAGTTCACCGACGAGTGGCCGAACGCCTGGCAACGGTGGCACTGCGCGGGGCCCTTGCGGGGGCGCCATGCCTCGATGATAACACCGGGCATGTTCAGCAGTTCGTCGACTGCGTAGAGGCGAGCGAGCTCCTGGTTGGGCAGGTGCTCCAGCTCGACGTGAAAGAGGCAAGCCGGGTTGCCCCGCTTACCTCTAATCCCCCTGATGTGGGAGGCGTTGAATCCGCGCTCCTCTAGGGCTCCGCGGATGGCGTCGTGCGGCGTGTCGGCGGGTAGGCCCCTGATGGCCACCTTCGTCGGACGCTCTTCGGGCGGGGAGTAACAGTACCAGGCTACTGTCGGGTCTGTCTTCTCCGCCTCCGTCAGGTAGGCCTGAACGGCGCGGAACTCCTCCGGGCTCTTGGGGATAAAACGAACCCCCTTGCCGAATGGACGTGCGTTGGGCGGGTGGCCTAAGGTGCGCTTGATGCGTTCGAAATGAACGCACCAGTTGGGAAGGTTCTCCACGATTATTGGCGGGTATCCCTTTACCTTAGGCGTCTGGGGCGTTGTGGCGGGCTGGGCATCGGTCCCGGTGGTAGCCGGTGGCGTCGGGGTGCGGCGAGGTGAAGCTGGCGGGCTCCTGGTTTCCCGCAGCGCACGAGCGGACGGCGGCTGGGAAGCCATCGTCGCGTATGACGTCGATGACGACGCCATAGCGGACGATGTGGAGGGCTGCGAGGCTGAAGTGGACGGGAGCGGTTGGTCGTCCGCTTCGTCGGACTCACTGTCCGACTCCGAGGCGGACAACACGGATTCGCTGGCGACTTCCTGGCAGAGACGCTTCTCCTCCTGGACAGTGCTGAAGCTGTCCTCGGGGAGTGGTCTCCTGCGGGGGTCGCGCGGGTGCGCCTCACGGTGGGCCATCGCGGGTGGTTGTTCAACAACAACCGGCGATGGGTCCGATGAGTGGCGTTGGGGTGGCCTGAACGGCGACGGGGCAGTCGGGCGCTGCTCGGTCGCTCGGGGCGGCCTCGGCGGTGCGGCTAGGATCGGGATAGCCGATCTCGCGGGTGGGTTGGTGGTGTTGGGCGCTGTGGTCCTGCGGGGCCACGAGCGTCCTGGGTCCGGCGGGACACGGTCTCGGTCGCTCATATTTCACAATATGATGCCAAGACGAAGGGTACACGGTAAAATAAAAACAAAAGAAAAAGAGGGTAGAAGAATAAAAACAAAAAGGGAGGGTAAGTGTTGAAAATAACTACAGGTAATGGGGACAGGCTGGCCTAATGGTCGCACGCACAATTTTAGTCACTAAAATTAACACGTACACTAATCACTATTTTAAAACTAAACAACACAAAGCGTCAAGTCGCGGAACAAAAGTTTCAAAATACGTGAAAACGAAACAAGGCACTCGCGGCGCGGCAGTGTAGGGAGGATGTAATACGACCAGCGTCCTATAAAGGGAGGTGCGTAATTAGCATCCAACGTCCTACTCGTACAACGACTCGCGGGCGACTCTCTATGACCTAAATAATACCAAATAAATATTTAAGGAGGTTGTTGTGCCCGTAAAATTGAACAACTTTCCCAAAGAAACGTAGGTCGAAATCTCAAAAAAAAGTTGAGCTTCCATACAAAATTGCCGATCAGCTGATCGATTTACTATGGGAAAGCACATATTTTTGAGATTCTGACCTAGGTTTCTTTAGGAAAGTTGTTCAGTTTTCAAAACCTTCTTAAATTTTTATTTGGCATATTATAACAGCCTGTATATTTGGAACAGACAATTATAGAAGAGTTTAAATATATAAAAAAGGAGTTTTAATGAGAGACGCAAGGTGAACGTTCTTACTAAATCATCCGATCTGTCACCGCTCAGCAATAAGACTGATCTGAACGAGGTTTTAGTAACTTTTATACCTGCCCTAATATTATTAAATCTAGGGTTATGATTATGAATTAGTATAACATTTTGTTATTGTATTTATTTTAGGTTATAGTGATAATTCCATTTATGTTGCCTTAGCATGCATATGGCATTTGAAGTGCTAACATTAATTTGCAAAAATCCTCAATAAATACGAGATACATAAATTAGATATAAGAGATAGATATAATGATAATAATATATCTAATATATCATATTAGATTAAAGATGACATTTTTATACTCTGGTTTCCCTTTTATTTCGGAAAAAAAATATGACAAGAAAGAAGTGATAATTAAATATAATTATATTACAATTATATTCAATGCGATATTATGTACATGGCTTAAGAACGCAATGTACTGAGTAGGTAGTCGTGCGATGATACCAAGTTAATGGCAAACATACATACTTACAGTTCTAGATGAATGCAAACAATCGCCGTTTTTATATTCTTCTTTTATACAGTGGTTTGTTAGAGAAAGGTAATGTTTTTAACCAAAATGGTCCAAGGTTCGCTTCCAGTTCAAAAATTACGATATGATATGACACTAGTGGGTACACAAAAACAAAATTGATGGTAAAAATTGTGCATAATATTTGGTAATATTTTGTCTACAGAATCCACTAAATGAATTTTCAAAATTTCACCCGTAAATTATTTACAAGAAGTTTACTTTTTAACGACAGTGTGAAGAATATAAAACAAGCGAGTTGTTTTTTGTTAGGCTTCGATACAGTCAAGATAATTATTTCTAGCTCAACTCCAACTCGTAAGTCCGTATTTTCGACAGCTATTCCTTGCGCTCGCGCAGTCAAACTAGTATTACTTACAGTTGAAATAGTAAACCGAAGAAACAAATATGTGACATTCGGTTTCTACGCATTGGCTTGCAGAATAGGGTTAGTGACACTAGTAAAATGGATAGATTTTTTTTATGCACAATAATTATCTTGACAATACTGTTCGGGCCTAGTTTTGAAAACGATACCAATACGCCCGCCGCGGTCACTGGACTACGGGCGCGGGAGCTTTGAACAAAATAAGGCGCAACGCATGCGCGCGACGTCAGCCCACCTTTCGTCTGTCGTCCGCCTTCTCGCCCAGCTATTGACAATGCACACAAGTAAATAAAATGTAAATATCTTGTATAAAATACCGCTATTACCCTCTAGATCTAGAACCCAGACAGAAGTCTGGGTTCCCTTTTAGATAGGTACGGTCAGACAAGAATCTGGTTACTACCACTATACAAATCAAAATTTTAGAAATCACTGCTATATGAGTCAAACAATGTATGGACAATATCTTGTCGCCTTAATTCCGCGTTATCTGAAACCTTTAAAAAAATATTTTTTTTGAAATTTCTTAGCTGACCGTACATTTAACAACGTTGAGATAATCGAAATCTCTTAAATATTTCAACACTGATTTGTACTTACTTGACGCGATCTTAATTCTCACTTTTTTTGCATTTAATTTTAAATTGCATGGTTTTTAAACTCACAAAATAGCCACTTTTTTATCAATTTGTCGTTCACTTTTTTTCAACAAATAGTAAATTACGCAAAACACGACACAGAGAGTGCTTCTACCACAAACAATAAACTATGTGAAACTTTGTATGGATATTTGAATTTTAACGAACGAATTCGCGGGAGTCCGCTAGTAAGATTTATTAGTGAAACATTGTGAAACTAAACGATTCAATTATGCAATTATCATTTTGCTTATCTCAGGCTATGTATACTGTCTGTGCTAGAGCTGCACTCTGGCGTCAAAAGTAATTCCAATTCCATTGAAATTAGTAAGTACTCTGGTTTCGGTGTGACGATGTTGTTCCTGTGAACTTGAAAATACTTAGCCGTGTTGCAGGCCGCGGGAGGAACAACTCAAATGAGTGATTATAACATACATACGACATACACAGTTCAAATAACAACATACATACACACATACCTGTGTGCCAAAACATGTTACGTTGATTTGACAAGGAATAGGAGGGAAGGGGGATATATTTCAGGTTAATTATTAGTTCGTGAATAAGTTATGTTAAGGGAAATTTTGCCTATAAAAATAAGTATGTTTTGGTCTTTGTATTCAACAAAATGTTATTGAGAAGTAAATATCAATGTATCTTTGTGACGATATTTCTCATGTTTTTTTTTTCAATTCATATTCAATAACAGATTATTGAATTAAAAACGGATTCAGAGTCACGTTGCTATATGTATATATTTTTTATGTTTTATCATTTAACAACTTATTATTATTTATCTATTTATGTTTTCCAAGCTTGATGGCTTACTAGGAGTAATTTAGGTTGGTTACATGTCGGCAAACTTCTGCAGCTTGGTCAAATTAAAAACTCCAACCAATGGTCCAGGTACAGTCCATATCCCGAGAAAACTGAAAAACTGTTTTAGGACCCGTAACGAAATTATTTGGTCAGTAAATAGGAGTTCTCTGGTGTCCTTTCTAAGCTTGGAAACCGCGTTTAAAGTGAAATTGAGATTTATTTTACCCATAATGTTCTTTTGTTTTACTGTTGGTGTACCATATAAAACACCGCTACTTTTGAAGTGAATATTTAAAAAAGAGGTGCTTGTGGCGTAGTTAACCAAAAGTTAAGCCACCTAAGGCGATATAAGTGATTTTCAAGCATCTTCATGCTTCGGAAGGAACGTTAAGCTGTTGGTCTAGGTTAATTTTAATAGATAGTAGTCGTTAAGCCTAGTCTAGAAGCCGCCCGGCTTCATAACATCTGACAGTAAGGTCGGTTAACCCCTCAACCAATCCGCACTGAGTCTGCGTGGTGGAGTATGGCTCGAACCACCTCATAGTTGAGGAGAGGCCTGTGCCAAGCAGTGGGACGTATCTTTATCTAATCACAGGTCTCATCAAAATGGTTGAATGTTCAGTTACATGTACGGATACTCCCATCACAAGATTTTTAGACTCTCATCTCATTCACTCATCAGTCTATATAAGTCCCATTGCTGGGCACAGGCCTCACCTCAACTATGAGGTGGTGCGAGCCATACTCCACCACATCACAGATTTTTAGACATGTTTTTATTTATTAATATGGGTTCGCTTTTGACATCATTCTTCCTCTAAGAAGGTAAAGAAGATGTCGACGATGTAGCGAGCTTACCCAGAAGGTGCCTATTGACTTTCGCTTTGAATGAATTCAAGTTATAAGAAAGAGGGAACACCGTACTTAAAAAGTAGTGGTGAATAAAGCTGTATTAGCTACCGTGACTCTGAATCCTGTACCGCACAGCTGACGCGATGCAATTGGCGTGCGGCGCACCCGCAGCTGGCTACTGACCTGGATGGCGGCGGGCGGCGTGCGCGTGCGCTGTGGGGCGCGGGGGCGCGGCGGGGCGCGCGAGCGCTCGCAGCGCAGCTGGTTCGCGAACGGCGTGAACGCGCACGGCAGCGTGCGGCGGAACCTGACGGAAGTCGGAAGAGTCGGGTTTGTTACTATGTTTGCTCGCTGGTGAGGTACGTTATATGTTATGATGACCCAACGTTGGATCAATGGGTCATTAAGTACATTTAGAAAATCGTTATCACCAATAAATATAAAAATAAATTGCTGTTCGTTACACTCGCTAAAACTCGAAAACGGCTGAGCCAATTTGAATATTTTTGGTTTTGGATGGTTTCACTAGTGAGAACATATTTAAAAAAATGCGAAAACAGCGGGCACTACGACGTATACCGGGTCCGCTTATCATCAATATTTATAATATAGTTAAGAAGGTAAAGGGATTAATGGGAGCATTCGCGTTTAATATACAATGACATTCAAGATTTACCACAGTGAAGGAAAACTGAGCATTGAGCACTGAGTGTTTTTTTTTTAATTCTTTATTTAGGGACTTTTATACATTATGTACATAACAGTCCTATATTATATAAGAGTAGGTACATACTAAACTTAAAACTATTACACTTTTAGATAGATACATTTTAGCTATACTACATTATTACTAGATCTTAACCTAATACTATTCAGTACAAACTCTAACACATTCCTGGCGTGTTGGGATGTCACCGAGGTAGTGTTGTAACATCGTCCTGCTCGGAAGACCCACTATAATGTAATTGCTCCCGGTAAAATACCACTTTTACATTCATTTTATTTTATTTTTCTTTATTGGCATACACAACAGGTAACAATCAACAGTATCAAGCATGTAACTAACTTAAGTAGCGAACAAGATTGCAACCTAAAAACGTGTATACACAGCATTAACAGGCAATACGTAAACAAAACACTACATAGCAATCAGTTTACAAAGACAAAAATAATTTATGTTGAATTAACAGACAAACATGAAGAAAAGAAAGGTAATAGTTATAATTGCAATGCTGTTTAAAGTCAAAACATATTGTTTTAAATAGAAACATATAAAGCAGGAAGCAGGTAACTCAGTGGAGGATACGTCTGACGTTGTATCTAAATGTAACATACACTGCTCAACAAAGTCTAGGGAACAAGCCAACTATATGACTTTATTTGTAAAATCTTCTTTAAAAAAGTACTGATCTCTTTGAGGTAAACAGGTAGGCTGAATGTTTATCAAACGTTGTTCGAATTTTTTTTAAAAAAAATAGAAACAAAAGAATTTTCGTAAAAGGCGGGAATCTTTCACTTTGATTGCTGTGTAGTGATACTGTATGAGAATTTTAAAGATAAAAATTTGTTTTATTGTTTTATGATTTTATTGAAAAACAAAATTAACTGTTGTTATTCGTTACTTTTGCGACTACGGCCATTATGTCACGACGTCATTTAACGCGGGAAGAAATGATTCGAGCTGTAGGAATGTTGGAAGCTGGGCTACCCCAACGCGAAGTTGCAGCTGCTCTGAATTCTCACGCGAGCGTTATCTGCAGACTGTGGGCACGTTACAGACTTACTGGCGATGTAGCCGAAAGGCACAGAGGCAGGTATAGGGTTACTACGGAAAGGCAAGACCGTTTTTTGCAAAATGTCGCAAGGAGGCAACCCACCATTACGGCTCGTCAGTTGGTAGAAGACCTCCAGTCGCAGCACCAGGTTGCTATCAGTGACCAGACTGCTCGGAGGAGACTCCATGAAGCTAATCTTCGTGCTCGCAGACCACTAAGAGTGCCCGCGCTGCGTCATGGAAATCGAGGACGTCGATTATTGTGGGCACGTGAACATTTGCAGTGGACCGTAGATCAGTGGGCACATGTACTGTTCTCCGATGAATCTCGCTTCGGATTTCATCCAGATTCAAGAAGAGTGCGTGTTTGGCGGATTTCTGGTCGGCAGAGTCGGCTTCAAAACCCACAGGAGGTGCATCCCTACCAAGGTGGTACAATCATGGTGTGGGCTGGAATCCGCCTGGGTGGACGGACGGATCTCGTTTTGATCAGGGGAAATTTAAATGCAGAGCGATACTGCGAACAGGTAGTCCAATCCCTACCAAGGTGGTACAATCATGGTGTGGGCTGGAATCCGCCTGGGTGGACGGACGGATCTCGTTTTGATCAGGGGAAATTTAAATGCAGAGCGATACTGCGAACAGGTAGTCCAATCCGTGGTTATCCCGCACCGACAAAATCTGGGCGCACGCAGATTTTATTTTTATGCAAGATAATGCACGACCACATACTGCGAGTCAGGTGATGGATGTGTTCCGCGAGTACAACATCGAAGTGCTGGAGTGGCCTGCTCAGTCCGCGGACCTCAATCCCATTGAACACGCGTGGGATTTACTAAAGAGAAGGGCTTTTAGAAATCTCCCTCAAAATTTGAACACAGCAGATTAACTTTTTTCACATCTCTCCAGAGAATGGAGTCTTCTTCCACAAGAGACAATCGATAGTCTCATAATCAGTATGCCACGACGATGTCAAGCTGTTGTTAATGCCTTAGGGGGTCCAACTGATTATTAAAAAAGTCCCCGCATATTTGTTCTTAACTGTAATGTTTTAATTTTTAAGAAATTTTATTAAATTAAATTTCTTTGTTTAGTTCTGTAATACACTTTCTTTGTTTTTCATTAAAATTACCTCGTAATTCAAAAACTGAATCCTTTATTTATATACGCAACTAATTAAGCATTAAATTGCGCATCGATTGGTATATAAACTTTAAAACAAAAATATATAAAAATAAAAATATTCCCTAACCTCCTGTTCCCTAGACTTTGTTGAGCAGTGTATTTGGAGTTAAAGATATCAAGATTGTCACTCTGTAGCAATTTGTTGTAAAGACGACACATCCGCACCACGGGATTATAATACGATGTGTTGTTACGAAAGATGTCCAGAACGAAAGTCCTTCTACGGTTGCGGGAGTGTATTCTAGCGTCAAATTTAAGGAGAGATAGTAGTTTAGAGGAATCAAATGTGAAGTGTAAAATTTTATGCAAATGAAGGAGTCTTGTTGCTTTCGTCGTGGTTCTAGGGAGGTAACTTTGAAATAAAGAAGTCTGTCAGAATATGATGCAAGTGTGCGCCTAAGTCCATGCCTGAAGACAATATCTTGAGACACTTGTTCTGAACACTTTCAATTCTTTTAATATGAACGGCATAACAAGGGGACCACACCACCGAGCAATACTCTAAGCAACTTCTGACAAGACTATTGTAAATAAAAAGAAGTGACTGCGGGTTAGCAAAATGCTTAGTATTCCTTGTAACGAAACCTAGTGACTTAAGGCTTTTTGATATAATATGTTCATAGTGGTCCCGGAAAGATAGCTCTTCATCGAACAGTACCTACTCCTAAGTCTTACATTCATATTTTTTGATCTAGTCAGATCGCTCACACGGTCAATTTCATAAAAATGACAGGAAATTAAGTACACAATTTAGTTAGAATAAAGGACAGCATCCATACGTTAAGCAGTTAAAGAGTAAAGGACCGTTTGCTACATCCATTTCCACGTTAAGCGTTATTGTATTACTGTTACTGTATTAGTAACAGTTCAAACATGAAGAACAGAAAAAAAGAACTTACTTGTGAACAGGTAACAAAGCGTCGCACAGCACAGGCGGTGGTCGCACGCTGTTCGCTTCGTGCGGGTCGCCGGTCGCGGTCGCGCAGAAGTGCATCGCGAGCGCGTCGCCGGTCGCCGCGGCGCCCGGCGCGGGCCGGTACAGGATCGCGTTGTCGCCGTGCACCACCTGCAATGCGAGACACGCTTACAACCACTTCAACGTCCGCTCGCGAATTAGTCTGCTTTCAATAGGGAATATGCATAAAATTTGAAATGGCCTAAAATATTTTATTTTCGAATACTTATAGTATTATCGTAATATTATAATGAAAAGATTTTTTTTTATTTACTTATTATTTAAACCCCTAAAATAATATTCAAAAAGTGCAAAATAAGGGAGCGAAATTGGCTAGACGACACCACCAATCGTTGACATACTTTTTATTATCTGTCAAAACGGTCTGTCTCCATAGATTTCGTAATAGTAATAAATGATTGTGACGTCACGGTCATGTGTCAGAAATCGGAGTCAATTGACCGAATATTTATTGCGTTTTGTGTGTTTAAAAATTGGTTTCTACAGTTTTTTTGAAATATATTGGTTGTATTAACTTCAAAGGGGCTATTTTTTTTAAACATCATGTTCTTGAAAATATTTAAGATAGGTGTCATCATCCCAATTCAAACTTCCAAAAGACGCCACCATAGGTCGAACGAAATGTGACGTCATCTGACACGACATTGTATTGTAAATATTACGAAGTAACTGAAAAGTCCACAGTGAACACTAAGGTAAACACCCACTGGACGTGTCATGAGACGTCACGCAAAGCGCCCGCAAAATGGCGGCGTTTGAACTGCTTAATTTTTTTTTTACTTACATTTTTAAATATATCTAGAGTATTTTGAAGCCCATTAATATTTTTTTCTATAAAATAGTAAACTATTAATTTAAGACAAAAAAGAAAAACATGAATATTCCCTATTATGAACAAATGTTAAGAGTTTCGAACCAGTCTACTCGCCGAGATCTTTAAAACGGTTCTCGATAATATTTTCAGGCCGCAGCAGCCTGCTGGTGGAAAAAAAATTAAAATTACACAAATAATATAACAAAGGGCTACTAATTACACTAATCAATCGTGTTGATTCTGATATCTGTAACACAATTGCTTAACAGATTGAACGCCATTGTGGTCACCGGTGATCCCCAAACAATATTATTTCAATTGTGTCTAGTTTCTCGGCAGTTAAAGGCTTAAGCTACTTACCACTGAGTCAGATCAATGTATGTGATGTTGTTCTATATTATATTATGTAATTATCCGATACTTTTGGTGTCTGAGAAAAAAATATTACCAAAACAAAATCGTAATACGGTAGTTGACACCACCAATCGTTGACGTACTTTTTATCAACTGTCAAAACGCTTTTCTTCATAGAGCTTGTATGGGAATAACACACTTTGACGTCATCGCGTGCAATGCCGACTGAGTGACTAATTATCATTTGAATTCCAATTAAAAATCAAATAATACGAACTGCAGAAAAATATTAGTGTAAAGGCATCTAAAATTATGAATTATTTTAGAGAAAATCAGTTTTTGAATATTTCTTTCATAGTGGAAACAAGCCTATTGAATAATCCGATTTTAACATTTCGTCCTTGCTAGAACTGTCAAATTAGGAGATCTAAATATGATTTTGTTTAGATTTACTAGCGGACTTAAAACCCTGGTGACTGGCTTCTTATGAAAACTATGGAGGACCGCCTGTATGGGCGTTCTGCATTCGATTACTACAATCAAGTAGTGTTGGGACTTCATCGTTGGCAACTTCGGTGGCGGCGAACACCGAGGTCACCCGAGCTTACACGATCGCGCCCGAACAGCTCGCAGCCGAGCCGAACGTTCGCACATTCTCCTACAAGCACCTTCTACACCTTTGTCACGATTAAGATTGATCCAAGATATTCTCTGTATTTTGAAGGCGAATTTTCTTTTAGTTACAGTCCGCTATTTTTATTTAACCTATCCATAGGACCTAGACAAATAGTACGTTAGATTCTTAATCCCCTCACCTTACATTACAGAATACGTAGCTATAGTCCGACAACTTCACGCGCGTAGATTGCCAAAAGTTGGCTAAGATGAAGCATCCTAGTTGTTGGTAGGCAAGCGCCTTATACTGGAATTTATTGGGTGTTTTGTTGGTGTCAATGTTGTGATTCCAGGTGCATCTTCTGTGTCACGTTGTGAGTTGTATTGTAAGTCCTGCGACTTCCAGCTCTAGTTTTTTCAAGTGGTTACAGTTGGATGTATTTGGAGTCAGTACTCCGTTTAGTGGAAATTTAAATCAATATAATCCACTTTTTCAGCTTCTGGAATTTATTTATAGTAAGCAGAATAAAGTTATTGCCTTACCTCATGCTGCAACACATAATATCCTGGCAGCAGTCCCTGCAGCTGATCCACTACGGTGTACAGTCTGTTGCTGACGTCAGCCACAATTTCTGTGTGTGTTTTGAGAAAGTCTTCTTGGTATACAGTATCCATTGTCACTATCTCACCCGTAGGACTATCTATCCGTGCTGTGGAAAAAATGCTTGCGTTTAGTTTTGTGTAGTTTATAATTTGAGGTCTTCTCTTGAATAAATGATTCGTGTGCCGTTGTAGCAAAACATTTGGAAATCAAGGCACGCATAAGAATGACTGTTTTTATTGACAAGATGTTAACACTACAATTTTTTTTTGTATATAAAACAATTAATGTTTGATATTGCATTTTCACATTACTCATAGTTAAACACACGATTAAAGTATCGTCAATAACCTAGTGAGAACAAAAATATCTCAGATAATATTTAATTAGTCAAAGAGAATACATTATTTTTCAATTTTCAATTTATTTATCAAAAACATGTCAATTATCAAAACGCTTACAGATCAATTACAACATAAGTAATCAATAAGTAATAAGTCAAATAATATAAAACAAATAAATTCGTTGAAATATATAGTCAATCAAGCGATATTTGCAATCTCAGCATCTAAGGTGCGACCGTTCTTTTTAAAACTACACGTATGTACAGACCAACAGCACATCAGACTGACCCTACTTTTGCCTAGAGAGCACCTTTGTTCCCTTCACAATAAGAACTATTTTCGTAGCTGACATGAGGTAGCCTGACGTGATGTTGGCCGTACACAAGGTTTTATTTACTTGCCTAGGTGCGTTCGTTAAGCCGTTGGTCATGTCGGATTGCCGTCTCACCGAACTTTGAGAGTGATGGAACAGCGAGTGCACCTGTGTATTGCGCTCACACTTGTGCACTATAATATCTCCTGCGCAGTTGGCTGATCTCTGTTGAGATTGGCCGCCGTGGTCGAAATCGGCCAGGAGGACTATTATTTCGAAAAGACAACACTTAAAAAAATCTTTTCGGCTCCGGTCATCGGGTAGGAATCGAACCCCCGACCTTTGGAAGTTCGGTCCAATGCTCTGACCACTGAGCTACCGAGAACCTTAATGGAGTTGTTGATGGTCGGGGGTTCGATCTCCGACGACCGGAGATCCGGCCGAAAAGAATTTTATAAGTGTTGTCTTTTCGAAATTAAAAAATAGCGTTGTAAACGCGAAAAAAAAACACAACAAATAGGGCTATTATTATTTACCTTTCAATATGGCGGCGTTCCTTCTAAGCAGGAGCGCGAGTGCGTGCGCGCGCGCGGCGTGTGCGGCGGGCGCGGCGGCGCCGAGGTCCAGCTGGTACTCGGGCAGCGCTTCTAACACCACCTCGCCTGATGGGCCCTACCAATGGACAAAATAGTACATTATGGTACTAGTGTGTAACATTGGTGATTACCGCCGAGGCGCCATTGAGATGCCATTTGAGAGAGAGTTGCCATTGTCTTGAGAGAATCGAGGAAGGTAATCATCAATACACACGTTATCATACGACGTTTTTGAACACACTTGTGAATAAAATAACAATAAAATCTTATTTTATTTAGTAGATAAAAAGTTTATTTTCCGCGCATAGGGGGTTGCGCCTATTCTGCCACGTACAAAATGGGAACTATAAAGTTTTCTTTTTTTAAATCTATAACTCACTAGTGAGTTATAACCATTAAAAAGTCACAGTTTGATTATAGGTGTCATTATTAGTCTAATTGCAGTGAAATAACAACCACTTTATGAGCAAATGTGTTGAAAAAAATTTATATCAAAGTCAAAAATTACTTGTTTCATCAATGCATTTCCCCCAACATGTTGTGGTGACACTGAAAATGAAAGCTGATTTTTGTCACAGTGATTATGGGACGATAATAAGAAATGTTAATAAGCCTCTTTTCTAGACCTTTAATCGTATCCATACTAATATTACAAATGAGAGTAAACGTCTATCTGTGTGTTACTGAATCACGCCTAAACTACTGAACTGATTTGCATGAAGTTTGGTATTTTGATACACGAGAAAGGACATAAGCCATTTTGCCACGGGAAAATGACGCATTCCCATGGGAAAATTCAAGTGGGCCGATCGCATTTACGCCACAACTACTGAACAGATTTAAATGATATTTGGTAGGGAGATAGTTTGAACCTTAGGAAAGGACCTGAATAACTTTTGACCGCTTTCTCATGGCAATAACTACTTTCCGGGGAATCTGATCGCCTAAATATCCAAAGATTTAAATTATTAATATTTCGCAACAATCACACCAATTCTCTAGTCCCAAATTAAGCTACGAGGCTTGTGTTATGGTACTAGACAACGGATAAACATACTTAAATACTTTTTTTCTGTAAATAAATACATATTATACATAGAAAACACCCAGAACAGCACAAACACACATGTTCATGCACACTTATGCTTGTACTGTGCGAGGGTTGAACCCGCGACCCTTGGTTTTAGAAGTCCGATCTGTGGACCACTGCACCAAGCGGTCGTCACACACACATTTTCCCCAACATCTTCATTGGTGACACTGACAAAACGTGCGCTGATGTTTGTAAAAAAAAGTTAATAAGCCTCTTATTTTTTCTTCCTTTAATCATATCAATTTATAAAAATAAAAATAAAACTAGAGAGGAAGCCTAACGCCATATGATTTGACGCGACCTCTCGCCGTCCTACCGCGCTAGGCTCGCAGTTAAAACTAGGATTGCTCGTGTACAAAATGGCGCAACAGTTCTCGGAAGACCCAGTAGTTTTATAATAAACCAATACCTAAGTACATAGAAAAATCATACCTTGGCTATGTGAGGACTATGAACAATAATACTGTATTTCTCGTTTGTTCCCTTGTTTATCACTTTCCACTTCTTGTACGACCTTGGCGGGGGTTTGTCAAATGAATCTAAAAAGATAAACCAACAAAATTAGTTAATATCTCTGGCAGCTTCGACTGACCACTGTGACCTTTTTTCCAGCAATCAGTTTACAAAGATACAGCCAATTGATTATCGTTTATAGTGATAAATATTTTTTTAACAACAATTTTTTATTTTATTGACTGCCTCATTGGTGTAGTGGCAAAGTTTCTGCCTTACATCCGAGAAGTCTTGGGTTCGAATCCCAGAACGAGCTAAAATTGTTTCTGATACTTTCTGTCATGAATTTCTCAAAAACAGCTCGGAGTCGGGAAGTTGGCGGTGTTACACCCCCGTGCCTCGGTGCGCACGTTAAGCCGTTGGTCCTGCGCCTGATCTCTCTCCGGTCATGTCGGATTGCCGTATCACCGAACTTTGAGAGTGATGGAACAGATAGTGCACCTGTGAATTACGATCACACTTGTGCACTATAATATCTCCTGCGCAGTAGGCTGATCTCTGTTGAGATTGACCGCCGTGGTCGAAATCGGCCAGGAGGACTATTACTATTATTAAATTCGAGTGTTTACCTCGGCACGTGCAGTTGTAGAAGTCAATCTTGTTGTCAAACGACGTGTTATGAGCGTCCGGCGGTTTCTCTTGGCTTTCGTTTTCTTTCTCTTTGCTTTCATCTTCTTTATGGTTCTCTTCTATGCTGTCGGTTTCCATTGCGTTGGGGTCATCGGTATTTGGTAGGTCATCTGGAAAGTTTACTGGTGTTCAAGGTAAGAAAAAAAAACATTCCAATAAAAAAAAAACACGAAATATCAAACATATGAAGTGATATCCAAGTGTTCACGTACGAAACGCACCTGCGGTCTTAATAGCGAGCCCGCGCGTTCCTATGTTAACTCGCACTTAAGAAGGATTTCGCCAGTATCGGGCTGTGGGCACTAACGATATCTCGCTAACGGTAGATATAGAAAAAATAAAAAAATACTTTTAAAAAAACCCTTTTATTGCTAACTAAAAAAAGAGGAAATATTTTTTAATTACAAAGAATTTATATTACAGTAAAGTAAAAAGCGTGGGGTGCTTGATATAGTATAATATATTAAAATCATTCTATTCACTATAAAATGAGAACTATGAAAACCATATAAAGTGCACTCCACGCTTTTTACTCTACTGTAATATAAATTCTTTGTACTAAAAATTAATTTCTCTCTTTTAGTTAGCAATAACAGCGTGTTTTTTTTAAATGTTTTTTGAACTATTATTTATTTAGTTATTGAGGATAATAGAAAACTCTTATCAAATTATTGCATTGTCATCGGTACTAAATAAAGTGTGCAAAGTTTCAAATTAATCCGATTTCACGGAAATTGGTGAAGATTGAGCTCAAAGATTCCGTTGCATACATATGTGGCGACCTCTACCGTTCGCCATCACAAGCGCATGCCTAACGGTGCAGCACGACAGCGAGCGCTGATACGGCTGCATAGGCTAGATGGCGCTGCTAGCCTAGTACCGGCCTAGTACCGCACATGTACCGCGGCATATAAGATTTAGATTCTGAATAATATAGATTGACAAATCAAGATGATGTCTATTGGACTTCGGTCCTCGACCGTAACACCTGGTCGGTAGGAAGCGCTTCCCTGTAGTTTTTAACTCTAAATCAGTTGCGCCAAATATACATACATACATACAGGCCGAGCTAATTAAAGCGTTTTTAAAAATGAAGGAAGTTAATAATAGTAATTAATAATAATAATAAGGAATGTTACCGGTGTCTATATACAAGTGATCGTCATCCTCGTCGCTGTCTGCGTCGGGCGCGTCTCGCTGCGGTCGGCTCGCGGGCGACGCGCAGCGCACCGACTGCAGCGCTTCCACCGGACTGGTTATTGAAAACTAATCTATGTATATTGCACTACAGTCGAGTCGAATCCTAAAGGCAATAATGCATTTAGGGTGTTGCTGGGGCTGCCACGGTACTGTAGCGCGTCGGGGATGTTTGCCGAATATCGCGTGGACTGTTTTTATGCAACCATGCGTAAGCGGTGCTCATCTCTGGCGCGCCGTGCACAGGCGAGATCGAACACCATCCTGAGGCTATTTTCTGAGCGTTTTGACTGTCAGTACCTGAATCATTGTAACATGGTTCATGTTCTGCCTAATTTAGCATAACCATTGACATTATTTGTTTTATTTATTTTATCTTATTTTCTGACATTATTTTCTGACATTCACACTTATACTATAATGATTAATGAATTAATTTAATGTTTTGTGAAATAATTATTTTTATGATTGTGTTTATGAAATGTATCTTTATGACATTATGATCCAAGAGATTGAAATAAATGATTTGAATTTGAATAAAGTTACGTATGACGTTTGTCAATTTGGCATTACTGATGTATCTAACATACTATATTCTTGTATCGCTGTGACTATTTGATACTAAGTATGTTATTAACAGGTTATTTTATTTTATTTGGCTTCTTTTTATTTTATTTTGTTTCACAGGTTTTTAAGAGGACCAACTATTATTTTCAATATTGACAGGATTCTATTACTACCATTGTACTATACTGTTATTTGAGATGACATCACTAGCAATTAAAAATATATGCGTCCGAACGATATAACCTTGCAGCCTTTGAACGCTATAACTTTACAGTATGAGTAATAAAATGTTATAGCATTTAAAATGATAACAATATTAGAAAATATTTTTTTTAGGTTTGAGTTATCATAATGTATAGGTTTTGTTTGTAATTAGTTAGAGAGATATGGTATTTCTGAATTTTGATTTGAAAAGATGACGACGTAATAAGGTTATAGCGACCTGTGGTTGAGCTGTCATACGTAACTTTAGGATTCGGCTCGACTGTAGCTTTAACCAACATAAAGGTAAGACTAAGAAGAACCTACTCCATGGTGTCAGACCAAAACTTGAGTCTCTGCCCGATTTATTTGAAACTAGCTTGTACCCGCGACTTCAACCGCATTAGGTAGTTTTTTTTTGGAATGCGTTGTTTTCCCGTTATATTAAATTTCTCTAGATACAATTCAAATCTTTGGTAATTTAGAAATGAAAGCGATCAGGGAAAAGCGGAAAGTAATCTTTCTTAAGTCTAAAACTATATCGTTACCAAATTTCATTTGTATCTGTTCAGAAGTTTATCGATCAGCACACTTGAATTTTCCCATAGGAATGCGTCATTTTCCCGTGGTAAAAAGTAGCCTATGTCTTTTCTCGTGTATCAAAATATCTCCATACCAAATTTCATGCAAATCGTTTCAGTAGTTTAGGCGTGATTCGAGTAATAGACAGACAGACAGACGGAGTTACTTTCGCATTCATAATATTATTATGGATTATATCTTTTGTAGCAGGAGGCTAAACCTAAAGGGGAAAAAAGAGTGTTACTCACGGCACCAGCGCGTGCCGCAGCAGCCGCCGGTACGCGCGGCGCGAGCGCTCGGGCGCCGACTCGCGCGACAGGGAGAACGGATTGTCTATCACAACCACCGACGTCGGGTTTCCCTCTGTAAAAAAACTTTTTTTTAGTATAGTTAAAGGCGATGCTGGGTATTGCACGGCAGACCTCGTTCTGGGAGTCTGTACCGCGATATGTGTAACACCAGAAAAGCATTTAAAGCTAAACTAAAATCATGCCAATTTAGGCAGGATCACATAAAAGTACCTTAGCCTCACAACACGAATGCAAAAACTTTTCCAAGTTCTAGACACAAACTAAGAAGCTCAGCCCCTGACCGGCTGCACTCGTAAGGGTGGGAGGTGTTAGCAAGCCTTAGGAGATTGCCAACTTGTTTTGTGACCACTTTAGAGTAAAGCCTGTTCCCCTGTCGTCTGAGGGTGAGGGTGGACACTCCGAAAGCATTGTGTCAGTTACGCCTGTCAGAGTAACCCCAATGTGTCAAACTATAGACCTATATCGTTGGCCACCATATTGGCAAAGGTGCTTGAGCGGAGACTTAGTCACCATCTAGAACTAAATGATGCCCAGTTTGGGTTTCGGCCCGGCCTATCAACGGAAAGTGCTGTGTTTTCGCTTAAGCACACCGTCAAGTACTACACCCAAAGGGGAACACCTGTATACGCTGCTTTCTTGGACCTTTCCAGGGCATTTGACCTGGTTAAATACAACTTGTTATGGTCAAAATTAACCAAAACAGCTTTTCCGTCTGAACTAGTGGGCACACTTCAGTACTGGTACAGTCACCAAATTAACCAGGTTAAATGGACTGGGGCATTGTCCAAGGAATACGTCCTGGAATGTGGAGTAAGGCAGGGAGGATTGTCCTCTTCGGCGCTTTTTAATTTGTACATGGACGAGCTAATGTCTAGACTCAACTTCTGTTGACGGTCTGATGGTTAACAGCATAAGTTATGCAGATGACATGGTGCTGCTGTGTCCAACGGCGAATGGATTGTGAAAATTGCTGTTAATGTGCGAGAAATATGCTGCTGAACATGGGCTTGTCTATAATGTAAAGAAGAGTGAAATTATGGTTTTTGGAGCGCATGGTAAAACACTTTTTAATGGTCCTCCAGTAACACTTAAGGGAATAGAACTAAAGAGGGTATCGCAATTTAAATATCTGGGCCATAATGTCACAGAAAATCTCTCAGACAATTGCGACATAGAACGGGGAAGGAGGGCGTTAGCTGTCCGATGTAATATGCTGGCCCGCAGGTTTGCGAGATGTACGAAAGACGTCAAAATCACCCTTTTCAAGGCGTTCTGTCAAACCTTCTACACCTGCAGCCTGTGGTGCAGCTACTCGCAGAGGGCATATAATAACTGCATCCGCTCCGCGTGCAATATAATAACGCCTTCGGGGTTGTACGAGCTAGTATCGTACATGGAAATTGCCCAACTAAGGAGCGGCGTCAGCGACCCACATACACCGAGCTGACCGATGGACCCTCAACGAGCACCGTCGACACTGTACACCGACGGCACACATCAATATATCTTTACTTGTTAACAACAATCAATAACTTTAATATAAATACATGTTCATTAAACTGAAACCGAGAAAACTGTAGGGTGTGTCTACACTAAGGGATGTGTTGAGTGCTAACGACTTGAGAGGGAAGTTGTAGCAAGAAACAAACCCGTTGTATGCCGTTCTAATACTGTCGGTTGATATCTGTTTTATTAACGTTAATGAACATGTATTTATATTAAAGTTATTGATTCATCATTCTTAAGCGTACGGCTTCAATGCTTAGCAGAGTCCGGCGGAGCGTCAACAGCATCCTGATGGCTATTAAAGATAAGCCCTCATGTTCCCTGTTCAGGCACTGGGTTTAACTGCATGCTCAGGTAACTAAAAACATGTTTTTTAAATAAATGATTTTAATAAATAAAATGGATCTAGATGTAATTTACTAACATTGATATTTAAGTTTTAACTTTTTGTTACTACCTAACAAAATTGTATGGATTGCTAAATATCCAAAATAAATGATTATTATTGTTATTAAACTTCCGCGTTGCATTTTAACACTAACTATTGTTTATCGGGTCTAAACGCGATCTATTTTTAATGAGTATTTAGGCACTCACTGCTCGACGTTTCAGCTTTATGCAATCTGTGGCTGACTGTCAGCTTGTGACCACAGTGAGTACCTAAATACTCATTAAAATAGATCGCGTGTAGACCCGATAACCAATAGTTAGGATCACTGAAAAAGGTCACGACATATCTGGATAAACACTGTTCCGTAAGATATTCAATGGGTAGTGTGGCCTTATTTCCATTGTTGAGATTCCACATGATATAATGAAGGAGTACTATCGCTTAGGTTAACTAAAAAAATATGAGGAGTAGAGAGTTGATGAATAGTTCAGTTTTACGTTGCGTATGAATTTGACTTTAAATTTTGCACACTGCCATTAGTAACAACTACTGTCCAACTCTACAAGGCTTAACATCGCTTCCTCACTCATTACGTACTGCTGTTTCTGTATAGTATTTCGGAGGTATGCTATTACACTGTAGTGTTAACTGTATTGTATGAAATCTCGATAGGATTTTCTTAAAAATAAGATGGGATGAAAGCTGATGAGGAGGGAAGTTTACTCACCAACAGTCATAGCGTTGCACGACGCCACCGGCAACATCCACGGCTGATCCAACTCCACGAGGCATCGTAGCGCTTCCTCACTCGCGACGTACTGGGGCCCCTTCTCGGCCAAATAAGTAAGTAACGAATGCTCTTGCATTCGTTACTTATACTCACCACCAGATCCCATAAAGACAAGTTATAAACACAGGCGTACTACTCACCAACAGTCATAGCGTTGCACACCGCCACCGGCAACATCCACGGCCGATCCAACTCCACGAGGCATCGTAGCGCTTCCTCACTCGCGACGTACTGAGCCCCGTTTTCGGCCGCGTAGTGCGCTAATTCCCGCTGCACTTCCGTCAAAGGTAGAATCGTCATTGAGGTCTCACCTGTGAGTTTGTTAACCACACTTAATTTTGTTTTTAAGGGTTACGTACCCGAGTTCTTGTTATCATGGCGCTTTCCATATAACTGTGACGTAATAAACGGATATGTGAAATTCAATTTGGACTGCCACATGTGGGAAACGTCGGGAAGGTAAATACTAAGTTTTACTTTTAAAAAGTGTCTGTGTTGCGTAAAACCCGATGAAAATCAGTGTTTAGTGCCACAGGTGGGACTCGAACCCGTATCTCACGCAAGCCGGGCGATTGCTCATGCAACATCAACCATGCAACACAAAAGTAACAGGTTGCAAAGTAACGTATAGAGACCAAAATAAAAAGTACGAGCATAGAAAGAATAGAATAGAATTTGCCTCTTGAATAACACGACTCATGCTGCAAATCTATCAGACAATTAGATATTTAAAAAAATCGCATTGCAGAATACAATTGATTACTTGCTTATAAAACTAACAAAACATGACATAAATATTACTGTAACGTTTTGTTCAAGTTTTTTTATAAGAAGAGAAATCAACATTGCTTGGACAATACAAACATTTCCTTCTCTTTTTCAGACCTGCAAATATCGTGCTATTTATAGTAAGAGCAAAGAAAATCCTCTTCAATTTTCGTTTTGAGAGACACAGACGAGACAGGTCACTCCCACTCGGATCCTGTTTTGAAACTGAGTGTGGTTGAGTCCACACTGCGAGCCTAACGCGGTTGCGAAGACGGGTGTAAAATATCTAACATATGCAACGCGCCTTTGCGACCACATTGTAACTAACTGTGACTACACTAGGATGTTGCGCAACTGGTTTAGGGTTAGGAAGCTAAACCTACCGGGTGTTATGGTCGGGGACCAAGGTCCGATAGACATCATCTTGATTTGCCTATCTATATTATTCTGGGTCTAAATCTTATATACTGCGGTTCATGTACGATACTAGGCTAACAGCGCCATCTAGCCGTATCAGCGCTCGCTGTCGTGCTTGCCACCGTTAGGCATTCGCTTGTGATGGCGAACGGTGGAGGTCGCCACAGATGCGATGAGATTTAATGCGCCCCCGCTTGCTACTCCCGCCATGGTCCCAGTCACCTTGAGTTCGGTGTGTATACACAATACACTAGGGGTCTTACAGTTCAATAAAAAAACACATCATTTGTCGCTTCTCCAAATATTGAATGTTCACAATTGAGTCTGATTATCGCCCAAACAAATCTTTGAAACAGATTTGATTGGTCACACCAACGAATTTAAATACCCTAGAAGCAACATTGCATAGAAAACCGCCTTCAAAAACTGTCCCGAAAGTAGTTGCAACGGCGGGAGGGACTTGTAGAACAAAAATAATATCAACTTTAATTTTAATATTCAAAAGTTGACCTTAAATCACTAAAATACGATCTCACTTTAAATGTACTCATCCCAGAGTTATGACATTTTTGAATGTACGCAGGCAACAAGCTCATAAAATTTTATTGCTTTATTGCTGTAAAGACGAATGTAGCCTGTAAAACAATAGAAATGAGGTTTAGTTCTGCTTGCGCTGTTTGGAAATCATATAATTTTTAAATCTAGAACAGAGTAAGAAGAGTCGTCGTCGGTGTAAATAAAATGTATTTGAGTAAAATAATTAAGTGTGTGTGTCAGCTCCGACGCACTACTGGAGTTTACTCCTTAAGAACGGTTATAAAAATTTAATAGATTAGGGAATAAGGATAAATGAATGTATTTTTTATGATACTAAAGGCATGTATGATACATTAATTTTTATTAATTATACAATGAATCTGTTGAAATACATAACAAAATCATAGAAATATAAACAATAGTCTCCATAATACATACATACTACAATACACCTTTACAATACTCGGTTGAATGTGTCAGAAAATGACCGATGCGTCTTCGGGTCACATCGTGTGACATCGCCGGTCGCCCTGTGACATTTTCGTGTAACATCGCGTGACATCGGATTTTTTTTAGATTTTGTTGTTGAGAATTTGATTTTACTTCCATATATTTTCATACCTCGGCCTTATAAAATCGATTATTAAACAGTAATTTCCAAAAACCTTTACTTGTTTATGACTAACTAGTTCTATTATTAACTAGCTTTCCGCCAGCGGCTTAGCCCGCGTGGACTAGCTGTGAATCTATTGACTGTGCTTTAAGTATGCTGGTACTGGATGTGCTCGATAGCGAACTCATTGAACTTTCTATGTTTGGTGTTGACAGTACAGCATTTCCGGGTGATGTTGTTTGATCGATCTGAAAATAAATTGTCTTGATTAGACAATAGTTTCGCCACTTTTCTCTTTTTATTTCATTTTTCGGAAATCTGAAATGATACAGATAATATTTTATAACGATATCCACTAGTAATAAAATTTCTTGTCGAATATTGTAAACAATATTTACATTCCTTTTCCTCTAAAATTACCATAATAATCTTTAGTACAACGCGACTCCATTACTATGTTCCAAATATTACTCTGTGTGAATGCGTTAGAAGCATTTAGACCGCAGCGCGTGGGAAAGGGACAACTATAAAGCCAGTCGCGCGTTTGATTTCTTCAGATTTTTTTAGAAAATTACAATTTTAGCACGTTTAAAGATAACTTTGCACCACTAATGCATTCTCTTATTAAAGATGGATTAATACCTTACCGGAAATACGAAACTCCATCCTTTTTCGAGTGGTTAAAGTATTGTTTTTGCACATTTTCACGGAGCACTTCGGCATACTGACGCTAGCACGGTCCGCGCGCGACTACAAGCCAACGAGTGCTTAAGGCGTGTTTAAGCACTCGTTTTGCGAGACATTTTTCGAGCGCTGTCAGTGTATCTAGGGTATTTAATATCGTTGGGTCACACACTGAAATTGGTCCATCCGTTAGGGAGCTACGATGCAACAAACAAACAGAAAAAGTGTCAAACTTATTTCACATTTCGGGGGTTAGAAATGGTTTATAAGTTGTGGTTAATTTCAAAAGTAACACAAAAATATTATATGCACTTACTTGGCAGTATGAACCTGCATGGGTGCTTGCTGCAAGGCTCCGGGGCCGGATAGGGTTTAATGATGTATGTCCGGTTCGACATATCGGGCATTTCTATCTGTGGTAGCGAACTGTTGTTCACCTGGGAAACAAAACAAAATGGTTGTTCAATGCAAATAATAAGAGAAATCGCCAGAAGGTCAAAGTAACGGCTGACTTTGAGTGAAAATAGTGTTCTAGTATATTTAATGAAGATGGAGAGAAACTGTTGAAACTTTCGAACTAGCTGAGACAATAGGCTAATGGCGACCGACTACAAAAGCGGCTGTTGCGGGTTCAAATCCCGCTAGGGGCAATTGTTTGTGTGATTCGTAATCATGTGTTTATAAATGTATATAAGTTTATATCTGATATCCTAGTCACAATACCACAAACAAACGCTTAGTTTGAGGCTAGGGAATTGGTGTGTAGTCATCCTCTCATCACAGCCTATAACCCGTCCCACCACTGAGCACAGGCCTCACTTCAACTATGAGGTGGCAATCGTCATAAAACATGGATGAACTTAAATCATTTTATTTTTTTAAATTAAATTGTTAAAATATTATAAATGTTATGATCAAAAATTTATCGTAATGTATCGTAACATGTTATTTGTTGTTTTATTAGAATACTGTGTGTTAACAAATGAAATAGTAAGTAAATGATTATAGGATAAAACATTGTTTTGATATTTCATACATCTAGAAAATATAATAATTTTTAGTATAATGGTGTAACGAAAAATATGCTTATAGTTATTTGGGTATCTGATTTGGTGGAAAATGAAATATCGGTAAAATAACTTTAATACTTATAATACTATGTAATCAAAATCATCTATGATTTAAACTTTGTTGTACGGGTTTTGAAATATTGAAATTCAAACAGAAGGATTTCAAAAGTAAGATAGGTTACCGGTCCAAGCCATTCTCTAACACGCGGGCTCAGTACGGATTGGTGGAGGGGTGTGTACCAACCCAAGGTAAGTGACCAACCTTACTGTCAGATGTTATGTTATGGAGTAAATAGACGTCACTTAAATGGTCAGAATGGTCACCCATCCGAAACATGACCGCGCCCTAGGTTGCTTAACTTTTGATATCTCTACTATGGTATAGCGCTGCAACTACTGTGCCACAAGCACCTCAAACCGATCCATTAAAACATTGAATATAATTAATCCTTTTAAACGTGATTCAACTAAATACAGGCTTATTTTACAATGTAGAACAGGTAACCTTCCAAAAAATACATTCAGCAGTAGTAACAAAAAAGCATTTAAAATATGTGTCAAGAATACTCATTGAAATGATACACTTTTTACGGATTATTTCGCGATTTATTTACATTTTGTTTAACCTGACGTTTCGGACCCTTTTCAGCGTCCGTGGTCACAGATAGACTAAGGTGTTAGTTGTCATTACATGGTTTGAAAAAATTTTAAACTGCCATCACTCAAAAATATTAAGTTACGTTCCTATCCAGAATACTCATTGTTGCTCACCTTAATTAAAACTTTCTCATGTACCAAGTCGCAGTTGGCGTTTGCACTCTCAAGCGGAATCTGCGCAGCCAACAAATAGTTCTTTGGGTAGCTCTCCATGCGGTGTGCATCCATTTTGAACTCTGCGTCATATACCAACTCTATCTGCGGCTTTGGACGGAGCGCTCGGACACAGTGGTGGCTGGTCCACATAGTTTTGGCCCACTCTTTGAATTCTTTTTGCTCTTTCAGGTATGTCTCTTTCAGTTCCTTGAACAACAATGGATTACATGGTGTGAGTAAAGTGGCAAGAGAAAATAAGAACTATGCAGGAAAGAAAAAATATTAATTAGGTACATATTTGTTTTCAAGATTTTGCCTAGTGGCAAAAAAATTGTGAGAAAAAATATATGCTGATTTTCATATGACTTATGTGTAATATTATTATTATTAACACTCATAAATTAAATAGTAACTAGTGGGCCCTGCAGACATTCTCCTGCCCGCTGTTATTTTATTAATTTATCTTTGTACGAACCACCCCCGTACTTTGGGAAATATCGTAAAAAAAGGATTGGCAGAATTGGTTGAGGCGTTCTTGACTTATAACCAACAAATTTTTCGATTCATTTTTATATTACAAATTAGGAAGGTATGAACATAACACAATAAATAATAAGCAAAGAGGCTTACCTCAAAAAGTCTAATATCTTGCTTTGAAGGTCTGCCTATAAAGAGGTTAGGCAAGACATCGGGGTTCTGAGAGCTCAGCACTTTGAGCAGCTGGTTGTGCTGCAAGCCGGTGAGGGCAGACAGTTTTGGATACGGTGGCACTGGGTGCAGGCCAGGAACCACTGTGCGGGGAACTTTGTCCTAAAAAGAAATATTTTTTAAAAACAGTGCAACAAAAAAGTAATAGTTTAGGTAATGCATGCATTAGTAATATTCTAAAATGTTGAAAACATTTTCACTGCATGAAATGTCCACACAAAGTTTTTGATTCAATGGACTTTTCATGAAATTACAATGTCATAAATTAATTTTCATCATCATCCAATTTTCAGCATTGAACAATCCTATAAGATAATGTGAAATACACACTGCAGAAAATTCTGACTTTTATTTTTGCACAGCATGAAGCACTAAACGAATTGTGTTTGTTTTGTGCGTAAGCTCAATTAACCTGCAAATTGCAAAGATTGTAGATACTATTATAGTATAGTATTGTACTGTATAGTAGTTACTGTTAGAGTTACTTACATTTCTTGTCCTTGTAAATATTTCATCCCAGTTGAGTTTTTCTTTTTTATCTCCGTCATCCTCAGATTCGCTGGAAATGAGTGGGTCATGGAATTTGTTTCTTAGAATCTTTTCTGTAACTGAGTTGTCTATATCAGCTTCCGAGATAAAGTAGACGTCAGGCTGTGATGAATACCTGTAGAAAAATGAAGGAAATTAAAAGATTGTATTGTAATCACTTACAGAAATAAAGTAATTACCTTGGGTAGCTTTATAGATCACAAAGGATAAAACTACCTTCATCTGGCTGTATGCATGCAACAACTAATAATAATTAGCAATATGTAACCCAAGCAATAATTACAGTTTTCGGGTGAGTGAAAAATTATGTTATAGGATGCTTGACTAAACATGTGTAAGTATGTAAAAGATCGAGTGGTTAAGGTTGAATGTAGTGAGTCGTACAAAGAAAAAAATAAAATATGGTCTAAAAGGTGTTTTTAAACACCTTATTTGTATTTTTGAAGGTGTTGGAAAATGGAAACTGAACTGGACAATTCTAGACGATATTTCAGTGTATCACATAAAAGCACATACCAATCAAACTGCCGTATATGGTCCATCATTTACTGTACCCAAATTAGCGTAGAATAACTAAAAACATGAATTAATGGGATTTATTTATGTTAGGAACGTATGTAAGCTTTAATACAACATTGTTGTCGGGTCTCCACTGGCACCGCTAGCCACATTTTTTTGACAGAAAAATGTAAATGTCAAAATGTTTTTTTTTAGTCTTACGGCCTTGGAACTTGCCATCCACCCAATTATTTATCCATTGAAAAACCAAATCCCCGATCCACACGTTGGCCGAACAGTTGGCCCCAACGCTACTAGCCCAACGTGTGGATAAGGATTTCGGGTGATTCTAACCCAAGAAAATATAAATACTATGTAGAATTCTAACGTTCGGGCACAAAATAAAAGTTTGTTAGCTTTTTGAAGCATGCCAATTAAAAAAAAGAATTGAGCATGGTACGGTTTTTATATTTTCTTGGGGTACGGCGTATTTATTACTCAAGAGCTTTCTACTACATAATACAACCGAAAAATGAGTAACACGCTTTTTTTGTAAGTTATAATTTACACGCGGAGTGTATCTACATGTATAAAACACAAAGATTAAAGTTGAAAAAGAGGATTATTTTGCTTTAAATTTCCACTAAACGTCGTTTATTCTAATTTTGTCACTTACTAAATCCAACGTGACAATGCATACAAAGTCTCAACACGGTCAGTTTTAAATTGTCAAAGTTTCATACAGACTCATCCCCTATATTAACCCCTTGGGGTAGAATTTATCAAAATCCTTTCATAGCGGATGCCTACGTCATAACATCTACCTACAAACCTTATTTCGCCCGATCCGTCCAGTTGTTTGTTCAGAAATTTAAAGCAAAATAATCCTATTTTTCAGCTTTAGTCATGGATTTCCGCAAAGTAACGCCTGATTCCATCAACTATTATAAACACAAAGACGGCTGACTGACATAGTGATCTATTAAATCATAGCCCAAACAACTGGACGGATCGGGCGAAATAAGGTTTGTAGGTAGATGTTATGACGTAGGCATCCGCTATGAAAGGATTTCGATAAATTCTACCCCAAGCGGTTAATATAGGGGATGAGTCTGTATGAAACTTTGTCAATTTAAAACTGACCGGGTTTAGACTTTGTATGCATTGTTACGTTGGATTTAGTAAGTGACAAAATAAGTATAAAGAAATTACAAATTTGGTACAAGAAAAAAAAATACTTAGAAAAAATCCAAGATTAAATTTTACAAATTAGGTATTATTGGGTCGCGGGTAGGTTACAAGGTTACTCAAACGTAAACCCTAGCCTGACGCCTCTGAAGCACTCCCCTCTATATCTATAATTGGATTGTGTGAGAGGGAGTCACCTTTGAACACGTTTTACACTTTCTGTCATAACTTCAGATACTGTAGTTCTGAACCTTTATATTGTTTCACAATACTTATTATAGCTAATAAGCTTATAGCTCTATAATCAAAATGCCTACATCATTTGACGAAGAAAATGCAAATTATAGCCGTAAAATTCATTTTAGAAAAAGAAGTCAAGCTCCACCCTTGGGGTTATGAACACGAATGGGGCAGCTTTGAACATTTGGGTTGAGAATTTGAGAGCTATTTTAGAAAGCTCCGGATATTTATTGTATTTTATGTGTTTATAAATTGGTTTCTACAGCTTTTTAGAAATACACTGATTGTAATAACTTCATAGGGGCTATATTTTTAAACGGTACTATGGTCTTAAAAATATTTAAGATAGATATCATCATGCCTATTACATAAATAAAAAAGCAACCAAAAAACCAAAAGAATCACATTTGTTCCACCTAAGCCCCGTGTCACACGGGCGCTGCGGATCGCAACAGATCACATCGCCTTGCATCAGCACACCTGTCACCTTTAGCTCCCGTGGCTTTGACAGGTTTTTTATTGGATCCCTGCTTTCCTATTCAATAAGTTTGGGTTTACATTACGCAGTTAACTGGGCCGTGAAATGTTGCGCCGCACGAAATAGCTAGTATGATGTTCGCAAGCCAATTATAAAGTATTTATTTACATATTCTAGAGTTGGATGTGTCATATCAAACTAGGAAATAGGAAATGGGATGGGTTTTGTTTACAAATACAAATAATGTATTTCATGAACTTAAAAATAATTACATCATATTGGTTAGAAACTCCTTTTAAGTTAAGCTTGTGTTAGGAGCATCTTCTCTTCCATAACAATGAATACAGGATATAATACCTACACATGGGTGTTGTTTGACTGTTACATGAACTGAATGGATGTGCAAGGAAGCTAATTATGTCAACGTTACATTAATATCTACGACTTTATCTTAACTTTAGTACAATGGAGAACCGAAAATAGGGATCTGTATTGGTCTATTCATAGGCATAAATAGACCATTCAAAAACTAGGTACATATGTTTTGCCTATAAATCGACCATTCGAAAAATACATATGTTGAATGGAAATGTATCAACCTGAAATAGGTAAACGTAAGTTCCTGAACTTTTACAGTTGAAACTCAGCACGTCCGCCGCCGCACCGAATAAATAGAATAAGTTGAACTACCTTTTTATAGCCAAGAACCCTAGTTTTTCACTTTCATTTAATCCGCACGTCCCCAATACGTGGGACATAAAAGAAAAGAGTCCTAAATGAAGGGATAATGGGGTGTCCCTTAATTATTAATTAATTATTGGGACACGTCGACCGCAGGCACAATGGAGCCCTGAAGCCCTTTGTTTGGGCTGAAGACTCGGCCCTTGTGTGCTATGATTGATTGTAGGGTGTGGGACAGTTACGGAGAAGTCATAACGACGGATATTGTCGGCGAATAAAATACGAAACTCCATTACGGGAGGCACTTCCGGTTGTGATCAGTGGAGATTGGGACAAGAAATGCCTCACCGTGTGTTTAAGTGTTCTTGAGACCGTTGTGACAACATGTCAACAGCTTAACCCTTAAATTGGTCTGTTGAAGGAACCGAAATCGGTTCGCGTCATTTCCCGCGGTCTGTTAAGCGACCGATATCGGTTCCTACCATATGGGTCCACTTAGAACCTTATCTCTCTGTAATTTATCGTTCTATCGACTTCTTACTTATGGAAAAGTATTCATGTTAGAGTAGGCTAGCTATAACGCCAAAGTTTTGCCCTTCCCTTCATACAAAATTTAACGGTAAAATTCAGTCGAAAATTCGTCTTGACATTTATGCCTACTTTTAAAACAGGTCTGCTGTAAAAAAATTATATGGTGACCAATAGTGAAATCGTTTATTATTATTTAAAATATGTTAAAAAGCAATAAAAAACAAATAAAAAATCCGCTCAAGAGTTATTTATTGTAATAATTTACAAAAAATGATGTTTTTCTTAGTGTCATCATTTTATATGATAGATATAAATAATAAATCAATGTCTAATATGACAAAAACTGAGAGGAATAGGTAAAATAGTTATTTTTTATTTAAACTACATTAAAATATAAGTAAAATCATAGCTAGAAGACAAGATATCCCGATTTTATTAAAAAATATGCTCTAAAAAATGCGGTCTGTTAAGGGAACCGATATCGGTTCCACCTACTGTCAAAAGTGACATTTCGCCCCGCCACTTATGAGGGGTTAAATAAAGGAAGAAAAAAATATGGGCCTTTTCTTTTTGCTTACCGCTGCGATGTTGCTAATTGCTCAGCAGCAACGATGCTTATATTTTTTGTTCTAATTAAGTAGAAGTCAAAATTCACCATGAGGGTCGAACGGTGGGAATCTCACAACAGAGTAAATTTTAATTCATTTGTGGTGAGAGTCCAGATCCACCATCTAGCGACCTTCATGAAGGAGGACTTCTGGCCGCAGGGGGTCGTGTTTGGTAAATTCAGGGGACGCCTACCTGCCGGCATCACCGCGCGTGCCGTATCAATTCGCTGACGCGTGTGTTTGTGTGATCTAGTAGATAATGTTTCAATTTATCATTTACTTTTTAAGGTATTAATGATATGGGCGTAATTATTTTGTAATTTGTTGCTAGAAAGAAACGTTATTATTGTTATTATTATAGCACTTTTCAGGGGAAATCCACGTGGCAAATTTAACAGTAATATTTAAAGTTGAAGTATTTTTTTCGGATATTTAAAAGCAATCGTGGGTCAACCCTGTATACAGGGCCGGGAGGACCAATACTTATCTTTGGGTTTCACGTAATTGAAAGGCTACTTGAAGGAATTGGTAGTATTTCCAAATTAACGTGCACTTAGCCAGTTGATTAATTTTATTGGGCGGGGACGAGACAAAGCGACGGTTATCCTCAATTCGAATAAGTCTCCAAGGGGCGGTTTAGGTGTCTACTCGTGACTTCGTAGGTAAATGGGAACGTGTAATGTAACATCATAGCTTATTATAAAGTGGTTTAGATCGGTGACGCTTATAATTAAATGTATTGTGATAAGATATGATATTCAAGGTGTTACAAAAAAACTGTAATAACTGAAAGGCCCGTAAAACTGAACAACTTTCGCAAAGAAATCTATTGAGATTGCAAATCTTAAAAAAAAATTTGCTTTCCTATAGTAAATCGATCAGCTGATTGGCAATTTTGTATGGGAGTGTTTTTTTTTCAGATTTTGACCTAGGTATCTTTGGGAATGTTGTGCAGTTTTCCGGGCCAACAACACACTTCAGATATTACGGGGTTTTTTGTAACACCTTGTATATTACTCGAAGGATAGCTCAGCTGAAGTGGCTGTGAGCTGGACACATAGTGCAGCAAACTGATGATATCCGTTGGGAAAGGTTCTTCTACAAGGTGGACTGACGATCTGGTGAAGGTCAAGGACAGCCGCTGGATGTAGGAAGCGCAGGACCCATCGCGGTGGAAATCCATGAGGGAAGCTTATGTTTAGCAGTGGGCGCAGAACGGCTGATATAATGATGATGATAATAATGGATAATGGAATAGCTATAATAAAAAAAACTGGTCAAGTGCGAGTTGGACTCGCGCACCGAGGGTTCCGTACAAACCTGTAGATAAGGAGTAGTAACTTTGAAATTTTCAAAATTGTCAAAATCATATTAATCAAAAATATTTTTTTTTATATGATGAAACTAAAAATGAATGAAAATTTGCGGCCTAAATGGTTGTATCTTTTGATTGCGTTGGCTTAGAAGGTTGATTTTTCTACAGCTTCCAGGGACAGTAGACTTAAGTATCAAATAGAAATTTCAGCTTGATACCTCCACGCGTTCCTTAGAAAAACGGTCTTGACAGACGGACGGACGGACGGACGGACAACAAAGTGATCTTATAAGGGTTCCGTTTTTTTCTTTTGAGGTACGGAACCCTAAAAATAGGAAATCAAACACATATCTATAGTTGGAAAATTGTAAATAGTAATTTAGGTATTTAGTGAATGTTTAGAATTACGACTACGGTCCTAACGATTACGGTCTAGGTATTCAAATTAATGTTAACAAAAAATATTATGTTTTAGGTGTTTTTATACAATGCCAAATATTTGAAGTAAAATTACCTAATGAATGTTATTAAATAAATGTGATGGTACGCCACAATCTATATGAAAAAAGTCAATCGCAAAATGTGTTGGTAAGCGCATAACTCAAGAACGCCTGAACCAATTTGGCTAATTCTTTTTTTATGATATTCCGTAAGGTACGAGGATGGTTCTTACGAAGAAAAACCAAAAAAATAAACAGAAGCGCTGGTAAGATGCGTCATACGGTTCCTGTTGCCTAGTTATTTACCTATAGTGAGAGAGAGTGAGTAGGTAGATACCGCCCAGTTTTTTTGGCCTGTTAAATGATCTGACCGTTTGTGCCTTAACAAAAAAACTCAGAATAATATTTGCTCTTAATCAAGATTATCATAATGCTGTTTAAATAACGCTGTACTATGTTAGTCCAAATATGCCAGGCACTCTAATTTCAGAACGTATCTCCGTCAGCTTTCAACCGCCAAACCGATTTGAATACTGGCATGAAAAGCGCGCCGACTAAGCGGTCCGAGGCAGAATGGGAACACAGGGAACACTATTCCCATTGAAACGTCCACGGCGAGGTTTTCTTACGCCTTTTGTCTGTCGGACAAAGCAGAAATACAGAAACCCAATCAGGGATCTGTCGGGCCGCCGCTTGCGTAAGGCGCCTTTTCTTTTGCCCGCCGTCCGCGTCATGCTTGTCAAACGGACGGCAGGGGAATTCGAAATTTAAATCGATTCCGCGAGCAATTGAAGGGTTAACGTTGCTTTTAAAGGTTGAATGCTGGATATTGTTCTTCTTGTTATTTTCCGTTTTAGTCTGGTGCTTCACGTATTTTTTTACAAATGAGGATATTTCAGAGAAGCGTTTTTTTTTTGTTTTACGGAGAATGTTGAAAGGGAAATCAGTTATTTAGTCACAAGTAAAGTTCGGTTGCTCGGTCTACTGTAAAGTTAAAGTATGCCCAATATTTGCCAACGAAAGCTCTCTTAACTATGTTCTTCTCAACAGGGTAAAATAAGTTGGAAAAGCTATTAAAAAACCTGTAAGAACAAAATCCTGTTCAAAGTTATCATAAAGATCCATAAAATAATTGAATCAGAGTCTATTCCAATTAAGATTTCGTTTTTCCTAGCCAATTTTCATTGCGTCGCGACCCGTAGGTAGTCTGTTTTAACAAAAACAAATAAGCTAACGTCTGTTTGCTTAATTCGCGAAATTCAGTAAACGAAACGCTTTCAGCCCGGTGTCGTGTCTAATGGCCTTTTCATGTTAGAACGCTTAAACACGAATAGTTTGTAAATATTTGTTTTGTTTCAAACTGTAATTTAAACCAAATACAATCAGGTTAATTGAAGAAACCTTGCATAAAATCGGTCTAATTGGAGCTGGCTCCACACACAGGCCGGCTGGGCCAGTGGGTCCGAAAAGTAAAGGTAGGTCTTAGGACAATTGCTTCCCCAAATTGTGGCGCTATAGACGATGTCCAAATTATTTTTGCGGAATGTGAAAAATATCAGAGGCGAAGAGACGCAGTGATTCAAGAGTACAATATGATTTAGGTGCATTGAATAAAATTCTGGCTCACCCTACGTACGGCAGCGATATATTCAGCAGAAATTATTTTGAACCTATCGCCTGCGCAACTGTGTGTATGTAATAGATTAAGATTATGGGAAAGTTTTGGATTGGAGACCCTACGACCAAAAGTGCAGCGTAGGACGTCCACCGACAAGATGAACAGACGACTTTGTAAAGATCGCAGGATCACACTGGATGCAGACCGCTTGTGATCGGTCGATGTGGGAAAACTGTGGGGAAGGCCTATGTTCAGCAGTGGACGTCATTTGGCTGATAATGATGATGATGATGACGATGGGACTGACATGTGTTTTATCAAAAAACCCCAAAATAAATAAATAAAGAATAAATAAATAAAAGGTAGGTCTATAATATATAGTGGACAATGTGGATTTACTAAGATACACTAATCAACGCTGGGTCTAACGGTTTTTCTAAATGCAGTCTCTTGGAGAAGGACTATTAATTTTGGACAACTGTTCAATGTGGACCTGGCTAACCGTTAGGAAAAGTGACACAATGTCACTTGGATCTTAGTTATCGCATATTTTGATAGTACTATCTACCTCAAAGTTGCGTTGCCTAATTACTTTGATCCTGATTTTGATTTTGATTTTACCAACTTTCAGAAATCGGATTAATTTGAAACTTTGCACACGTATCAAGTACCGATGACAATGCAAAATTTTTGACAAGAGTTTTCCATAATCCTTGTTAACTAAAAAAATTAAAATAAATGATAGTTTAAGAAACTAAAAAAACACGCTTTTATTGCTAACTAAAACAGATTTTTTTTCTGAGCACAGAGAATTATATTACTACAGTAGAGTAAAAAGCGTGGGGTGCTTGGTATGGTATATATTTAAATCATTCTATAATTGGCAACTATAAACAGAGAAGTATGAAAACGACATAAAGTGCATCCCACGCTTTTTACTCTACTGTAATATAGGTATATTTTTTGTACTCAGAAATTATTTTTTATTTTTTAGGTAGCAATAAAAGCTGTTTTTTAGTTTTTTAAACTATCATTTTTTCATAACTCTAATACGTACTAAGCAGTTCTGCTGTCTCTTATTAGAATGCTAAATCAACCAACGGCCATTTTGTTGCCCCTTAACCGTCATTCCGCTCACCGTTTTGTTACGTAATCACGTTAACCCCTTCCTGCATCTAAGTTGCGATTCCCACTTTCCCGTCAGTTCCCAGGACGCACAGGTAGCCAAGTTGTAAGGCGACACAGTTGTAAGCACATCTGACTACCTACTTTTATTGCAAAACTGTCTTTATTACAAGTGCTTAAGCAGCCGCCAGTGTTTACCTTGACGTGCTGTTGGTTGTACGTAAGACAGTTTACAACTTTCAAACACATCGCTTCGACACAGCCGTTACATTAGGTACCCGCGGGAATTTTACAAACGTTTACGGGAAAATTCTAGACAGGTCCTGTAAATGCGTTTTTAGTGAGTTTATACTCGCGAGGTTTACATTGAATCTCGCCATAAGTTTTTAACTAATTCTATTTGCTCTTTTTTTCTAAGATATTTTTTTATCTAGGTGACTTTCCTATCTATGCGACTAAAATGACAATATTTAGGGATTATGAGCGAAGAAAAATGTTTTTATCATCATCAAAGAAGCTATAAAGGAATGAAAGAAAACACCGACACGATACAACCTTTAAATAATAACTTACTGAAATCCAGAAGTCGAGTAAAATGGCACATCATTAAACTGCCTTGTCAATTTACCAGACCACGAAGGCGATTGATTGCCAAATTAATTCAGTGTCGTCGTTTTAAAATGTGTATTTTCCTTCGTAAAATTTAACATTAAAATTTAAAAAAAATATTAAACATAGTGTATACTTATCACTTCTCAACTTCAAAACTATTTAGTAATCTGTGCTTATCGTACACATAATGTCACAATAACTACATCTTTTGTACAACTTTTTACCTAGTGTTAACTTATTGTGATATTGTTTGATGACCCAAATAAATGAAAAAAAAAACCATGTCGTGCTCAGTTCCGCGAGATTTTACCTTTAACCATCCACAGTCGATTTCGTTAAAAAAACAGTTCCGCTACTCTCTAAGGCTTTGTCTGTAGTTTTGAATGTGGCCATCTCTGTCACTCTTACAAGTTTGAACGTGCATGCGAACAAGCAGGCTAGACCCGTAAATACTAACGAAACGTTACGCTGTACGGCTTCAGGCGCGTTACCTTTCGGAGCATGCAAAAAGTGAGCTTTTTTGAATATTTCGCATACTTTTTGCTTTGAGCAGACATTTCATCCGTTAGCTCTGCCGGCGGGCGGTGTAACAAAGGGTGGTTATGTTTTTTTTTAATAAAATATTCTGACATGCACGCGGTTTTATTATGATGGCGGATAGGTCATGTTATTGCTCAATCCACCGACGGAATTTATTTTTTATATGTATGTGTGTTGCTCAACCAATTTTTGTGCGCAGCAATAATTTACAGTTAAAAGTATTTTTATGGCATTTTCTATATATATTTTACGTCACAACTTTAGTTAGTTTTAACTATTTATTTTCGAACTGAACTTCATGCTTGTTATTTAGGATGCAAATGACTGTCAATTTTGTCATTTTGTCGCATCGCGAAAACTATTGCTGTAGGTAGTTGTAATAAATGATATCTGTACTTAGATATTGTGTTTTTAGTGATCGATAGTTGTTTAAAAAAGGATCCTGGTTTTAAAGACAGTTACAAATACAACTCTTTAAATAAGTATTTATTTAAGTCTGTTTGTAATACCACTGTTGATTCTGATATCTGTAACACAAGTGCTTAAGCTACTTACCACGGAGTCAGATCAACGTATGTGATGTTGTTGTATACATATTACACCTACACAAGATAGCTAGCTCACCTATTTATGCCATCAACAAACCTGACAGTAAAAACCGAAGTTTGTGAATTTTATTAGCGATCCTTGGCCTAACACTATAGCGGAGGGCAAGCGTGTCCAAACTAACAGTAACTTAATAAGGGCGTTCCTTTTCTTGTAGTTAAGAGTTCCCGAGGGCGCGGGCGGGTCGCGTAGAGTTTGACACGCGGACTTTTATTGCGTGAGTGTGGTAAAAGTACTTTTTCGTAGGATAGTAAATATTTTATGCGGCATTTTAGTTTTTGTCACAAAAAACAAAAGATTATAGTTGGTATTGTACGGTAATATTAGGTCCTTACATATGAAATTGGCGTTTTGTCGTACTGGCCACTTTGATCACAAATTTTTCCTATTTGGTTAGGAATTCGAAATTCAAATTTATACAGCTATTTCCACATGTAGTTGTGTTTCGTAAACCGTCATTCATTTGTTTTTTTACTTATCTTTTTTCTGTTTGCATCGCTCAATTTACAAAATGGAAAATTTGAAATATCGCGTTATTTACGAGTACGAGTTCCACTGTGGCACCAGTGCTGCGGAAACGGCTCGAAGGGTTAATGATGTGTATGGCGGTTGTGTCGCAAAAGAAAACACAGTGCGTTTTTGGTTCCAACGTTTTCGTTCTGGAAATTTCGACCTGCAAAACAAGCCCCGTGGACGGCCGTAGACCCAAGTTGATAATGAAGAATTGAAGGCTATTGTGGAAGCGGATCCATCGCAAACCACGTCCGAGTTAGCTGCAGGCTTTGGCGTTAGTGATAAAACTGTTTTAATCCACTTGAAGCAAATTGGGAAGATTAAAAAACTTGAAAGGTGGGTTCCTCACGAATTGAGTGAAGCAAACCGGCAAACGCGCGTCAACTGCTGCGTTACATTACTTGACCGGCACAATAACGAAGGGATTTTAAATCGAATCATTACCTGTGATGAAAAGTGGATTCTCTACGATAATCGGAAGCGCTCATCGCAATGGCTGGACCCTGGCAAGCCAGCCAAAGCCTGCTCCAAGCGAAAATTGACCAATAAAAAGTTACTTGTAAGCGTTTGGTGGACTAGCGCCGGTGTCGTTCATTACAGTTTTCTCAAATCTGGCCAGACGATTACGGCAGATATCTATTGTCAGCAATTGCAAACCATGATGGAAAAGCTAGTTGCTAAACAACCAAGGCTGGTCAATCGCTCTACGCCACTGCTGTTTCACGACAACGCTAGACCACACACTGCACAACAGACGGCTAGCAAATTAGAAGAACTTCAATTGGAATCTCTAAGGCATCCACCGTACTCCCCGGACCTTGCTCCAACAGATTACCATTTTTTTCGAAATTTGGATAACTTCTTGCAAGGGAAAAAGTTCAACTCAGATGGGGCAGTCCAAGTCGCCTTCAAAGATTTTATTGATTCCCGTTCGAATGGTTTTTTTAGTAAAGGGATCAATGAACTACCTATGAGATGGCAAAAGTGCATAGATTACAATGGCTCATACTTTGATTAAATAAATATGCTATATAAAAAAATTTCGACTTTTTGTTCCTCCCATACAAAACGCCAATTTCATAGGTAAGGACCTAATATTATAGCAAATAGAGACCAAAGGTCGCTAGATCGAACAAGATCTTGGTCTATTTGGAAATCTATGGGAAATCCGAGACCTATGTTGGGCATTGAACGTCTGGCGGCTGGCTGTGGTGACGATGATAAAAAGCATTATTTAGAAGAGGATTCATCGACTAACAAAATAAATCGTAACTTAGAATATTATTCAATAGATAGATAAAATTCGTAACAAACAATTTAGAATAGAATAATTCGCAATAAACGATTTGATAAGATTGTAATATTTGCATGATATTTCTCATAGCCGGAAAAGCTGAACCGTAATCATTTATAACCTAAAAATCTACAAAAATTAACCCTTTTCCAAAGAAAACAAATATTTGTTTTATTTCAATAAACTTAAAAAAAATAGCATATTGCCTTCTACCTACATAGTGTCGTATTGTGGCACATTTTACCTTAAGATTGCGTCAGTTTGGCGTGTACTTGTTTCTCTGGGACTCGTCAGCGCTGATCCGGTGGCGAGAGAGAGGCTAATAAATACAACCTATGGCTTTGGCGAAACTTCACATGAGGTTTTTCCCATGTTGAATAAGATCTTTTTTGAGCAGAGATAAAGTTTCATAAACCTTCATATTTGTATGGAATATCACAGTGGGGAAGACAATTGAAAACTTACAATACATGCAATTTTATTGACATCTGTGTGTGTAGCACTATTTATGCAAAATAAAGAGATTTGAAATTTGAAATTTTGATTTAAAATTAACATTTTATTAATCCATAGCAATGTAACTAAAATGACCGTAAATAGAAAAAACACCTGCAGAGCTTTAGTTTACCGGTCGGTTTGTTCTGGAAAAACCACCTGGATTTGTAAATTCCTATACAAATACGTAGCTGTGTTTTGTGGCAATGTTTTATTAAGTAACTAGTGGCCGCCCGCGACTTCGTCCGCGTGGAAAGCCTTTATCTTAAAAGTTATTTATGAATTGTAGCCTATATGTTATTCTGATGTATAAGCTATATTGTGGTAAAGTTTCATTCAAATCCATTCAGTAGTTTTTACGTGAAAGAGTAACAAACATCCATACATCCATACATCCATACATCCATACTTACAAACTTTCGCCTTTATAATAGTAGTAGGATATGTTTTTCCAATAATTTATAAGTCAACGCAATGTTTTATAGATTTCTTACGAATTGAAAGGAAGAAAAGTAGTTAGAACATTCCAATAACACAGTGCATAATATATTAACTACAGTCAAGTCCCGAACCGCAGGCATGCAACAGTGTTCCTCTGTTCAGCTTCATCGTGTCATAAATCTTTGTACGACTTAACTCTCTCTCTCTCATCAGCCTTTATTACGTCCTACTGGTGGGCACAAGCCTCACCTCAACTATGAGGTGTTACAAGCCTTATTCCATCACGCGGGCTCTGTGTGGATGGGTTTTTGTAAGGTAAGTGACCAAACCTTACTGTCAGGTGTCATTAAGCCGCCCGATGGCATCTGACCAGCACCCCTAGACAAGTGGCATTCGCTCAGACGAATCTTATCTTCGATTCGCTAACGCTTGGGCGTAAACGCTAATATTGCTAGCCATCTAAACTCTCGCTAAAAATAAAGACTTTGTCTATGGTTTCGTTCAAAATGTCAAAGTCAAGTCACTTGACGTGACCTATGTTTAAATAACTAACTTGTTCGCGCGCGACAGAGCACTCGTTACTTGCTGTAATGAAAAACCTTTTCGAGGTGATCTAAGTCCATTTTGTATATTTTTCCCGGCATGTCCTTAATTTGCTTTAAACACCGGCGACAGGTATTTTTGCGTTGGCGCCTCAGCCACACTTCTTTATTGTGTGCAACCTAAAACAGTCTTATTGCATGTATTATCATAGAAAAATAAAAAAATTACACACTTGACTCAAAACAAATCGCCATTTTGTTTTGTTTGCGTCAAGAGTTCGGCGTACGCTTGGTAACATAGCGTCAGTTCGCTCATTGAGCGATTCCGCTTGTTAAAAAGTGCCACTTGGCTGTAATAAGTGAACGACAAATGTTTCGTACCAATGCCTGGATTCTTTTTATTACACTTTTGTACCAATCTACAATTCGTTACGACAAGCTCAAGTGACTTAGTCATTCGAAGATTATTTTCCGTACATTTGATTGAGCGTTTTCGTTCATCGCTTGCCACTTGTCTAGCGGGGTTGGCTTAACGTCTAATATCTATTTATACTTATAACCGGGACCAACCTTCCAAAGCACGGAGATGCTTGTAAAAAAGCGTTTCTTATACGGTCAGAATGGTCACCCATCCCAAACATGACCGCGCTTTAGGTTGCTTAACTTTTTGTATCACTACCATAGCGCTGAAACCACTGCGCCACAAGCACCTCTATATACTAATTTAAAAAATCTCTTGTAATTCCCGCGGGAGGCGCGTTAGCCGTCAGCGATACGGGATGCCGGCGAGATGCAAAATGTACCGCGCTCAGGTTCCTTGTTAGCACTGCAGCTGATATTACGCGCTGAGCCATCGGGGAGGCAAGGGCTAGTTGCATATCTTTGATGGTTCCGTACAATTTTTTTCAGTAAGATTTAGGTCCTTTACAAACACAGCAAAACAGAAATACGACAAAAACACACCTGGCTAGTGCACGAGGACAGCGGGCGTGATTTGAACAAATTATGTTTCTTGGATTTTCATGTTACAACCTTGAATGGAAATTTGGAAATTGTTTCCTATTTGGCTCTCAACGAAAAAGATGTTAAATAAGAGAAAATGTTAATAAGTCGCTCGCAGTCTGTCGAAGCGAAAACATCTCCTGAGGATGCCACGTGTAGTGGCGAAACGCGTCGAGTGTTTGTTGGTGTCAGTGTTGTGATTCCAGTGCATCTTCTGTGTCACGTTGTGAGTTGTAGTTATTGTAAGTCCTGCGACTTCCAGTTCTACCTTTTCAGGTGATTACAGTTGGATGTATTTTGGTTCCTGCGCAGGCGTCGTTTCGTGGAAATATAAAGCAAAATAATCATCTTTTTCAGCTTTAGTCATGGATTTCCGCAAAGTAACGCCTGATTCCATCAACTATATGTTAAATATTTTTGATCCGTATGTCTGTTTGTGTTTGTGTGTCTGTCGCATCTTAGCTCCCAACGGATATACTTACCGATTTCAGTTCGCATTTTTTTATTCAAAAGATAATTTAATAACTTAGCTATGGCTCGTCAAAAGCCGTTCAGCCTTTGAAGCCCACCAGCTGTTTTTTAACTGCAAAGTCATTTAGCACTGCTGATATCAGTCGCAAAGACATTGGCGAAGTATGTTCTTCGCATTTTCTCCTTTGGTGCTAAACGCGTTTTGTTAGGCCGTTAACAGAAAAAAAATGCGTTGAGCGGTTGCACCGTTTAGCCTTGGCCGTTAAGTTTGAGTCAACACGACCTGTATGAAAACTACTCCGCAAATAAACACTTCAATTTGAAAGCTTTATGGAGCAGTCACTTGAGTTGATTATCGGCAACAGCTCTATTAGGCGCTGGTAGCCCGTTGCCGGACACCAGCTTTTTTCTGTATACGGCCTGAACGTACCTACTGGCTATTTGAAGTAGATTAACCAAGTTGAAGAACAATTTCAAATTATTTATTAGCGATACACAGGTGAAGAACGAGAATGAGTTGCAGTAGTGGGAAAGTGGTGGGTTAAAATTCCTTCACGGCTCTTTCTTTACTCATATCTAATACTTTAAACGAGCAATTCTATATATGAATATGTAATCAGAATCTCGGAAACGGCTCCAACAATTTTCAAGAAAGTTACGGTTTAGGGGTTTTCGGCTCAAGGAATCAATTTATCAAGGTCCCAGGTTCGAGAAAAGCTCGGTTCCCAAGATAGACTTATGAAAGAATATATAATGTCAGCGCCATCTATACCGTCATAACCAGTGAGGGCCTCACTGGGTAAAAAAGTTAAAAAAAACTCATTCTAGTCGATACTAGAAATAATCCGTTCATATATACTGCTATTTTGTCTTTGAGCGATGCTATTATTTCTTTGGGATATTAAAAAAAATGTGTTTGATTTTTGTTTTTTTTTTTGCAATTCATACTAACAATAAATACTAGTATAATTTTCAAAAAACACGTTGTACCAAAAACAAAAAAACCTTGCGAAGCTCGGTTAATTTGCGACTTCATACGTAAATTACAGTGTGTGTTTTTATAGTAAGTAATTAATATTATTGGTACATTGCGATGTGAAATCGTTTTCACCTCCTATCTGCTGGTCTCCAAAAATATTCCCTAGGCACTTCACAGCTGGGTTAGGTTCAGTCCTATTTTATCTGCGGCAGATGGCATCTTTATCGCCCACTTAACGGAGACTCACAGTAACTTGGCGGACGTTTTTCATGCGATAAAAAATAGACCTATTACTTGGAACGACGAGAAAATTATGTGACAATAGTGTGTTTAATGTCAGCTGAGGTTTTTACTTTATAACTAGCGGCTACCTACGACTTCATCTGCGTGGACTTTAGTTTTTGCCCACCGAATTTCATACAAACTTTCAACACCAATTGTTAAGAATGCCTACGTTTTAGTAGCTATATGCATACAAATTTAAAGTTTACAAGTAAGTAAGTATTTCAAAAGTAAGAGTATAAAATAATTGTACCAAGTTTTGTTAAAATTTCGTCGAGTAGTTTTTGTGTCTATAACGATTATACAGACAGAAATATAGACAGTCACATTTTTACTAATTGCATTTTTGGCATCAGTATTGATCTCTAATCACCCCCTGATAGTTATTTTAGAAATATATTTCATATACAGAATTGACCTCTCTACAGTTTTTTATTTTCATTTGGGTTAGGTTTGTTCTAGACCCAAGACTAAGCCCAACGAGGCAAGGACTGAGTCTACGATGGATATGATTATAATCTATGATTTTAAGTATAGATTCTACTTGATACCTCTGGCATTTGATTTACTTTCGAATTTTGTAAGGAAGTTATCACGTCTGAGGCCGTACTCCCTACTGCGTTTCGTTCGTGTTTTCGGATTCAGCCAGCGCGTTCGCTCGTACGGTCAAACTTGTAAGAGTGACAGGGATGGGTGCATCCGGAACTACGGAGAACGGCTTAGAGAGTAGAGGGCTGTTCCTAATTTCAGGTTCTGTAACAAAAAAAAATTGACGGTAGGTACATGACCTTATATGTTAATCTGTGTGGCTTGTAAATACCTTACTGTTACCTACTATGTTTCTGCGTAACCTAAAGATTGACAGAAAATACTTATAAGATTCAGTTTGCGTCTTATGCAACCTAATGTATGTGTAATAAAGTTTGTTATGAAATAAATAAATATGTGTCTCACAAAACTTGAAGCGTAGGTCGAGTTAACTTAAGTGTATAGATAGATTTACACTTTGATTTAATTAATACTTTGGTGGTCGGTCGGTTAGTTGACGACCACTTTGGTGTAATGGTCAAGAAGTTGACTATTAACCAAGAGGTCGCGGGTTCGATCCTCGCACTGTACAAACATTTGTGTGCATGAACATGTCTGTTTGTACCGGTCTGGGTGTGGTATGTATTTATTTAAGTTTATTCGTAATACCACTGTTGATTCTGATATCTGTAACACAAGTGCTTAAGCTACTTACCACGGAGTCAGATTAATGTATGTGATGTCGTTGTATATTTATTTATTTATAATACTTGCGTTAGTAGAACACAAAAACTGAATTCTAAAGGATTGGCTTAGTAAGCCTAACTAGGCTTTAGTTAGGCTTACTTTGCCAATCTTTAAAGGAATTCAAAGCGAGCTGAAAAAGGCGCTGAAAGTTTCGTTCACAACAACGGGAACAGTGGAGATGCATTAAAATTCGCTTTGGAGTTAGCTAATGAAACGTCCGCGATTAATGGAGCTACTTTTTGCCGACGGCCTGGACAATGGGTAAAGACCCGGAACGTTCCAGTTGGCAAGCCTATATTGTTAGGCTTGTTCACAGGGCTTGGGAAAAAATAACCTGCTCACCACAAATGTTGAAAATTATATTAAACTAGTGGACCAGACCAGACGCTGTCCTGCCCGCTGTTTTCACCATTAACACCTTCCCTGGACTTTCACAAATATTTCAAGGCTAAAATTATTGGAATCGGTTTAGCCGTTTTCGAGTTTTAGTGAGACTAACGAACAACAATATATATGGATATATAGATAAATAAGCGATCGGCCCACCTGAATTTTTCCATGAGAATGCGTAATTTTCCCGTGGTAAAAAGTAGCTTATGTCCTTTCTTGGGTATCAAAATATCTCCATACCAATTTTCATGCAAATTGGTTCAGTAGTTTAGGCGTGATTGAGTAACAGATAGACGGACAGAGTTACTTCCGCATTTATATTATTAGAATGGAAGTATTGATGATAGCAATCGCGGTGTCAGCTTAGGGGTGAGCACGAACATCTATCGTAACGTATTCGTAGCGTTTGTCTATAGTAAACTTGTCAATTTGTATGGAGAAAGTGTCAGTTTCTGACGTTTGGTTGTCACAAATACGTTACGAAAATGTTCGTGCTCACCCCACAGGAGTGGGGTGTCGGCAGAGCCCCTACGCCGGACTCTTTACCCGGAAGACATGCGTGTGTGACCTATTATGTAAACCTTATGCTTTGTGGACTAATTGCATAACGTATTGATGATTACCTTGTTTCATTAATCAGCGATAAGACCTATCGCAAACACAGTGAAATGCCCTTGATGTTGTTGATGTCATTCACTTTAAATTGACCAACATTTATTTAGACGAGTGTTCAAACTGTCGCTTTTATTTACAGTACCTACTATTAGTATTCACTTGCATCTAGGTGGCCTGGGTGGTGGTGGTGAATAGTAAGACAATCACTCATTAATTAAAATATCGCCCCGTCAATTTCTACAAAAGTGAATCTGTTAGGATCTCAGAATAGTTTTTTTTTGTGTGTGTGCCGGGCCCTTAAGTTCAGATTAGGTCAGACACGGAATTTGCTAGTCATTCAGGAATTCCCTTGATTTAAGTGGGAAATTGGAAAACGGCAAGCTTTACGCAAAGTCATCTTGGCGCAAAGGATTTTGTCAGGGCGAAAAAAACTATTGTTACCCAGAGTTACAGAACTACCGGTTTTTATTACAAATTTAATACCTATTAATTTATTTTGTCCTCTCAATTCAAAAAGCCTTTGAAAGTCAACTACCTTCATTAAGCATGCAGACTGCAGTGGGGTGAGCAGGAACAACTATCGTAACGTTCTCGCAGCGTTTACTATCGATAACTTGTCAATTTGTATGGAGAAACTGTCAGTTTTTGATCTTTGCATGACACGAATACGTTACGAAAATGTTCATGCTTACTAGTCACTTACTAGTATATCAAACTTACGCATGCAATACTTGTGGTTTGTTTCATTAGACCTGCCCTCCTATACTTTGAGCCGTTGCCCGAAGTTTAGGGAATGGCTGCCTCCTTAGGATAGGTTTAGGATGTAGCCATTCCTGTCAATCGAACAAGCGTGACCATCACCACAGATTAATAATAATAATGATAAAATCTTTATTGCTTACATAACTAACAATGAAACAAACAAACATAACGAAGCAATTGGAGGTGGCTCAGCTTGTGCTGACTTGAGACATGATCTCAAACAGCGCTGGTTTTCAGCCACATCCATCTCTCCACAGATGTTGGGTGAGAGGTAGGTCTTGAGATTACTCCCTTAATAGTTACCAGCTCGGCAGTGCAAGCGAACGCCATCTGGCTAGAGCCGAATATACGAACTAAACGGTACAAAGTTCCTGTTGAAAAGGTAGTTACTAAAAAGTGTTGTGGCAACACGCAATACCTAGTACGCATACCAGCTCCTCCAGTAATGTGGACAGCGGAGCAGTAAACCGCACTCGCCAGCAAAAAACCGACGGCATTTATTGACTCTACAGTGACAGGTGTTGTTTTGTTGTAAACAATAGGCCTGCGGGTTTTTAGCTCGATGCAGGGTTGCTGGTTTTGCTGCTTTTGTTATGACTTGCCTTAATTTATTTATTTTGAACTAGCTTTTACCCGCGATTTCGTCCGCATTAGGTAGTTTTTTGGAATGCGTTGTTTTCCTGAATACCAATTTTATCCAAATAATAATTCAGATCTTTGGTAATTTAAGAGTGAAAGTGATCAGATTCCCCGGAAAGTATTCTTTTCCATAGGAATGCGTTGTTTTCCCGCGGTCAAAATTTATTCATGTCCTTTCTTTTCTTAAGTCTCGAACTATGTCCTCACTAAATTTCATTTAAATCTGTTCAGTCGTTTAGGCGTCAACGCGATCGGCCCACTTGAATTTTCCCATAGGGATGTGTTATTTTCCCGCGGTAAAAAGTAGCCTATGTCCTTTCTCGGGTATCAAAATGTCTACATACCGAATTTCATGCAAATCGGTTCAGTAGTTTAAGCGTGATTGCGTTACTTACAGACAGAGTTACATTCGCTTTCATAATATTAGTATGGATAAATATCCAAATTGCTCTGTTTGTTTGTTGTGCGTTTTTAATGAAACTAAGGCTATCTATTTATGCCGTATAATTACGTTTCATTGCAAATAATGGGATAGCAATAGGTCTCGGAATTTCGTACCTAGCATCATAAACCACTGAACCGATTTTTGATGAAGACTGGTATACGATAGAGCATGATCAAGATGACAGGTGTTGTTTTGTTGTAAACAATAGGCCTACAGGTTTTTAGCTCAATGCAGGGTTGCTGATTTTTCAGCTATTGTTAAGACTTTCTTTAATTGATTTTAGGGTTATTATTACATTGGGTTCTAACACACTTATTATGATCGAGGTGTATTTTTTTTCGAAAAGCCTTCCAGCCAGCAGCCCTAAAGTTCCAATTGTGGCTGCCGATACGTATAGTGACTGCGCGGGCTGTGATAAAATATATAGCTATCTGTTCTGATATTGTGATCCTCATTTGGTCGCAGGGGATCAACATTTGCGTTAGGTCTGTTTTGCTTCTGGTATTGCACGCGGTGAGTTTTGTTTTCAATGTGTTTGATCCTGCGTTACAACGCATGCACTATGGATACACGCAATGGATTTAAGAAGAATTTAAGAAAAGAGCTTTCGAATTACTTAGTTTATTTTAGAATATTTGTTCATAAATGTATTTAAGATAAATATTAATTAAATTAATTAAAATATTAACTTCCCAACGACAATCTATTCAGTCATTTTATATTTTACTAAGTATACGTTTTATATACTGATGCATCTTGAAAATAAGTGATGTTATAAACGCACCTGTTGATAACCAAAATGCTAAGAGAACTCGGAAAGCAAGAAAGAAGCATTAAATTAATAATTATTATGCAAGAAAATTGTCTATCACAAGATTATTAAACTTTTAGCAAAGCATATGAAATACAAGTCGTGTCGTGTTATGCTAATATCTGTAGGTACAGTGTTACCACGTGTCGGCGAACATTTTACGAGGAAACTTGGAACAAACAACAAGCGAGGAAGTAAGTTAATGGCAGCTTGTCTCTTTATACATACCCAAAAAGTATTTTGGGAACAGAGAATGAGAACATAAAGGAATTAAACACAAAAAATGACATGTTTTCTTGGCTGCTGTGCAACAGGTTTTTATTAACTGTAAAATGTGCTATTAAATAACTTCAAAGTTTTGATTGTATACTTATTATTTAAAATGGGGAATAGTAGTTCTTAAAAACCGGTCAAATGCGAGTTGGACTCGCGCACCGAGGGTTCCGTACAAACCTGTAGATAAGGACTAGTAACTTTGAAATTTTCAAAATTGTCAAATTTTTTTTTATATGATAAAACTGAAAATTTACGGTTTTCGTAATTTTTCCTATATCTGTACTATAAGACGTGACTTCGTACTAAATTTCAAGATTCTAAGTTTACGGGAAGTACCCTGTAGGTTTTGATTCCCGTGCGAGTTTCGAAAATTTGCGAAAATTTGCGGCCTAAATGGCTGTATCATTTGATCGCGTTGGCTTAGAAGGTTGATTTTTCTACAGCTTCCAGGGACAGTAGACCTAAGTATCATATATAAATTTCAGTTTGATACCTCCACGCGTTCCTGAGAATAACGGTCTTGACGGACGGACGGACGGACAACAAAGTGATCTTATAAGGGTTCCGTTTTTTCTTTTGAGGTGCGGAACCCTAAAAGTACTTTAAAAGGTACTTTATACACCAGTGTGATGTGATGAGAGGAAATTACCTACTTTGTATCCAACTATCTGATTAAAATAAAATACGGAGCATTTTCCACCTGACGCTAGAACACAGGCCGAAGAAATGTGCCTGCCTAAGCGAACCTAAATCATTTTTATTAATACTCTTCATTTGAATGCTTAATGTAAAGTCGTGTAGCATAACATATCTTTCGATACACTGTTTTATCAAAAATCCAACAAGAACTATAAGAGTCATTTGTAAAAGCCTAGTTTCTCTGAGCCGGTAATAAATATCTCATCAGTATTACAGGTAATAACGGGAATCGAACCGGGTGCCTAGGGCCCCATTAGCGGGTACAAACCCATAAATCCTGAAGGAAAACAAACTATCTTCTGAGGAGGGCCGCGGTAACTCTCAGGGTCTTTAGGTTAGCTCTACAGGCGGTTTTTGCCAAAAAACATTTGTCTCCAAAATCATGTCAGTGAAAAAAAATGCGATTACTTTATCAACGTCTTCAATGAAAATTTTCAATAAATTCACTACATTTAAGTTGACCTGGTTCGTGGTAAGTTCCAAGTGTTCATAAAAATACTCCAATCTAAACCCCAAATGTTTATCTGATTAGATTTTTGGTAATATTATTGTAACTTTTCTTGTTATCCTATATAAGAATTATGTTCACCTCTCCTAAATCGTATCCCCAAAGTGATAAGAGTTCCTAACGAAAATATATGAATAGAAAAAGTTTATATGTATTAAAATATCAAATGGACTTTCTTCGGGGTATCACTAACATGGTAATAGACTAACTTTTTTACGCCACTGGGACATTTGATTTCAGGCCAGAAGATTGCTTATGTTAGGTTATCGGGTATATTTACATATTTTGCCCGAAAAACCCAAAAGTTTGGGCCGAATTCGATTATTCTAGATATCGTCGGGAGCCGATATTGTCCTCGAGATATTTGTTTTCTGATATTTTATTCTCTTTATTCTTTATTCAATTTCTTTTGGGACGTCTATGTTTAATAACTTGCCGCCGTCTTTATTTAGATAGAGAATTAGATATGAAAATACGACTGTGTAAATCAAATATACTCAGGTTGCGAAGGATTGACAGGAGAATGTGGGCAGAGGCCTACTTGAAAACAATTGAGAAATATTTACCTACAACAGTTAAGGATTTTCGTCGTTTTCATAGCTACTGAGCTGAGCAGAGCTTGGCATCCGGTTTTAGCCAAGACTCAAGCAAGACCTTAAGATACTGTTAGCTCTTTTTGTGTAGATAGGAACGGAACTTAATATATTTGAGTAATGGTAGTTTACATTTTTTTTTTTCAAAACTAATGACAACTAACACCTACGTATACCTCTGACCACGGATGCTGAAAAGAGTTCAAAACGCCAGGTTATCTTTAAATGTATATAAATCGTGAAATAATGCGTAAAAAGTGTATCATTTTACTTTTCATGTGCTATAAAAAAATACGGCCGAATTGAAAATAATAGGACTACGAGTATAACTGTAGTAGGCAGGTAGGTACTTATCAATTAGACAAATTTGCAATTACTATTTGTTTCTTCTGAGAATCGCCAACTACCCATATTTAAAATTCAGCACTCAAAGGCTGTGATCGGATTTAAAATAGTGATGTATAGGATATCGACAACGTAGATGTCTTAAACTTTAAAGGTGATAAATCCTGATTTAGGTTGAATAAATATGTATCAATTCAGTACCATATTATACCTTAACGTACCATATTTCGCATAATTTCTGGATCGACCTAACCATATAATGTATAATATTTTTATATAATTTTTGAATCGTTATAGATTTTGTGTTTTCTCATCGGCAATTATTGCGTAATATTGTAATTGAAAACAACAAAACTTTACTTTGAATGCCACTTTAGTAACAACCTCAACTTAAGTTAACTGAGAAACAGTGCGTTTGTGATTTTAGTTGGTAAAAATAAAATAAGTTAGCATAATAGGTAAGGAGGTGCTTGTGACGCAGTGGTTGCAGCGCTTTGGTAGTGATACCAAAAGTTAAGCAACCTAAGGCGCGGTCATGTTTGCGATGGGTGACCATTCTGACCATTTAAGTGACGTCTATTTACAAGCAACTCCTTGCTTAACAGCACGTTAAGCTGTTGGTCCCGGTTAATATCGATAGAGATTAGTCGTTAAGCCTAGTTAGAGGCCCTCGGGTGGCTTAATAACATCTGACAGTAAGGTTGGTCACTTACCTTAGACACACACCTTCACCAATCCGCACTGAGCCCGCGTGGTGGAGTATGGCTCGGACCACCTCATAGTTGAGGTGAGGCCTGTGCCCAGCAGTGGGTCTTATATAGGCTGATAAGAGCATAATAGGTATACGATCGATATCGACAGTCATTACCTCAAGCAGCATCTCTTCACTATTCTTGGCACGATCACAAACGATCTGTAGCCAGATTGTTTGAGCTGCGAGTTCTTGGCGCCTGTTTATATTGCGATGATTGAATTGATTTCAAGTAAATACTCAATAGAACCATCCTTTGGGTACGGCTTAGCGAACCATGGAGCCGGCAAGGTTTGTTGAGGCGACGGTAAATTGAATTGCGGTTAACTGTCGCCGTTGTAAGCTGTGAAAGGTTTAGCAAATAACACAAATGGGATAATTTACAAGATACTTATTTAACGTGTTTAATATGCTGATGATTGAAGAAGCTTTTAGCTCTAGAAAATTTGTGGCACCTGCTTAGATATTTTCATAAATAAGATGAATGACCTTCTTTTAACGTATATTTAATAATAATAATAGTAAATAATATATATTTCACAACAATCACACCAATTCTCTAGTTCCAAAGTAAGCTACGAGGTGTTATGGGAACTAGACGACGGGTAAACATACATAAATACTTTCTTTTTTGTAAATAAATACATATTATACAAAGAAAACACCCAGACCAGTACAAACACACATGTTCATGCACAGTTATGCTTGTACTTTGCGGGGATCGAACCCGCGACCCTTGGTTTTAGAAGTCCGACCTGTGGAGCACTGCACCAAGCGGTCGTCAGACAGATATTGAACTGCAATTTTCTGCAAACCTCATCAAACACACGGAATATAATCAATAGCAGTCACACACACACACACACACACACACACTTCATTTTATTATAAAATTGTAAGAGTGAATATAGCTTTAGTTTTATTAAAAACATGTACATTAGTAATTTTTTAATAATAATATAGGTTTAGTTTTAAGATTTTAACTAATTTACAAGTAGTTATGGTAGAGCGATGTCACCCGTTACAAGTATTATGCTTAAAAGGTGACTTCAATCACAAGTAATGTAAATTTCTTTGTTTTTGAAATAAATTATTATTATTAATTATTAATTTTATTGAAAAAATAATTTCAATTACCGAACCGAATTTGTCGTCAGAGAAACTCGGAGACAAAGCACAAAATTGCATTTAGACCATAGTTTCAAATTGGTCCGGGAAAAGTGCTAATCGATTTAAAAGAACAGCACTAGCATGCCGCAGTCGATTACAAAAACGAATCGCCCGACCAAAATGTCCGAATGCGATTCGATTAAGCGGACGGACTAGGAACGGTTTCTCAAACTTTTTCCTTTTTTTTTAACTGGAAAAGAAACAGTTTATAATTTACGTCGACGCACGGTCTCTCATCGATCGAACTGTCCTTAGTTGAAAATCGCATGTAAATACGACAAAAGCTTCTGGAATGTTGATGTATGAGCAAAGCTACACGGTACTTAAAAATAGTGCGAAAACAAACCTGAAACTTACCTCTAAAATGACTTTAACAGATTTTTGGAGAGCCTACGGTGTATGGTAAGTATACCAAAAAAAGGGTTGTAGCGTCAATCAACATCCACGGTGACGGGTAGGGCCGTTTCAAGAGTTGAGGGATGGAATCAATAATAATTATAAGTGGACTGTATGTGCGGCAGGCGCACATGAAAGTGTCCAGCTCTCCTAATAAATGAATAAATGCAAGCTCCTAGATATAAAAGGACGACAAAAATTGAACAGCACGTGGAAGTGGAAGGAACTTGCACATTCACCAAGACTTCTCGTTATTTGGCCTCGTCCTTCAGCTGCAGCAGCTTACATTAGCCATCACTAAACACAGTTCACGGCGCAAGAGTTCAAGTTTATTAATTAGGTTAGAAGTGAGGTATGAAATAAACTTACTTACCGTCACAACGAATACAATCCGCAGGTTGGGAACAATCAATAATATGACCGTCCATTCTCTCTAAAATTCAGCCGATTATCGGCTAATAAGTGGCATTAGGGGAAAATTGACTGTTATGACGGAAGGGGCATTCGGTATTCAAGCGCTGGAAAGCCACGGTTGCTGGCCGCGGATTTGAAATAATAGCAATCGTATATCGCACATAATCGATGACTTTGATCGTGTCTCTTCCAGTTCGGATTTTTAAATGTTTCCGAAAATACAGCGCTGGAAGCTGCTTCGTAGAGAATATTATTATTAGCAAAGCGTAATTATATCTACTGATATCGGATAGAATTTTCACACGAATTTTTACCGATACGATCGCGTATTGGTAAAATTTCGTGTGTGAAAACGAGCTACAAATATTCAGCTCTAGTTATCTACCTACTAATACTTTAATAGAGTTACAGTTATAAATCATATTTTAGTGTATGAAGTGATAGATACATATGTACCTCACATACACTTTAGATATTTTTTAAACTATATTACAAGAATAGTTATAGGTGCTTGTGGCGCAGTGATTGCAGTACTTTGGTAGTGATACCAAAAGTTAAGCAACCTATGGCGCGGTCATGTTTGGGATGTGTGACCATTCTGACCATAAAAGTGACGTCTATTTACAAGCATCTCCGTGCTTCGGAAGGCACGTTAAGCTGTTGGTCCCGGTTAATATCGAAGGATATAAGTCGTTAAGCCTAGTTGGAGGCCTTCGGGCGGCTTAATAACATCTAACAGTAAGGTTGGTCACTTACCTTACACACACCCCTCCACCAATCCGCACTGAGCTCGCGTGGTGGAGTATGGCTCGCACCACCTCATAGTTGAGGTGAGGCCTGTGCCCAGCAGTGGGACGTATATAGGCTGATGATGACATCTTTTGTACTGATAAGTCGTCACTGATAAGTCGAGTGCGGGGCAGTGACAACAGCATCCTGAGGACTGTGGCAGATGATCCGCATGCGCCTATATTAAGGCATTTTATCCGAACGATGACCGAAGTCGAGACCGATGGTAAAAAAAATTGGTTGCCTGTAAAGTCGGTATACGGGCGAAAGTTTTACGTGACAACGACTTTGAGTGGTAAAATAATTTTAATGTGAATATTGATTCGTATAACATGAACCGGTGTGTATGCCTATCTCTCTCACTCTCTCTCTCTCGCTCTGTCTCTCTCGCTCTTAGGCGGGTTAACTGTGCTCGAGTGGAAGGGACGCGTGCCTTTCACTTTTTATGTCTGTCTCACTCGCTCTTAGGTGGGCTAACCATGCCCGAGTCGAAGGGACGCGTGCCTCTCACTCGCTCTCATTGTGAGCGCGGAACGTGAGCGGAGCAGCGTAACGCAGTTTCTTGAAGTGTCACCCGGCAAACTAATTTATAAGACGTTGTCACGTCAAAATGTTGTTACAAAGAGAGTGAGATGATATTACAAATTAAGTGACTGAGAGTCACAAGACAAGATCGTTGACAAGCAATCATGAAGAATGGCAATTTAGAAGATAATGTCAATGATTTTCAGGCAAAATTTGTGCACACAAATATTTTTGATGAAAAGAGAGATGTATGATACCTACTTCTAATGCTTTTGCGGTTTGTTAATTTTTTTATTCGAATTGATCCTTTTTTTGATCATAAATCTTAATTTTCAGTGCAAAATTAATCAATTTAAGTAATACGTCGGATAGGTATTCACCCGTTGAATATTGCATGTAACCTCCGTTACTCATGTACCAATATCACGAGTGTATCCGCTGGTTTGGCGCGCGTCCAACGGGATTAGGCGGCGATTAACTCATTGATAATAACTGTTATTGACGCTAATGGAGAACCTGCCTAATGCCACTCCTGTTTTCGTATTCTTTTGGCACTCGTTATTATGGAGGTTGGATTACGTTTCTTATGTTTCTGTGGTGAGGTAGATAATTTGTTACAGTAGGGTAACGGTTAAGATTCATTTAGAAGTGTTGGGCAAAAGATTAGGTCTACTATTCGATAACTATGACCTAATCAAATTAAAGCATTTATTAGAAGCTCTTATTAATAAAGCTGAAAAAAAGGATTATTTTGCTTTAAATCTCCACTAAACGACGACAGTGCAAGAACCAAAATACATCCAACTGTAATCACCTGAAAAAGGTAGAGCTGAAAGTCACCCTCAATACCTGCAACTCACAACGTGACACAGAAAATGCACCTGGAATCACAACACTGACACCAACAAAACACTCTTATTAATAAAGGTATCTGCTGATATTTTGTAATTTGATATTTAATGTAAACCTCATAGACCAAAAAACAAACCATGATAGACTGAAAACGCATAGTACTGCACCTAGGACAATTTATCTTCGATACCATTAAAACGCCATTATCAAACACAAGTCGTATTCAGTAACGCGTTTGAATGGGAAATAAATCTTTAAAATATCTCATCACAGTCACGGCGCGGGGTTTCTAATCCGCGGCGCGCAGTCCGCCACTCGCGTTGCTGAGGGCGCGTCCGACCCGCTCCCGTCACGCTGCTATCACAAGATAGCAAGGGAAAGAAACATCAGCACTGAAGGTGGTTGCACACTTTACTGGCTCGGCATCCGTACAGCTTCAGCACGGTGTCACCTACAATTTAGGCTATGGTAAGCTGCAAGCGCACCGGCCGCGGAATGCAAGTTTACAGCCCGGGCGCTTGCTGTAAGTACGCTGTTCGCGCGCTGTAAGAATGCAAGCTGTGAATTTTTTTGTAGACTGTAGTTCAATGGCAAGCGCGCTGACTGCAAGCCGCCGGCCTTTTCACAAGCCAATTGCTCCAATTTAAATGACAAGTAAATTGCCGGATTGGAGCGTTCCGTTACTGGATATAGACTCCGCAGCGATGGGACTAGCGCTGAAAAGCGCTGGCACTGCGCTGTGGAGTTAACCTTAACGGCTGATATAACTTAAACCATAAATTACATTACATTTTTTAGCGGAGCATGTTAAATGTGTTAATTTTTTAAATAAACAAGTAAATAAATTACAAAATAAAAAAGGTGCGGACCAAGAGTCTGCAGTTGTAGCTTATAAAAAAAATCCTTAACGGCTCAAATTGAACCATTTTTCCATCAAGAGTTCCAGCAATGACCGTGCGTGAGAACTGTCACGTATGGCAAGATTGCATGACATTGTCAGGCTTCGCATGACATGTCTGACATTATGTCGTCTTCATTTACAGTGAACGCCTAACTTTGAATATGTCATGAATTAAAAAAAAATACAATTTTATAAATAAATAACATAATTTTAACAGCTTCACTTCTGCTTTTGTAAACATTAGTAGACAACATTCACCCATTAACATTCTTTGTAGGGCTGTTGCAAGGGCCTGTTGTCCTTTGGTATATTCCATTGGACTGGGCATTCTGTATTTATTGATTGTATCACGTCGACGGCTGAAACTAAGCTGTATTGAATTAGGAGCGGGCGACGCCGTCAGATTGAACCTGGGATTACGAACGTCACTATTGAAATTGGTTTTAGTGTACTTACAGGGAACAGTTGCAACGTGAATTCCGAATGTCGCGACATGGATTTTTGTGATGTACTTATTTGAACGAGTGTGGTTGTATTTTCACAATCAGAATATATAAATATATACACAACAACATCACATACATTGATCAGACTCCGTGGTAAATAGCTTTAGCACTTGTATTACAGATATCAGAATCAACAGTGGTATTACAAATAAACTTAAATAAATACATAATAACACCCAGATCAGTACAAACAGACATGTTCATGCACACAAATGTTTGTACAGTGCACGAAGTCGCGTCACGTCGGCGCTGAACAAAGCCGTATTGAATCACCAGATAGCGCGCTCAGCGCTGAATCCGCTGTGCTTTACGCGAGTGCTCACTGATGCCGCGCGCGGGTCTACAGCTTATGGATTCTTAAGGAAAATTCTGAAATATTTATTTAAGAGATTTAATTTTTCGTTGTATCTTTTTTTTACAAAAAAGTTTTTTTCCGTTGTTGCATGTTTTGCAGGATACATTCAAGTGTATCAATCAAATATATATACAACAACATCACATACATTGATACGACTCTGTTGTAAGTAGCTTAAGCACTTGTGTTACAGATATCAGAATCAACAGTGGTATTACAAATAAACTTAAATAAATACATAATAACACCCAGATCAGCACAAACAGACATGTTCATGCACACAAATGGTTGTACAGTGCGGGGATCGAACCCGCGACCTTTTGGTTGATAGTCAACTTCTTGATCATTACACCAAAGTGGTCTTCGAAATACTAGTTTTGTATGTGTAGGTCTGTTAGATATTGATTAGTAAATGCGAGTATCCATACTCAGGCGATATCAAAATAAAATAGGCGCCAAATTCACACCGTTGACTCAAAATCATTTTTTTTGTATCTTTGTCAAAATAATTGTTTATATTTTTTTAACCTTAACGAGTCGGACACTGGTTACTGGAGAAACTGTATCACAGAAGTTATATTACATGTTACATAACTGTACGCACCCTTAGTGACTATTGTTAAAGTAATTGTGTGCTTCTAAAATTTAAGATGTCCCTAAATTTAATTGTTAGTATAGAATAATTTAGGTGCCTTTAAATTTTAACATCAGTTTTTTTTCTTAAATCCGCTATATCGTCAAAAAATAACAATGAACTTAATTTGCTACACATAGTATCAACATAGATAAAATGATACACTTTTTAACACGCTTTTCTTAGATCGGGGTGTATGTATGTGTTTAGAGTTGTGATTTTACATCATGTTATTTTAGTTTTCTCTGTAACCAACAGATGGCGCTGTGAGTTCATTGAATCGCGCGAACATTCTAGTTCGCCCTTTTAATGACTACTGAGTTATGAAAATAAATGTTGTCTCCGTTCAGAGTTAGAAGTTTTATTTCAACTCGTGGCTTTTGGGATCCTGTACCGGTATTGTACAAGGTCCTACGAGCCAAAGGACGGTTTTTGAGTGAAAACGAAATAATCAAGTAAAGTATAGTAGTTGTGTGAATAAGGTGCCCGGCTGTACGAGTGACGTCTACACTGTTCCTGTGGAGTTTGAAGATTTTCAGAAGCATTCGGTTATTTGGATTATTAAAGGACATTGGCGAGTAAAGTGCAAGTGAAACCGTGAGTACAATCTGAAGTGTTTAGTTAATTTGTCAAAGTGCAGTGAAACGTAACCAAGTAATATTGACTTAGAATAATTTAGAAGATCTTGGACTTAAAATAATTCGCTAAATTTTGACGAGACGGGGAATCCATGCCGGTTTTAAGAGCGATATAAGAAGCTTCAAACACTTAGAAAAATTACAGCACAAATCGGCCGGACTTGGGATTTTCAACTCGTGTTGAGTTCAAATAAGAAACTTCACAAATTGTCACCATGGAGAGGGACTTGCGTGTTTTATACGATTTAAAAACGCAGATGGAAAACGGACATACGAACTTCAAAAAATCACCCAAAGATCGAATAACTGAAAACTACATTAGGGCGAGATTGAGTATCTTAGAGAAACAATATGAAGAATATTTAGCGCGTCATGAAAAACTGATAGAGAATTTTACTACCGAAGAAGTGGATGCTACCATCTACAATAAAAACGAGACTTTTGAGGCTGTTTTCGAGATATTTCTAGCATATAAGGTTGAACTACAAAATAAGCTTAAACATTTTACTGAGCGGGCTAAAGTTGTCGATGCTTCACCTAACAGCAGTAAAATGACAAAGGTAGATTCTGTTTTAAAGTTGCCGAAAATTCAACTTCCTACTTTCAGCGGTAAGTACGAACAGTGGACGTCGTTCCGCGATTTGTTCACGTCACTTGTACACAATAATGCTTCTCTTGACGACGTACAGAAGCTGCATTATTTAAAAACTCAGCTGTCAGGTGAAGCGGAGCAACTCATAAGACATGTACCTCTAACGTTAAATAATTATGAGAAATCTTGGAATATGTTAAAGGATCGTTACAACAATAAAAGATACATATCCTATTGCATACTCAAGCGCCTTTTTAGTCAACGTATTGTTTCACGTGAGTCATCTAGCGCCCTTAAGGAACTTTTGGATGTAACCACTGATTGTTTGCATGAGTTATCCAATCTAGGTATCGATGTCAGTTCTTGGGACGTGATTGTTATATACATTGTCAGCTCGAAGTTGGATGCTGAGTCGCGCAAGCAGTGGGAATTGCAGGTTAGTGATTCGTCTAATGAATTGCCTACGCTTAAACAATTTAAAGATTTTTTAAAAACACGCTTTAGAGCTTTGGAATTTATTGAGCCTAAAAGCATGCCTACAGCATCCCCTAATGTAACGTCAAAACCAAAAGCATTGCATACAACTACTAAAACTTCATGCCCTCATTGTTCCGAAGAACATAAATTATACAATTGTAAAAAGTTTGCCGATGAGGATGTTGATAATCGTCGTAGTATCGTCCAATCATTGGGACTGTGTTTCAACTGCCTTGGGCACAATCATTCTACTAAAGTTTGTCGCGTTTTCACCAAATGCCGTATTTGCCAACGCAAGCACCACAGCCTATTGCATCCCAAAGGCCACTCTGACACAGCAGCTGCAGCTACAATAACTGAATCACCTGAAGAACCTGCTGATGCTGAGTCGGACAGCGAGACCATAAGTAACATCGCCACCCATTTTTCAAAAAATACAGTCCACAAACAAGTTCTATTAGCTACAGCCGTACTTAAGGCTGAATCAAAGGATGGGTCGTCTCAACTTTTAAGAGCTTTACTGGATCAAGGGTCCCAGGCATCATTTATTACAGAAGCTGCAGTACAACTGCTGCGGCTTAAAAAGACAGCTACTAAAAGTGCTATATCAGGATTATGTGGGGGACAAAGCGGCCTTACCTCTAAATATACGGTAATGCTTAATATTCAGTCGCGTTGCTGCCCCTCCTTTTCCATTCAGGTTAGAGCTCACGTATTAGGAACACTTACATCAGTTTTACCTGAAAGGAAATGCAAATTAGTTGACTGGCCTGAGATCGCTAACATTGAATTGGCTGATCCAAATTTCAATACCCCCAACAAAATTGACGTCTTGTTGGGAGCCGAAATTTATTGTCAAATATTAAAGGAAGGGCTTATTAGAGCCCCTAAAGGCACTCTAATTGCCCAGGATACTTACCTTGGATGGGTTATCTCTGGTGGTATTGTAGATCTGCAACAGGGTTGTCACGACGTGATCGTCAGCATGCACGCTCAACTTGAGGAGAATGACTTGCTTAGAAGACTGTGGGAACTAGAACCCGAACCCTTTTCGATTAAGAAACGTCTAACGCAAGAGGAACAAACCTGCGAAGATTATTATGCAGATACTACAGAACGAGACGAATCTGGTCGTTATGTGGTCCATCTTCCGTTCAAAAATTCTGATCCCCCATGCAAGTACGGAAATTCAAAGAGCATTGCTATGAAGCGGCTTCAAGGACTTGAAAAGAAGTTCTCTAAAAAACCTGAAATCAAATCGCAATATGTGGATGTGATTGAGGAATATGTTACACTTGGGCACATGGAAAAAATAACGGACGAAAAAGAGAGGAACGATACAAATGCCGTATATCTGCCTCATCATGCAGTGATTAGAGAGGATAAAAGCACTACCAAAATGAGAGTGGTTTTCGATGCATCGTGTAAAGGCACCAACGGTGTTTCTTTAAACGATACCTTAATGGTAGGACCCACACTGCAACCAGATTTAAGACATATCATCATGAAGTGGCGCAGACATCCCATTTGCTTAGCTGCTGACGTGATTAAAATGTTCCGACAAGTCAAAGTCACAAAGCAACATGCGGATTTTCAAAGAATAGTATGGCGCAAATCGGCTCAAGATGAAGTAGAGGATTACCGCCTTCTTACTGTCACGTTTGGCACAGCCTGCGCGCCGTATTTAGCAGTAAAAACTTTGATGCAAGTAGCTTGCGATGAGGGTCATAAATACCCGATGGCTGCTGAGATAATCAGATCCGATGTGTATATCGATGACATTATGACTGGTTGTCAATCTGAAACAGAAGCGATTGAAGTCTATAACCAGTTAAACAAACTACTCGAAGAGGGTGGTTTTAAATTACAGAAATGGACAAGCAACGCTGACAAGCTGTTTGAAGTTTTTAAAGGTGACACGGCGAGAAATATAGAAATCAAACAAGATCAAATCACAAAGGTGTTGGGACTAACCTGGAACAGGACGACCGACGAATTTGATTACTCCGTAAAGCTTCCTCCGCGCACCGCAACCACCGCACCTGAAACAAAAAGAAAAATTATCTCCGAGATATCACGGTTATTTGATCCCCTCGGCTGGATCTCACCTTGTTTAATCAATTCTAAGGTCTTCATCCAGAGGCTCTGGATTGCTGGTATCGGCTGGGATGACGAGCTGCCACCGGAGTTACTGAAAAAGTGGGAAATATATCGCAGTGAGTTACTTAAGTTGACGAATTTTCACATACCTAGATGGATAAATACGACCGTGGATGACGAATGCGTTGAGTTGCACGGATTTAGCGACGCCTCCAATGTTGCATATGCAGCCGTGGTTTATGTCCGGGTCATTGATTCATTAGGTAATGTTCATACTCACTTAATCACTGCAAAATCCAAAGTGGCACCTATAAAGCAAGTGTCCATCCCAAGACTGGAATTGTGAGGCGCAGTTCTTGTCAGCCAGTTGTTGGTTGAGGTTGCTGAAGTTTTAGGTATCGCAAAGACTCATTTGCATGCGTGGACCGACTCTATGGTAGTTTTGTCCTGGCTGAACGATCACCCGCGCCGTTGGAAGACGTTCGTCGCCAATCGTACTTCGGAAATTATTAACCTTCTTGACATCTCGCAGTGGTCCCACGTTCAGTCTAAGGACAATCCTGCTGATATGGCGTCCCGCGGTATTACCTCAACGGAACTACTACAAAGTCCTATGTGGTTAGAAGGACCAAAATGGTTGCGCAACGACTACATTAATTATGTTCGCCCAACTAGTCTTAATCAAAATGAAGAAGAAAGAGTAGTTCGTGTCCATGCTGCTGCAATGACATCTGATGATGAAGATGACTGGCTGTGGAATAGATTTTCTTCGTTCAGAAAGTTGGTCAGAGTGGTCGCTGTATGTAAAAGATTTGCAAAGAAGTGCCGTGAACCCAATGTCGAACTACTGCCTTACCTTTCTGTTTCTCAAATAAAAGAGGCATTTACCAGATGCATTTTGATATGTCAAACTAATTGGTTTTCAGATGAAATCAGAGCACTGCAGTCTCAGCATGAGATCAATAAAGGTAGCCCCCTCAGAACATTGTCGCCGTTTTTGGATTGCGATGGAGTATTGCGGGTAGGTGGAAGGATCCGTCACTCTAACTTACCACTTGAGAGCAAGCATCCCATCGTTGTGCCTAACAAGTCAAGGCTTGCCAAACTTTTAGTGGCCGATGCGCACGAAAGGACGTTACATGGAGGTCAGCAACTGATGCTCCGCCACCTGCAAACTAAATTCTGGATATTAAGAGCCAAGAACTTAATTCGATCGTACATACACAGTTGTGTCCCTTGTGTCCGCTACGCTGGCGTTTCTCGAAATGCATTGATGGGTGAGCTACCATCTTGTAGAATCACACCAAGTAAGCCCTTTTCGAACACTGGTGTAGACTTCGCTGGCCCTTTTAATATACGAGTCTCAAAAGGTCGCGGGCATAAGTCATACAAGGGGTACGTTTGTTTATTTGTTTGTATGGCAACCCGGGCCGTACATCTGGAAGCTGTTTCAGATTTGACCTCTGCAGGATTTCTGGCAGCTTTTAAAAGGTTTGTTGCCAGACGTGGTCACTGTAGCCACCTCTGGAGCGACAATGGTACAAATTTCGTAGGCGCTTCACGTGAATTGAAGTGTCTATTTGCGGACGAGAAATCTCAAATAGTGAAGGAAATAGCTGAAGTCATTGCAAATAACAACACAGAATGGCACTTCATCCCCCCTCATGCCCCAAATTTTGGAGGGCTTTGGGAGGCAGGGATAAAAAGCGTGAAACACCACTTCAAGCGTGTGATTGGCGAAAGCACTCTTACTTTTGAAGAGATAAGCACAGTGCTCTCTCAAATAGAAGCCTGCCTGAATTCTAGGCCACTATCACAAGCTTGCCCGGAGCCTAGTGACGAAGCACCGCTCACCCCTGGTCATTTTCTTGTAGGCCAGCCACTCGTTTTGGCTCCGGACTACAGCTACGAACAACATCCTTATCAAAGTACTCTTAGGCGCTGGCAATTAACACAAAGGATGGTGCAATGCTTCTGGCGACGCTGGTCAGCAGAATACCTGACAAACTTTTACCAAAGACACAAATGGTCAGTACGTACACCTGGATTTAAAGTAGGGGATATTGTACTTATTAAAGAAGACAACCTTCCTCCGGCTAAGTGGCTCTATGGAAGAATAGTTGAATTACACCCGGGTAAAGACCATATCACGCGTGTAGTTTCAGTTCGTTGCAAAGGTTCTGTTATAAAGCGTCCAACTTCGAAGCTGTGTCTTTTGCCAACTGAATAACTTTTAACTGTGTTTTAATTTTATTTATGTGTCATTCTTTGTCACTTGTTATATTTTTCTTACATATTTTATATGTTTTCTACGTAAACAGAATTTTAAAATTGTGTTTCCTAAACACATGATTTAGAAATAAGTTTGTTAATGTTAAAAATGTTACTCAACCGCATTGTTAAAATGTTGATAAAGTTAAAATGTTAGTATTAAGATTTAATAAAATTGTTTATGTTTGAAGTCAAACGGTCATCGTCATGTAGACTCTACGTTTTTGCATGGTGGGCGGTTTGTAAAGACTAGTCTTTGGTGGGCGGTATGTTTAGAGTTGTGATTTTACATCATGTTATTTTAGTTTTCTCTGTAACCAACAGATGGCGCTGTGAGTTCATTGAATCGCGCGAACATTCTAGTTCGCCCTTTTAATGACTACTGAGTTATGAAAATAAATGTTGTCTCCGTTCAGAGTTAGAAGTTTTATTTCAACTCGTGGTTTTTGGGATCCTGTACCGGTATTGTACAGTATGTATGTATGTATGAATGTATGTATGAATGTATGTATTTTTGAGCTCTATTTTCACCAACTGTCAGAAATCGGATTATTTTGAAACTTTGCACACGTATTAAGTACAGATGACAATGCAATAATTTGATAAAAGTTTTCCATTATCCTAATAAAATAAAAAAATGAAAATTAAAAGTAGTTTAGAAAACTAAAAAAGCATGCTTTTATTGCTAACCAAAAAAGAGAAAATAATTTCTGAGTGCACGGAATTTATATTACAGTACAGTAAAAAGCGTGTTTTTTTTAGTTTTTTAATTACATTTTATTTTAACCTGACGTTTCGGACCCTTTTCAGCGTCCTGATCTGCAAACCTGTTTGCGTAAACCGAAGAAACAAATATCGACATAGCTTTTATTTTAAAGCTACGCTTCAGTCGAAAGGTTTAACTTTAGCCGCTCAATTGAATCCGGCCAAGTGACGATATCCCCTTCTCAAGTGTGTCTAAACTAAAGCCCCGAGCACAGAATATGCTTAAGCAGTACAGAAGCAAGGAACAAACGCTAGAAATTACACTCATTGTCATAGACGTGAACCACATAAACGCAAAAAAAATGATTTGAGGGTGCCTCCCACAATCATTGATGAAACATACGCTGGCTCAAAGCGTTAAAAAGCACTTCCAAAATTCAACGACTCCATTTAGGTTCTCGGTAGCTCAGTGGTCAGAGCATTGGACCGGACTTCCAAAGGTCGGGGGTTCGATTCCTCCCCGATGACCAGAGCCGAAAAGGATTTTTTAAGTGTTATAAGATAAGTCTTTAACATATACATACTCACGTGACAAAAGGGGAAACTACGGTTCTGCTACAAACTATCTCTATATAATGGTCTCGCCATTACACATATAGGTAATAGTTGATGGAATCAGGCGTTACTTTGCGGAAATCTACACTAATATTATAAAGCTGAAGAGTTTGTTTGTTTGTTTGTTTGAACGCGCTAATCTCAGGAACTGCTGGTTCGAATTGAAAAATTCTTTTTGTGTTGAATAGATCATTTATCGAGGAAGGCTATAGGCTATATAACATCAAGTTGCAACTATTAGGAGCGAAGAAATCATGGAAAATGTGAAAAAACGGGAAAAATTATTCATCCTTGAGGGCTTCCGTTGCGTACGCTGCGAAAACGGTTCAAGATACCAAAAATATTTGTATGAACGAATTATTCCTCTTAAAATGATCTAAAAAAATGTCTGCGACAGTAATTGTCTATCTTTTTAAATCAAGTCACTAGAACCGTTTTTGTGGTAATCAAATTTGGCCGAAATTAATGCATAATTTGTTAAGAGTTGCATCAACGTAATAATATTAATCTTTATCCAAATAAATGTGTTGTTGATTAAGAGTATTAAATTGTGAACAAAATTGTCTGTGACATCACTTAATTTCAATGAATATCTTAGAAGATATTACAATTTTAAAATAACACCAATATAAAATTCACCCGCGCCGCATGATGTGCAAAACATGACGCTGCAAGGAAGAGAGGCTTTACTTGCGAGCGACGCGGAGAGGGGGGTGTAGCTCTACGAGTTACCATGAAGAACCAAAATTAGATTTAATTAATGACCAGTTGCGTCATATCTTCACGTCGACCCTACCGCAGTGCCTAAAAAGCCGGTTGTTTAACCAATGCGTCTTATTAACCTACGGAGCCGAAACGTGGAACATGACAGTCAAGCTGGCTCACCGACTACACGTCACTCAGCGTGCTATGGAAAGGTCTATGTAGGGGATCTCATTAAAGGATAAGATCCGGAACGAGGTCATACGACATAAGACTAAGGTAACTGATGTTGTCAAAAAATGTAGCAAGCTAAAGTGGCAGTGGGCTGGCCATGTCTGTCGCAGAACCGACGAGAGGTGGAGCAGGAAGGTTCTTGAATGGAGACCACTCTTAGGGAAACGTAGTTTGGGACGCCCCCCGTCTAGATGGACAGACGACTTGAAGAAGGCAGCTGGTAGTGATGCAAAGAGCGGGAGATCGTGCGCTGTGGCGGTCCTTGGGGAAGGCCTATGTCCAGCAGTGGACTGTAACAGGCTGATACGATGAATGACCAGGTGACCGCGTATAATAATCTGGGACGAATGTTCGATGATCCATAGAGCTCATGTAGAGGGTCTAGATAGGAATCTTAGAGATAGAAGCTGTGATAAAATCATCATCATAAAATTACTGTTATGTTTGCCGGGGACTTTCGACAAACTCTATCAGTAATAGTAAGGGGAACAAGGGCAGACATTGTAAAGTCTTGCCTTAAAAATACCCCAATATGGAAGGTTGTGAACATCTTAAAATTAACTAAAAATATGAGAGCACATTTGAGGGGAGGTAGAAATAATCCTCCAGGACGATTTCGTACACGGCGGCAAATCTCAACAGAGATCAGCCAACTACGCAGGAGATATTATAGTGCACAAGTGTGAGCACAATACACAAGTCCACTCTCACTGTTCCATCACTCTCAAAGTTCGGTGAGACGGCAATCCGACATGACCGGAGAGAGATCTTTGAGAGTTTTTGAGGGATTCATGACAGAAAATCTCAGAAACAATTTTGACTCGACTTGGGATTCGAACCCAGGACCTCTTGGATGTTAGGCAGAAACATTGCCACTACACCAACGAGGCAGTGGTAGTGGTAGTATAACTTTTCCTTCATAGTTACTTTTAATACGAGACGGGAAAGTACCTCACTTTGAAAATAAAATTGCAATTGAATGAGATTAAGGATTAAGAGTGAGTAAACATTGAGGACTTTATATCGAAAGTTCACCCTGAAATAAGCGAAATATAAAAAAAAAGATCATCAATGGATGTAAAAAGTGCAATATTGGGAGTGAGAAACTGTAGCGTAGACCAAATTAATAAAATAATTATTTAAACACAAGTGGCCTTCCCCCATATTCCCTCAAGTTAAAAATAGGTGCCCCAAAATTTTACTTAGAAATCTTAAACCACCGGGACCCGACTTCAAATCTTATTTCTTCGCAATATGTAACGTGATGGTTGCAATAGTTTAGACTGGTTTAGCAGTTGGTCAAACAGTGCTTATACCTCGCACCTCAATGATTCCAAATTATTTACCTTTTTAATTTTAAAAGAATCCTAACGGTGAAAGATAGCATAAAAGGAAATGCTATCTTTCACCGTTACTGAATCAAAGGGGCAAACATTTAAACACATAGGAATTAATTAACGTCAGGACTGCTTTTCACACATATGTCGCGTTGTCAAGATCAGACCTACAAACGCGTTGCGGACAAAACTAATATATCCTTCTGACACAAGAAAATAAAACTAGAAAAATAATTAACGCAGAAGTACTTTATGCTAATTATGTTTATTTTTTAAACTTAAAAAATAAATTGTCTAAAATAATACCAAAAAAATACATTTGCAAAAATAAAATGATGCCCAAAATAAATATTCCACGCGGACGAAGTCGCGGGCACGGCTAGTTCATGTATAAAGCATTGCAATACAAGTAATGATTGCTTCGGCTTATCGAATGGCGCTATCACACAGAACAAAGCGTATAAGAAAGGAAAAATATAAGTTGGAAATTACATAGGCACAAAAATGAACGTCTCTGCATGCGTACTATGGTAGGTATAAGGGTCCTGTTGAAATGGGCTGGTATGTCATTTTAAGCGTTTCTTAAACCCCAAACGAAAAAGAGGGGTATTTAGTTTCACGCGTATGTCTGTTGGTGTGCGTATGTTTTTTTTTGTGTGTGTATGTATGTGGTGTCGTAGCTCCCATACGATTTTTTTGTATTCGAAAGATAATTTTAATCACGGTAGTTCTTAGCTATGATTGGTCAAAATTCGTTCAGCGTTTATTGCTTTAGCAGCTCCTTCAGGGTTTATTGACTGAAAAGTTAATTTCTTTCATACGGGTATAGGGTATAATATATTCTGTGCCATGGGTCCACCATGAAAAGTCCACTCGGGGACGATTTGCGGCGCCGAAAATGAAATAGCACGGTAAAACAGTGGCGGCGCATTATTCATGCAAATTCCACACTGATGGCACCGCGTTCGATTGGTAGGGACGGCGGGTGTGTAAGCTTTGAGTTTTGGTATTCTGATGTTGGTGAACAGAAACCGGTTTTGTTGATATTGAAATGTAAAACATTATTTTTTTAAACCTCCGAATGAGCCAGGAAAACTGCTAGTAAGCTTTAACGGCTAGATGGATTTTAACCAGCTATGGCTAACAACCACCGTAATTAAAGTATCTTGAAAAAAAAAAAACTACTTCGAAATCGATTCATCCGTTTGGAAACTACGATGCCCCAGACAGACGCTAACAAAAACACAACAGCACGTAAACACAAACATACACACACAAACGGACAACGGGTTCAAACTTATAACACCTCCAGAAAAAAACGTGTGGATAGTGTCTTACTCTTTTTGAACTAGTGAGTTGCAAATTATCATTAACATGCCTACCTACCTACAAGCGGATGCCTAACGGTGGCATGCACGACAGCGCTGATACGGCTTCATAGGCTAGATGGCGCTGTTAGCCTAGTACCGCACATGAACTGCGGTATATGAGATTAAAATCCAAATAATATAGATAGACAAATCAATTCGATGTCTATCGGACCTTGGTCCTCGATCATAACACCCAGCCGTGTGTGTGTGTTTAAAATTGGTTGTGTTTTAAAATTGGTGTCTACAGGTTTTATGGGAATATACTGGTTGTATTAACTTCATAGTGGCTATGTTTTTAAACGCCATGGTCTTGAAAATATTTAAGACAGGTTAGGCCTATTATTCTGTATCCAATTTTGGTACCAACACCACTGTGTCGCATCACTAACCTGGGAATTAAATCTCGAATGAATGCGATGGAGTGGCCGGCGCGCTATTAGCACGCCGATTAACTTTGTTCGACGTTCGAGGCTGTTTGGTTTGATCTCTTAGCGGCGGATTAATTAATCGATATATCTCGATAAATATAATTCGAATGCTTTATTAAAATGTGTAATCGAAAACACGAATGTGAATCCAGTATACGATATATGATACTTTGTTTATATATATTTTTTAAATATTTTGTTTTTGATTTAGTCTCTGTATGTAGGTATACTGTGGCACGGTATTTCAGGCAGTTTGAATTAGCTGAGTATTAATTGCGAAAAAAATTAAGATAAATTTTATAAAGCTAAAATAACGTTGGTATATTAATCGGTTTATAGTTATCTAGTTACAAGTTTGGTTATGGCAGTGTTGTCAAAGTTAAACAAAATAAGTCATAAAAACAATAACGGTGTTTAGAGCACTAGTTGAACTGAACAGCACAAAGCTCAATGCAATTTAAAAATACATATAAAGCAAATTCATCTGCAAAGAGTGTATAAAAATAACAATATAAAAGCATGGGTAGTATTTATTTGCCAAACATAAACTTAATGAAATCACATTACCCCCTCTGAGCAAACTACGATAACTTCGTAGCGCGTAGCAGGTCCTCCGTAGCAAGACTACGGCCGACTACGACAGACTCCGAGTTTATTACATAAAAGCTTTTCGTTCTCATTTGATAAAAATGTACGTAGCATTTTTCGTAGTCTGTCGCAAAGACAGCGCTCAGAAATAATTAACAAAATAAGTTGCAAGACGGACAAAACATTCGGTAGCGGATGGGGATAAAGACATCGAAATCCCGCGGACTTCAAGTATGAAGTACCGTACCGTTCTTACGTCTGAGTATAAATCAATAATAAATAAATATTTACCAACAATCACGCCAATTCTCTAGTCCCAAATTAAGCTACGAGCCTTGTGTTATGGGTATAAGACAACGGATAAATATACGTAAATACATTTTTTTGTAAAAAATACATATTATACATAGAAAACACTCAGACCAGTACAAACACAGATGTTCATGCACACTTATGGATCGAACCCACGACCCATGGTTTTAGAAGTCCGACCTGGGGACCACTGCACCAAGCGGTCGTCTTAGTATCGTTCAAAGATCAGCCTTATTTTTTGTAACATGAAGGTAATGTTTTAAGCATACTATTACCTACGAACCTATAGATAAATAAATAAATTTACAACAACATCACATACATTCATCTTACTCTGTGTTACAGATATCAGAATCAACAGTGGTATTACAAATAAACTTAAATAAATACATATTACACCCAGACCGGCACAAACAGGCATGTTCATGCACACAAATGTTTGTTCAGTGCGGGGAACGAAACCGCGACCTCTTGGTTAATAGTCAACTTCTTGACCATTACACCAAAGTGGTCGTCAATGATGACGACATGGTAGCAGGTCATTTGTGATCAGTGTGATACTGTGATCAGTTTGTACATTTATAAACACCCATGACTTAAGTGCAAAGTACGTGCTCATCACACAAACAATTGCCCCTAGCAGGATTCGAACCCGCATAAGCCGGTTTTGCAGTCTGCACCTCAGACCACTAGACCAAAGATGTCGTCAAACTAACTATTTGAGAACTACTTCACTATTGAGAATATATTATAATTAAGAACCCTCAAGTTTTGATTGGTCAATCGTTGCGGTTATAAAAGAGCTTACAGCACAAACCCAGTAGTGCAAGCTTAACCTTAATGCTAGTAAGTCAAGAATCTAAACGAGGATTTTTTTTGACAAACATCTCACTGCCGACTACAGTCAGCTTAGCTTCAAACGCACACAACCTCATCTAGTGTGTCTTCGAGAACGCAGTTAGCAGTTACACTTCTCGTGTCCCGTCTAAATTTCTTCTGTTCTTATGTTCTTACGCAGTAAGGAGTTGTTCTTGTTCTGTGCTCCCTACCCTTGAAACACCACGAGGGTAACATTCGATACCTTGTTCGATAACTTCGCGCGGGATTCACCTGAGTTATCTAACCATATTTTAAATTTATTTCCAATATATACTGTTCTTGTTGTTATGCTTAATCTTGTAAGGTTAAAGCCGAGAGGCACCCATACTTACTAACGTTACATCTTTGCAAGCCTCATTATAACATGGAAAACCATGTACAGTCTTGTTCATTATCGTAATTAGTAAATGTAATTAAGAAAACCAGTGAACAGATATAATAATACCCTGTAGCTAAGTAATTGTTTGCGAACAGCGTGCGTGTTTAATAAAAGTAAGTTATGCAGCTATAAGTTTATAGCCGAAAATTCGGCGGCCTTCTCGTAAAATCGAAGATCATCAAAAAATCTGCGGTCTGAGGTGCGGACTACAAAACCGGCTGTCGCGGGTTCGAATCCCGCTAGGGGCAAATGTTTGTGTGATAAGCACGAGCTGTTGTACCTGAGTCATGGATGTTTACAAATGTATTTAAGTTTCCTATTCGTTAACCTAGTCACCATAGAAGAGCTAACGCTTAGTTTGAGGCAAGGTTATGGGTTTGTTCGTTGAAACAATTTATTATTATTATTATTTATATCTCTCCTGCGGGATATCACGGCGCAAGGCCGGTGCTTTTAGAATGCGTACGAGGGGATATGGATCCAACACGAAGAGGCTCATTTGAGATACGATAATGTTGTGGGATATGTACACCTAGCGGATACAGACCCTGCCTACACCATTGAGAAGATACAGCCAGAGACAACACCCGCCAGGTGCAAGGACTATTGCAGTGATGATGGAAACTATACTGGGTATATCAAGGGAAAAATACTGGACTGATTGCTGTGATTTTGATGAGACAACGGGACGTCTGCCATATCTAATGTCTCATCTTGATAATCACGGCAGACGGTGACTCGTCGCCCACTAAATGGGCCGCCTATTACAAGCAACCAGATGGTAGGCAGGCAGCAACATTGGTGTAATAATAATAATAAAAAATAAAGTTTTTTTTATTTCGTTACAAAGTTGCCTTGAAAATTACATAGTACATTGGAGCCCCCATTTAAGCAAAATTTGCCTGTGTTTGGGGGTCGTCTCTTCCTTGAATATATTTTATTTTATTTTAACAAGGCAGTAAGGTGAACATGTTTCTTTATTTGTTATTCTTTTAATTATTACATCCGGTGTCTTATGTATGTATTATGTGTTAGTGTGTAGGTGTATGTGTGTGTAAACCGAACCGATAAAAAGTTTTTTTGATGAACGAGCTGATTTTACAGCCACCGTATTCCTACCATCTAAAGAATTAAAAGTCAAACCAATTTAGAAGAATGAATTATAATTTTAAGTATTTATTTTCATTTTAATGTTAGAGACTTAGTTTTCAGGTAAGTTTCCATCATAAAAATCCATATTATAAACAAGACCCTAGCAGGCTTACAATTTCAGTAAGAGTAAACAATACAGGCAGGCATAAAGTCATTGAAATATAGTCCTTAGTGGGCGGTAATTAGTATTAGCATTACGCTCGCTCGCCGCACCTGAGCTCAAATTAAAAATGCCCGCAACGAGAAAAATGCCAACGTAAAGGGTTGGGGGTGAAAGAATAATTATTTAGCTGTGTCTTGTGAAAACTGGTCAAGCGGTGGTAAGGATGTGTTAGCGTTGGGTTCAGTATGACAAAAGATTTCTATTCAAAAATGCGATTCATAACCAGATTTTCCATCCTCATACTTTAAAAGATGGTTGAGTGAGCGGCAAAGCTTTATAGGTCATATCAAAAAAAATTGACAGCTAAGCAGGTTTTTTTGCCAAAAACTTGAATTTCTAAGGATAAATCAATAATCGGAGGCCAATACCAAGTAAAAATTGAGTAATGTAATGATGCAAAAACATTGTCAATGTACAGATCGATGGGCTGAAAGGAAAATTCAGTTTAGTGCATCGATTTGTACATTGACGACCGCTTGGTGCAGTGCAGTGGTCCGCATGTCGGACTTCTAAACCAAGGGTCGCGGGTTCGATTCCCGCACAGTACAAGCATAAGTGTGCATGAACATCTGTGTTTGTACTGGTCTGGGTGTTTTCTATGTATATTATGTATTTATTTACAAAAAAAAAGTATTTAAGTATGTTTATCCGTTGTCTAGTACCCATAACACAAGCCTCGTAGCTTAATTTGGGACTAGAGAATTGGTGTGGTTGTTGTGAAATATTTATTTATTTATTTATTTGTACATTGACAATGTTTTACACAATTGATTGCTTAACATCTTATTACGAAATTTGTACTTTGTAGCGGCCTACGATTTTTTATTCATCATGATTTGTGATAGGCCTTAAACACTTAAACTTTAGAATCATGTCAAAGTAACATTATAAACTGAATACATTTACGAATTTTATAAAGTACTTAGTATTTACACTACTGGCACTACTGACATGAGTCCACTAGAACACCAACCACGTTTATTCTTTGATTTTTTTGTTAGTAAGCGTACTTGAATGTTCAATAATTTTCAAATGAGACTAGATTTCCAGTAATAACGAAAGAACGTTCCTTTCATGGGTTAGGGAACCCTAAAAGGACCGTTGTTGTTACAAGGGTTTTTACCCTGTCGGGTTAGATAAGTAAGTACGATCTGCAGGATAGGTATCTACTCTAAACGGCTTGTTGTGATAGGTCCTCTTTCCATCCCTTCCATGACTTACATATTTAATGGTTACACTCAATCTACAAACTTAACAAAAGCTCCAGTGTAAAAGGACAGAAAATGGTCTTCTTACTTTTTTGGGTCGGCAGTTCTGACCCCAACTGTACCTACTGACTATAATTAACGTTTCGAAAGGACATAACACTTAAAAAAATCTTTTCATCCCACCATCTCGGAAAGATTTGAATTTAGAAAATCGTGTGCACCAAGTTTGTGAATTAAAAAAATCATTAAACCTATTTATTGCTACCTGTATGGTGCCAAATATATCATACAACATTTTTTTAATTTGTTAAAAACTTGAACTCGGAACCTTCTAGGTGTTCTTTTTTCAATTTGCTTTGTTGGCGGTTCTTTACGCGGCATTTTTTCACGTCATTTTTAAACCTTAAGTTAAAAACAAGAAACTTGAAAACAAGTGAAAGAACTAAAATGAGTGATTCTAGCGACGAGGAAGTTTGTTTGACGCCAACAGAATTGACTGAAACTGTTAAGAATGCGCAAATGAGTTTTGTCCCTAAATAATCACGCGAGAAGTATTTAAAACAGTAAACAAGTGACTAACACCAATATTACAGTACCAAACAAAACTATTACACTCAATTTAAATAACTGTAGCAACGTTACTTTCAATTTTTCTTAATTATAACTACGTATTATTTTTTTTACAATTTAAAGATTATTCTGTAATACTTACCTGTCAAATTGAAATAAAAGTACCTATCTTCTGATTTCAAGCGTTTTTTTTTGCATTTAGTCATTTCTTTGCTGAGGTGGAATGAAAAGTTACGTGTTGCACTCGAGTGCAAAGATTTCTCACCTCGTGCTCTTTTGATTCCTCAGGATTCTAATTTCGAATAACGGATTCAATTTTAGAATCCTTTGCTTGCTCGGTCATCAAAATTGAACACGCGGTTAAAAAGCAACTTTGCACTCTTGTATAACAAATAACTATTATGTTGTTCCCGTCGTATATCCCCGGGCAAACTATTCAATAGGTGTGGCAATAATGGGATAAAAGTATCCTGTCACATAGGTCAGCTCATTCCCTATCTGTACATCAAATTTCATCAAAACACGTTCAGTAGTTTCAGCGTGATTGATAGACAAACATTGAAACATCCAAGCAATTCACACACATCGAGTGCACTCGAGTGCAAAGATTTTTCACCTCGTGCTCTTTTGATTCCCTCGCTAACGCTAAAAATTGAACACGCGGTTAAAAAGCAACTATGCACTCTTGTATAACAAATAACTATTTCGGCTCCGGTCATCAGGGAGGAATCGAACCCCCGATTATGTCTTTTCGAAATTCAAAAATGGCGTTGTAAACACAAAAAAAAACTTAACATCAATCTTAACATATTATTTTAGTGTTTGTGATTCTGGTGAAGTAAATTATCTTGAGAAAACCAGGTCGTTTGACGATTAGTGTGTGACTTGAACAATTAGTTATATACACCAGCCTAGAGTAAGATATATTAAATGTGGATTTCGTGCAAAAGCCGTGGTAGTCGATGACAATTTTAAAGATCTCACTCAAGACCATTGGAAAAGGAAGCATCTATCTGTATTACAAAGGTAACTAAGCGCTGAGTCGTCGTCACAATTAAACACCTCGAGTGTATAATTGAAACGATAGTGATGGTAAGACGGTAATCAGAATCTTATTGAAATGTCTTGTAGAAATTATTTATCGATAGCCTAATAATCACTATTAGGGCCGATCATTCAATAGACAGATAGCGCGAAACAACTACAGTCCGAAAAAATTCTAAGATGGCCGATTCGAAATGTCAAACTTGATTATGCAGAAGGTCACCCTGAATGTCATTTAAAATTCAGCCAGCTTATATTTAACAGTTGGATAGCTATTTATCTGACTTTTAACAAATTAGTCCTCATGTCATTTGTATCAGTGAGACGGAGTGTTGCGGGGCAATAATTTAATTTCTCATTGATTTGCTATCGGCCGGTTTCACTATTTGACTGACTAAAATTAAATTTACATCGTGTACGTACGATATAAACCACAATCTTTAAATTAACATAGGGACCCTGTATGTTGCGGCATACCAATTTTTAGGTGTTTTTATTTTTTTATTGTAAAGAAAATTTGCATTGTTAGTGGTAAAAAATAAAGTAGCTTACTATATTGTTCTTCTCACGTGATACTTTTTTCAAAATGCATTCAATGGCTGATATTGATAAGATTGATTTTACATGGCCATTTTAGGAATAATAACACCCAGCTGACCCAGCGAGTACTGTGAAAATACTCTAAAAAATGCCATCCTAATAATCGTTTTATAAGTGTGTTTTAATTCCTCATCATAAATACATTCACTGTAAATGCAAATTATCTAAAAAAAAAACGTACGAGTGCTCTACATACAATCACAAGTGATATAGTATATGAAAGATAATTCATTGTCAATTTAATACGTTCTTACAATTATCGATGTTTCTCTATCGATATCTCTACATCTCTATTCTAGCACATTTATCAATTACAACGCGACCCGTTGATAGCCCGAGCGCTAACTAATGGCGATGGCTCTATCGTCAGTCAACTTTCCACTGTTTAATGAACTTTAAGAACGAAACTATCCTTTTAAGTATCGGTTTCAATAATGATAAGCTTCTCTCTGATACTTATAGAATAGTTTACCGTATCTAAAATGGAAGATAATATGCCAAATTATCTTCACGAAAAGCTAAAGCTTATAAGGGGCGAGTGAGTGTGTAAGTAGGCATTGGTTTAGCCTTGCAAGCAACTAGTAAGTTATGAATCTTGTTGTATTCTGTTTGTTATCAATTTTTGTCTAAGAATTCACGTTGAAAAGTAATATTTATGCAATTGAAAAACTCGATTATCTGAGATATTCGATGATATTCTGATATATTATTATATCCGGTGTGTAAACAGTCTCTCACGATGGACTCAGGTTCAACTTATGGCTCAGACAGATGATTGTTTCTAAAATGAAAATGCTTCAGTAGCTTTCATTCTAATAAAGCTTGGCGTGTGTCAAAGATTTTGAATTTTAGAAAATTTTAATTCGTTTAGAAAATGTAAAATCAATTAGACATTTAATACCTCCAGTTGTTTTGTTGGCACACAGAAAACAAAAGCCAACTGCGTCTGCTTACGACTCTGATTTTTATTCAATAGCTTTTCTTTTTTTATCAATACGCATTCGTATGGGCCACGGAAGGCGGTAACATCGCGTTACGCGCTCAGCATTCGCATCACGTTTGATTCGGGATATTGAATACGCTGTCCGCACCGCGAGTGACGCCGACAGAGATGTGAGATAGCGAGCGAAAACTATTACGGTTGAATTTTCTATTTTTGAAACTAGAAATCCATAATATTTTGTAGAAATGTTTTCCTTTAAATAACTATTGTAATCGTACAGTGGTTTTTACTAATTCCGGGATTTAGCGGTTGCTCATATAATCCCGATATTCCCGGGATCCTGGTATGGAATTCTCTACCCAAATGAGACCGAATGCTTATCTATTTACATGGTTAATTGGTATATTGATTAATGGTATTTAAACTTTGAGGCACAAAATCCCTTTTATCGTCATCATACGTCCTTACAATACTTTCAATAAGGTTAAACGTTACTTAAAGTCTTGTAACGTAACATTTGATAAATGTACCCCTATTTGTCTAACTAAACAAACCAAAGTAATTGAGCTTTCAATTGGTTTTGTCCATTACATAAAACATCATCATCAACTCCATTAACGACCAGTGACTTCAATCAGCTAATCGGCGCGCTAATTTGTGATCGATGTCGCGATTTTCCGACACCCTATATTGCGGTACACGCATCGTGCGTGTATGATTGGGGCTATAACTGCTGAGGCCGTAGGTTCCTACTAATTAATGTTTCGTCCGTATTTTCGAGCCAGCTAGCGCATTTAATCGCACAGTCAGGGTTGTAAGTGTGGCACTGCGAGCCTAGCGCGATGGCGTACGTCAAATCGTACAGGACGTTAGGCACAAAGTTATGTTTAATATTACTGCCCCGTTGGTGTAGTGGCAAAGTTTCTGCCTTACATCCGAGAGGTCCTGGGAATCCCAGGTCGAGCCAAAAATTGTTTCTGAGATTTTCTGTCAAGAATTTTTCAAAAACAGCTTGGTGTCGGGGAGTTGGCTGTGTTACACCCCCGGCCCCGTGCCTCGGAAAGCACGTTAAGCCGTTGGTCCTGCGCCTGATCTCTCTCCGGTCATGTCGGATTGCTGTCTCACCGAACTTTGAGAATGATGGACCAGTGAGTGCATCTGTGTATTGCGCTCACACTTGTGCACTATAATATTTCCTGTGTAGTTGGCTGATCTCTGTTGATTGGCTGCCGTGGTCGAAAGGGGCCAGGAGGACTATTATTATTTCCGCGCCTGCCGTCGCCACCGCAGTGGCTTGCAGTGTGGACCCACGCTAAGCCTGACGGGGAAGGCATATCCGAAACTACGAACAATGGCATAGCCAGAGAGCATGTAAGCTGACCATAGAAAAGGCTCAAATCCTTGCAGTAGTTTCAATCAGCTAATCGGAGCGCTAATTTGCGATTGCATGTCGCGATTCCCAATGCTCTGTAATGCGGTACGGAGCGCCGGGTATGATCGGTGACCGCGGACCACAGGCCAGGGAGAAAAGCTACGAGTACTTACATAACAGTAGTTACTTCGAGTAGACACACACATCAAAACTCAAAAAACTTGAAGGAAATGTATTTAAAAAAAAGTTGGTTGACTGGTTATTACAAGACAATTTTTATAGTGTGTGTACAGTGTGTATAGCAGTGAGTACCTAATACTCATAAAATAGATCGCGTTTAGACCCGATAACCAGTAGTAAATATTTATAGTATTCAAGATTATTTTAAATTTCACAATGTTATTTTTTATACAACATTACTTTTACTGACTTTGAATTCATGAAATTGACAATTTAATTTTATGACATTATTTTTATAATTTTGACATTATTTGATTATTCATTATAAACAGACCTATTAATTGATTTGTTAAAATGTTCATTAATATTTGCACGCCTGCATGCAGGCTGAATACAGCTACTACCTATTTTAAAGATCTGCTGTCTGTAACTTTATTACTTTTGTGTATTCTGGCAAATAAATGATTGATTTGATTTAAATTATTTATTTGATTAACTTCAGGGGCCTTATGTTTAACATACCACAACACACGATGCATCTAAAGCTTTACGTGGTCAAGCACTGATGTCTCCTGTTGTACTTTATGTTCTGTAAAGAGAGAAAAGGTTCGAAGTGTTCGGAACTTTAGGAAAACTGCTCTCATTTGTCTGTAACAGCGGCCTAATGACCGCCTAATTGGAAAGCTCATTGCTGGTACTAATTGCCTACGCAATTATATCCTGTTCGCTGATATGTGCGACGGGGACCGCGTGCGCCGCACCAGGTAATGTGAGCTGGTTCTGTGCATTAGTTATGAATGAATGATTTATAATCATGAATGAAGACTGCGGAGAGGGGCGTGAGGAACTGATGGTCTTTGGAGCCAAAAAAAGGTTCAGTAAAGGAGTAGCGTAAGGCGTTCACCGAAAAAATTAACCTAGCTAGTCGCTAGTAGATCGAATCAATTAGTCAAAAGGTACTGAAACACAATAGATAGATATAAAGATAAAAATATTAAAAAATATTCTTTATTGAACACCTAACATAAAATCAATTTTACAGAAGTTGTGCAATTTAGGCTGTTTAATTGCTTGAAGCAATTTCTTAAGAACAAATCTCGGGCAAAGGACATGTTTATGTCATGAATGAGATGGTTAATTGCAACGCGAATATCGTGCTGTTGGTCCTTAAGAGCGCTGAGGGCCGTTTTTTGATTTTAAGTTTTTTTATAGAACTGAAAATGTAGTGCACTAATGAGCAAAAAACCGCAAACATTTTCCCAACACATATGTTGCAAAACCGAGTTAGACTAGAATAGAATAGAAACATTTTTATTCATAAAATTCTTATTACAATTAGTGAGTACATTCAGTGAAACACATTTTATGAATGGGCATCCACTTACCGAATCGAGGATCCGTTGGCGATGGTCTTCCGTGGATGTGATATAACCTCTTTCTGTCTATAGAAGAAAACGATATGATCTATGAAGTTTGGTATTGTCACTTATGATTGTGTCATTCTATTCGATATTTACATTTCCTTTGCATGTCGTATTTTATTGTTGAATAAAGCCAATATTCCGTTTGGTTTTGTCTTAATATGTATCAATTTATTCAACAATAATTTTTTCGTATCACCAAATGTTACAATGTCGAAATCTGACGAAAAGTCTTCGATGTCCCGCTACCTACGCCCCGAACGGTTTGATGTGGAACCCTCGATCTCAGGTTCAGACCTCAAGTGGGCCCACTGGAAATATTCTTTCGACAATTTTATCAGACTGGAAGCCGCTTCAGCTGACGATGCACTTAAGTACCAACTCCTTGTTAATCATATCTCACCGCTAATTTACAATTTCATTCGAGGTAATAAGTCTTACCCTGAAGCTATCAAAACACTCAACGATGCTTACGAAAAACGGCAGAATATCACTTTGGCTCGACATATCCTTATTTCGAGGAAACAACAAACAGGAGAGTCATTAGCTGAATACTCGAGAGCCCTAACTATACTCGCTCGTGATTGTGAATTCAAAGATGTCACTGCAGCTGAATACCAAGACGAAACCGTACGCCTATCATTCATTGCTGGGATATCATCACAAAAGATTAAAGAAAGACTTTTAGAGAAGTCCTCTGAGACCCTAGAGGCAACTCTTAATCTAGCTATATCATTGGAAACTGCTGAAAACACCTCACAATTACTCACCGTGACACCCACTACATCTGCTCACGTCAATGCTGTCCTTGAGAGTCACGAATACGTTTCAAGGCCTAATCTAGCAGCCACAAATGCTCCAAGCAGATCTCGAACTGATTCTCACCAACCCAGACGACGATGCTTTTTCTGTGGTGGCAATATTCACCAGCGTAACAAATGCCCTGCTTTTAACACCGAGTGCCAGCTGTGTTTCAAGAAAGGCCATTTTGCAAACGTTTGCCGCAGCTCTGGTCCTATTCAACGAACTGCTAACGCTATCGCCACAGAAGATGAATTCTCTCAACCTCAATTCGCTGACGCCAATTTATCAACTATCTCCGCTGCAGCTCCTGCAAGCCTAAGAAAGGCAACTATTCCTATAACTGTCAACAATTATCGAGCCGATGCGCTTCTTGACACTGGTAGCTCAATCAGCTTTATCGACAAAAGTCTCGCTCAAACGATAAATCTCAAACAGAAGTCCTGTAAACAATCAATTACTCTAGCGTCTCTCAATAATGTCTCTCACGCCAATGGTATATGCCACGCTACGATTCAGATCGGTGAACACAAATATCAACACCAGCCTTTGCTCGTCATTGACGACCTGTGCGCAGATGTCATCATCGGGCACGATGTTCTCGGAAAACACTCGTCGCTCGAACTCAAATTTGGAGGCAACAAACAACCCTTGAAAGTTTGCAGCGTTCTAGAAGCTTCCGTTCCTCCGGCATCAGTTTTCACCAATCTTTCGCCACACATAAAGCCTATAGCTATCCGCTCAAGACAGCATTCCCAAGAAGACCAAGACTTCATATCTAACGAGATAAATAATCTGCTTAAAGACAAGGTAATAGAGTCCAGTATCTCACCGTGGAGGGCACAAGTACTCGTTGCCGGTGGCGGTCATCACCGCAAGCGTCTTGTAATCGATTATTCTCAAACAATTAACAGATTTACAGAACTAGACGCTTACCCTTTGCCAAGTATTGACTCTATCATAACGAAAGTAGCTAAATACAACATTTATAGTCAAATTGATCTAAAAAGCGCATATCATCAAGTTCCGATTCTACCAAAAGAAAAAGTGTATACTGCCTTTGAGGCTTGTGGTAATCTGTATCAATTTACGAGAATACCCTTTGGCGTAACAAATGGGGTAGCAGCTTTCCAGAGAACCCTACAATACATAATCGATACTGAGAAGCTTAAAGGCACTTTTGCGTACCTTGATGACGTTACCGTATGCGGCAAGGAAAAATCGGATCATGATAAGAACCTCGACATGTTCATGAAGGCCGCTAAAAAATACAAATTAACTCTCAACATGAACAAATGTACATTTAAATCGAAATCGATAAACTTACTTGGATATACTATCGAACGTAACGTTATTAAGCCGGACAAGTCTCGATTGGAACCATTAACGAATCTTCCGATCCCTACTGACTCTGCTACGCTGAAAAGAGCACTTGGGCTCTTCGCCCATTATTCAAAATGGGTCGAAAACTTTTCTTCAAAAATCAGATCTTTGAACGAAGCTACCTTCCCGTTATCCCAAGAAGCTATCACTGCCTTTCAAAATCTTAAAACTGACATCTCGAAATCAGCTTTAGCGGGAATTGATGACAAAGAAATATTTTCTGTCGAGACAGACGCTTCCGACTTTGCCATCGCAGCGACTTTATCACAAAACAGTCGTCCTGTCGCGTTCTTCTCGCGCACTCTCAATGACTCCGAAAAAAGACAACCGTCAATTGAAAAGGAAGCGTGTGCAATCGTTGAAGCCTTACGAAAGTGGAGACATTTTTTGATAGGAAGACATTTCTTGCTTATTACTGACCAACAGTCTGTCGCATTTATGTTCAACCAGACACACTCCAACAAAATCAAAAATGAGAAGATCGAGAGATGGAGGTTAGAACTGTCATGTTTTAAATACGACATTATCTACCGTCCTGGGAAACAAAACCTCGCAGCCGATGCACTCTCTCGAATCTGCATGCAAATAGATACTCCTGCTTCTAATTCTAAACTAGTGGCGTTACACCGATCTCTCTGTCATCCAGGGATCACGCGCATGGTTCACTGGGTCAGATCGAAGAACCTACCGTACTCTGTAGAAGAAGTGAAACGAATGACGGCCGCATGCCCAACCTGCGCAGAAATAAAACCACGTTATATAAATCATCAAGGACACCTTATTAAAGCGACAGCCCCGTTCGAAAGGCTGAACATCGACTTTAAGGGGCCGATACCATCTAAGACCCAGAACCGGTACATACTGACAATTATTGACGAGTTCAGTCGATTTCCATTCGCTTACGCGTGTAAAGACGTATCTTCAAGAACCGTCATAGACTGCTTCAAAGACCTATTTTCCACTTTTGGCACTCCAGCATACATCCATTCCGATAGGGGAACATCCTTCTTATCTGATGAACTAAGACAATTCTTATTATCGATTGGTACGTCTTGTAGTCGTACTACACCTTATAACCCTCGAGGAAATGGACAAGTGGAACGCCTCAATGGTACACTGTGGCGAACTATCCAATTACACCTAAAATCCAACAACGAAGACATCGCCGATTGGGAAAAGGCACTGTTACCAGCGCTGCATTCGATAAGATCTCTTCTGTGTACGAGTACAAATACAACGCCGCATGAGCGTATGTTTAAGCACCCACGTCGCTCACAAAACGGACAGTCTCTGCCGACTTGGCTTCATTCGCCTGGACCTGTGTTCATGAAAAGGAATGTGAGGAACTCAAAGTATGAACCAGCTGTTGAAGAAGTCCAGCTGTTGCAGGGTAATCTTGAATACTCTTTTATAAGACTGCCTGATGGACGAGAGACTACAATCTCTAACAGATCATTAGCTCCAGTACCACGAGCTGTTGACGATGACATGTCAGATGATGACCTTGATGTCGACCAGCTGGAAGAAAGCTCTGCGGACCAAGACCCGCCTGCCAATGCTGATCCGGAGGCAGAGAATGACCAACCTCGACGCTCAGGCAGGAACCGCAGACCCCCAGCCTTTCTAGATGACTACGTCTCTCCATAGAGGGGGCGAATGTGATATAACCTCTTTCTGTCTATAGAAGAAAACGATATGATCTATGAAGTTTGGTATTGTCACTTATGATTGTGTCATTCTATTCGATATTTACATTTCCTTTGCATGTCGTATTTTATTGTTGAATAAAGCCAATATTCCGTTTGGTTTTGTCTTAATATGTATCAGTGGATGTCTAAAAAGGAAACGAGAGAGCGCTGCCGTGAGTTCTAGTGACTAGTGAGTAATTGTATTAAAAAAAAATTGTTTCAACGAACACACCAATTATCTAGACCCAAACTAAGCGTTAGCTTGTGCAATGGTGGCTAAGATGACGAATAGAAATACTTACATACATGTAATAAACCCATAACTCAGGAAAAATCCTCGTGCTCATCACACAAACATTTGCCCCTGGCAGGATTTGAACCCGCGACAGCCGATTTTGTAGTCTGGACCTCAGACCATTAGACCAAAGCTGTCGTCGAAATTGCTCTCTTTGCTTAAGGTGAGGGAATACCGGGAACTGGGCAACAAGTCCGCTCGCTTGGATGAGAGGGCTCGAGCAGACTGCTGACCTAAACAGTTGGTTTTCGTACAGTCGGCTACGGTAAAAAGATTGTATTTTTGTTCCCCGCCGAAAAGGACTGGTACAAAATGTAGATAAAAATAAAAAAAATGGTTGCCTGTAACGTCGGTTTTACGGGCGAAGATTTTACGTGACACCGATCATGTTTGAGTGGGAGAGAGACGCAAGGCATTCGCCGGTCCGGCGGGCCTCTCTCGTTCGGTGACTCATCGTAACAGACGTGAGCGGGCGATACACTTTTTCATGAGTGACTCCGAGCCACAACCTAATTTAAGACGTTGTCACGTCAATAGGTTCGTTATTGGCTGTAAGATAAGTTATTAAGTTGAAACATACATTCTGTATTAGAGCTGTGAATATTGTTATAAAATAAAATAATAAATAAAACAATTTTGACCTCTTAGTCTGTATGTGTGTGTCTGTCCGTGACATCGTAGTTTCCGAACGGATGGACCGATTTTAAAGCATTTTTTTTATTCGAAAGATAATTTAATCACGGTGCAGTGTTTCTTAGCTAGCTATGGCTGGTCAATATTCATCCAGCCGTTAAATATCAATAGCTGTTTTTGTGACTCATTCGGGGTTTTTTTAACTGGAAAGTTAGTTTTTTAAACTGTCTGTCTGTTTTTAGAATGGAAACTTTTGACCCGACGGCTAGAATGGAAACTCTTATCCCGGTTAGAAACAAGGGATATTTTATTGTCACAGAAAACCTTAAGGGGTCCCTGGACGTACACAGCTTACATACGGTTTTGGTTGTAGTTGGTAAATATTAACGACACGCAAGTCTGTTCATATAAATAGGTATCGGTTCATATACATAGGTACCTAAGAATGGTTCATTTACTTGTGCGCCATGTTATTTTTAACTAACAGATTTTGATTTTAACTGATCATGATCAGATAAAGCTGGCATTGCGCAAAGGTAAATAGAGGCGTTTTGCTTTCGTGAATTTCTTATCCCAACGAGTGCGTCAGTAAGTTTTTTCTTAATAGTATCAAACGCCAAAACAATAAGCATTTGTAACAAGTACCTAAATAGTTTGTATTTGGCTCCACTATAAAGCCACTGTAGCTACTATTTTTCAAACCATTAATCATTCTTTATTTTGCGCAGATCGCATCCAGATGTCACCTGCCAAACTGGTCGGCTGCCAACACGACAGTCAGGTCGTTTCATCCTCCTGGTTAATTAGCGGATTGGAGGCAAGTAGACCGTAGTGATAGATAAAGCTTGAGTTGTTGTGTGACTTAATTTTAACGTGAGTTTTTTTTCTTGTTCGTTTTAGTCGGCCTCATGGCAATATGCAGGCCAGGCCAGGAATGCCATTTTTTTAGGCTTTCGTTAAGACGTGTATGTTTAGTTTACGTTAGCGATGTTTAGTCTCCACATATGAGTATCCTTGTTACATATTAATTTCTTATGTGTGGTGAGAAATAAATGTTAATTGTTTTTTTTTTATGTAGGATGCGAAAAAACTTTGTTTTTTTTTGTGGGAATACAATATGTTGGTGCATCGGTAAAGACTGTACTCCACCTACTAAGCTCGGCGGAACTTTTCTCATAATCCTGCTTGCCGCACTATGAATCCTAATTGTTTTACAATTGAATGAGTTGCTAAGCCAGTTTATAAACGAATACAAGTAGAAGCGTAGTAGCCGAAGGTGTTTGAAACTAAATAAGAAATAAGGGTAATCCGATCATATTTTTTCTATGAATATATTACCAGTCTGTTTCACTGAAATAGGATCAGTTTATCATCTTAACAAATGAGGGACGAAAAATCTTCATTTCACAAATTTATAATATAATTTCAAATAAGTTGGTTTTGGGTAATTTGGGTAAATTTATCTTACCACCACACTATGACTACCAAGTAAGTAGTAAATAAAATTGTAACTTAAGTTTACCCAAGGTCCGTGACACTTGTGCTAGTATTGCACTGTGAAATTCTCACTGTCATCAAACTTAACGCGAAAAAAGGGTAAAATAGAAAAAAACTGTTTTTTTTTCAAAAATTTTATATAGATAATTAAGAATAAGCTCGTAGAAAAATGTTACATAGTGTCGCTGAATTTATGACGGATAAGAAACTATAATATGCCCTTAATTGTATATATATATATTGCAGCCAGCGTCATCCTGCCCATTTTTTTCGCAATATTTCCATATTTTTTTATCGTTTAAACCTTCCCTTAACTTTCAGAAATAACTCTAAACCAAAATTAGCAAAATCGGTTCAGCCGTTGTCGAGTTTTAGCGAGACTAACGAACAGCAATTCATTTTTATATATAAGACTAGCGGACTCGGCAGACGTTGCCCTGCCCGTTCTTTTCTTATCTTTTAAACCTTCCCTGGACTTCCACGAATATTTCAAGACTAAAATTATTCAAATCGGTTCAGCCTTCTCGAGTTTTAGCGAGACTAACGAACAACAATTGATTTTTATATATAAGACTAGTTGACCCGACAGACGTTGTCCTGCCCGTTGCTTTTTATTTAATTTTAGATCTTTTAAACCTTCCCTGGACTTCCACGAATATTTCAAGACTAAAATTATTCAAATCGGTTCAGCCATTCTCGAGTTTTAGCGAGACTAACGAACAGCAATTCATTTTTATATATAAGACTAGTTGATCCGACAGACGTTGTCCTGCCCGTTGCTTTTTTATTATTTTAGATCTTTTAAACCTTCCCTGGACTTCCACGATTATTTTGCGACTAAAATTATTCAAATCGGTCCAGTCGTTCTCGAGTTTTAGCGAGACTAACGAACAGCAATTCATTTTTATATATAAGATTAGTATTTTGTAGTTACGACATAGACATTTCATTTATAACTAACAATAAATGCAATAATTTAATTTAAAATGTTTAAAATTGCATGTGAACAAAATTTGCACACCTTAGAATCAACCAATTTCTACCAATGTAGTATACGACGGATTTTTTTGATGTAACACCTGTAATGAAACTGTATTCTTGCAGATAAACTATTACTTACTACTCACTTACAAAGAATGTATTATCAGTGAGCGTTGCAGAATGTCGAGTGATGAAAATCGTTTTTCAGAGAAGATCAGCTGAAAAATTTCGAATCAACATCGTTGCCCGTGCAAATGCCACAAATGGTGTAGTCAGACTCTCATTTGACTTTACATCCTCTATTTGTTTCTTTGGTTTGTACGCGAACAGTAGATATTGAAATGAGACACTTTTTACGGATTATTTCGCGATTTATATACATTTTATTTTAACCTCACATTTCGAACTTTTTTCCGCGTCCACTAACTTTTCGCGACAACTAACACCTTAATCTTCCTGTGACCACAGGAAGATTAAGGTGTTAGTTGTTTTATGCATTACATAGTTTTGAAAAAATGGTAAACTACCATTACTCAAAAATATTAAGTTACGTTCTTATCCACACAAAATGAGCTAACAGTATCTTGAGGTCTTGCAGTGCGGTGTCGAGCTTGAGTCTTGGCTAAAACAGGATCCCAAGCTGGTGGAATTTTCCAAACATCTTCTCTATTAAAATTAGGGATAGCCTCACGGAGCATTAAATCCTTTTCTTGTTGTCCAGCGGGCTTGGCCGTCAGATTAAATAATAAAATAATAATATTAAAAAATATTTCACAACAATCACACCAATTCTCTTATCCCAAATTAAGCTACGAGGCTTGTGTTATGGGTACTAGACAACGGATAAACATACTAAAAATACTTTTTTTTTGTAAATATATACATATTTTAGATAGAAAACGCCCAGACCAGTACAAACACACATGTTCATGCACACCTATGTTTGTATTGTGCGGGGATCGAACCCGCGACCCTTGGTTTTAGAAGTCCAACTTGGAAATTCTCCCAATGTTAGGTTAACTGTGTGCGCGCTCTAGTTTTGTATCGAAAATTGAGTCTGCACAACACAGCAGGGGACGGCGTTGGGAAAATAGTGGATATAGCGAAAAGTTATGATGTTTTTTAATTCAGCAGGCAAAGTTATTCTAATTATGAGAACTTACATTCTGCAGACATTATACATATTATTTTATTTATTTGTTTTTTTTTTATATTTTTTTTATATTTCTCAACAAGCACACCAATTCTCTAGTCCCAAAGTAAGCTACGAGGCTTGTGTTATGGGTACTAGATAACGGATATACACACTTAAATACTTTTTTTGTTGTTAATAAATACATATTATAAATAGAAAACACCTACTTACTTTTACTTACAGTCTACTTACCCTTTAATAACCTTTTTAATAAATAGGTACAAAAGATTCTCATGCTAAGTGGTAGTAAGTATTCTAGTCTGACTGCCAATTAAAACTATACACAATGTCGATACATTGTCTTTGTTGCGTTTATGTGAAAAGTAGTTAGTAATTAATATATTAAGAATTTCCTATGTTCCTCTGAAGTTCGTTACGGGAACTAAATAGAATAAATTTTAATTGCTGCGCAGACTCAACAAAAAACTATATTTTTTATCTATTTAGGTACTTTATACGTCAATGCATGAGAAAAAAACTTGTTTCGGCAGTTGTAGGTATAGAAACATAAGAAAAAATGGTGCTGATCTATTAACACAAACAGACCAAAAATAATGATACGCAGGGGTGTAACATCTGTTTAAATAATGATTCACATCATTTTGTTCGTAAAGTTTTAAGGAAGTTACAGAATTGGAAAAAGGCAAAAAGTTCGAACAAAACTGCTTTCCGCACTTAGTGAGTTCACAAACTTGGAATACAGAACTTTGCAGTTTCCATGCACAAACGTTCCAACAAAAAGTTTGCTAAACTTTTCCTTACTTGCAATTTGCAATGTTTTCAGTTAAACTTAATAGTTTATTATTAAATTATTTAATAATAATTTTATTTATTTATATTGAAACCAAGGTTACTTGTGCCAAATCCGGGCAAATACCTCGTGTGTGCATAGGTTTTGAGACGAAATAAAAGTTGCAAAACTTTTTTTTATAATTATAAATATATATGTTATATTTCTAAAATTTTCAGTAAACAATTAGTAGATTATAATAAACGAAAAATAATTATTATTATTCAAAATGACCACCCTTCTTTTTAATACAGGCCCTTAGACGATTTGGCCAGTCATCAATGACGGCACGAATCTTTTCCAGCGGGATTCGCTTTGCTTCTCGGACAAGAGCTCGCTTCAGTGACTCCGCTGGGTGGGACTTTCGGCAGGCCCTGAGCTCTAGCTCAGCCCATAAAGCATTATCCAGCGGGTTGAGGTCGGGGCTGGAAGAGGGCCATTCGTTCGCCGCGATGAAGGCCGGCACATTTTCCCTCAACCACGCTTGGGTGGTTTTTGCTTTATGGGATGGCGCTGAGTCCTGTTGGAAAACCCAATCCTTGTTGTGAAACAAAGTAAGGGACAGGGGTTTCACAACAGGCTCTAAGATGTCAGTTTGATAGTTCTTGGCTTTCATCTTGACGCCTTGTTGACAGAAATGGAGCAGAGTGACACCTTCATACGAAACTCCCCACCATACCATCACACTAGCCGGATGATGAGTACGCGAGACATTCCGTGCTGAAGCTGGGACTTCCTTGCTACTTTTTGCATACACTTTATTGTTTTGTCGGTTGAACTTTTCTTCGACAGTAAAGATTTTCTCATCGGTGAAGAGTATTTTCCTCGCATCGTGTCTCTTAAGCAGTATTGGACAACGTTCGCGTCGCAATTTACGAAGACGATCGTTTAAAAAATGAACTTTTCTACGGCTATACGCCTTCACCTTAAGATCATATTTCAGTATTCTGTTGACTGAAACGCGCGAAATATTAGTCTGCAGAGCTAGTTTTTTCTGAGTTCGACATGGATTTCGGCGAAGTCGCTCTTGGATGATTTTGATGTTCGCAAGCGTCCTTAAAGAGCGCGGCCGACCACTCCTTTGGCGATCTTGCAAAGAACTTGTCTCCTTGTATCGTTTAATAGTGTAATACACGAAGATACGGCTCACACCAAAAGTTTTCACCTCACGGAAAATCTCCATTGGTTTTTTTCCCGCCTTAAATAGCGAAATCACGGTCGCACGCAATTCTTTTGTTCTCTCCATCACGAGAAAATTGAAAGAAATGAATTTGAAAATCAAAGGAATTAAAAGTTAACATTCGAAATTCAAAATTAGAAAAAGAAATAAATAGCAGCCAGTAATTTTTTAATTCTTTATTTTAGCACAAAGTCTGTCTCAAAACTTATGAACACACGAGGTATAGAACAGATACCATTTACTTTATACTACCATCATTAAAAAAGTTTATTTTCAGTAGAAATCACGCCAATAACGCTAACGAATTGCGGTATGAATGACAAAGCCTTTAAATTAGTACATACCGACAAACGGACGACAGAGTGGTCGTAATAAGTTTTGGTTTATCCCTTGACATTTACTTTGATATTTAATTTTTACCTAATTTTTTGTGTGTACTTACAACTAATTAAATTGTTGTATAATTTTTTACTTGTTATTTATTGATTTCTTATGTTGCAATTGACCTGTAACCATTTTAGACTTGCTCTGTTTTTGCACGCTTGCACGTGTTTTTAATAAATAATTGAAACTGAAGCTGCGGAACCCAGAAAGTGTCTCGTTTATACATCTATCTTTGTGCGTTCGTATCGTTGAATGTGGAGCCAATCTGGCCGAATATTTACAAAATACTCCCGACATGAGCCAGAGGAAATCAACTGGTGAGCTATAACGGCTGGACGGATTTTAACCAGCCATAGCTAAGAACCACCGTGATTAAATTATCTTTCGAATGAAAGAAACCGCATTGAAATCGGTCCATTCGTTCGGAAGCTACGATGCTACAGATAGACACACACAAAAACACAACAACACATACACAGACAGACAAGAGACAATGGAGTCAAACTAATAACACTCTTCTTCGTCGGGGGTTAATAATAATAACAGTCCTCAAGTCAGTCAAGTCCGTTTCGGTAGCGCGACCCGTTCTTTACCTATTTTCAAAAGAAAATGGCAAATGGCTCGACAGTGAAGAAGTTCTACAACTAACACAACCCGCTACGGTCGGCCTACTGACTGGGAATATTTTAAGTCCATAATAAATATAGTAATCCTCCTGGCCGATTTCGACCACGGCGGCCATCTCAACAGAGATCAGCCAACTACGCAGGAGATATTATAGTGCACAAGTGTGAGCGCAATACACAGGTGCACTCACTGTTCCATCACTCTCGAAGTTCGGTGAGACGGCAATCCGACTGGAAAGAGATCAGGCGCAAGACCTGCGGAATCCCCTGTGCCTCGAAAATCACGGTATAGCAAGTATCCCATTTACATTATCCCAAACCCAAAAAGTATCTCGCGTATATCGTTGTGCGTTCATGTATCGTCGAGTGTGGAGCCAATCAGCGCGAATGTTTTCTGCGGCGGTATCGCGCCCCGGCGGGCTCTTATTTCCTTTACAGTTACCGCGGACCCTACCACGGAGATTTCACCGATTTTCTTGTGGTGAGAAATCGTAAAAAAAAATCTACATAAACCACCAGTCGTCGTAGTTTTATTAAGTGTGTCGCCCCACTTTCTACCGAACCAGGCCACACGTGATCTTTGGCGTTAAAAAGCTTCTCTGCCTACTCTCTTTGTCCCACTTGCCGAGAATCTCCCTCCTGGAAATGATCTACCATGGCCGATCTGGAATTCCTAAACAGGCTTCGGACTCAGGTTGGCGAAGGTTGGTAGGTGCTCTTGACTGGAATCTAGTTAAAGTTTCGCTATTTAAAGTGACAAAAATATAAGGAATAATTCAATTTAGGTTTGTTAAAATAAACAAAAATGATAGAAAATGACGTCTAATTAAAAAATGTGCATCTACTACCGTATGTACTATCTGCGTATATGTGCGCATGGCCACATGTCAAGTTAATCATTACGGTATCCTATGCTTACGTATTAAGAGTATTTTACAACGAGAATAAGTACCTTGATGTTGAGCCGTGCGTATGACATGGTGTCTCGCGACATATGTCTCACGACTTATACTAAGGGGGGCTCATTTCGACACACAAATATATTTTTCTTCTCTTTCTCGTTGTTTTCGTATGTATTGTAATTCCTATTAATAATTACTCATTTATTTCAAGAATTCAACTCATAGAAACATATAAAAACACAAAAAAAAACATTTTCAAAGTCATAAGTTCATAAATTCCTTTTAATTAATTAGGATATCATACATTTTAATTGTAATAAATATCATTCATTGTAGTGTTGTGTGTCTCGAATATAATAATGTTCCATTCTATTTTGTATCCATCGTCCCATAGTAGGGGATGTCCAACAAAATTTTGCAGCATTCAGTAACCCACGTCATCTTAGAAATTGTGCCCCTAACGCCGACCTCATCTCTGACCTAAGAATAAAACGTTTGTATCGGGTATCAAATCGGTCAGTTTCCGACCGGGGAGCATTGCCTACCCCTTGACCGCGGGTCACAATCACAAATGTGGCCCTTTTTTATCTGCGATTATTTCCTTGCCGGATGCGGTTAGTCCCTGAGGTATGTATGCAGGATCCTGAAACTAGATAGGGAAATACTTGTTCTAATTTAGATTTGTACGTTTTGTGTTTGGACGGACGTAAGTTAAAAAAGAATTTGTAAAAGAAATCTTGCAAGTTTTGCGTTTACTAGTTAAGTTAATTACGAACTAAATGGAGGTGTGACACTTAAGACGTTTCGTGCCTTCAAGCCTGATGTGTCCTATGTAGGTAAGGGTAATTTCCGTATACGATTCAAAAAAATAAAAAGACCCTATACCTTAATACTGTGGCAGTTTACTATAGGAAAAATACTTTTAACTAGTGAAACTCAACAATTAAATTTTAGTAATAACTTTCTTTAACAAACTTTTGCTATGTTTGAGCCTATCCATTTATCAAAAGGATGAATAGATAACAAAACTAACTGCAGACGTTCATAAGGCGTTTATTGTCGATGTATATCTGCGTATTTCCATCGGAATAACCGCCTCCTCATGCATTTTCTTCAAACGCGGGCGCAATAAATGCACCGCATCGAAGCTGCCCCTACTCTGTAAGTCTTTGTCCGTAGTTACGGATGTAGCTATCCTTGTCACTCTTACATGCTTCACGGTGCGAGCTGGCTAGACTCTAAAATACGAACGAAACGTTACGGAGTACGGCCGTACCCGATTCAATATCTCCGCCTCCGCTCCGCTTGCAGCCCGTGACGGGAATAGCGGAGGATCCGTGGGAGTCGTCTTATATAGACCAAATATCTGTAAGCTTTTGTTACCACTTTGCCACATAACGTGTTAAGGTTTTGTTCATAGGTCGGAGATACTGTCCCACTACAGGAATGAACTGTCTCTCTTGTCTCAGTGTGTGACTCTGTCAGACACTGTGTTCTTACCATGTGTTCTTCCTTATTATGTATACGTAATAATGTATGTCTATGATTTTTTTATGTATTTTTATTTCATTTTATGTAAGTAATTATTTTGTATGTTTATAAATTTATTTTGTACATAAATAACTTTAGATAAATTGTTTGTTTTTACTTTTTACTTGATGTGCACCGCCTGAATCTTCTCTGCTTGGCCCTATGGTTGACTGGTAGAAAATGCCTTCGGCATTAAGTCCACCATTGTACACATGTTTGTGCAGAACTTAAATAAAATAAAATAAATAAATAAATAAATACTGAGATCAAAGTACCTATATATTTCGTTCCTACATATATGATAAGACTTAAAATACGCCCAGTCAGTAGGCCGACCGTAGCGGGTAGTGTTATTTAAACTTCTTGACTGTCGAGCCTTTCTTATGAAAATACGCAAAGAACGCGTCGCGCTACCAACACGCTTGCAATGCGATAGAGCCTTCTACAATTGCAATAATAAACCAGCCCAAGTTTAACGTCCACACTCATTATCGATTCAACCAACGTATCATCTAACTGTAACACGGTAATGGAATATACGAAACAACGCCAGCCCAGGGCTCCATAAACCGAGCTCCGTTTGGGAACCGTTCAATATACAAAAGAAACGATAGACTGATACTCGAACACCTCTATTCGGGCCACTTTTATAGTCGCCCTCGTAAAATTGTTATGGCCAGGTACAAACGTAGTTTAAGGGCCTTGAACGCCAATAAAACGGCAAATACATAAGGTTTTATTTGATCAAGCGTCATATTTTCTGCGAAGCGCTAAATAAAGCATGCGCTAAACTTTTGTGCGCAGGTAAAAAGTACTTCTCTGCGCGATTGTATTTTGTTGAATAAAATAAACGCTTGCATAGCCTATAAAATGTTTCATTGTTTAATATCAAATGGGGTTTTTTTGCAACGATCGATTACCTAACAATGTTCTTGTGTTTAATTTCCTCGTAGGAGTACCTAGTCAGTGTATAACCGAAATCAAGTATAGACCCGTCTGTCCAATATTAATTGTACTTACTGCAAACATCAAGGCTTAAAGTCTAGTACCCACCGAAGTCAAAACGGTGTGTAAAAACGGTGAATAAAACTAGTCTCACACTCACTACCTCGTACGTTAAGTTTTTTTTTAAATTCTAGAGTCCTATTGCCACGGTTTCTTTGACGCTTGTTGGCACGCTATCCAACACTAATAATCGATTTCATAATCGATCGATTTACAGCACTAGTTGCTGTATCACTATTCGCTCTCTCCACTCACCGTATAGAAGGGACGTGTACCGATAAATAACTCTTGTCAGTTTATTATGCCATTTATAATTCTTTATTATGTGCTAAGTGTTCGCCTTCTTGTAGTTCTCATGAATAAACTCGAAAGTGCTACCAACGTTTGTGCTGTGTTTATCAATCGCCCTATGAAGTACAGTCCACCCAACTACATTGCAAGACAACATAACTCTCACTTGCTGAAATAAATAAATAGAGACAACGTCAAATAATTTGATTAATTACTCTGATCCAAAAAGTACGAAGCTCGTATTATGGAAATGAGAAAAAACGATGGTACCACAAATACCCAGTTTCGTGACACACACAGAAAATTAGTTTCCAACATTGTCTCCGTCTGGGGACCGAACTTGGGACCTCAGCGATTGCAGCATCTTGAGACCGATGCACACGCAACTACACCTCGGAGGTCGTCGAATAGCAGCGCTGCTGTTGATTGGCCACCAACTTCCCTATTATATGATCTACTGTCTACTCTCTATCCTGTTACTGTAAATGATGTGTTTTAAAAAGTAGGTAGTATTTAATGTTGCACATTATTTAAAAGTATTTTAAGTGTTTTCTCTTTTACTTATTTTGTCGCACAGCCCACTAATAATTTCTGTTCAGCTAAAAGGTATGACTGGAAAAGAATGCCCTACGGCGTTAAGTCCACCTTTTGTACATAGTTTTGAAAGCTAGTTTTAAATAAATAAAAGGCTGCCAGCAATGTTGTAACCTATTTTGTTACACATCCATCAGGTAATTGAACAGCAAAGGCGCATAATTGAGTCATTGGCCCACTTGCCCCCGGCTACGGTGTCCCGGCTTTGATCCTGGGACGAAGCGAGGCTGTGTAAGTGACACGTTTTATACTCTCTTTGTACTTATATACTACACATGTACCCCATGGCAGGGGGTAGTAATCTATTAAGTATATAAAAATGAATCGCAAAATGTGTTGGTAAGCGCATAACTAAAGAACGCCTGAACCAATTTGGCCGATTATTTTTTTATGATATTCATGAAAGTACGGGGATGGTTTTTATTCAGAAATAAATAAAACAACGAGCAGCACAACGTGTGCGGGGTCCGCTAGTTTTTAATAAAGTAGGAAGATGTGATTTGTCACTTACAACGCATTCAAAAGTTGAATAATGTTGACATGTTAGGGGAGAGCCGGCGAGACGAAGCATTTCTTAGGTTAGACAGAAAATCACACATTTTTTCAGCGCCAGGACCTTCCTATTTTAATTTAGATAGATAGATAGATAAATTAACACTTTATTGTACTATCGCCGTTCGCGTCGCATGAACACCTTTAAGGCGAAAATCATTTGCACATCGAGCGCAATCCCGCTTACTAATTGCTCCGTGTATGTCGAAGTGCATGCAAACAATTTTCGTTCGAAAGTGTTCACGCGGCGCTGACCGACCGTTGAAAACAAAAATTACAGACAAGTTTAACAAAGAAAGATGTACAATGTAGGCGGTCTTATCGCTTGTAGCGATCTCTTCCGGACAACCTTCGGTAAAAGGAACATTTGATTAACAGCTTAAAAATGTTGCTGCTTTTTATATGATTTTAAACTTCCGCGTTGCATTTTAACACTTATTACTGGTTATCAGGTATAAGCGCGATATATTTTTAATGAGTATTAGGTACTCACTGCTAGCCGTTTCGGCTGTGTGCAATCGTGTTTAGCTGCTTTTGTCAAGTGTTAATTGTAAATCTTGAAGTAGGCTGAGAGTTTGGTTGCGTTAAGCCTTTTTCATATTCAGCTCACTCAAATCAAGACTACCTAAACGTTGACATAATAAACAAGTATTTTGTACAATTTATTTGCATTCAAATGCATCTTTTATATTCATCCCACAAAAAAATAATGTTGTCAGAAGCCAAAGCAAATGAAAGTTTGGTTTATCGATTAACAGAATGTCAACAAAATTAAATATTTATATGAGCGCAATGCAGTCACTCATTTCATGTCATAATTTGATGACGTACTTTTCAGTGCTAGTCGTTTTTGAGCGAATAATTAATAAATAATTGATGTGCTTATCTGCCATGGGCAGAAAACTAAATTAAAAGTAAATAAGCCTTTTATCAATTTGTTATTGACCCACAATATTATTTTAACAAACTATTTTACACATGGATTGCACTAAAATATTAAATTATCAACAGGCTGAATGCCATCATAATAATACGAGTATATTAAATCAACACAGGATCAATATCTGTGAAATTTGACGAGATTTTTTATGCAAACTTTTATTTTGAATGCTCCTTGAATTGCAAAAATCAAGAGTGCTCAAATTACTTATTTAATTTGACACACATATTTTTCTTGATTTCATTTATAAAACAGTGGCTCAGAGCAGAGTTTAATGGTTGTATTCTGCTTGTCAAATTAGTGTATGTTGCATCCAGTGAGATCTGTGTGACCTAGTACTTTTATGGCACATAACAATGGATTATGGGCAATATGGAATTTTGCATGGCAATTCCTCAATTTCATAGAGCAGACCTCGTCTTGCCTCACCTGCTTCAGCTGGAGCTAGGAGTTCCAAGCTGCGAGGTAAAGTTGAGGATTTAATTCAGATTTAGTTATAAAATATTTTTTTTGTGTAGAAACATTGTAAAAGAAAATTGAATTACGAGTAACATTTTTGGACAGATTATGTGAATTATTGTTTGGAAAGGTCACACAATTTTGACAACTAAGTAGTTTTATGCTGATACGTTGGATCGAAAATCGGAGGCCGTTACGAAGTTAGACTTTCATAATTACATACATATTAAGTAATCTACTGCGTACTAACATTGTCAATGTACAGATTGCACGATGCCCTTAACTGAATTTTTCTTTTGTCCTATCATTCTGTACAATTACAATGTAATTACGCAATTGATAACTTAAGTACTATGTAATTACAAATTTACTACTTCGTAGCTGCCTCCGATTTTCGTGTTGCGTTCAAAATATTTTGATATGAATCTTCTCGGTCGGTTATCTTATTAGTCAATACGTAATAATGCCCTAGCTCGAAATAAAAAGAAATGGCAGTCATTAGGTAATTCCATTAGTCTGCTTTCACAGACATAGTTTATTTGCCTATGGTAAATAACAACGACATAGTGTATCTCTAATTTTGACGACCGCTTGGTGCAGTGGCCACATGTCGGACTTCTAAAACCAAGGGTCGCGGGTTCGATCCCCGCACAGTACAAGCATAAGTGTGCATGAACATGTGTGTTTGTACTGGTCTGGGTATTTTCTATGTATAATATGTATTTATTTACAAAAAAAAGGATTTAAGTAAGTTAATCCGTTGTCTAGTACCCATAACACAAGCATCGTAGCTTAATTTGGGACTAGAGAATTGGTATGATTGTTGTGAAATATTAATTATTATTATTTAATTATTAACACTTTACCAAATCAAATAGCACAGCCATCAGGTTAAATGACCTTGAGTGAAATGTTTGTGACATTTCATCAGATCTTTTACAGCTGTTTCTTGAAATCTGAGATACGTCCCTTTAACTTTGGATATCTGGTCACCACACAGACCGTAGAAGCTCGCCACTGTAATCCGGCCGTTCGTGACAATCTCGGAACAATCTCTGCATGTAATCTTCGGACACTACCATTTGACACTGCACACTGTGCAGCAGAACAACCTGGCAATGGCATTTGAATCTTCATAAGGCCAGCAATAATTCGAGGATTATGGAGCTACAGTTGCTTGTTGTTGCTTGACGACCACTTTGGTGTAATGGTTAAGAAGTTGACTATTAACCACGGGTTCGATCCCCCGCACTGTACAAACGTTTGTGTGCGTGAACATGTCTGTTTGTACAGGGCCGGTTGTTATATGTATTTATTTAAGTTTATTCGTAATATCACTGTTGATTCTGATATATGTAACACAAGTGCTTAAGGAGTCAGATCAATGTACAGTACTCCAAAATTGATAATAAACCTTCTTTTCTTCCATCATCACACCAGCTAGAGTAAGACACTTGAAAGTACTATAAAATTTTCGAAGTCAATCAATCCAACAAAGATTGTAGCGTATTCGCAATCGTGTGGTTATCCTTGCTATTTACTTACATGTAATAATCGAATCAAATTTCGTGACTGATATCCTTTTAATCAAAATCCTCAAAATACATAACTACTAAATTATGCATTAAGAAAATGCTCTTAACCACTCTATATACATATCGTCTTCCGACGATCGAGGAATACGACCGTTGCCGAACAGTGACGAAGATTTCTATGCGCATTATCAATTTTGAAGTATTGTATGTGATGTTGTTGTTTTAAAAAAAAACTCTGCATGTAATCTTCGGACACAGCCATTTGACACTGCACACTGTGTAGCAGAACAACTAGCAACGGCATTTGAATCTTCATAAGGCCAGCAATACTTCGAGGAATAAGGAGCTACAGTTGCTTGTTGTTGCTTGACAACTTTGGCGTAATGGTCAAGAATTTGACTACTAACCATGAGGTCGCAGGTTCGATCCCCGCACTGTACAAACATTTGTGTGCAGGAACATGTCTGTTTGCACTGGTCTGGGTGTTATATGTATTTATTTAGGTTTGTTTGTAAAAACACTGTTGGTTCTGATATCTGTAATACAAGTGCTTAAGCTACTTACCACGAAGTCAGATCAATGTATGTTATGTTGTTATTTAAAAAAATCTCTGCATGTAATCTTCGGACACAGCCATTTGACACTGCACACTGTGTAGCAGAACAACCAGCAATGGCATTTGAATCTTTTTTCGAGAGTGATCAACACCACCAGATTAAACTTTCTCTATTACGATTAGTACCACTAATCGAATCAGGTACCAATTTGGTACCTAAAATAGATAGATTAACACTTTATTGTACAACACAAAACAAAATTACAGACAAGTTTAACAAAGAAAGATGTAGAATTTAGGTGGTCATATCGCTGGTAGAGATCTCTTCCAGACAACATTTGGTTAAAGGAACATTTAATTATTTTTACGACCGTCCAGCTGCTTATAATTTTGTTCGAAAAGTAGTTATTGAGAGAATCATTTCAAAGGGATGAAAATAATTATGCATAAATCGTATAAGGATTTGTACTTTGGTTAAAAATTAGAACCACAAAGTCAATGTTGGAAATAACATGGAAAATAAAATTAAACATAAATACATAATATTAAATACATCAGAAATTTGCGTCGTATCGTTCATCTGCCCCCACTTTTTTGCATATGCAAAAAGCCGAATTTTGCAATTCAATATTCGGCATACAAAGTGGCGCCACCTGGCGGCTCCGACGTAAATAACGCCAACTTCGAATACATTATCGGTACATTGTTGCGATCAAACTTGCCCTAAATTAATTTGCTGTTTTTCGCCGAAAAATATGCTAATAGTTGCAAAACGTTTGCCAATATTCGGATGGACTAGGCGGCGAATAAATAAAAATTGTATACCTTACTAAAAGAGCCCGCTGTCCCGAAATCGGCTAGGAGGACTATTAACTAGTAGATAAATCTACTAGTTAATAGTCCTCCTAGGAGGACTATTAACTAGTAGATAAATCTACTAGTTAATAGTCCTCCTAGCCGATTTCGACCACGGCGGCCTCAAGAGATCATCATCTGAGAGATCATCTCAAGAGATCAGCCAACTACGCAGTAGTTATTATATTGCACAAGTGTGAGCGCAATACACAGGTGCACTCACTGTTCCATCACTCTCAAAGTTCGGTGAGACGGCAATCCGACATGACCGGAGAGAGATCAGGCGCAGGACCAACGGCTTAACGTGCTTTTCGAGGCACGGGGGTATAACACCGCCAGCTTCCCGACTCCGAGCTGTTTTTGAGAAATTCATGACAGAAAATCTAAGAAACAATTTTGTCTCGACCTAGGATTCGAATCCAGGACCTCTCGGATGTAAGGCAGAAACTTTGCCACTACACCAACGAGGCAGTCATAAATGCATGAAGACATGTGAATATTAGGCAACTGAATCTAGCACAGTTTCAATTCTTAGGTACGCCATGGTACTTGGGTGGCTATGATTATATAATCCACTCATGCTTTGCTATTCAAATCCTTATTGATTTGTGTATCAGCTTAAAACCACGAGTCTTTTTATTAAATTTCACTGCAAACCCGAACAAACAACACCGTATCGGAGCAAGCATATTAAAAATTAGATAAAAAATCCAATTAATCCCAATATTTAATCCTTTCAGAAGCGCTCGGCGAAGAATGCCGACGATTTATTGGAAAGTTTGAAAAGTTCTCACAGGTTGGGCGGAGTATAGGGGGATAGATTGGAATATTTTCCCTTTCTGGCGCGAGTTATTGAAATAATTTTCGGGGGTTCGAAATATTAAGCGTTCGACGCGAGATCGGCGGTCGTATTCTCTAATGAATCGTCCGTATTTTTCGGTCTAGCTAGCGCTTTCGCTCGCACGCCCAACCTTGTAAGTGTGTCAAGAATGGCATTATTTGAAAATACGGATAACGGCTTGGAGAGTCGGGGCTGAACCGGTTGACTGCGGCCTCCGTGGATTGTTTGCGAATTGTTTGGGCTCATCGGGTGATTGTTATTAAAATATTTCTGCTACGGAGACGAGATGAATGAATATATTGTGTGAGGGTGTTTAATTTTATGACAGGCCTACCGATTGATTGGAATGTCCCTATTGCCTCTTACAAAACTCTGTGACCTGATGCATTAAAATAGACATACTAGCACTTGCGAGAAGGACGATTTAATATCCACGTTTAGCTGAGTTCAAAAACATTATCCAGGCGCTGAAAAGTTCTGCTTTTGTACAATATTTAACATGAAGCCATTCAGGGCCCAACGTCAGTAAAATTAATTTGGGAACAGGCAAAATTAATTGCGACATTGTGTTACAACAGGACTTTTATCACCGTGTTGGATCGAGTACAAACAAGAGTCGACTTAATTATTTAAAAAAATACTTTTAAATTCGATGAAACCGAAACGCAGTACATAAAATATGCGTCAACACGACCAGGTAATTGAAGTACCCGCAAAATACGTGAAAACACAATATTTGCGCGCTGTTAATTTTCTCCCGGATTCACAAATTGTAATCCATTTGCTTTAAAATTAAAGTTTCAATATTACAGTGTAATAATTAATTCAGTGTTTATTATGCCGGCTCCCGCTAATTACAAATAAAAGTGCGCTCCATACGGGAGTGTGGGCAAACATTATTTCTCTCCGGCAAAAGTTTTGTGAATAAAATTCTAACCAAAACGAAGCGTACAGTTGGGTATAATTTTTCACTGTAGTTACAATTTCACATTTTGCACGTTCGTAGTCGTGTTTTTTTTGCGGGTAGAAACGTAGTATTTTCTCACTGTATCTATATTATTCAAACGAAAGTGTGCATTTGTCTTAGTAGACGCGAATTGGCAAAATATTTTCTGTTAAAACGTTCAATGCATAAATTATTTTGAGTAATTTGATGGTCAGTTGTTTGTAACGTTTTTTGCTCGTGGTTGGGTGGGTGAGTGAGAGAAAATCTTTTGGGGACTCATGTATAATGAAAATAATGAAATTGCGACTACGCTTCGTTTCAGATGCTCCACTGAGTACAACAGCTTTTTGATTACACATCCATAGTTATATTATAAATGCGAAAGTAACTCTGTCTGTCTGTTACTCAGTCATGCTTTAACTACTGAACCAATTTGCATGAAATTTTGTTATGGAGATGTTTTGATACCCGAGAAAGGACATAGGCTACTTTTCACCGCGGAAAAAAGACGCATTCCAATGGGAAAATTCAGGTGCGCCGATCGCTTTTACGCCTGAACTACTTAACAAATTAACTTTTAAGGAGATAGTTTGAGACTTAAGAAAGGACATGAGTTACTTTTGACCGCGGGAAAACAATGCTTTCCCATGAGAAAAATTACTTTCCGGGGAATCTGATCGCTTTCACTCTTAAATGACCAAAGATTTGATTTATATTTGGTTAAAATTGGTATTACGGGAATATAACGCATTTCAAAAATACTAAAGCTGAAAATGAAGATTATTTTGGTTTAAGTTTCCGCTAAACGACGCCAGCGCAGGAATAAATACATCCAATTGTAATCACCTGAAAAAGCTAGAGTTGAAAGTCGCAGGACTTACAATACCTACTCGTATAACTCACAACGTGACACAGAAGATGCACCTGGAATCACAACACTGAAACCAACAAAACACTACCAACTATACCAAAAACACTACCTAATGCGGACGAAGTCACGGGTAAAAGCTAGTCACTTATAAATTAAACGGTATATTTATACACATAGAATGACTTTGTTGTGTAACTAGGGTCTATATACTTTACCCCTCGCTCACCCCGCGGTTAAAGGACTGACAGGATTGAACTTATGGGCTTGTTAATTTAATTGTTTCTGCCGACCTATACACCTTTGAGAGCAGTGGCTGTATGTACTCCGTAACGTTTATAAAAATATATGATGTACATTTAGGTGCTTGTGGTGCAGTCGTTGCAGCGGTTTGGTAGTGATACCAAAAGTTAAGCAACCAACGGCGCGGTCATGTTCGGGATGGGTGACCATTCTGACCATAAAAGTGACGTCTATTTACAAGCATCTCCGTGCTTCGGAAGGCACGTTAAGCTGTTGGTCCCGGTTAATATCGGTAGATATTAGTCGTTAAGCCTGGTCGGAGGCCCTAGGGCAGCTTAATAACATCTGACAGTAAGGTTGGGCACTTGCCTTACACACACCCCTCCACCAATCCGCACTGAGCCCGCGTGGTGGAGTATGGCTCGCACCAGCTCATAGTTTAGGTGAGGCCTGTGCCCAGCAGTGGGACGTATATAGGCTGATTATGATGATGATGATGATGTACATTACCATCTAAACTTCCACCGAAAATTGGTTAAACGAGTTTTTGTAAGTAGGTTTTTTTAATAAGTCATAAGAACAAAAACTTTCATATCATGTAACTTCCTGCTACGGAACCCATCAACGGGGAGTTTGACTCGCATTTGGCCGGTTTTGTATGTAACTTGTATATAGTATATAATATATAATATGACTGCCTCGTTGGTGTAGTGGCAAAGTTTCTGCCTTACATTCGAGAGGTCCTGGGTTCGAATCCCTTTATTTTATTTTTTTCCGCTGTGGAAATGCTTTTACGCATGCCCCCCACACATCTGCAGGGGTACCCCCCTCAACGGCTGGTGTGCAAGGCCGTAATACCCACTAAAACCACAGCGCATTCCACCACTCCGCCATTGTGGGGGGTGCCATGGGGTCGCGTGAGCATTCACCACGGCACCCCGGCGGATAGCCCGAGGGCTACAAACTCCTTGGCGGCGGAGCAAGGTGTTGGGCTCCCGCCACCACCCGGCCGCAGAGGATAGGGAGGACGGCAACGACACACCGCATCTCCTCTTCCTCTGCGGCCCCACCGCAGCGCCATCCAACGGTGCGCCCCCGTTTGGTCGCGGGAGATAGGCCGCACGGCAACGACACACCGAGACGTCTCTCCTCCCGCGACCGCACCCGACTGCGAGAGACAGACAAAACTGTCTCCCACACCCGCACCCTTGGACGCATCCTGCGCAGGCCTCCCCAAGCCCACGTGGAGCGTCCCCTCCCTGGATCCCGCTTAGCTTCACCGTGGGTGGCAAAGCCACGGTTACTGAGCCCCCCCACCACGACAAGGTGGAGATCCCACAGGGGGGTGGGTTCGAATCCCTGGTCGAGCCAAAATTGTTTCTGAGATTTTCAGTCATGAATTTCTCAAAAACAGGTCGGAGTCGGGAAATTGGCGGTGTTACACCCCCGTGCCTCAGAAAGCACGTTAAGCCGTTGGTCCTGCGCCTGATCTCTCTCCGGTCATGTCGGATTGCCGTCTCACCGAACTTTGAGAGTGATGGAACAGTGAGTGCACCTGTGAATTGCGCTCACACTTGTGCACTACTCGTTTAATATCTCCTGCGTAGTTGGCTGATCTCTGTTAAGATTGGCCGCCGTGGTCGAAATCGGCCAGGAGGACTATTATGTAACTTGTACGTAGCCTTCACTTAACAGTGTGTTAACTTAGTTAAGCGCAACATAAGACGGTTCCCGAAGCTCACGCGTGGACCCGGAATCAGTTAAGTCAATTAGAACAACGTCAAGTCACGTCGTTGCCCGCACCGACCGCGTGATAACGTCGATATTGGATAGGAATGGAATTGGGGAACGTTTCAGCACGTAGATACATAAATTACATGTTTTTTAAGGTTCCGTAGAAATAATGCTGATAGTTTCGCCTTGTTTGATTGACTGTCTGTCCGCGGTTTTACTCAGAGACTATAATAGGTAGAAAAAAAATATGTTATTTTGTAATAGTGTGTATACTAATAATAGCAAAAACGTCGCAGAAAAAATCTTGAATATTTTTTAAGTTTTATTCCATAGAAGAGTAAAGTGGGGTAATTTTTTTTCTCCACTAACCCATCGTGTGGGGTGTCGTTAAATAGGTCTTTTAAAATCATAATGAGGTTAAGAACTGCATTTCTCGATTTGGGAATCCGTTTTTAAAATATTTGGTTATAAAGTTCATATTTTTGTTAGGGGTAAGTGTCCCCTATATCTGCTCAACAGCTTTAAGTAGATTCATGAAAATAACAGCAGTAGTATTATAACGAAGCTTAAATGAAAACTATCAGAGCTGAGTAGTAAATAAAAAGTAATAACTTATAAAATGTACACGAAGTTAAAAAATAAGTTGACAGTTTGTAGATATGTTAGAGAAGTCTCTACTAACATTATAAAGTCAGTTTGTTTGTTTGTTCGTCGTTCTTTTACGACGCAACGAATGGAGCCAGGTTATGATATGTTTTTTGTGTGCTGGGTAGGTAGGAGGCTGGAGAGTGACATAGGCTAGTTTTTTCCGCGAAAAATCATTCCATGTAAAAGTTAGGTTATGTTTTGTGGGCTATGCGCAGTTAATTCACAATTACAACGCGAGCGAATAATTGTGAACGATTAAGGTTTTCAACGCGGACGAAGTTGCGGGCAGCCACTAGTTTAAATATAAATCTATGACCAGCGTTAGTTTAAAAGACATAAAACTATAGCAAACTAATATTTGCCCTGGAACCCGACAATGCTCGTGGCCCGACACGCACTTGACCGGTTTCTTCTCATAAACTCCTCATTACTAAGAGCCATGAGCGTAAGCGTTGCACTCTTATGCTCAGAATCATTTTTTATTGGTGTTAAATCTGACGAGAAGCCCAAAGGTATGACTGATAGAGAAAGCTTAACAGCGTCAAGGTCATCTTTTGTACGTTATGTTATTGTGCAATAAAGTATAAATAAACATACTAAATAAAATAAAAACAACATCCATACTTAAAAAAGCTCTGGCCTAGAAAGCAACTGCCAAAAAGCGCCATAAGACCATATTAAAGAAATCACAGGCACACACTGGATGATACCGGTCACAGAACAAACGTTAGGAGATACCGGTTGTTAGTTGTTAGACTGGGAACTCTATGGATAAGGCCAAAGTTCAGCAGTCAAGACGTAATTGCGGCTGACATTATGAAAATGCTGATTATAAATTCGCACTATCACATCACGCTGATACTACTGAACGGATTTTGATAAAATTTGGTATACAGATAGGGAATAAGCTGACCTAGACCTAGAAATGTCTGCAAGGTCGTCTAGTACTTATATACAGGGTGTCCCAGAACTCAACGTCAAACCAAAACGGGGTGACAGGATTGATCGTAAGCATCATGACAAAAAACAGAAAAAAATTCTATCCCATGCAGTTTGAAAATTATGGGCATTTTAAGAAAAACCTAGAAATTTAGTCAAACTGTAACAATTTTTCGGTTATTATGGTTATTTTTTTTTATTTTTGTTCATTTATACTTTGGGACCATAACCCTAAATAGCATTTCAGAATGACAGTCAAAAATGATGACACAGTTGCCCCAAGTTTCCTAGAAATAAGACTGATTTGTTAAACTATGAATTTAAAATTTTCACAATTTGTCGACTTTGGAAGGCCCTCCTTTAAAAAAAATGTACTAGAGTGCCTTGGCAAGTGCCATTAAAAGTTGGCGCGTTTAATCAGGAATCTAAAATGGTACAATACTTGTTAGTTTCATACTAAAAAAAAACGAGTAAAAAATAAAAACCTCATGTTACCCGATTTTTGCTAACCAATTTTACTCTGTTAAAATAATTTTTGAATCGCACAAACTCATGACAGGATCTTAATTTTACGGCAAAATGATGACAGAGATGGATACTGGACATGTTGGCCATGAGTGAGCGAGACAGATAGTGACGCCACTTTAACAAAAGTTAACAAAAGTAAGTAAAATTAATAAAATAATGAAAAATCTTGACCTAGTTTAGTTCAATTCTATTGGAATAAAAGTCAGATAGGGAAATAACATTGTTTATTACAATAAATGTTCAAATTGTTTTCCATCAGCCTCAATACAGGCCCTACATCTTCTTAAAAAAGATCTACTTATTAGCCGGGCATATCCTCGAGAGTTTTTTTATTGGGGCGTTCTCAAAGAAAAAGTTTACTCAAAGCCCATTGAGAGGGAAGCCGAGCTGCGTGAACGAATTTCTCAAGCTGCTGAGGAAATCAACTCTCGAGGATATGCCCGGCTAATAAGTAGATCTTTTTTAAGAAGATGTAGGGCCTGTATTGAGGCTGATTGAAAACAATTCGAACATTTATTGTAATAAACAATGTTATTTCCCTATCTGACTTTTATTCCAATAAAATTGAACTAAACTAGGTCAAGATTTTTCATTATTTTATTAATTTTACTTACTTTTGTAAAAGTGTGTAGCGACGTGCATACTCACTTGGTATACTGTTAATAATTTGTTCCGGTTTGGGTTTCCAGTCATTTTCATTCTCACAATATATGCATTTTGCGTGTATTATTATTCTTTTCCGTGGAATCTGTTTTCGTTCACTTTTTACTGAAAAATAAGGAATTTCTAATTACGTGTTCATAAACGTCAAAGTTTGTATCACCTATAAATGTGATATTCCGCTGTAAAATAGGGAAAAAGGGTTATTATAACTAACTTTTAAATGGTTTTCCTCTCCTTCTCAGCATAATTATTTCTTATTGTGAACACGATTTATTAGTATTTTTCCGAATTTTGTACTTTTTGACACTATGATTGACATTTTGAGTGACGGGAGTCTTATTATTTTTTTCTGAAAATTGACAACTTCTAGCAAAGTTTCAATACAATTTCCATTTCAAATTCTGCAAAGCACGAGTTTTTTCGCGTTCTATCCACGCTCTAAATTTGAACGGCCGGCCCTATATAAGCCCAGACCATCCATATCTGACTCATTCTATTCCTGGCTTCGATTCTATAACAGTAAACTCTTTACTATACGACACTTTAAGAAGTAGTTCAGGAAGACCAGTACCTCTCTACCTCCGGAAGGACCTCACTCTCTTCAACACTGAGGACTGACCCCTCCTTGCCTGAGGAGGGACTGCAAGGAACTGAACCCTCCTAGCCTGAGAGGAACTGCGAGGGACTGAACCCTCCTATCCTGAGGAGGGCCTGCGAGGGACTGACTCCTCCTATCCTAATGAGGAACTGCGAGGGACTGAACCCTCCTATCCTGAGGAGGGCCTGCGAGGGACTGACTCCTCCTAGCCTGAGGAGGAACTGCGAGGGACTGAACCCTCCTATTCTGAGGAGGGCCTGCGAGGGACTGACCCCTCCTATCCTGAGGAGGGTCTGTGAGGGGCTATCCTCTCCTAGCCCGAGAGACTGCGAGGACTTGCCCCTCCTTACTCTGAGGAGGGACTATTCTTCTTTACCCCGAAGAGGGATTACCCACTTTGCTACTCGCTCCTATTAAGGAGGATTTTCACTTTACTCCCACGGAGGGAGCATTGCCTCCTCCTAAATTTATCTACATCGGATACATCAACTGCTTGCCTTTGCTGACAGAGCCATCGCGGCTACCTCTGCTGATCACCGGTGTCTTCACGGTCTCCGGCACAGCTGCGCTCCAGCTTCTACACCGCTGCGCATCGATGGACTACTCCAAGAACGCTTCGCTTCACTTCGGCGCCTCCGGACCCGCTTAATCTTGAGAAGACACCTACCCACGCCCACTCCACTCACTACACTCACTCATTTTCACTCATTCATTCCTCTCACTCGTCTAGGTTTCTTTTTATTTTTTTTCTGTTTTTCTTTTAATATAATTTGTTTGTTATTTCTCAATTCTTTTCGTTTCCCTTTTCCCTTCTTTGTCGCTTCACGACAAATTGGCGCCCAACGTTTAAGTCTTCAGTCTCTCTTTCTTTTCTCTCTTTCTCTTATTTAGTATATTGCTTTTCATTCCTCATTCATTTCACTCTCTATCTTCTTCTAAATTCTAAAACAACACTTCTTCTAGTGTTCTTCACCTAATCATCCTTATTTGGCTTTTTCTTTTAACAAATCTTAACCCCTTCATTGTCATCATAAATCTTAACCCCTACTCTGTCATCTCGAATCTTAACCCCTTCAAATTAGAAAACACAACTTCACTCTACAATCTAGAAGAAAACGAGGTACTTCATTTTTTTTTAATTTGTTTGAGCTTTATTGAATCTTGACTTTCTTTCTAATTAACATCTTTACAATGTCTCGATTAATTAAATTTGACTATCTTAACAAAGCCGAACTTATATACGAGGTAAAGATTAGATTAGAGGAACCAACTAACACGGTTATAGACCTTAGAAAACAAATCCATCGACTTTCTTCGATAACTTCATCAGATGAAATATTAATTTCTCCTCTCTCTATTGATAAGGATCTTGCCGAAATTGATACAACCCTTAATTACCTGGAAGGAAAAATAACTAGATTAATACAGGGTGTTTCTAAATTTACTCGCTTAATTGAATCTTATCTCAACCATCTATTTTATAGAATTGAACGTATTGATATTGACCTAAGTCCTGAGTTCTTATCAACTTTTAATGATCTTAAAAATAAATTTGATGGCCTTTCTAACAAATTCGAGTCTTTTACCTTTCACCCAGCTGAGGATATCGTCAGACCTATGGATATCTCGGCCGTAGTTGGCCCTAACCCTTCAGACCCTCAATCCTCTACACAACCCTTTACTCCCTCTCCTACTCGACCTCTACTTAATCTGGACATTTTTAAGGATATTAAACGTCATTCCTTTAATGGAAAATCCTGTCCTAGATCTTTTCTACAAAAATTAGATGAATTCTGTATTTCTAGGCACATAGATAAAAACCTCCTTATAAATCAAGCTTATGAATTTTTTTTCTGATAACGCACTCCACTGGTTTAGATTCCAAATTAAACGAAACCCTAATTTATCTTGGTCTGAAGTTTCCCATCTTTTAATTAAAGATTTTGGTCAGTTTGATTTCGATAACAAACTCCTTGAGGCCATTAAAAATCGTACCCAAGGTTTAAATGAACCCATAGCCATCTATATTTCTATTATGTCTGGAATGTTCGATCGCCTTTCTGAAAAACTACCTGAGAATAAGATGATTGACATTCTTCTTAGAAACATTAGACCTTGCTACTCAGTGTTTGTAGCTCTTAAAGATTGTAACAGTATTGATTCTTTATTGGCTACCTGCCAGAATTATGAAAAATTCCTCGATAGAGACAAAAATTTTAAGGAACCAGTAGAAAATTCATTAACTCTCGAATTTAACTATAATCCTCAAACTTCTTCTTTCTCTAAACCTCAGTTCTTTAAAAAAGCTTTTCCCGTTAACACCGTTCAAGAAGATGTTAACGTAATTTGTAATGATACTTTCTGTGTTCGATGTCGTAAACATGGGCACGGACTTAGAACTTGTACTCAACCTCACTTTTCTTCTACATTCTTTTCTAATGAAATAGACTTCAAGCGTCCTTTCATTAAGGTGCAAATTAACAACCTAAATATTTCTGGTTTACTGGATTCTGGTAGTTCAGTAACTATATTTGGCAATAATTTTCATTTAGAAATTCTTAAATTGGGTTTCAAGCTATTCAAGTCGGACTGTATTACTATTTCAACTGCTAGTAATCAAAAAATAAAATCACTAGGTTATTTTGAATTACCAATGTCTTTTAATAAACAAATACATTTAATTAAAGCTTACGTCTTTCCGGAATTATTTCCTTCTCTCATTCTCGGTATTGATTTTTGGAAGAAATTTAATTTACTTCCCTCTATACTGACTTCATCTGGTCTTTCCGTTTTCAAATGTTCGTCTATTCAAGAAGCTGACAAAAAAGTACTTCCTTATGATCACCTTACTGCAGATCAGAAGAACATCGCGGATACTATTATTGGACGTTTCAAGCAAATATCTTTTGAAGAAAAAGGTGTACTAGGACGTACCCATCTTATTACGCACAAGATCGACACTGGCGATTCTCTTCCAATTAAACAGAGATGTTACCGACTTTCTCCTGAAAAGCAGAAGGCATTAATAAAGGAAGTGGATAAGATGCTAGAATGGGACGTCATCGAACCATGTGAAAGCCCGTGGCTATCTCCAGTCCTCATCACTCCCAAGAAAAATGGAGAATGGCGTTTTTGCGTGGACAGCAGAAAACCAAACTCCGTCACTCGCCGCGACGCTTATAATCTTCCTCTTATAAGCGAGATTTTGGATAATCTTAAAAATGCCAAATACTTATCAAGCATTGACATCGCTAAAGCGTTTTGGGAAACGCCGCTAAATCCTGCTGATAAAGACAAGACTGCATTCTATGTTCCTGGAAGAGGCATGTACAGATTTAAGGTCATGCCCTTCGGTTTAACTAATTCTCCAGCTACTCAACAGAGACTTATGGACATGTTGTTTACTCCAGACTTTGACAACAAGGTCTTCTGTTACCTGGATGACATCATAATCATAAGTGAAACCTTCGAGCAGCACATTGCTCTTCTATTAAAAGTTCATGAAAAACTCTCCTTCGCGAACTTAACCATAAACCTTGAAAAATCTCAGTTCTTTAGAAAGGAACTCAAATATCTTGGTTTTGTTGTAGATGAATATGGTCTTCGAGCTGATCCTGACAAAATTAAGTCCATTTTGGAATACCCTACTCCATCTTCCAGAAAAGAAGTTCGAAGATTCATTGGTACATGCAGCTGGTTCCGAAGATTCATTCCAAATTTCAGCACAATTGCCGCTCCTCTGAACAAGCTTACGTGTACAGGGAAAAATGCTCCGAAATTCACCTGGAATCCAGAAGCTGAATCTGCTCTTCAAAGGCTAAAGGAAGCCCTGGTTACCACTCCGGTACTTGCCTGTCCAGATTTTAGCCTTCCTTTTGCAGTACATTGCGACGCGTCTAACTACGGCGTTGGAGCAATTCTTACACAAGTCCAGGACGATAAAGAAGTGGTCATTGCTTACATGAGTAAAGCTTTAAATAAAAATCAACAGAATTACTCAACTACAGAAAGAGAAACTCTGGCTGTTTTAACCGCTTTGGAAAATTGGCGTTGTTACCTCGACAATGGCATGCAGTTTACTATTTATACAGATCATGCAGCGCTGAAGTGGTTCCTTAATTTATCTAATCCTTCTGGAAGACTTGCTCGCTGGACTCTACGTCTATCTTCCTTCAACTTCATTCTGAAACACAAAAAAGGTAAAGACAATATTGTACCAGATTTGCTTTCAAGATCTAAACCTTTAGACCTTGTGGACTCTTCACATCATGGTGTTCTTCCTATTTCAACCGAAGAATCGCCTCCTAACCGAGATTTGGATCAATATAACAAGATTCTACTTGGCTGCAGAAGTAATCCGGATTCTTATCCAAACTATATGGAAAAGGATAACAAACTATACCGACATATATTCTCACCTCATAGCCTCAATGAAGACTTCACTTGGAAAGAAGTTCCTCTACCTCAAGTAAGACAAACACTTATTGCATCCAATCATGGCTCTGAAAGTGAACCTCACTTAGGAATTTTTAAAACGTACAAAAAACTCTCTTTTCGCTATTACTGGTCTGGAATGTTTAAAGACATTGCCAACTTCATTTCTAAATGCGATAAATGCTTAGCTTATAAACACCCTAATCATTCACCTTATGGACCTATGGGAAAACCCAAAATTTGCTCTAGACCCTTCCAAACAATATTGCTTGACCTTATGGGTCCTTTACCTATGATAAGAAATCGTAATCAATATATTTTAGTAATTAATTGCTGCTTTACTAAATATACTTTAATTTTTCCTCTTAAACGTGCCACCACGCCTAATATCATCTCTTTTATAGAGAACTCTGTTTTTCTTACACATGGTGTCCCTCAAACAGTCATCATGGATAACGGACCTCAATTTCAATCTCGTGAATTTATTTCTTACCTAAAAAAATACAAAGTTTCTTTTATTTCCCATTCTCCATTCTACTGTCCCCAAGTCAATCCCACTGAAAGATATAATAGAACGATAATTACTGCATTGGCTTCTTTAGTAGGTGACGATCATAGAAAGTGGGATAACTATCTCCCTAAAATTCAACAAGCCCTTAACAGCTGCGTTAGTTCCATAACTGGTTTTACCCCTAACTTTTTAGTCTTTGGTCGCGAAACCGTGCCCTGCGGTTCGTTGTATACCTCATCTCGAAGTATCGAAGAAGTTGTATTTTTACCTCGCGATATTTATGCTGAAAATATTGGTTTCCTCACCTCTTATTTTGATAAAGTTCAAACAGCCTTATATTTAGCTCATGCCAAAAATAGCGTACGATACGATTTACGTCGTTCTTTTAAAGAATTTAATATCGGTGATACAGTTTGGCGTAAGAATTATGTGCAAAGTAATGCAGGTTCTTATTTCAGTGCCAAACTTGCCCCTAAATTTGTAAAATGCAAAGTACGAGAAAAGATTTCACCATTAGTTTATATTCTAGAAGATGTTAATGGTACTAAAACAAAATGGCATATTAAAGATATTAAATTCTAAATCTTTATTACATTTTGTCAACTATTCACCAATCATTCATTATTCACCTATCATCCCTCAAAACATATTTTCTTTTCCTTTTGTGTTATTGTTGTCCTAGCTCTTCAGCTTGATCAACGAGTAAAAATGTGTTATTTTTTTTTTTTTACTCTAAACTTAACTCCTCTTTTTAACTCTAAACCCCTTATCTCTTTAGGGACTCTAAACCCCTTAACTGGAGGATCTTTACTTGGTCTTCTTAGTACTAACTAGTACTTTCTTTTGAGCGGCTGACTACTCGTTAAATAAGCCATCAATCCGAGCGGATGACTACTCGTTAAACAAGCCTTCAGTTCGAGCGGTTGACTACTCGTAACGAAGGCCTAAGTCGTATTTTTTCTCCATATATGGAGCGGTTGACAACTCCCTAAATAAGCCTGTCGTCGTTGAGGAACTTCCTTCTAGAGTGGCAGTCATTGAATGTGAACTCCAACCTAACAGTTTGAAGATGATGGTATGTTAGAAGAAGAATAAACATTTGTATTAAAGGTTGTATGCTTGGTGAAGTAAGATTCCTAAGATTTCTTTAGGCTTTTCTTTCATAAATTTTCTCTGAGTCGAAAATTTTCTGGGGTCGTGGGGGAAATGTAGCGACGTGCATACTCACTTGGTATACTGTTAATAATATGTTCCGGTTTGGGTTTCCAGTCATTTTCATTCTCACAATATATGCATTTTGCGTGTATTATTATTCTTTTCCGTGGAATCTGTTTTCGTTCACTTTTTACTGAAAAATAAGGAATTTCTAATTACGTGTTCATAAACGTCAAAGTTTGTATCACCTATAAATATGATATTCCGCTGTAAAATAGGGAAAAAGGGTTATAACTAACTTTTAAATGGTTTTCCTCTCCTTCTCAGCATAATTATTTCTCATTGTGAACACGATTTATTAGTATTTTTCCGAATTTTGTACTTTTTGACACTATGATTGACATTTTGATTGACAACTTTTAGCAAAGTTTCTTTCAACTTTTAACAATTTCCATTTCAAATTCTGCAAAGCACGAGTTTTTTCGCGTTCTATCCACGCTCTAAATTTGAACGGCCGGCCCTATATAAGCCCAGACCATCCATATCTGACTCATTCTATTCCTGGCTTCGATTCTATAACAGTAAACTCTTTACTATACGACACTTTAAGAAGTAGTTCAGGAAGACCAGTACCTCTCTACCTCCGGAAGGACCAAGGAAGGACAACTGCAGGGGGGTATGTGGGACTCAACGGCTGGTGTGCAAGGCCGTAATACCCACTAAAACCACAGCGCTTTCCACCACTCCGCCATTGTGGGGGGTGCCATGGGGTCGCGTGAGCATTCACCACGGCACCCCGGCGGATAGCCCGAGGGCCACAAACTCCTTGGCGGCGGAGCAAGGTGTTGGGCTCCGCCACCAAAACTAACTCCCACACGGCCGCAGAGGACAGGGAGGACGGCAACGACACACCGCATCTCCTCTTCCTCTGCGGCCCCACCGCAGCGCCATCCAACGGTGCGCCCCCGTTTGGTCGCGGGAGATAGGCCGCACGGCAACGACACACCGAGACGACTCTCCTCCCGCGACCGCACCCGACCGCGAGGGACAGCCAAAACTGTCCCCCACACCCGCAGCCTTGGACGCATCCCGCGCAGGCCCACCCAAGCCCACGTGGAGCGTCCCCTCCCGGGATCCCTCTTAGCTTCACCGTGGGTGGCGAAGCCACGGTTACTGAGCCCCCCCACCACGACAAGGTGGAGATCCGACAGGGGGGGACTCTCTTCAACACTGAGGACTGACCCCTCCTTGCCTGAGGAGGGACTGCAAGGAACTGAACCCTCCTAGCCTGAGGAGGAACTGCGAGGGACTGACTCCTCCTATCCTGAGGAGGAACTGCGAGGGACTGAACCCTCCTATCCTGAGGAGGGCCTGCGAGGGACTGACTCCTCCTAGCCTGAGGAGGAACTGCGAGGGACTGAACCCTCCTATTCTGAGGAGGGCCTGCGAGGGACTGACCCCTCCTATCCTGAGGAGGGTCTGTGAGGGGCTATCCTCTCCTAGCCCGAGAGACTGCGAGGACTTGCCCCTCCTTACTCTGAGGAGGGACTATTCTTCTTTACCCCGAAGAGGGATTACCCACTTTGCTACTCGCTCCTATTAAGGAGGATTTTCACTTTACTCCCACGGAGGGAGCATTGCCTCCTCCTAAATTTATCTACATCGGATACATCAACTGCTTGCCTTTGCTGACAGAGCCATCGCGGCTACCTCTGCTGATCACCGGTGTCTTCACGGTCTCCGGCACAGCTGCGCTCCAGCTTCTACACCGCTGCGCATCGATGGACTACTCCAAGAACGCTTCGCTTCACTTCGGCGCCTCCGGACCCGCTTAATCTTGAGAAGACACCTACCCACGCCCACTCCACTCACTACACTCACTCATTTTCACTCATTCATTCCTCTCACTCGGAGTTTCTTTTAATTTTTTTTCTGTTTTTCTTTTAATATAATTTGTTTGTTATTTCTCAATTCTTTTCGTTTCCCTTTTCCCTTCTTTGTCGCTTCACGACAAGTGGCGTCACTATCTGTCTCGCTCACTCATGGCCAACATGTCCAGTATCCATCTCTGTCATCATTTTGCCGTAAAATTAAGATCCTGTCAAAAAATTATTTTAACAGAGTAAAATTGGTTAGCAAAAATCGGGTAACATGAGGTTTTTATTTTTTACTCGTTTTTTTTATAGTATGAAACTAACAAGTATTGTACCATTTTAGATTCCTGATTAAATGCGCCAACTTTTAATGGCACTTGCCAAGGCACTCTAGTACATTTTTTTAAAGGAGGGCCTTCCAAAGTCGAAAAATTGTGAAAACTTTAAATTCATAGTTTAACAAATCAGTCTTATTTCTAGGAAACTTGGGGCAACTGTGTCATCATTTTTGACTGTCATTCTGAAATGCTATTTAGGGTTATGGTTCCAAAGTATAAATGAACACAAATAAAAAAAAAACCCTAATAACCGAAAAATTGTTACAGTTTGACAAACTGTTGATTTTCAAACTGCATGGGATAGAATTTTTTTCTGATTTTTGTCATGATGCTTACGATCAATCCTGTCACCCCGTTTCGGTTTGACGTTGAGTTCTGGGACACCCTGTAGAATATTAGACTAGATACTAGATTACTTCTGAACTTTAAAATTGCAGCGTTGTCGGAATATTACTGAGAAAAAATTACCTGTTCAGATTGAATATTTAAAAAAAGCTAAATATAATGATACCGATGTGTGTGACTGTGTATAATCGCATTAATGGAATAATACATAAATTAAAGAAAAACATTTTTCACATAAAATCATTTAAAAAGCCTTCCCCTTTCGCTGTTAAATACAGGGTGTACCTTAACAGGTTCATTCGTTCCAAAGAACTTTGCGCTGTTTAACCTCATAATGGATTATTTCACTCGTCCTTTTATCCGAGTGAATGAAGTCTGATGAATAGGCTCCCGCTCATTTTCGGCGTTTTTAATCCTTTCAATCGCTTCATTTGAAACATCAAAGGATAGAAGGAAATTCACAGATACTCTTTGTTTATCACGCTATAGAACGTCTGTAGGCGTTTGAGAGGAGTATTTAAATACAGGCGTGCATACAAAAGATAAGTGCTATTCCTTCAGTGCCTCGAGGGGTTTGACGACAAGAATGTAACATGTATCTGTAAGTACTTACTAATGCAACAAACAAGCTACATACCTTTAACATTATTAAGGGGTCTTGTACAGAATAGAAATTGTTACGTGGTACTTAAATGGCCTGCTCATTACAGCTTACCAGCGGCCTCCCACGACTTCGCCGCGTTCAAATTCTAACAAACGATACGCTTTGATCACTCGCGCCGAGTGGATGAGCGAGACAGTAAAATGAGTCCGGCCGAGACAGTATTTATTGACGTGACAACGTCTTATAAATTGGTTTGCCGGGTGACACTTCAAGAAACTGCGTTACGCTGCTCCGCTCACGTTCCGCGCTCACAATGAGAGCGAGTGAGAGGCACGCGTCCCTTCGACTCGGGCATGGTTAGCCCGCCTAAGAGCGAGTGAGACAGACATAAAAAGTGAAAGGCACGCGTCCCTTCCACTCGAGCACAGTTAACCCGCCTAAGAGCGAGAGAGACAGAGCGAGAGAGAGAGAGTGAGAGAGATAGGCATACACACCGGTTCATGTTATACGAATGAATATTCACATTAAAATTATTTTACCACTCAAAGTCGTTGTCACGTAAAACTTTCTCCCGTATACCGACTTTACAGGCAACCAATTTTATTGTAGACAGCAACAGTCAATCTGTTCATACGAAGCGAGTACTCGGTCGAGTGCACTGTCTCGCCCATCCACTCGGTACGTGTGATCCAGGCATTATGCCTTGAGAGCCCTATTCTTTCTTTTTGCGTTGATCACACATTGAATTGAGTGGATGTTGGCCCAGTCTACTCGCCGCGATCTTTAAAACGGTACGGTAATAGCAATCATATTTTTAGGCCCTATCACCGCGACACAGGCTGGTGAGAAAGCAATGCTCTTACACTAAAATATAAAGAGATAATTTCAGTGCAGAGTTCAACACTTTAAGTGTTTTGGTTACGTTAATTACGTAACCAAAACACGTTACTTCAACGATTGGTTAGAAAACCGTTACGTTCAGCTTGATGCAGGCACTGTGTTGATGTTAAACATTCAATTTTGAGTAAACGTGAGTCACAGAACACAGTAAAGTGGCTCGGTGTCTTCCAATAGGCGCTCAGTGGAGGCTTCATGAGACAACATAAAGCGCGAGCGCTTAAAATGCGCCATACTGTTGCCGCGACTGCCGGTATTTGGTTGACTTTAAATTTACTTTTTTGGTGTCTAAAAAAGTTTTTCCTAAAAGAATGAACTCTTGTAAAACATAAGTGCTTTTGATAACCGCACAATACCGCTCTACAATAAAATATAGTTTTGATGTGAATACGTAGAAATAAACATATTTACATGTAAAATCATCTCTTATATATAAAAACGAATTGCTGTTCGTTAGTCTCGCTAAAACTCGAGAACGGCTGAAACGATTTGAATAATTTTGGTTTTGAATTATTTGTGGAAGTTCAGGGAAGGTTTTAACGGTGAGAAAATATATTTTACGAAACCAGCGGGCAAGACAACGTCTTAATGAATAATAAAAACAAATTACAAAACAACTAAACGTGAGTACGATGATCTTTACGTGTTATTAATTTTATCTTCATTGACATAGTAACAGTTGGGTATTAAAAGTTTCAGCACGTTCCGCCAATAATAATATTGTTTCTGTAAAATGTGGTTTGAATTCTAAACGTAGCATTAAGGATACCACGACGACCGCTTTGGTTTAATAGTCAAGAAGTTGACTATTACCCCAAGAGGTCGCGGGTTCTATCCCCGCACTGTACTAACATTAGTGTGCATGAACATGTCTGTTTGTACTGGTCTCGGTGTTATATGTATTTATTAAGTTTATTTGTACTCACCACGGAGTCAGATCAATGTATGTGATGTTGTATATAATATTTAATACGAGTATATACGAAGAGTAGGTAAATACTTGATAATTATGTATCAGTCACAAAGCTCAGCAACTCAAATTTCATTCATACTCTATGTAAAGACAGACAAAAGTTGTTCTTGAAATTAAAATAAACAACTGCATTTGATTGAAAATAGATGTGAGACAGATCGCAACAAATAAAATAGGCATTGCATTATTGAAAACGCTCAACTTTTTGCATGTAGAAATATAATTGTAACAATGTTAAGAGCTGTGGATTTTTGTTAAATACATAATATAACACAAACAAATAATAAATAAATATACAACAACATCACATAAATTGATCTGACTCCGTGGTAAGTATCTAAAGCACTTGTGTTACAGATATCAGAATCAACAGTGGTATTACAAATAAACATAATACATATTACACACAGACCAATGATAACACAAACTTGTGATATCCACATACATTAATTATTCGAAAATTTTCAAAAAAATAAAATTCGAAAATTTGACATTACACCTAAACAATTCTTTTCGGCTCCGGTCATCAGATTTTTTTAAGAAAAGAAAAAATAGTGTTGTGAACGCAAACAAAAACTTAATAAATAGGTAACATTTATTATTGTTCAGTGAGGCTGCAAAACTTTTTGCATACCTACAAGTGAACCGAAAATCGCTGTCTGAAAATGACAGCTGAAACGCAAGACATTGATGAGGCATTGTCCGATTTCAAAATATTTGGAAAATACCTCTTGATTAAGATGCTTCTCTTAACTATAGTTTAGGCACTGTTTATTCCAATTTCATCTGTGTAGCAGAAGCTGTAGTATACAGGTGAGAATTAAAAACTATGAGTTGATAAGTTAGGCCTGGGTCCAAACGATGATGTCCACGTTGCCCCAAAAATGCTAAGTGGAACTAGGAATCAGTTTTGGTCCCAATGTTGGCGTAGTTCCTTTCACCTTTGGTGAATAGTGTTCAATGTACGCTGTGCCTTATAAAATTAATCCAAATAAAAAAAACCCTCTGAAAATACACAATATAAAGAGAAGACAAAAGATAAGGAGATATGTCAATTGTGTGATTTCATCAGCAGAAACTTGCCACTCTTATTACAAAAACAATTTTTTTTTGCCTAACAATAATTATTTCATCGAGATAACCTTGATTTAAAGGACACACGTAACAAAAAAAAATTCAAAAGGAAAATATATAGGTATTTAAATGCCTACTCGTAATATTCTCGAATGTTCAAAGGTTCAAAGTAATCTATTCATTAACTAGCAATCTAGTTAGCCAACTCTTCGATATGTTTGACATCATTCAAGAGCAATGAGCGAAAATCAGCGATGTGGATCGTGGATGGTGACGCGAGACCATTGTGACTCGTAATTATTTTCGAGCCATCTTCATCCGTTCACAATGGGTATTGAATGTGCTTAGTCACATTATTGATACTAATTTCCGTTTATAGCTCTAAAATTGACCGTCAAATCTGAGAAAAATGGCACCAAATTAAGTCCAAAAAACTCTTGCGATTTAAAAAGTTAAGTAGAATTGTTTTTGTTTTGATCGTTTCTTTCATTCAAAGCAACAAAACTATTTAATGATTGCGTTTGGAGTAGTTAGGTACTGTTAAAGTAGATGGAAATTATGTTTTAATTAGGTTTTTATTTGCTAACTCTGTTGATAGTCAAGTACAATCATATAATCTGATTTTTACAATCAATCAAACTTTAAATTTAGTGTTAGGTGTTAGTGACAGTTACCGTATTATAAAATGAGACTTACCAGGTTGTTACGAAACTGTCAGTTCAATAACCATATAGGAAGGCACAAGGCAGGGCGGTAAGTAAAACGTCAGTTAAATTGTCTCGGTGAATCACTCATTATATTTTATTATTATTTATTATAACTGTTCACTGTTATCGTCCTACCTCAAGGAGTGAACGGCATCCTTCCGCGCCGATCAATTCAATCTTTCCTTCCTAAGTCCCATGCTGAGCAGAGATGACTAACTTTTGGCAAAGCAGATTTGATGTAAACATCAAATCTGCTAAAGTAAATAAAGAATAGAATATAGAGACTTAACCAAAATATTTTCTCACTACTTCGCTGGTCTAGATTCGGAATAAAGAAACAGCCTTTCATCGCGGCATTTGAATATTAATTATCTATTTAGCCATGGATTGTAACACAATTCAAGCGGTTGTGTATCGAATAAATTCAAATTTTTTTATCTAAATATAATTCAGCAACATCTAAATTAATAATGTGAAACTCAATTAGCTCCCATTTTTTATTTGTGTGGAATACACAAAATAAAAATGTTCACCATCTCTACCTAGGTCACAGTCGGTTTAGGTAACGCGGATGCGACACTGCCGCAGCGGCGCGCGCGCACTCGCCTTCATTTATCAATATCAACAAATAGACATACCGACACGCCCGTTCACTAGTGAATATCTACTAATTGCTGCTGTGGTTTTGCGATAGGCAGTACTTTTTATGAGTCCTTACTAATTTCGTTAAAAAAAAAATTTTACAAAAATTATTCATGTTACATAGTAAATAGACATGTGCGTGAATTAACAGTGCCTTTCAGTGATAGTAGTGCCCCGAAATATTTTGAACACTCGAAATGACAGCTACGGATTTTGATGACGTTTTAAAGGATTTCAGTGTATATGGACGATATCATAGATTGTTCTTTTTGTTCACATTCTTAGCGTTCGCTTCAAATAGCGTGTATTGCAGTAATTATGTGTTCGCCGCGGAGGAGGTTGCTTACAAGTAAGTCGTTATGTAGCTTCGTTAAAGTAAAAAAAAAAAAAACTAAAGGTTTCATTACTTAACCATTGTTTAGCATATAATTATTTTCCCAATGTTGATTAAAACTTGTAAGTATAGTTTTGTGTAGTCTCTTGAGTGCTCAGTTCAACGTGATGGCATCAAGTAATTTTGATAGTTTTGAGACTCATGGCTAATTTTGTGATGTTTCGTCGTTATGGACAGCATTTTTTTTTATATTGAGCTATCTAGACATTTAACCACTATCTAACCAAATGGTAAGTGAGCATACGATGAAAGATTGAAAGTATTCGCATACAATTCGAACCGTATTTATGTCATTAAATTCGAAAGAAAAACAATATCAAAACACGTGAAAATTACTGCCAGTCAACCTCAAGGTCATACAGAAAGAAGGCAATGGTTGCTGAGTAAATTAAACGAGAAAGGTAAATTGTGGTTAATAACGCAAAAAAATGATTAAATTAAAAAAAAAACGAGCATTACTTCGCACGCCACCGTCAAGCAATTCTAGGTAATAGAACAAGCTTCTTAGATTTTGTATGTCGTGAAACCTTTGTATCAATGTTTTTCGCTTGGTTGTGGCTTAAGGAAAGGCCTCGTCCACCTCATTACGGATATTATTGTTATTTTGGTTAGCAATCAAGAATAGCTTTACAGGTTTTTGAAAATGTGATATTACACTGTCCATATTTTTTTTTTATGAAATCTCAATGTAAACAAAGTTGTTAATCTTAGTTTGTAGCAGACTCTCTTTGAGTCTTAACATAATATAAACATTGGCTGGTATTTTGACGCTTTGTCTCAGCAAGGTTATCAGTTAAACAATGTCTTTTCTTTTATACATTGTTAAGTCATGCGTGACGAGCAATCGAGGGTTCTTCAATGTACCTGATAATATCAATTCACTTTGGTATGTACCTGAAGTGGCAATGGGCTGGCCATGTCTGTCGCAGAACCGACGAGAGGTGGAGCAGGAAGGTTCTTGAATGGAGACCACTCTTAGGTAAACGCCTAGGACGCCCCCCGGCTAGATTGACAGACGACCTGAAGAAGGCAGCTGGTAGTAACTGGATGCAAAGGGCGGGAGATCGTGCGCTGTGGCGCTCCTTGGGGGAGGCCTATGTCCAGCAGGGGACTGCAACAGGCTGATATGATGATGTAACTACTTAAATATTAACTTTATTTTTCAAATATTTAAATTAAGTACCTATTAGGTACGGACTAAGCCAGAAAAAACAAGATTTATGTAGAGGTGAATAATACTACAATTGGCTAGACGACACCACCAATCGTTGACATACTTTTTATTATCTGTCAAAACGGTCTGCCTCCATAGATTTCGTATGGTAATAAATGATTGTGACGTCACGGTCATGTGTCAGAAATCGGAGTCAATTGACCGAATATTTATTGCGTAATGTGTGTTTAAAAATTGGTTTCTACAGCTTTTTTGAAATATATTGGTTGTATTAACTTCATAGGGGCTAGGTTTTTTAAACACCATGTTCTTGACAATATTTAAGATAGGTGTCATCATCCCAATTAAACGTAAAACAATATTTGCTTTAAGTTTATGAAGTCTGCATTCATACTTTCTCTAAACAATCCTATCTATTTACTTTTATAAATGGAAATAAATTATGGTCTTTGAAGGTTTCTTTGTTCTCCGCAAAAAAAGGAAGTAAAAAATGCACAAATGACTCGTTGTAATAATTTGTGTTGGTAATAATAAGATAGACCATTGATCTGTCTTTATTACGTCAAGTACGTGAGTAGGTGATCACACGAGATATACATACGCTTGTAACACTGAGGTATGAATAAACGTGAATAAAAATGAAAAACAAATTCGAAAAAGATCGTACCTTTTCTAGTATTGACTCAAATTGTTTAGATACTTGTCAAAAGCATCCTCAGTTTTTCTTAATTGTGTGGTGCTTACTACTAATGTTGTACCTAAAAGATTACACTGATTGATTAGCAGAAAGACGTAGGCAAATAAAAATAAAATTTGACCGGCGCACACTAGTTCACAATAGTTTTAAAAAAAGGAATTAGGGGTCTTTGTTTATTTATTTGAGCTTGAAACTTTTATACGTTATCCCTTTAAATCACTTTTACTGATTGCAATTTTCCCCAAAACTTACCACTTTTGAGATTTTTATGTATGGAGGAAAAGTGACTTATACTTGCAACTTCCAAATTCTTGAGTGAATCGAAATTCCACTTAATAGGCATTAAAGACTGTGTTATTCTCTTAATTTCTCGAATTACTTTTATTTTACCTACTCGTTGCCTTACTCGCAACCTTGGGAGCTACAGGCGCTTAAACTTCGGTCATAGAAATTATTATTTTCTTTGGACATTTTTCGAATTATCTACAACAATCCTTCAAATATCGTTCGGGTCAGATTATCTTTGGTTAATTAGCCATTTATTATCTAGCATTGTAGCACTTAATAGCGGTTGAAGTCAGTGTTCCATTCCATAGTATAGGTACTATTAATTTTTTTATATACAATTACTTTGCAATTTTATCCGAAAAATAAAAGTGGCTTGAGGCTTTTCATTGCCTTGTTTGTTCTTGATGCGCACGCGCTTTGATGTTACCTGAAATCGTTTACGGCTTAGATAATTCGCTTATTGTTTGAAAGACTCTTTAAGAGTATTAGTATTGAAAGATATTTATGACTTGTATCGTTTTTTTCTGTAAACGGTATTTTTAATGTTCTATGTCATTAAAGTAACGATATAAAATTCAATCACAATCGGTCTCAGAATGGAATTTGTTCGTGTGTTACCGTGCTTGGTTATCTTACCACAATACGACAATATAATTTCTGCCTGTGACGCTTTCACGGCTTAACTACTGAACAGATTTGGATGAAATTTGGTACACATACATGGTCGTCAACATTATATACGCGTATTAAATTTCATCCCAATCCGTTCAGTAGTTTAGGCATGAGATCGTAACAGACAGAAATTCAATTGTCGTATTAAGGTCGCCATCCTGTATAAATACTCGTAAGATAGACTTAAAGAATGTGATCGCAATTCTTAACATACATTAACGTTTCGGTCACACGTTAGTTTTTTTGTGTAACTTTCTCTTACTTGTCAATTAACGTGTTATGAATTAACTTGTTTTAAAAACAGTAACTTTAGTTTTAGGGATCGGCAGGTCAAAAGAAAAATATGTTTGACACTAACTATACAGAAAATGGTGACTAAGTTTCTAACCAGCTACAGAAATACATAAACGAATGTAACGACTTTTGAAACCATTTGGATCTTCTTAATGTACAGCCATTTGGATCTTCTTAATGTAAAGTTGGCCCGAAAAGTAACGCCTTTTGAATAATGCACCATTGACCAACGTTGAGGTCACTGCTTTTTTTTAAGAGCCATTGGGCATTAGATCAATGATGAGCCAACCATTCGGCTAGTGTGTGGATACGGGGTAATACAATGTGGTACTTTCTACCGAACCAGCACAGGCCAGACGTGATCTTTGGCGCGAAAAAGCTTCTCTGCCTACTCCCTTTGTCCCACTTGTCGAGAATCTCCCGCCTGGACATGATCAACCATGGCCGATCTGGAAGTCCTTAAACAGGCTTCGGACTCAGGTTGGTCGAAGTAAGGAGAACATGGCCAGGAGGGGATTTCCGGCAAGCTCCGATGTGGACTGTGTTTGCGGTGCAGTGCAAACTATGGCGCACTTAACATCGTGCCCGGTGTGCCCCAACACCTGCACGCCAGCGGATTTAATGAACTGCAGCCGATCCGCAATACAAGTGGCTGGATTCTGGGCTGCCACGGTGTAATTCCTCGTGTTCCATCGACACGCTAAGAAGAAGAATACGATGTGGTAATACTCTCAAACTTGCAATAGTTTTAGTTCATAATTCTTTATTTGCGTAAGAACATTGTATATGGATGTTACAATAAATACAGTGCACATGTCTTGTCAAAACTGTTAGCATGCAAATACAATAGGGTAAAATAAGCAAAAAATAACAATTTGAGTACGGAACCATCGGGTTGTTTGTTGGTTTTTTAACTTTCCTTATGCGGAAATCATTAGCCCACACTCTAATCACATATTGATCTTGTTTTTTTGTAACACAAATCAGAAATAAAACCTGATCTACTGCTGCAGTCAGGTTTAAACATGTAAGTAGTCATACAGACAGCTTTTAATGAAAAGTTTGTGTTACCAACGCGTAACTAGACTAATATTAAATGCTATGACGGCCTTTGCCCCTATTAAGATTCTTCATTAGAACCATTTTAATTCCCTAATGGTTAATTACTATCAATTTCATATTCGTCTCAGCAAAGATAATAATAATATAATAATAATAATAAGCAAAGATAATGGAAAGGCCTCAGCAAGAATTCTTGCTATCATATCTTTGGTGGTGATTACTTATATGCCATATTTTGTAGAAATTGTTATTACCGACTTGGTAATTTAGTGGATTTTGGGAAGCGGTAAACATATACTTAATTAAAAGTGACTAATATTCTAGCGCTACGTTATTTCCGTTTAAAGTAGAGGTATAATTACCTAAATGTAAGTTATTGTTAAAATATAGAGTTTTGGTCCTACCCAGGAAATGTTGGCCCTTTCTATGATGGGGTAATTTTCTGAAAGAAATAGATTTAAAAAGCGTTCATTTATGTGATATCATAGCTTGAAAACAAAAATTTACGGAAAACATAATTTGACGATTTAGTTAGTAAAGAACTTCCCGATAACCGGAGCCGAAAAGAATTTTTTAAGCGTTGTCTTTTCGAAATTAAAAAATAGCGTTGTGAACGCAAAAAATACTTAACAAATAAAATTATAGCCTGTTTCATCTTAACCGATTGTCAAATATTTGTAAAAATATTTCTCTCAGGTGATTTGAGGGTGTCTAAAAAATAGCGTTGTGAACGCAAAAAATACTTAACAAATAAAAATAGTAAAGAACAGTTTTTTTGGTTAGTAGTTGATGGTGACAAATAAATGTGTTTTTTTCTTTTTTCCTTTCTAGTAGCAGTAGTTTCACGAACAGTAATTAATGTTAAGTTACTGGTTTGTTATTAGTTTTTAAATTTTTTCAATCATGTTTATCCTCATTTTCAGATGCGCAGACGAGTCATTCGGCGACAATGCCTGCTACACGACCGACAGCGCCAACCGGACGGTGCACTGCACGAAGTGGGTGTACGAGAACCCTCACAGCTTCGTGGGAGAAGTGAGTCCAAGATATTAATTATATAAGTATATATTTCAGCAAATATATATTTGAGCGAAGTAGCAATCACTACGTCTTTGTAAGACTACTACGTTGTTGACTTTACTAAGTCTTTGTAACTACTCAAGGGATTTCTATGCAGATGTTTTTTTAATAGATAGAGATATTTAAGAGAAATGTTAATTAGTATAACAAGCGGCCGCTGGCGACTTCGTCTGCGTGCACCTTAGTTTTTTTGCCATCGAGTTTTATACAAATTTGCAATCCCTATTTTATAATTTATCACGAATGTCTACGTCATAACATCTACCTACATGCCAAAATTCAGCCCGATCCGTTCAGTGGTGTGGGCTGTGCGTTGGTAGATCACTATGTCAGTCAGTCAGTCACCTTTGAGTTTTATATACCTATTTAAGATTACTGAGAGTGTTATAAGCGTAGGAGTAGACAAATATAATCAGAAAGCTTCGAACTGCTAAGCTATCGTGAGTTATATGTGTTATTGTGAGTCAACTATAAAAGATGTCTATCTTTATATATGCTGTGGTGAGATACTTTTTATATAATTTTAAGGAGATCATTTCCGTCGTACATGATTTCTGTGTAGCTTTAACCATTAAAGTTGTACAGCAAACTTAAAAAATAGAGTAACTTCTCCCGTTTTCTATTTTATATTTTCCTAATTACCTGTTTGTACCATCTTTTAATACCATGTTTTTTTGCAAATAAATATTATGAATTATGAATTATTCACTGCTCTGCTCCTATTATTTGTACCGTGATGAAAAGTATACTAAAACATACTCAGAATTATGAAAAATAATTGTACCAAATTTCTTTAAAATCTGTCGTGTAGTTTTTGTGTCTATAACGATTATACAAACAGACAGACAAAATTTTTACTAATTTTAGTATTGATCCCTAATCAACCCTGATTTTGGAAATATATGTCATGTACAGAATTGACCTCTTTACAGATTATTAGTGTAGATAACATACGTAATATATTAGAGAGCCACTCATGATTATAAGATTTTTAATCCACTCGGGGAACCGCTGGTGGGTAGCGAGTCTGATATTAATATACAATTGGACCACTTCGCTTGACATGTTACGATACGAAATGTCGCAACAAGTCCATGAAAGGGGATTTCGTATCATTAAAATCAGAGGTACATATAAAAACAACCTACTATTATGACACTAAAAAAGCTGAGCATCTTCTTACTTTCACCACCTTAAAAAGGCACGCAATGGTTTTGCATTGGTTGAGCGGCTTCAAAGGTTATGATTATGTTTGGTTTTTAAAGGTTAAAATAAGGTCTTGCAAGGTCAAATAACTTTAAATTAGAAATGAAATCCAGTAAACTAGTGCGAATTACCGTTTGAGTATAACACGCTTGCTACTTTGTTGTATTGTACGATTACTCCGGGCACATCTGTGGCGCACTGTCGCTAAGACTCGAGACTGTCAGCGATTTGGCTGCTATGATTGTTTGTTAGCTGTATAACGACAGGATCCCGCAGGTGTACGCTGGCGGAGTAAGCGCACACCTGCGCGTAATGATGGAGACAGCGCGACACCAAATGAAAAAAGTTCAAACGTACTGACAATTGACGACAGCTTTGCTCTAGTGGTCTGAGGTGCGGACTTCAAAACCGGCTGTTGCGGGTTCGAATCCTGCTAGGGGAATATGTTTGTGTGATGAGCACAAGCATTTGTACCTGAGTCATGGGTGCTTATTAATGTATTTAAGTATTTATACCTGTTATCCTAGTCACCATAGCAGAAGCTAACGCTTAGTTTAGGGCTAGGTAATTAGTGTGTTCGTTGAAACAATTATTATTTTTTTATTAATTTTTCTTTCTTAGTTTGACAAGTTGACTTAATTGTAAAAGACAAGACAAGAACGGTACTGTTATATACCTACCATAATATTAAAATAATAATATAATATTTACTATAGTCTTGAATTGAGTTTAATAACATCTCAAATGCAGTTCCAGCTGGCCTGCCAAGATTGGAAGCGTACTTTAGTGGGCACGGTCCACAGCTTCGGCTATATGGTGGGTCTACTCGTCGTCGGACCGTTATCTGACAGGTAAGTCAGCCTATTTGAATATTCAGCTTTTTTTTTAGAAGTAACAATTGAGTACTTAACGTACGGCGAGGGTCAGCGCTGCCTGAACACTTTTAAACGAAAATTGTTTGCATCCACTTCGATACACGCGGTGTAAGGAGCAAGCGGGATTGCGCGCGATGTGCAAATGATTTTCGACTTAAAGGTGTTCACGCCGCACTGACTGCGATAGTACCTTAATAATAATAGTATCCTAGTTGATTTTGACCACAGCGTCTAATATCAACAGAGATCAGCCAACTGCGCAGCTCATTATTATAAGTACACAAGTGTCAGCGCAAAACACAGTGCCTGTTCTTTCACTCCTAAAGTTCGATGAGACGGCAATTCGACATGACCGGAGAGAGATCATGGTCAAAATGACCGTTAATGCAACAAACATTTAACGACCTAAAGGTGTGAAACAAGTGAAAAGAAATAGCGGTTAACTGTGAACAACATAATTCAAAGGCGATTTTAATTTATGCGAAGACGCTAGTAAGGAAACAATTCAACAATGCATACTGTCTAAATGTGTGAATGTGGTGAATTGATTTGTTCAAGTTACAGATTTTCGCATATTTTCGTGTGAAATAGATTATGGGCTGCTATTGAGATATAAACGAAGCTGATGCTAAAAAAAATTGTACAATGGTTCTGCATAAAATAATATTTTGGTCAGTTGGTTTTGAATGGATTATTCAGTTAAATATAATAGAAATATTTAATCTAAATATCCTTTAAAGGGTAGTTCTTGAATGGATCCGGATGCAAATGGCCTCCATTTTACGTTCAAACGAAAAACATTTTTTTTTTCATTTAATTCAAGCGCTTTGCTAATTGTCAATATTGAGAAACCTTAAATTTTATGAAAATAAAGCTCTGATAAAAAATCTAACCTACCTATGGATTGTCGCCTTGTAATGTATAAATGTAATGAATTAATGTATAATTAATAGTGACTGTTGTATTAGTTAGATGATAATATGTTATTCTAAATATTTGTATGCTGTACCATGCGGCTAAGTAAAATCAGATTTATATGTATCTACTACCCTACTTAAAAACAAATAAAGAATTTCGAATTTTAGTCTTTACGATAATTTGAAAAAAGGAACGTAGGAGCTTGATGTCGAAATAAAACCATTTAGTCACATGTCGTTCCTAAAATGTTACAAAACATAAACGTGGATAAATTATGCACATTATAGAAAATAATACTATTATTTTCTTTTTTAATTGCAGGTTAGGCCGAAAGCTGACTTTGATCATCACGGGCACACTGGGCGGCGTGTTTGGTCTCTTGAAGAGTTTTGTCCCCTGGTACTGGGTGTACATCGCGCTGGAGTTCTTGGAGGCTGCTATAGGGGACAACTGCTCCCCTATGTTCATATTAAGTAAGTGGCTCAGTTGTAATCAATTCCACCCTCAACGCATCCGCACTACGCCCGCGTGCCCTCTCGTGCCAACTCTCAGTTGAGGCGACTGCTGTGGCTGACCTACCCATCAGTGGAACGTATACATACATATAGACTGATAGGAAATGAAGTGGTACACTCAAAAAAGTATTGAGTTATTGAGTGAAAGCCTTTACTATGCCTTGTTGAAATCATTTAGTTTATTTGTAGCTTACAAGAGTCGAGGAAATTAATTTGGCATATTGGTATCTTTGGCCTTTATAATGTACTCGACACAATTAAATGCTCTGAGGGGTCTGAAATAACTATATTATGAATACCTATTCAAAAACCATTACTCAGGCGTGAAGGTACTGACGTCAATCGTTATCCACATGTGTGTCAGTCAATAGGTAATTCAATGATGTTTATGGGTATGTTTATATTTTTACAGCTATAGAGATAGTGTCAACAAAGAAACGAGCTCTGTTCTACGTGCTATGCTCGTTCGGTTACGTATTTGGAGGAATAATGCTTCCATCCGCCGCCTGGCTGTTTCCTTACTGGAGAACCTTCATCAGAGTCGTCTACGCACCGTCTCTTTTATATTTCCTTTACTTTTTCTTCATCGACGAAAGCCCAAGATGGCTACTCACAAAAGGCAAGAAGGATAAAGCAGTAGCCATATTGCAGAAGGCAGCTGACATGAACAAAATGCACATTGATAAAGGGACTCTAGAGAAGCTGACGTGTGAAGAAACAAAAGATATTAGCTTCTTCAATTTGTTAAAGGTGACATTTTCGTCGAGAACACTGACGAAGAGATGTTTAATTTGTATCGTGTGGTGGGTAACGTCGACTTTCGTCAATTTCGGGATGACGATCAACTCGGTGTCGTTGCAAGGGAATAAGTACGTGAACTACATGTTGATATCGGCTGTGGACTTCATGATCATTTATGTGCTGAATCATTTCAAGAGAAAGCTACCTCTGATAGCATCATTCGTAATCGGAGCCGTTTTGTGTTTGTCGCAACCTTTCGTCCCGACTTGTAAGTATCAAATTAAAATTAAATTTCTGCTAAATTTCATTTTTTAACTTTATGTAACTTTGTGTTTCAAATAAATAATTTACATAATTCTGTGCGTCCTGTGAAAAGTGATACATGTCGAAAATCACAACTTTACAATAGAATAGATTTTATGTTTAAAAAATCATACAAATTGTTAGAATAATTATTTTCTAGTAGTAGCAACTGTATTTGTATACACATAGGATGGTTGGCTACATATAAGATTCCTGTCTTAAAACGATACCTACACGATGAGTTATTTAAAAAAAAGATTTTTTCGTATCAAAACGCACCAAATGAATGATCGTGTAAAATGATTCTAAATGAGGTGTATCAATTTTAACTTTTTGTGTAGCTTTGGTGTAAATTGATATTGATGCACTGTCAGTTAGTTTTGTACAAAACTAAATCAATTCTTAGTACGAAGTTAAAAGGGAAAAGTCATATTATTCAATCGCCTAATGCCTCGTAAGCAGAAAACTCTTAAAAGTGGTGTTTTTGCTACTAATATCATTTTACACGGGAATAAATGACGTGTTAATGTGTGTTTTTTGATATAAGTTTACTTATATCTCTATTTTATTTTGTGTTATATGATACAAGAAACAGATACAAAATAAATAAAAACAATGGAAGGTTTTTTCAATTCTTTTTTAAGGTAAGTTTACAGATAAGGCAACTGAAAGTTCAGTTATTAAAAATTAGCTTTGGTCTACGTCAGCTTTTTGTTTTATAATGAACATTAGAAATCAGATCAACTTTAACAAAAACAGGTTTTCATACAAATAATACCCAAACAAAGATATTATTCTAAAAAATCTTTGTGCGCAAAGAAGATATACTTTTATTAAAACAAACTTAATTCTAACAAAAATAAAACTCAAAGTTTAAAGTTCAATCCGAATTTCTTTAAATAAATAGGTAGACGACAGTAGATAAATAAATTTAAAACACACTTTTCAAACACAAATATGTTTGACTTCCATACTAATTAAGCGTTTGTTATTTTTGTTAGTATCATTTGCCCAACTAAATAAATCAACAACTTATTTATAAAATTCACATTTTTCATTTGTAGTTTACTTATATAGATCATACATTTTAGCTAACGATAAATCAGAGCTTCGTATATTATATCATAATTTCAAAATATGCTGTCTTGCCAATTCTAAACCACCATCAGTAGTTGTTCGCTTTAATCGATATCACGTTTCCGCATTTAATTTTCTTTTTACAAACTCTTTGGATAAATCTGTTGCTTTCATCAAAAACTATTTAAAAAGTTACTTGTCTATATTATGAACATTAGTATCCGATTTTAAAACATATTTAAATTTGTTAGCGTGCTCTCTCGTGCGGAAATTTATTCTTGCCTGCCAAAATTACTGATATAATTTGCTCTTTTTTCATTTGATCTTAAGTGCCAGTATTCTGTAAAAACATTTTCCAATACCTGCTTAGGGATCTTTTTCTTACATTTTTCTCTACAGTCCGGTAACTCTTTTAATTTTTTACCTTTCTTTAATTTCCCAGTCTTTGTAAAATACTCTTCCCCTTTGTTTCTAGAGATATTTCTTGCAGTTCTTTCCCATATTCGTTCTTTTTTAGCGTCTCTTATTTCCTTTTTTCCCTGGTTAAAGTTTTGTAATCCCAAAATGAATAAGATGGTACCGCAACATTGCACTGATTTGGTTCTTCCGTTAAGTTATTAATCTCATTACTTATATTTGTTACGTATTGCATTCATTATTTACTTCTGTGGGGTAACATAAATTGCGTAAAGAAGTTGGTGCTACATCATCGTATTGGTTTGGTTCTTCTAGGTGTTTTTTTTTAATTATTAATCGAATTACAGATCTATACGAAAAATCATAACAACTGTCAATGGTATATCCATCAAAACCAGGAATATTTATATCACTACTCGAAATATTTAAAATATCATTGCGAAAAACCAAAACCACAATCAAGAGATGAACTTATATCGCCGTCATTGCATACTTTTTTTCAGCTTTAGTCATGGATTTCCGCAAAGTAACGCCCGATTCCATCAACTATTTCATATCTCATTGAAGGACATTTTACATTTAGAAGGGCTCCTCTTTAATATCCTTTCTCACTCTTCGATGTACTGCGGCTATCATTATTTTTTTCAGCGATAGAGGGTAAAATCTTTTCTTACAGGAATCATTATTTTTATTATTGTGGTCTATTTTTAACATGTCTAACGTGCGTATTGTACGACAAAGAGAACGCTGGAACAATGATAATTTTAAATAAAAAACCGCATAACCCTTAAAAGAGAAAGATGATAATAAATAAGTACACTTTACTCAAAAACTACAATAATAAAAAGACTGTGTATTTTGATACAACTAGAAATGTTTTTTGTGACAGCTGATATTAGTCCCTGTTATCCTAATAAATGTTCAAACAAAAAAATATGTGTTAAATGATACATGTAATACGTATGTCTAGCGCCATGGTGTATTTTACTGACCACGCGCGCGCGGACATCTCCTCTCATAGCACGTGCGTCACTGATCCTGCGGCGCCCCGCGCAGACAGCAGACCCCCCCGGGGAACGTCCCCGGGTGCCCCGCACAACCCCCGCGTCGAGAAGATGTATCAGTTTACAAATATTTTGAAATAAAACCGTTGATTTTTTCTCGTTATAATTGATACAACTCTACTTGTGTCAATTTACACATATTTTATTAATTCGATGTATTTGTGAGTTATAATACAACTTTAGTTATACCGTTGTAGTGTAAAAATTTACTTTGTGATAATTGATATTACTAAATATGTATCAGATGACACCTTATTAGATGATAATAAATATATGTGAATAATAATATGTCTCGAGATACACCATAAAAAACATTTTTTAATTTCATTGATGCAATTTTATGAACGATATATGTCAATATGTATTTATTTACACTAAAAACATTTGTCAAAATACGCCAATCTACTTTAGATGTATCATACTATCTTTGAAACTAATAGACGTGTAGGAATGTTAATTAGACAGAAAAATAGAGTATTTTTTTCTGATAAAGGTGCAACAACAATATCAAATTCGATATAAGTCGACTAATATCACTTTTCACAGGACCCACAGAATTACTTAGCTAGTCGATAGTATTAAACAGAATATTAAGATGCCTTAATCTGATAGAAATTGTTAAAGCTATTGGACACACATGTGTATTGACACAGGCATCTTTTAGGCGAGCTTGCTCTATCAAAAACACAGTCTTTGCCTCGTTGGGCTTAGTGTTGGTTTTAAGAGCAAACAATCGTCCTAGCGAAAGGCTACAGTTTTGCAATAAATTCTTACAAATAACATTGATCTAGCAATGCATTTAATGTACACTGAGATTCCCAGAGTAAAACTCGTGACAATTTTTATCTATTCCAGCTATCGTCTGGCTGTCCATCACCTTTTACATGGCAGGCAAGCTGATGTCCTCGTTGTACTTTAGCATCACATACATGTACACCTCGGAGTTGTTCCCCACTTACACGAGGAACTCGATGCACGCTCTCTGCTCGTCCATGGGAAGAATCGGATCTATCCTGGCTCCGCAAACTCCGCTATTGGTAAATTTTAGTTGATGAAACTCATAATTAGTACTGTAAAAGACAAGATCACCATATTTTTCTAGTGTTCCAATCGAACAGTTAAGAAACAGACCCTGTTTGCATTATACAACTGGTAACCACCAGAAAACAATAAAATGAAAAAGGCAAGAGCATTTATTGCACTTTTCTGGTTTGTGGTATAAAATTTTCCAAAAGTTTCAATGTAATAGCGAAATAAATATAGTATGTATGCTACAAAATTTTCTGAACCAAAATAAATAGCCTAAGCATTTATCTTGTGGAAATCTACCCACCATTGGAATCAAGCCCGAGCTCACAGAGATAATGACGACCACTTTGGTGTAATGGTTAAGAAGTTTACTTTTAACGAAGAGGTCGCGGGTTCGATCCCCGCTCTGTACAAACATTTATGTGCATGAAAATCTCTGTTTGTACTGGTTTGGGTGTTATATGTATTTATTTATTAATGTATGTGATGTTGTTGTATATTTATTTATTTATTATTAATTGCTGTTTAATTTACTGCAGGCGTTTTCATCCACGCCCTAAAAAACTATACATCATCACGATCTTTAGCACAAGCTTACGCTTAGATTGGGGCTAGGTAATTGGTTAATTCGTTGAAAGAATTTATTTTTATTTTATTCTTCCAGATGCACTATTGGCCAGGTCTACCACCGATCGTCTTCGGCAGTACATCGCTCATAGCAGGCCTGCTCACCTTCTTGGTACCGGACACTGCCGACAACTCTCTACCAAACACTGTCAAACAAGCCGAAGCTCTGGGCAAGTGTGAGAAAGAAAAAGCGTTAGAGGGAGAGATTAATTATGCTTTCAGCAAAGAAGACACAGGGCTTAACTTGGTTGTGAATAGAGAAGGTAGAGTTTCTAGATTGTGATTAAAAGTTTTATTGTGTTGTTTTAAAAAAAAACTTGTATGTATGAGTATACTAAATTAAGTTATTGTAATTTTGTGGTCTGTACGAGTATGTAAGATAGCAGTTATAAATTAAATTATGAGGTTATTGGTTGTTTAATTTAACAATATAAACATTCATAATTATGAATAAACAAAACCATCAAGCCTTTTAACCCCAATTTAGGTAACAGGCATATCATCGGGAATTAACTTTATAATAAAACACTATTATTACTATTTTTAATGATAACCATAACTTTAAACCTTAATAATATAAATGAAAAATATGCTATCAAAGTTGTATCAAAGAGAAAAAAACTGCCAGCTCCATGTTCACTAGTGTGGTGAATTTTATCCCTTTTTAGCTCTTTGAAGAAATCAATAGCATTGGCTCCTCAGGAGTATATACGCATTCCTATTTTTATTTCTTTAGAACAGGTGCCGGCGAAAGTAGGTAGTTGCACACTCAAATTGTGACCACAAATAACTACCAGTGTTTTTATTTATTTGATATAGGTTTGCACTTGTTTCAAGACTAAGCCCAAGGCAAAGACTGATTCTACGATGGAGAGAGCTCACCTAGAAGATGCCTGTTCACTCTAGCTTTGAAAATTCCTAGCTTGTAATTGCAGGGAAACACTAATATGCAGGTAGTGAGTTCCACTCTTTTGCAGTGCGCATCAGGAATGTAGATGAGAAGCGCTTGGTTCGTATCAGTGGAACACCGACACGGTACGGATGGTAACCCGCGGTACGTCTAGTGTTCCGATGGTAAAAGGGGGCCGGAGGAATAAGCTGGTGTAGTTCATGACCACACTCGCCGAAGTACAGCCTGTAAAAGATCGACAAGCAGGCGACAATGCGGCCATGATCCAATCCTTGAAGCTGTGTACAATATATAATAATATCAAGGGGGCCAAAACAATAAACTTAGTATATGGGAACATTGAAACAATGACCAACTCATCGATTTAAACAAATAGTTGACATTCACCAGATGCTGCTGCCGTGATCGCCAACAATTGCTATGGTGTTCCGCGAAACCACAGATACGTAGAGCCATCGCATCGGAGCTGCCGGAATTTAAGGCTGCCTGTCTACCGGAGCGGAGCTAAGCAGCGAAGCGGCTAACTGATAAAATATTCGGTCATCCTCTTTAATGTTAACTGGGGCATAAAAATAGAGAAGCAATAATCTCTAAGATAATAAATAATATTAATAAATAATCATTAACATCACATTTTCAGCGCCTGTCCGATAGGGGCGAAAAAATATCATTAAATCGAATAACACAAAATCTCCGCTAATCAATTCATCATCATCATCCTATCCATTACAGCAAAGATACGAAAAATTTATCAAACAATAGCTGTAACCCGCGCTTCTCCCTACAATTAATACTAACCGGAGCAGAAAAAATGAGAAAAATCAATCAATACCTACAATCGCACAAAATCCGCTTCTCTAGTGCTGTCAAAGCAAAGTGGACCTACGATATCAAGTGGTGAAACCAAGAGATATCAACCGATCTCTTCGTATCGGTGCCTCGCTCCGCACAAGTGGAAAGGCAGCTTTAGGTCGCCCATCCACCGGGGCGAATCGAGGCCGCGGAGCGGAGAAACGAAGAAATATTAACCAATAGGATTGTTCACTTAAGAAAAGCGGAGATTTTGTGCAATCCTATTGGTTAAATTTCTCTAAATCCCCACTCCACGCCGGTGGAAAGGGAGCCTTAAAGTTGCAGGCAGTGTGTCGCGTCAGCTATTTTCAATTTGGCGCGCCACCTGCCGCATTAATCCCTGGGTGCGGTCCTGTGCGACTGATTGTTGCAGCGCGCGTGGGCCGGATTGAGAATCTCAGCACTAAAGTCAAAAGGTGGACACGTATTTAATACTTTGCAGAATGAGTGTCTGATTGACTCGACTAAGGGACTGAACTATTAGAGTGAATAAAAAACTTAATGTATTTCAAGTTGAACTACAAGTAGTTAAACTGCTGTATTTCCTCTGCTATTAGATATTATATAGCTATTATTATTATTGCTTGAAACAGAGTTATTATTACATAATTGCATACCCATACCTATTGCTTGCTAGGCACTTAGTTGTCGAAGTGTTATCTGTTTTTCTGCTCCGGCTATTTCCGCGTAGTGTATGAATAGATAATTTAAAATTTATTGCAAATCTTGTTTCTTAAAATAGTGAATTGTTGTTCTGATTGTGTGACATGTATAGTCTAAAATCATATATCGCGTCAATTCGAGATTTTTATTTTCATTTAAAATGTAAGAAATATTTCAAATAAAAATAATAACTCCTTAACCTGCAGATTATGCTAAATACCTAGAAACATAATAACGCCTGCGCTATTTTTCTCAGCAATGGCACGATCCCGCATCACCTACATTCGTTCATAACCGTTTTGCAGGCGTTCCTGAGTTTAACCCTGCAGACCCTGCTACCGATTGTTGCTCGGAATCACAAATAATGTTGCGGCGAAAACGGCGCATCGCCGTACAACCGTGAACTCTAATAATCCACTGGATGCGTGTTTGTGGGTTTAGATGAGCATTCAACAGAGGTTTTGCTGTTTTAGTGGGTCTATCTATGTTATAGACCAGCAGTATGAATGAGCTGCGATGGAAGATATTTGTTTGATGAGTAGGTAGTTTTCAAGTATAGGAAGTTTTGATTTGAAATAAAATTTAAAGGACTGAAAAGTTTTTATCCTGTCAGGAAACAAAGAAATATTTCCGAATAACTGCTGGTTTCCTTATTTTCCGTGTATAAGTATATAAGTACTCATACGTCCCACTGGCGGCTGACAGTAAGGGTCAGCCTTAAGCCAGCTTTTGACTTTGAATAGCTTTATAACAACTACCTTGATGGCTATGATTTGTTTTTTTTGTTTGATACGTCAAATGGCATTAAATTATTCATAGGCCTACAGTGGCAACACCGGAATGTAACAAAAAATGCTTAGATCCCTCGCAAAACTATCGTTCTGAAAGGTCACAATTGTCACTGAAAAATTCAGAGAAACGGCTCACTCCGGACAAAAGTATAATATTTTTTTGTTGTTATTTTGTTAGAAAAATAGGAGGAAACTTCCATACGAATAATGTAGCGAGCGTAACACTAAAGTTAATAAAAGAATATCGAGAAAAGATCTTAGTCGATTCAGGGAGGGTGGAATACACTGAGAGATTCCTTATTATGAAATTGTTTACAGAAAGCGCTAGCTTTAACGAAAAAGAAGTGAATATCAACATACGTAAAGTTTAAACATTTATTGTAAGTTGGTATAGCATCTTTGACTGGTGAAAGCTGCAGACGAACTCTTTGCAATGGCTCCAGCTATGTCTAGAGTCTTCATACGAATTTGATCGTTCCAAATTCTAGTGATTTTTATCCCTAGGGAACTTTCATACAATATTATCTCCCAAAAGTATAAAGACTTTTTACTTTCTTTTTCTTTTTCATAAAAAATGTTAGTATTCAATTATAGGCTATCGTGCCAAAGTATGTATCGATCACACTTGCAACTTAGGTTACTTTACAAAGATGCTCATGAGAACAAACGATAATATTTCATCTTCCTGCGCCCAGTGTGCCTTTGGCGTCCCGTTTATATTTTATTTAAACACACTTTCAATGTTACTTTTTTATTATCCTACTCGAGAGGTGAATTTCCGAGGAATACCTTTTCTTTGTACACGTTTATTTAGTATTCTTTGAAATAACGCGGTCATAACTGGTACTGTGCGGGTCATAATGAGACTTATTATTTATTTTGCGGGGAAACACGGCCTCTTATAAGTGGGAGCATTTACGCGATTTGCTCCAGTTGTTTTCTATTAGTTTCTATTTGGCCGTCCGAAGATAATTTGTCTGGCGTAAGCACGTGGTCGAGAACTAAGTGGTAGGTATGAGTTACGTATACGTCCACGATTCACTTATTTTTCCATTTGTACCTAAACTAATCAGTGCTTAACATTAGATTTTAATAGTTTTCAGTGATACAGTAGCTTGATTTATTAATTTATGGACTTAATGCCGGAGGCATTCTCTAGCAGTCAACAACCTGTAGGTCAGGCTTGGCCAGGGCCAAGCTGACATGACATGTATATTGTTTAATACAGGTCGTGTATATTGTTTAAATGTTAGTCTTGACTGCAGTCATAGAGACTATTGGAATGTCGCATTCCGCTTAATAACAACCTTCTTTACAATACGACCCCAAAAAATAACATATTTAAATGAGATAAAACATATCTACCAGTTAACTTGTAAAATTACAGTGAAATGGCACACCAAATATTTGCCTTACATTACTGCGACCTCACGGGTATTATTCCCAACTTTTTTCAGCATGAAATTGGAGATAATGCTTCATAAAGTTCGAAAGAAAACAAGAAGGTTTATGCTGCTAAGAAATTATCTATTCAGGGAGTTTGTTTGCCCATCTAATGCGAAGCTATTAAGACCGAGGTCCGTGCCGAGACATAAAAATGGGGCAACACCGTCTTATTTTCAGTGAGGGGGTTGTTGAACGGTCGATATTTCAATTAACTTTTTGACAGAAATAACTCTTGAGTATAATAATAATAATAGTTAACCATAAACCAATGACGAGCTTTGATGGTCTTGCGCTGAAATTAAATAAGGTTTTGGGATTTTGTAAACTTATACGGTCAGAAGCGACATCTGCCGCGATCTGCTTAATACTTTTTTAGTAAGTTTTTATAAGACTTATGTTTACAATACATGAATTAAAAACATTACGTAGAAATCTCTCAGATACCCGTTGCAGTCTACCACTATACAACATGAAGAAGGCGATAGAAAACTACCTTGCATTAGAATCGTCCAGGAAGTTATCTTGCTTTTACAATCGTGATAATCGTGACTCTCAGTCACTTAATTTGTAATATCAACACATTTGGAACATCTTACTCACTTTGTAACAACATTTTTGCCATGTTTGGCGCAATTTCATTTGATTTCAATACAAAATGCTACAAAATATGCGACAATATCGATAAATCGCAATCGACATTATCTACAACACTGTCTTATTAAAGACTCCAGACGTTTTTAACAACGATTTGGGAGCGTAATGAGCTAAACTTAGCGGTCAAGGGCGCGGCCATATTGCTTCGAGGGTAAGTTTGGCCAGCAATTCTGGAAACATTTCTTTGTGCCTTCTATCCAATTGGGAAAAATCCAGCTGTAATACCACTGACGTAATAACGTTGTTGGAATTGTATTTGGTTATTAAATTGTATTCAGTAATGGTTAGTTGGTCATATTTAGTAATACAAAGCGACTTGCGAAAAAAAATTTAAGCATTGGGTTTCATTTTAATTCTCAATTCTTACTGCTATTATCAATGGCTTGCTATTTATTTTTATTTATTTTATTTATATTTCATACATAAATCTACCTTTACATATACGAGTATTTGCGTATATATGCTAATAAAAATGCATCTTTTAACTTTTTAGACAATTTAAAATGTCATTTTAATTAATTATGGTCATCAGCTGGTTCATATCATACAACTAAGCAACCAAGTTTTCCTTTCGTGTATTTTCGAACTACCGACGATTTTATGTGACCACAATAATATCGAAAAAGCACTACCGCCATTTACAGGTCTTTATCCCGTCCCGGTAGCGAACCTGCTCAAGTCCACTGTTGATCCAGGATAAGGTACATCCAGTAATAAATGGCGGGGCTATAATCCCAGGATTTAAATAATCCGACGATCGCGAAGGGCCACTTGGAATGTGTAATTTTTCGGCGACACCGTTCGAATTTTGATTGACATACTTTGGTTGTTTAAGATGTTAAGACGAGGAGTGATTGCTTGATAAGTTGACAGTTGCCGTGTTGGTTAGTAAGTAAAAGATACTAGGCCTTATATCCGATACCTAAACTCAATTAGGTTTGATATAGTTGATGGAATCAGGCGTTACTTTGCGACTATCCATCCATAAATATAATCCATATATAAATCCATGACTAAAGCTGAAAAGAGAATGCGACTGTCATTCATTATCTGTCGAAGCGACAACATCTCCTGAGGATGCCACGTGTAGTGGCGAAACGCGTCGAGTGTTTTGTTGGTGTCAGTTTCCGGGTGCATCTTCTGTGTCACATTGTGAGTTGTATTGTAAGTCCTGCGACTACCAGCTCTTGATTTTTCAAGTGGTTACAGTTGGATGTATTTGGGTTCTGCGCTAGCGTCGTTTAGTAAAAATTTAAAGCAAAATAATTCTGTTTTTCAGCTTTTGAGTGAGGTTTTACCTCTAGTAAAGCAAAGAGCGAATAGATCAAATTTGTCTGACAATACTGAAGTAGCATAACGAGTCACATACATATTGTTTAAGTACGATACTAATTTATTCTAAGAGTTTCTTGTATTTTTACAATATTATTTATAGTAGGTACTGTGTAGGTATGTTGTTGTGTTTAGTTCAAGCAACAATGGTCCTTTAGATATTATGACTGTAATTCAACAGGATTTCCTATTGTACAGATAAATGCACGTCTTCCTTCAACTTATCTATGACCTTTTGAAGTTAAGGGCTGTCACAAATTTCCGCCAATATCTACACAAAAAGTAGAGTGTAGAGATATTAAAATGCAGAAGTACAAAACCAATGTAGAGGTACAAATTAATTTGAATACTGACCTTTTAGATGTTTGCGTAGGTTGATATTCGAGATTACTTTATTTAAATGCCTTTGTGTATGGGATTGCCTTCATCTCTGGGCTAAGCTAGACGTTGCATAGACTGAGCCAAGAACATAGTTAGCTAACTTGATTTAAAACCTGGTAGCATCAGAAAGTACTTACTATACGCCTAACTAAAGATTAATCGGTAGATATTTAAAAGATGCAATTAAATGCCAACGTCGCGTTAACTAAAAAAAAACTTAAAAGTATTCACCTCTATGCTTTCACCGAATCAACCCTGTCACGGGGTGCATCCGGGTCCGGCGCGGACCGGAAAAGGCGCTCCATCTGGCGGCCTCCGCCGGAAACGCCGCCCTACGCCTTCCGCCCGCCGCCCGCCCAGCGTTCACCTACGATAAATGATTTTTTAGTTAGGATATGATTGCATGACTGCTGAATGTGTGTTGTTGATTGAAATTGATATTTTGATACTGTGCACAAAACTGGATATTTTCAAAATTTTCGAAATTGATATGCGAATACATAAGATCCTGCATCCGTCATTGTTTCGGCTGATGGATACTCAACTGGACGGCTAGAGTTATTATTGCTTTAGGGGTACCTAAAGCTGCTGATCTACTGTTCAGCAGATATGCAAAAAAAATAGTACCTTTATCACATAGGTACCTATTCGAGGTACTTATGGCGCAGTTGGTGCAACGCTTTCGTAGTTAAGCTCTTCTTTCAAATTATGTAAAATTTTAATTTTTTAAGTTTCTCGTAAGTGAAATGTATTTTCGATTGGGAAATAAATAATCTTTAACCATAAACCTTATAATTGGTTATACTAATTATAATTCTTTAAGTATTATGTACAAATCTGTAACGCTGTATGGTTTCTTACAATAAATAAAGTTAAGCTACCTTAGGCGCGCTCGTGCTTGGGATGGGTGACCACTCCGACCATGTAAGTGAAGTCTTTTTGCATTTTCACGCTTCGGAAGGGACGTGAAGCTGTTAAAATGGATAGATATTAGTTGTGACAAGCTCACGTCATAGGCCCTCGAAGAACGGCTTAGTAACATCTGACAGTAAGGTTGGTCACTTACTTACTAAAACATACCCTCAACCAATCCGGACTGATCCGTTATTTGTTTGAAGTTAACATTTAGCGTAACTAATAAGCGATCATAGTTACATTGTGTAGGTACCTGTACCTTCCGCAAAATTTTTGCTAACCTTTAAAGGACCAAAAAGGACGATAATAGAAATGTGACAATAAAATATACTTGTGCCTTGTAAGGCAAGCACTTAAGATTTCATGTCATTCAAAAGGTTAACATTTACAATGCATTGCTTTAACACAATTATCACAATATGCACTCGCCTTTACAATGAAAATTTTCAGTCCATAGAGAAAAACATTTTTTTATGCAATAACCTGGGTACGGAAGATATTCCTGCTATCTTTTCGTTATTTCGAAAATACGTTGTGTTTGCAAACAGGTTAGGATGTGAAAATTGTAACAAACCCCCTTTTCGTCTTCTACAATGTATGAATGCTTAAATGCCCATAATAAATAAGTAAGATATTACATCCCCGTGATCAAAATGATCAAGACAGTTAAATAAATAATTGGCTGTGATTTTTGGCTGTGTGATCGTCTAGTTTAAAGATAGGACCGTAACATTCGTGAGTGTCTTTGGAGGCAAAAATATGCAAGACAAGATCCTTTAGTATTTTCGATATAAAAAGAGCTAATTGATCACTGGCGACCGATGCATGAAAGTCATAGTGTGTATGAATTTTACGATCTATTTTACTATGTAAATACTCTTTAAACATCATTAAACTTTACATAAAAATCTTTGCTTAGATCTGAGGAATAAGGTTTTGAAGAAAGGATGTTTGAAGAATGGAGCGCTTCCTACCGACCGGGTGTTATGGTCGGGGACCAAGTTCCGATAGACATCATTTTGATTAATTCAGAATCTCAATCTTATATGCCGCAGTTCATGTGCGGTACTAGGCCGGTACTAGACTAACAGCGCCAATTAGCCTACGGAGCCGTATTAGCGCTCGCTGTCGTGCTTTCCACCGTTAGGCATGCGCTTGTGATGGCGAACGGTAGAGTTCGCCGCACCAGTCCTCTCCGAATAACCGGAGGTTGGTTGAGCCAACAGTCTGTGCGTCTTGAGTTTACAAGTGCTAGTGTATCTCAGGTCCACCACGATGAGTCGGGATGAGCATGCGTGATGTCCACAGTGAGTCGGGATGAGCATGCAGAAGTCCTCGATGGTCGGGATAAGCGGCCTGTAGTCCACGGTGAGCTGGAATGAGGCGGTTGCTGTTGATCAGGATGTGTGGGGACGAGTCCAGAGGCCACGGTAAGTTGGAATGATCTGGATGAGGCTGCCGGAGGTACCAGGAAGAAAGTGAGGTCTGCGGATGTTTTTACACATTTAAGTTCCTTATTGAATGGCCAGGACAGATTTTATTAAAGGTAACAAGTAAAAACCAAACTAATTGGCGAATAATGAATACATATGCTAAAAGAGATAAGTTAAGGTATAGTTAGCTATTTCATACCAACTTTTTTATGAAGCACACATCCTCTCCATAAGTGTACACTAAAAACGAACAGTGTCTTCTCACCGGGGCCCTTCAGGCGTAACGTGTTATTTTCTAATACAGAAAAAGGAATAGTATTCGGGCGGTAATAACTGTAAAGAAGCGGCGGTGGGCGAAATCACGGCGTTTGATCTCCGCGTCTGTACGTGAGGCGCATGCCGGCTGTGTGGTGAGGGCTGCCAACTATACCTTTAGTGCCTCGTTGGTGAAGTGGCAAAGTTTCTGCCTTACATCCGAAAGGTCCTGGCTTCGAATCCCAGGTCGAGCCAAAATTGTTTATGAGATTGTCTGTCATGAATTTCTCAAAAACAGCTCGGAGTCCGGAAGTTGGCGGTGTTACACCCGGGGGTGTAACACCCCCTCCGGTGTACCTCGGAAAGCACGTTAAGCCGTTGCACTGTGGAAAATGGTAGAACAACTGCATATCATAAATCGTTTTTCGAAGTGTCACTTATGACAACTTTTTTAATTTTATTCAATAGCTAAAGAGTTAATCTAATGTATTATGTACTCATTTCACATAAGTATGTAGAAATGATTATTCTGTACTATTACAATTACAATCCGAATTGTCCATAGAGACAGACATTGCGAGAGAAATAACTTCAAGAATTTCAATGAGATTTTAATGTGAAACTTTGTAAGAATAGGTATGAAGTATTGCACATATCTAAAAAGGTTATTTCATTTAAATTTAGGAACAATGTAAAAATTAAATTTTTTTTACTTATATATTGTAGCTGTAATGGAAAAACTACAGATAGTGAAAAATATATTTTTTATTTATTTCATCGTGACTTTTGACTGTTACCAACGTTTCCCTGTGCTTTAAATTTTATGTTAGATTGTAGCTTAGTTATTGATAAACAACATATATTAAAATTAGCTGCGGATTTTTGCGGTTTGTGAAGATATAGGTTAAAGAGTGATTAAAAGCCGAAAATAAAAGTGTTATCTTTTGTGGTTTCAAATGTAGTATACTATTTATCATCAATAGTTTGCAGTTTTTTTGGTTATTCCTTATTGTCACTTGAAAGATATTGGTGCGTTATCAGTTTTGCACCTTGTTTTGCATGTTTTTTTTCCATCAGACCAGTTGCACACTACCTACTACTTACTAGAAAGTTATCAATTCGGGCTCTCTACTTTACATGCATGGATTCGGTGTATGGAAATGATATTAAACAAAACATGGTCAGCAACAACCGATAAAAAGAAACGACTTAAACAAGATTATATAAAATTGGTACAGTAACGATTTTGTGATGAGCTAGGATTGATTATATTATCGATCAACCACGGCAAGGTAGTGGTAACTCCAATGATGGTAACACTGTCAAAACATTATTTATAATGCAAGCTGCTCTGCTGAAATTACAGTAGTGGATTTAAATTTAATAACACTTTACATAATTCTGCAAGCTCTTACATCAGGTGTAATGATAAATGCTGTAAAATTTGTCAATTATGCTAAGGATTATAAAAAAAATCGCTCATCATGTCAGGAAATGCTCTAGATCATCTACTAATGAGGACGTATTTCATACTCTTCTTCATACTTCAGATCCGTTTATGACCAGCATAAGAAAATAATAATTAAATATTGCAAAAATGTGAAGAAACTTGATGATCTTTTAAAAGTAAACGACTTAATTTCCGATCCCGAAGTTCACAGAGTATAATCCATTTAGCTAACATAATCAGTTTATAGATCTGTCTGTCTTTTTTTCAACCAAATTATTTTCAAATCTACGTTTTAAACTTTTAAAGTTCATTTATTCAATAATTGTTTAAAAATAATGTAAGTATGTTTATAAGAAGATAGTAGCTAGTTATATTTTAAATTAGCCTTATGTATTGATTTGTATTTTAAAATTAAGTATATGGTGGTTATTTTCAGTACACATCTCATAAAACTGCATAATATTGTAAAAATATTCACTACTTTGCTGCTAGATTTAGATTTTTAATATCTTACATTTAAGCAAATTGTTATTAAACCATTTCATATAAAACTTGATACATTCCTTTAAATGTGTGCAAAAATTTTACATTAAAATCTTCAGAAATAAAGAAGTTATTGATTTTTGATCCGAAACAGACCTCGATTTTCCATAGTGCGTTGGTCCTGTGCCTGATCTTTCTTCGGTCGTGTCGGATTGCCGTCTCACCGAACTTTGAGAGTGATGGAACAGTGAGTGCACCTATGTATTGCGCTCACACTTGTGCACTATAATAGTTCCTGCGTAGTTGGCTGATCTCTGTTAAGATTGGCCGTGGTTGAAATCGGCCAGGAGGACTATTATTATTGTCTTTAGAAAGTATTTAGGGTTGCTGTTGACTTTAAATTTATTCAAACTTTTTTCTAAATTCCGCGGCTGACAACCCTTGTATCGATCCCCTAATGTGCGATGGGCCTTCGCAACAAGCGTTGGGAACTGGCTACTTAGGTGCCGGAGGAATGACCGGCGGAGTCACGGCGACGTGTGATGTGAATGTTACGCTCTGCGATGGTGAAAACTTTCCACGTCTGCTCTAATTTTTCCAATTCAAATTTATTAATTTTGCATACATACAGATGTCATTAATAATAAAAGTGAATAAAGTTAAATATTGTCATGTCAATATTATATGTACATTATTATCATTATTTTTCTTTTTCGTTATAAGGTGTAGTTATGAATAAATACGAAATACAACAAACGAACTAATTAAATGAGACTATTTGAAGCGGGTCGTAAAATGGTATGTAAAATACAAGTATAATAAATTAAAGTCACATCTACTTTATGAGGCGTCATTACTTTGATGTATTAAGGGTAAATAACGGGGATCGAACCCGCGACCTCTTGGTTAATAGTCAACTTCTTGACTATTACACCAAAGTGGTCGTTATTCAATATATATTCCACCCTCTAATCTATTTGTGGCTAGGCTGATAGTTATGGTAGACGGATACCTACTATTTAAACTTTAGGTTGTAGCAAGTTTACTTTGTTCCATAGCAAAAACATAGTTGGTGCGATTTCTCAACCAATATTCAGAGTTATAATAAGTCAATATTTCGGAAATATGACACACCCTAATAAATCAAATTCTAATCAAAATTAATTTCATTTCTCACCTTCGCGCACTAAGACCCGTATCTCCTAGCGATCTCACCCGCGACGTTCAGTTACGGATCGGCGAAACCTGTGCAAATTGGGCCTCTTAATGATTTGTAATTAAGATGGGAGCATTAATTACACGTTGATCGGAACCGGATCATTAGCAGCTGCACCGAGATCCGGATTCACGCCAATTAAGTTTCGAGGGTGTCGGATTATTGAGCTGATTGCTGGAGGTAATTCGCGTGCAATAAATAAGGGCTGCTTGGAAAAATCTGAGACTCGGTCGCAAGTGAGTGCCTTTTTGGTTTAGAGTCGGATTATGAAGTAGCATAATAGATAGAAGGATTTGTAAAAAAAACGTTCCGAATGTTTTAACACAAGCGTACATAGACATCGCACAAATCGGACGCATCGCATAACGGAGCTTAGTTTACTTTGTATAATAACTTATACCTACTGTTGTATCAGTGCAGTTTTTATACAAAACAAACTTAAATCCGTCCAATGCGGACCTGTGATACGGAAAAAAACGATGTAGGAACATGACGTTTTAAATAGTAAAAAACTTATGCATTGAACATTTTTAAAGAAAAAAAAGCATTGAAGGTTAAGTTAGTCAAACGTCTCTTAAAAATATTGTATTTGACATGCTTTTTATGAAGCTTTATTTCTATTCAAATAATAATACCTTTTTATATAAAAAAACCGGTCAAGTGCGAGTTGGACTCGCGCACCGAGGGTTCCGTACAAACCTGTAGGTATATAAGGAAGTTTTTTTTAGACTAGTTTTTTTTGTCAAAAATATTTTTCTAAATTATTTTTTTTTATATGATGAAACTGAAAATTTACGGTTTTCGTAATTTTTCCTATATCTGTACTATAAGACGTGACTTCGAACTAAATTTCAAGATTCTAAGATTACGGGAAGTACCCTGTAGGTTTTGATTCCGGTGCGAGTTTCGAAAATTTGCGGAAATTTGCGGCCTAAATGGCTGTATCTTTTGATTGCGTTGGCTTAGAAGGTTGATTTTTCTACAGCTTCCAGGGACAGTAGACCTAAGTATCATATAGAAATTTCAGTTTGATACCTCCACGCCTTTCTGAGAAAAACGGTCTTGACAAGCGGACGGACGGACGGACGGACGGACAACAAAGTGATCTTATAAGGGTTCCGTTTTTTCTTTTTAGGTACGGAACCCTAAAAAGTAACTTTTCTATAATGTCTTCATGTACTTACATCTTTTTGTGAATTCATCTGAAAATAGAACCCCAATTACCGTAAATTTTTATTTAAATAGACCCGATAGTTCTCTATTATTTTTAACAAGTTTTCCAACCATGACAATAATTCCATTTCGCCTGCATAATTGCCGCCTCTAGGCCGCCTATTTACTGCGGCGTCGCGGCGCGCATACGACGGCTCTTCCTTCTAATGCAGCGAAGATTTCCTCATTAATTCAGAATTGACATAGAGTTATAACGATATAGAAGCGTCACTATAATCGTGCAACAACAATCCGTATGTTGCTACTACGATCTCCAGTCATCATCATCATCATCAGCCTATATACGTCCCACTGCTGGGCACAGACCTCACTATAGACGTCTATTTACAAGCTTCGAAAGGCACGTTAAGCGGTTGGTCGCGGTTAATATCGATAGATATTAGTCGTTAAGCCTGGTCGGAGGCTGTCAGGCGGCTTAATAACATCTGACAGTAAGGTTTGTCACTTGTCTTACACACACCCCTCCACCAATCTCCAGTACCGTCATTATTTTATGTTATTTGCCTATAAGATGCATAATATGTGACCTGAACATATATTAATTAAAACCATCCCTACAAAATACGAGTACACTTGTTTACCATCGCTACTTTGGCGATATTTTGCCGTCGTTACTAATACCATTTAAATAAATAATAAAATAAAATAAATATTTCTCAACAAGCACACCAATTCTCTAGTCCCAAAGTAAGCTACGAGGCTTGTGTTATGGGTACTAGACAACGGATAAACATACTTAAATACTTTTTTTTTTTGTAAATAAATACATATTATAAATAGAAAACACCCAGACCAGTACAAACACACATGTTCATGCACACTTATGCTTGTACTGTGCGGGAATCGAACCCGCGACCCTTGGTTTAGAAGTCCAACATGCGGACCACTGCACCAAGCGTCGTCCAAAAATTTAATATCATAGTAAACAAATAGGCTTGTTTCCACTATGAAAGAAATATTAAAAAACTGATTTTCTCTAAAATAATTCATAATTTCAGATACCTTTACACTAATATTTTTCTGCAGTTCGTATTATTTGATTTTTAATTGGAATTCAAATGATAATTAGTCACTCAGTCGGCATTGCACGCGATGACGTCAAAGTGTGTTATTCCCATACAAACTCTATGAAGAGAAGCGTTTTGACAGTTGATAAAAAGTACGTCAACGATTGGTGGTGTCAACTACCGTATTGTTAACAGAAGGATTACAATTTGGCTTATAAAAGATTTAAATGGGTAGGTATAAAGAGCTTTTTGAGAGGTTAATAAATCAAACTAGCCTAATTTGCCAAGGTGATTTAATTTCGACAGGTTTTACTTACTTTCAATCTTAGGCCAGTAAGAAAGTTAATTTTTTCAAAAGCAAGAGCATTTAGTCTACCGACACTTGACCACGCGCCTCTCGAGCACAATCCAAGCTAGGCAGAATACTCTGCATCTGTAGTCTGTACCCCGCTACTCTGTGGCTCGCGTCACGTGCCATATTGGCGGAATGGTCGTCACGTCTCCTGACGCGGTCGCCGGCCAACTTTCTTGATTATCGACACGCGGCGTGAATCCACAGAGTTGGCTAATCATTCCAGCCGCCCGCACCACCCTGATTGAACGCCCCTGACATTGTTTGTTAGATCTTACGGCCCCCAAAAACAAGAAAAAACCGCCCCTGACTCTTCAGTAATAAGAGCTAGGGTAATTTGTTACGTCAGAGGGAAACTGTTCGCTTGTGGAACACAAAAGATCGTATTTTTATAAGACGTGTTGTTCTCCCGATTGGACAACGATTTATGAAACCAATAGATTGGGCTAAATAAGGAGCTTTCACAAAATTGAGCCCTCTTAAGGACCTACTAAGAAGTGTTTTGTTTTCTTTATTAGAATGAAGGAAGCATTTTTCTGATAAAATATTCCGTTATGCTTATGTAACGTCTTTGAAATCTATTCAGGTAGTTTCTTCATTCATTCAGTCAATAATTTCGTAGGCTGATAGTATGAAAAAAGAATTAAAGTAATAGTTTATTTAGTGAATGCTTTACAATTTAAAAGTGTGTGATCCTTACTTTTTAACAGAACTGGCTGATGACCACATCAGGTTAAGAAGTAAGCCTCCTATTTGTAAAAAGTGATTAGCAAGAAGAACTACAAAAAAGTGAATCATGCAAAACTCTATCATTAATTAACTCGCCGCGTAGAACTGAGCCTTATTAATTCCATTATAATTACCACCATCAAATTGGAATTGCAAAGAGATCGTCCGCGAAGCTACTGTCACAAAACAGGTCTGGTGTTGCCAGTGCGGTAAATCAAAAAGTATTAATGTCTTCATTTGACTCGCAAGTTGCCGTAATTGGTCGGCGCAAAGCAAGAGGCTTAAGAGAATGGCAACTTGGCAGAACTTTCAGAATGTAAGTTGGAATCCGACCACAGAATGTTGTATAGCAGTGAAGAACTCATGTCTACTGTAATAATGCAATAATGCTTATGTAGTGGAGATCAATTTGGTCGAATTACATTATTTCAACCCAACGAAAAAGAGGGGTATTTGTGCCTTTGTGGATGTTGTCGGATGCTCCCGAACGTTTTTTTAATTCGAAACATAATCACGATGTTTTTTCAAGCTATGGCTGATCAAAATCCGTCCAATCGTTGGCTGCTGTTTTCCTGGCTCATGTCAGGGGTTGTTTAAATTATAGTTTTTGTTATTCCTTAAGCTGCGATAAGTGCAGCCCTTTTCCCTTTCGTATCAAATTGCAGTTCCCGTGAAATAACCGTAGGTGATTCGTCCGTTAGTGATTTCGTCGATTAGTTGAAACAAAATATGTGTAACGACCTTTAAGCAAGTTAAACGGTAGTTATTTCAACCGTTGTTAAATTAAAAATAGTTGTACCCAACTTAGTTGAAATGATACGTAACCGTCAAAAAGGTGACACAGATAATCTTTTTCTGATGAGATGATGCTGCTAGCGTTATGTGTGTACCCTCAATTTTGTAGAAACCTTAACATGCCAACCGATGATGCCCACTATGTGCCTGTTACATATAGCCCCTTATAGAACGCTCTATACATTTTCAAGAAATTTTAACATACTTTATAGTATATCAATAACACTTTTGATCTATTTTGCACCGGCGTGACTCAGGTGAAGAAAGTTATGGCTGAAGAGTTTATGGTTGGCTAGATTTTCCTTGCTTGTGCCTAGTAACTTAAGTAAAAAAAAAAAGTTTATGTACTGGCGGTTGTCTACCTATTGTAATAAAAGACTAACAGTGGAAACATGTAATTGTTCTTCTTCCTACGCATTACATTGTTTAAATAACCATGTTCTAGCTGTTTCCCCTTAAATGTAAAACAGTTAAAATTATAGTAATTCATAACCGTAGGTCAGAAATATTATTCTTATTTCTGTAATTATTACTCAAAAATGATGTCAAACAGTTTAGTAGTTTTTATTGTTGTAACATTTCACGAACATCGTAGTCATGGCACGTTACTTTTACCACATATTATCAAACATGAGTGTTCTGAATTTAAAAAGGCTTCTTAGCTAGTGCGGCCACATAACAAGAGGTTAATTACCTCAAACGCCTTTAAAGGGGAGTGCAAGAAATTGCATCGTAAGGGGGCGGCCACAGGGGAGCCCTAAGTGACGTTAAACGGTGGCAATGGGGCTGACTTGAGCGACACGCGGGTACAATGCAATTTAGGGTGTGGACATAGAATATAAATGAGATTCAAACCGCATTTATGAATAATTTTGGTTAAATTTTATAAAGGTATTTCGATTTGATGACTGTCATATTTATGCATGTCATTCATCAACTTCAAGGATTGTCATTAAATTGACTGACGTATTCGCATTTCATTCAATAATTAAACGCAGACAATGATACTGAAAAGACTAAAAGTCAAGCCAAAACTTTGGTGAATGACGACCACTTTGGTTTAATGGTCAAGAAGTTGACTAGTAGCCACGAGGTCGCGGGTTTGATCCCCGCAATGTGCAAACATTTGTGTGCATGAACATGTTTGTTTGTACAGGTCTGGGTGTTATATCTAAATAATTAAGTTTATTTGTAATACCACTGTTGATTCTGATATCTGTAACACAAGTGCTTAAGCTACTTACCACGGAGTCAGGTACGGTACGTACAATGTATGTGATGTTGTTGTGTATATTTAGTTATTTATTAAACTTTTAAATTATACGAGTATTGTTCATCAGGAATTGGTTGGCCGCTATCCAACTAGCCCAGTACCTACATACTATGACTGAGTCTACAATATACATAGGCTTACTAGGTGAAAAACTAAATCCGTCAAAACGATACGAGTGATTTCGTTACATGACACACGTACAAATGACACCACGTCAACGTTGAAAAAGTAGCATCTTAATCGCATATAAGAAAGGCTATTTAGAAATAAAAATTCGTAGCTTTATGTGCTGTCGTCTGAACACGTTATCGTTGACGGACAATCGTTTCTCGTAGTAGGCCTTCTTACCTAGAAAATGAGCTTCAAAGACCCAGTCTGCCCCAGTCTTTAGAACTGTGGTCTTCTGAAAAACACGTCGTCGTTCATTTGTCATGTAAATTGCAGTAGAGAGCGCCGCGGACGTGTTAATAACTGCTAATTGGACTTTATAATCTTGCCACCAGTTTGCTACGGAGGACACGTACCGACTTGACAGTTCCTTGTAGGGTGAATGACCGCGTGCGTCTTATGATTATCTCTTTGTTTTTGTGCAAACTTCTAAGACCAGGCATCGGGCAGCTTCCAAAATAAGTATACACCTTTGAAAATACTTAGTAGCGATTGAGAAACCGTTGATTGTGTGTTTTTGACGGGTGACTTGACGGTTAATTTTTGTGCCTTTATACATTTTGTGACCAGAGGTGCTTGTGGCGCAGTGGTTGCAGCGCTTTGGTAGTGATACCTAAAGATAAGCAACCTAAGGCACGGTCATGTTTAGGATGGGTGACCATTATGACCATTTAAGTGACGTCTATTTACAAGCATCTCCGTGCTTCAGAAGGCACGTTAAGCTGTTGGTCCCGGTTAATATCGATAGATATTAGTCGTTAAACCTGGTCAGAGGCCCTCTGGCGGCTTAATAACATTAGGTATTTGACATGATATCATGTCACAAAATTTTGTACTCATTTTTGGGTAAATTAATTGAGATAAGTACAAAATTTGTTTTGTTGGATATTTATAAAGAAATTTCACAATTCACAGCATAAATGTTATCGCTTTAATGGTGTGATTGTTGGTTAAAATTGCATTTTGTGTTTTAATTCACGTAGATCCATAAGGGCGTCATAATTCAGATATTGGTGTGTGGAAAATTCGAAATTTTCTCGATAAGCCAATATAGGCCATACATTGTATGCTGCTGCGCATTTTATTTGCCTTTATGCGTTCCATTTCACAGTGCCTATCGAGCCGAAAGAGATAATGAAAACCAGAAAAATATATCTAGGTACTCAAAAACTATCCAGATTATTACCCCATTGTCAGCATTTGAGACTATTGAGTCTACAGAGAATAGACTATGACATGACTATAAAGAATTATATTGGCCAAATCTAAATAGGGAGACCACGATTGCTGTGTAAAGATAATTATGACATTATACGAATAAATTTAAAATTTATTGCACTCCGAATATTAGTGTATGTACTGACATACACGAATGTATGTAGACTGTACATAAGAATATTAACTCAAAATACGCAATACTATATAAATGAAACGTTTATAAACAATTCTTTAGCGCTGGTCTTTCTAAACGGACGCCTAGTGAAAATAACCAAAACCGTCATATTTTTTTTTTCTTATTGCACAGAAAATTAGACTCGATTATTCGAGGAATCGCGCAGATAAAAGGCCGGTAAAATCATCATCATCATCATCAGCCTATATACGTCCCCATGTTGGGCACAGGCCTCACCTCAACTATGAGATGGTAAAATAAAACAAAAAAATGCACTACGTTAAAAGGAACATGGTGACTTTTGGCCGCGGCGCAAAATTGTGATTACCGCGCCCGCACTGCGCCCCGTGGGTACCATATGCGGTCTCTGTTATTATTGCAACTGTGTTGTAACCAAAAATTGCGTTTAATTAAAAGTATGTAGGTACTCAACTTGTGCTTGTGGTTGCAGCGCTTTGGTAGTGATACCCAAAGTTAAGCAACCTACGGCGCGGCCATGTTTGGGATGGGTGACCATTCTGACCATTTAAGTGACGTCTATTTACAAGCATCTCCGTGCTTCGGAAGGCACGTTAAGCTGTTGGTCCCGGTTAATATCGACAGATATTAGTCGTTAAGCCTGATCAGAGGCCCTCGGGCGGCTTAATAACATCTGACAGTAAGGTTGGTCACTTACCTTACAGATACCATTCCACCAATCCACACTGAGCCCGCGTGGTGGAGTATGGCTTGGACCACCTCTTAGTTGAGGTGAGGCCTGTGCCCAGCAGTGGGACGTATATAGGCTGATGAGAGGTACTCAACTTCAAGTTTTCGCTTCAATTATCTACTTACACACATCAACAAAGTCTAAGACTCACTTTAATTTTTGTCGCTTTCGTTATACATTGTTATATGTTACATTCACTATGTTATACCCTTTTAAACGTTATTTGAAAGATATTTTTAATCTATACTTATAATAAATCTTTAGAGAGTAAACTAATTATCAGGGATCGATGCTGATGCCAAAAATGGAATCAGTAAATTTTTTGTCTGTATAACCGGTATGAACAAAACTACCTACTAGACTAATTTCAACGAAACTTGGTACCATTACTTTTCATACTCCTGAGCAGGTGAAAGTATACTTTTTTTCACGCTCCAATCAATAGGAGCGAAGCAGTGAAGTAAAATGTTGGGAAAACGGTAGAAGTTACTCCATTTTTTGAGTTTCCGTCGCGTGTGCAACCTTAATCGTTAAAGCTACACAGAAATCATGGATGATCATGATGGAAAGTTTTTCCTTGAAATTATATATTAAAAATATCCCACGACAGCATATGTCTATATTTTATGGTTGACTCACAATAACACGTGTAACTCCCGATAGCTTAGCAGTTCGAAGCTTTCTGATTATGTTTTTCTACTTCTACGTTTATAACATCTAAATATATAAAACTCAAAGGTGACTAACTGACTTACTGATATAGTGATCTTTCAACGCACGGCCCAAACCATGGGACGGAGTGGGCTGAAATTTGGCATTCAGTTAGATGTTATGAAGTAGGCATCCGCTAAGATGGGATCTTGATAAATTCTACCCCAAAGGGGATAAAAAAGGGTTTGCTAATTTGTATGAAACTCGGTGGCAAAAAACTAAAGTCCACGCGGGCAGCCGCTAGTTTAAAATAAAATTGCGTATCTCATGAACAAAAAAATATGTAATTAAAAAAAAGCTTACGCAACAAACTATGGGGATTAGGAAGTACTCTGCTGAAATGGATGTATTCAGAAAACAGGATCAAAGTTAAGTGCCAGTGACTCATTGCGCAAAGATCTTTTGACCGTTGGGGTAGGCTACACCCTCAGCATCGGAGATACGAAAACAAAATCTTATCTCGTAGTTGGATAATATGCGGCGTGGCATATTAATCAGCAGTGTATATTTTTTCATCGATCATTTTGTTGGTTACATTGTGCAAGATTTTTTTTTGTATATATGGAAAATTGAGACCCCTGCGAAATTAAACCCTGCGATCAAGATAAATCCTAATATAGGAAAATGCTAAAGGCTTGTCAAAAACGATACATACATACGCTTGTTGGATCGTCCCTATAGCCGTACAATGCGTAATGCGCAAGCTCCCACTAACCACGCGTTGCGCCTCATAGGCGATCTTCTCGCTCAGCACGATGATATTGACTTATTTTTTGACAGTTGGGGTGTATTAATTACCAAATTTTTTAACTTAATTAACTAAAATTTGACATAGATGTATTTTATTATTTTTCCATTAGATTAGCTGGATTGTATATTGACATTGTTTATGATTTGACTGTATTGCTATTATTATTTTTCATTTATTGACTATAATTTGTATTTATATTTAAATTTCTTTGTGTAACTTGACCATTTTTCCAATTATGTATTTGGTATTGTGTTGCATGTATGCGCTTTGGAGTGATCTGTGAGCTTACATGTTGATCTGAATAAATAAATAAAATAAATAAATAAATACGTGAATATGCATTGGATACACCCAACCACTTCATACGCTTTGACTAATCGAAAGTTCTCGTAAAAGAACGTCGTTTTCTTCCTCGTATGCTCCGTGAGGCCATTGAAATTAGAAGACACCCCAATTTTAACAGAGAAGATGGTTGGAAAAATCCATCAGTTTGGGATCCTGTTTTAGTTAAGACTCAAGCTAGACTCCACACTGCAAGACCTCAAACTACGGTTAGCTATTTTTGTGTAGATAGGAACGTAACTTAATATTTTTGAGTGATGGTAGTTAACATTTTTTTCAAAACTATGTAATGACAACTAACAACTTTGTCTACCTGTAACCACAGACGCTGAAAAGGGTCCGAAACGTCAGGTAAAATAGGATATAAATAAATCACGAAATAATCCGTAAAAAAGGGTATCATTTCAATGTCTGCTGTTCGCGTAAACCGAAGAATTAAATATAGATACCAACTACCTAATTGAAAAATTTTGACTTCACTAGACTAGGTGATGATGTCACTTGTGCTATGCCATATTTTACATACCGGTTTTATATACAGTAATTAGACATTTTCAAAAATATATAGCAAGGCTGTAAGTGTAATTTGAGTTGCCTATGCATTCAGTTATTTGGGCACTCGCAATGAAAATCAACTTGATATCAAATTCAAAGCGAAATTCGTGGAGTGTTAACTCTATTAAGTATTTCCGATATAAAGTTGCAACGTTTCGGAAACGCTAACGATATATGCAATAAATTTTTAATAAAGTAAATTTTGATGGCGCCGGGCGCCGCTCTGCGGTGGCGTAAATAGAAGCTTGCAGTTTCGTAAACATTAACGAACAAAATTTACTATCTAGTAGGAAACTCAAGTTAGTTTATAAGCCAATAATAACGAGTGAAAAGGGTAAATTTAATGCAAAGTTCTGTCGCCAGCACTTAGCACTACAAAAACGGTTTTGGGACTTGACCAGGCAAATTAGTCATATTTTTTTCCAATCAGTGAAATTGTAAAAAAAAACTATGTTAATTTTCACTGAAAATTTTCTTTTTACGATTTGTTTACTTTTTTATGCACAGCTTAATATTCTTTTATGCAGTTCTTAAACTAAGACATCATTCAATCATTACCTGTACAAATTGGTATTACAGATATTGGGATAAATTGCGATTACGTAGGTTGGAAATTTAAGAGGGAATAATCGTCAATTCCTGGCTAGCACATCAAACCGGCTACGCTTATTTTGGTGGAAGACGCCCAAGAGCGTCAAAGTCCTAGCTGAGATTTCCGAATTTTAAATTTTACTATAATTTTCAAAACTTACAAAGGAAGAATAACATACATAAACAACTTTGGTCAAGTGGTCTGAGGTGCAGACTGCAAAACTGGCCGTTGCGGGTTCGAATCCTGCAAGGGGCAAAAGTTTATGTGATAAGTACGTGCATTTGTACTTGAGTCATGGGTGTTTATAAATGTATTTAAGTATTTTCATCCGTTATTCTAGCCACCATATCACATGCTTACGCTTAGTTTGGGGCTAGGTAATTGGTGTATGTGGTGAAACAATTTATTATAAAAAAAAACATTTAAGAAAACTGGTGAACACGATCCTAAGCCTTATATTTGAACTCATATAAAGATTCTTTCGCCACTGCTCATTACTTGCACCTTATCATACCGACAGCTGACACTGCGCCTCGAGCCACGCAGTTTGCCGTCCGATGACATTTATAGCCGTACTATCCGACTGCACGTAAATATAATTTACGTGCCGAATATCGTTCGAAAAGTAAAAAGGAACGTGCATGTTGCGCTTTGTATTATTCATGACTGCCTCGTTGGTGTAGTGGTAAAAGTTCTGCCTTACATCCGAGAGGTCCTGGGTTCAAACCCCAGGTCGAGCCAAAATTGTTTCTGAGATTTTCTGTCATAAATTTCTCAAAAACAGCTCGGAGTCGGGAAGTTGGCGGTGTAACACCCCCGTGCCTCGGAAAGCACGTTAAGCCGTTGGTCCTGCGCCTGATCTCTCTCCGGTCATGTCGGATTGCCGTCTCGACGAACTTTGAGAGTGATGGAACAGTGAGTGCACCTGTGTATTGCGCACATACTTGTGCACTATAACATCAGGCACCGTGTGCAAACTTGAGCTATTGCTTCAATTTATAAGAATAGGATATTCTCAAGTTTCTTAAACAGGTATTTTTTTGGAAAGTTGTCTGGAACAAGGCTATGGAAGACTGTGGTTTACGTGGTCTAATTAATGAATGGTTCAGGAATTACCTAAAACAAAGATCTATAGAAGTTCAAGTGAAAAAAGTGAGAAGTTATGTAGGTCAGATAAAATACGGCGTCCCAAACGGTTCGGTGTTCGGACCTGTCGGATACATAATCCATGTTAACAGCATGAAAAATGTTATTAAGAATTGGAATGTATATGTACGCGGATGACACGTGTCTTATGTATAGAAGTAAGAACCTAGAAAATATAAAAAAATAATATGCAAGATGACTTCAATCATGTAATAAAATGGGCACATGACAACGGCATAATAATTAATTTAAATAAAACTAAATGTATGGTCATAAAATCACCATATTAATATGAATATAACAAATTGATATTCATATTAAGGGTCATTCATATGAGTGCCTACACGATAAAATGAAAAACTGTTATTGTATAAATATAGAACAAGTAAATTTGTATAAATATCTGGGTCTTAGCATAGATAGCACGTTCTCATGGAATGCTCATGTTGGGCAAACGTGTATGAAATTACGGCAAATATTAGGCAAATTATATCATTTAAAATTTTCATGTAATAGAAGAATACTGTTTATGCTTTATCACGCCCTCGCAGAGGCTACAATTAGTTATGGGTTGAGTAGTTACGGTCTCACTTTTCCGGTTCATCTTAATAAAATAAATAAAATACAAACACGAATATTAAAAATTTTAGTCGACGGAATTATATTATTAATACAAACACGAATATTAAATATGAAAAATTATTTAAAGTATGTAAAATTTTGCCAGTTGAAAGTAAAGTTAAATTAATGTTAATTTTAGAACAATATAATTCAAATAAATTCAAAACGAAACGAGAGCATAACTACCCAACTAGATTAGCTAAGAAAAACAAGATGATGGTGCCTAAAGTTACAAATTATTTTGGTAAAAGAACCAGACAATGGATTATACCTACATAACATAACGAGCTGGAACAAAATATATTAAATGATGTGTTGTCCAAAAATCACTTAAAATCTAAACTAAAGAAACACTATCTGTCCTTTTGTCCCTAAGAATGTAATAAAAACTTTAACTGTTAAATAATATAAGTTACCTACATTTATTATATCAGCGGATTAGATAAGTATATAATAATGTTACATTTAAATCAAAAGACGAGCACGAGAACGTCTGCCTACAAACTGCTCAGCAGTTTGGCAGTTTAGCATTAAGTCAAATAATGTAACTCACTTATGTATAAATAAATTAAAATTAAATTAACAAGTTTCCTTAAGCAATATAAGACCTTAATAAATAGGTCTTATATTACAATTTTGCAGAAGTTCTACATTTATTACAGTAGGTAGTAATAAATGTAGAAAAAAAAATTCTGCAAAATTGTTTTTATTTGTTAACTTAATTATCTTCTTACTAGCTAAGTGTTAGGCTAGTTGACTAATTATTACTACCACGAGCGACGGTTAAGTTCAATAATTTCATATGAAAAACAAGAAAAAACCAGAAACTGAACACAAAATTGTTTTCACAACAAAATAATTCTAGAGACTTTTTTGCATAGAATTTGATTAATTCTGCAATCAAGAGTTCTTCTTAAATTACTACCGTTAAATCAGCAATTTTGACCTTTTGAATTTTTCACCTTAATTTCCGCTCGGCAAAATGAATCAATTTGTCTCGGATCAATAGCAGTACCTATTTCTTTTCAACTCCAGTCTATCAGTCAAGGCGTTTATAATTAAACTGACGGAAGTATTCATGGTGGAGCTTATTTAAAAGCTCTTTGGGCCAGAAGATTACCTGTCGAGTGCATTAGTGCCAGTCATATGAGAATACGTGCGAGTGCCTGTGAAAGATGTAAGCAGAAACGCTGAAAATTGAGCACATCGCTTTATACGTAAAAATAAGATCAAACGTAAATCTTGTATTTGGTGTATATTGTATGGCGCTGAAACAAAGCTTTCGATGATAATGATAATGAAATAAAGATCAAACATTGGACTTTTTTTTTTAAATTCGCTCACTTTTGAACTTAGTTGTAGGGAGAGACGGTTATGAGGATACATTCAGCATAAAACATTATTAAATCGTTAGCTGATATATCTAAAAATATCGATAGCTTATTAAGTACCTACTTCTTGTATGCTACTTCAATTAGGAGTATAATACAGTTTGCGAAAAGCTTCTTCCGAGTACGCAATATATTTAGATATATTGCGTTCTCGGAAGAAGCTTTGCCGACTGCTCAACCGTTATACCTCCCCCGGTCCACAACAGTGTTTAGCTAAGTCAATAACGGGAATACCCGGTACAGGTGTTCCGTAACAGAACCTGGAAGTTTCTGGAACAACCATCCATTACCGGGGATACCCGGCTTATTGTCCTTACAAATTAATAACGGACTCCACTTTTTGTTTGCATATTATTAGCTCCGAAATTCTGATTTACGTCGGAATTTATTGCGCAAAGAAATTATAATTTACGATGTCATTTACATCGTTCTGATAATAAAATCTCTGTTTGGACGGTGGATTGGATGCAATAACGTTCGGTGATTAATTTTCTGATTGGTCTAGACAACCTTAATGGTATTCGATAGAAGACACAATATCTAAAGGTCTTAGGTATTTCAAAGCGTAACAATAGTGCAACTAATAGTAAAAAAACGATATTACAACAAACTATTTGGTATTCAATTAGTAAATGAATAACGCATAACTTAACCTTTTGGGGAATCATTAAATAAGATAATATTATTCATAATATTATCATAATAAGTATTTATCGTGACTCACACATAACAGTTAGGTGTTTCAATTGAAAGATCATTATCACACCAATCATTAAAGAATCAAACTGCAAAAAGTATTTTTACTACGGATTGCTCTTACTGAACATAATAACTTGGACTAAAGACGTCCTTTTCGTTCAACAACTAAGTAAAAATAAAAGACAATACCATTGCTCGCAGCACAAAGTGCTTACGCTCTGATATTCACTTCAATTCATTCTCCTTTTAAATAAAGCAACACTTTAACCCGGCGATCTCCGTAATAACTGTAAATCTTAGTTTTATCATCCAGCCCTGGGTACACATCTCATGAAAAAAATATATCGCAATACAAAGGCTCTACGCAGAGCGTTCCTCTAATGTTGCCCATGAATACTCTACCTTGGTCGGCGTTATGCCAAATGGCATTATTTTGATTCACTATTTAAACGCTATTTGAATTGTACAGTACAAAGTCATTAGGCTGAGAATAAAAAAAGTATGTATTTGTCGTCGCTTGTGTGTACCTGGAAACATTGTGGATACTGATTTTTGACTCCGTATTATCAGAACTTATTTCCGATTGGTTGATTTTAATAGGCTTGTTTCCACTATGAAAGAAAGATTCAGAAACTGTTTTTCTATAAAATAATTCATAATTTCAAATCATCTTTCATTAGTATTGTTCTGCAGTTCATAAAATTAGATTTTTAATTGAAATTCAATCGATAAATAGTCACTCAGTCGGCAATGCACGCGATGACGTCAAAGTGTGTTAATCCCATACAAGATGGAGAAAAGTGTATTCACAGTTGATAAAAAGTACGTTAACGATTGGTGGTGTCAACTACCCTTTTGTAAAGTGCGGTGAACGCAGTGTGAAGGCGCAAGTATCGTTTTCCCGCCAGGACACACGAGGACAGAGTCAATGAGTACTTGACCAGCTCTCACTTGCTTACTAACCACCATCGAAGAAGGTCGCATACGATCGAACCTGTCACGTTCACAGTCACTGACTACCCCTACAATTGTGACTTTGAAAATATATCGTGATTGGATTGCTATCTGCGTTTCTCTGAACTGCCAACGACTATGGAAGCCCCTGCCTAAGATGACGGTGTCGAGCTACCCACCGCTCCGGCTCAGCTCCCGCCGTCATACTTATCTATACGAGTATAATAAGTATAATGTACTATCAGTCTTTCGGCTCTTAGATTAATAAAGATTTTTTTCTTCAAATAAGAAATCACAAAAACACATTTGAAATAAGAAATGACAGTGACAACAATTAGTAATTTTTAAAGATTATCATCATTAGCATTTGGCCTATGCATCTTTCTTTACAGCTTATTAAAGTAGCACTCGCATTTCGCACGTGGCAACTGCGTTCGTGGATATTCAGTACAATTGAATTGGGCGTAGCCAGGTTGAGGCACTCCCCAATGTCTTTTAGCTCGAAATGTATTTTAAAAGCATTAATTTAGTTGACATAACCTCTTTGTTTCTTTTCGTTTAACGTGTAAAAAAGGTCCCAAACGCAATCTTATTGTGAAACAAATTATTCTTCATTGCTAAATTAGAGTTATCAAATAACAATATCGGTCTCTTGACACTGGTGTCCATTTCACCGGCAGTAGGTCTGTTATCTCTGGTGTGAGGTTCCTAAAAGAAATTCCATAAATGGTAAAGTCATAATTTTATAAATGGAAATAATCATTGAATGTACATATTATCTTATTAATATTATAAATGTGAAAGTATATTTGTTTGGATGTTTGGATGTTTGTCCGCCAATCACGCTAAAACTACTGAATGGATTTTGATGAAATTTGGTATACAAGCAGGGTATAGGCTAACTTAGGTGATAGGGTACTTTTTATCCCGATTAAACTCTCCCATGGGATAAAGCAGGAATCTTGATAATCCTCAATCACGCCGGAAGTACTGAATGGATTTTAATGAAATTTGGTTAAAAAGTAGTTTTTAATTCAAGTTAATGAATCAACTACAATGCAATACATTTTCTTCATCCCTAGACAGTGTTAAGCAGTGTATAACCTGAATTAGATTTACTTTTTATTGTAATTATATGCTCCCGTGGGATAAAAGAGGATTCTACTTACATGTTCCCATACAATACAGCAGGAAAATAGCAACTTTCATTCTACGTAAGCGTAGTCTCAGTATAGTTTATTGAGGCGCCAATAGATGGCGTTGCCTGTATTTTAAAACACGATAATGAATTACCACAGCTACTTGGATATTAATGACTGTGACTTTGAGGTGAAATTAGGAATTTTCTTCTTTATAGGTTAATTCTGTGTCGTTTCAGTTCTGCGTTGTCAATTGGTTTTTCGAATAATTTGTCGATTTGGCTTTTCTAACGGACTTGATTTTCTTTGCGATTGTGGATTTGGTTGATTGTTATTTTGTGTATTTTTCACAAGTATTCTTTCAAACAACTTAGATAGGTATATAAATTTTATAACTTTACATATTTGTACTAAATCTGTAGTTATCTAGCTTTTGTTTTCTACTTAACTTTTTCTTGAGTTTGTTTTTAATTTATTCTTATTTTATTTTCAAGCATGCCCGGTATGCGCAAATCTAATATATATAACAGGTCGAAAGATGCTCGAGCTAAGAAAGTAGCTAGGAGTCAAGAAACTTCTCCTCAAGCGGAATTGAGAAGGCTGGAGCAGGCTGCACGTCAAGCTACTTTCAGAGCATCACAAACACCGGAGCAAGCGGAAAATAGTCGTAGACAACATGCTGATTATTAAGCATCACGTCGGGCTAATGAGACTTCAAACGAAACAGCAGCTCGGCGCGCGGAACAAGCTCAGCGACAAGCTAGCTTGCGTATGTCTGAGACGCCAGAGCAATCGCAGTCTCGGCGTCAACATCACGCTCTTTATTTGTCTTCGCAACGCGCCTCTGAGTCATCACAGCAGAGGAAAGCGCGACTCACAGAACAGGCTGAGCGACAAGCAAGCCTGCGTATATCTGAAACGCCGGAGCAGACGCAGTCTCGGCTTCAATGGCAGACTGCTTATGGCGCTTCACAGCGGGCTGCTGAGACTCTAGAAGCAGCAAACGCTCGCAGACATGCTTTCGCCATGACGATAAATAAGTCCCAGGGACAAACATTAAAAGTGGCGGGTATACATTTGGGCACTCCTTGCTTTTCCCATGGCCAGCTCTATGTGGCATGTTCTCGAGTGTCAAGTGCAAGAAACCTATATGTACTTGCTGAAAATAATAGATCATACAACATCGTATATAGATCAATATTATAAAATAATTACATCGGTGTTATACGATCTATTACTACCAAAATCGTGAAAAACAAACACGGAAACATGGTAAAAATATAAGATAATTCCCTACGGAATGATCAAAATTAAAGTTTTTATATGCAAAAAAATACAGTCACTAAGTCATTTGTAAATGTCCTCATTCTACGCGGGCAAAGCCGCGGGTAAAAGCTAGTTCTTACTAAAATTTATCTAGATCGCTGTGTTTAGACATAATTTGCGTATAAAACTGTTACGCGGTCAACAATTAATTGATCTTCGAGTGAGGTTATAATTTCTGGGTCAAACAAACACCCAATTTCATCTCCATGTATCGCTCCATCAAAATTCACGTTGAATTTCAACTGGCCATTATTACTTTTACCGACATAAGTAAACATGTAATAACAAATATTCTCCAGGCAATCATTCAGATATTTCTTTAAACTTCTCTGCATCGGATGTATAATTTAGTTATCGGAATGAAAGTCGATTAATGATAGTCGATCAAGTTTTTCGCAATCATCCAAACAAAAGCATTTGACTATAGTACACGTGTAATTCAGTGTGTCTTTAGTAAAATGAAAAGCTTTAGAAAGTGTTTTGTCAAATGCATCTTTAGTGGCGTCATGTAATTGAATGAAGTGTGCACCTTTATACTCGTCAATAGCTAGCATAATGTTTTACCCCTTGTTTTGGGTTGTTTTATATTGACCCAAGATTTTATCACGAACGCCTCAACGCCACCATATTACTTTTTTATACATAATCCATCATCCCGATAACCGGAGCCGAAAAGATTTTTGAAGTGTTGTCTTTTCGAAATTAAAAAAAAAATAGCGTGAACGCAAAAAATACTTAACAAATAAAATTATAGCCTGTTTCATCTTAACCGATTGTCAAATATTTGTAAAAATATTTCTCTCGGGTGATTTGAGGGTGTCTCCCACAATCATTGATGAAACATACGCTGGCTCAAAGCGTTAAAAAGCACTTACAAAATTCAACGACTCCATTAAGGTTCTCGGTAGCTCAATGGTCAGAGCATTGGACCTGACTTCCAAAGGTCGGGGGTTCGAATCCTTCCCGATAAGCGGAGCCGAAAAGAATTTTTTAAGTGTTGTCTTTTGGAAATTATTTGTCTCCATTCCCAAGTATTTTATAATTTTATAGGAGCTGCTTTATCTGGTGCTGAGCCTACAATTTGCTCTACTTGCACTTTGCAAAATGCCTCAGTGAAACAGTTTTCGTCAGTGCACGTCAGTGTACATCGAATATAGTGACTTTGTTCGGACCTCCGTCGAACGATGCTACCTCTATATTATCTCTGAACCACTTCAATGATCTTTAGGTCTTTGGTTTCCCGGAAATTATGGTGTATTTAAGCACATCAAGCCACAAGACCATGTATCTGTGATTAATAGACCGTCTGATATTAAATGTCTGATTAAGTAATGAAAGACTGACCAATATTGGGTCCATATTGGTATCTTCCTGCAAGGCCTCTGACAAAAGCCCCAACAGGATTGTGCAACATCACTGGCAGCTTTAGTCGGGTTTTATTAAAAGGCGAAAAAATTGATTCTATGCGGGTGAAACCGCAGGGAAAAGCTTGTGAATAATTGTGAATAATGATAAAGAAAATATAGCTGTAAAGTTTTTTAGTCTTATAGAACAACATATTTTCGCATACTAATTTCTAATATAGAATAAACTTGTATTGTTAAAAATGTAATCTGAAGAACTTAAACCTAAGGGATGGGTGGGCAATTTTGCACAAGTAAAAAAAGGTTTCCTTCCCGCATAACCCTTTCCCATTGCGCACGGGAGTCATCGCCGCGTAGGTAGTCGGCCGCAACACCTTACATTTCGTTTATAGCGCCCTCTGGTGCTATAGTGCGCACTAGCGCTATAGCGGCAGAACTGTTAGTGCTCTGTAGCGCTGTATCACAAGGCCGGACGCTTAGCATAATCACGCCGTTACCTCACTTGCTCAGTGGGTTTCAAATTAATTGGGGTTGCGGTAATAAAATCAAACGTAATGGACTGAGGTGTCTTGAAGAATGCTTGGGTATAATCTTAGGAGCAGATTTTTAAGACGTCAGTCTAAAGTTAAACACACTTTACGTGAAGACGTGAGAAGTGAAACTTTTATAGCAGTACTTTGTCACATAAAGTTTAAACCTAACTACATTTTTCAAAGTAAGTATGTTTATTTTGCATCTGATTGAGGAAATCTCAAGGCTTGCTATCAGTCCCATAACCTAATTTGCTGGCAAATAAGAGGTAGGTTATAGTTGATTACAGAAATTCAAGATAAATGAATTGACACATTTCTGTTGAACTTTTCTTGATAGTTAATTAAGCAGTTATTAGAATCGTATCAATTGAACATTTACCTTAGAAAGTACTCTTTTTTTAATTAAGAAATTGGTATCAGAATAAATAAATCATGTTCAACTTATCAAAACTCTATTTGTTGATTCTGAGTACCATCTTCCGTCAGTAGTTAATTACTTTAAAAAAAATTGGTTGCCTGTAAAGTCGGTATACGGGCGAAAGTTTTACGTGACAGCGACTTTGAGTGGTAAAATAATTTTAATGTGAATATTCATTCGTATAACATGAACCGGTGTGTATGCCTATCTCTCTCACTCTCTCTCTCTCGCTCTGTCTCTCTCGCTCTTAGGCGGGTTAACTGTGCTCGAGTGGAAGGGACGCGTGCCTTTCACTTTTTATGTCTGTCTCACGCGCTCTTAGGCGGGCTAACCATGTCCGAGTCGAAGGGACGCGTGCCTCTCACTCGCTCTCATTGTGAGCGCGGAACGTGAGCGGAGCGTAACGCAGTTTCTTGAAGTGTCACCCGGCAAACCAATATATAAGACGTTGTCACGTCAAAATAAAAGCAATACTACCTATTAGCCTTTGGAAATCTGCTGATTTCTTAACGGGAAGGCCATAAAAGCGCGTAAGATGTTTGCTCATTTTATTGAAATCCCTTTTTATTGATGACACAGTAAATTACTTTTCGTTAGTCTAGTGGTTAATTTACTGGCCTGACATCAAGGGTTCAAATCTTGGGCCGGCAAAGTTATTTCTGAGAGTTTTTTCATGGTTTTAGAAGACCAATATTTACAGAACAATATTTTCTTTCTATGCTGTTGTTGTCGGAGAAAGATTAAATAGAGCTTTCCGAAAATGTAGGGAAAATAATTAGTTTAAATTATTCACGGCTCCGCCCTTGATTGAGGCTTTTGAAGTTTTTCAGTCTTTATTTCCTATCACCTATATTTCCCTATACTAGTGACTAAAAGCGAAGTAAATTTGATTCGCTTGGTTCCGAAGGGATTTTCAACTAATAATTCGAAACTTTTTTTTGTAAATAGACAGTTACCACTTACGTTGTACCTAGGGGTTTCACAAGACGGCGAAGTTTAATGATAATTATATCGTTATGTTTATTTAAACTTTAATTCTACTACGTTCAATAAGTCTGAACAAGACCAGGGCACACTTGCGGGGTATTGTAGCCACGATTTGCGACTGTAAATAATCGTTAGTTGCTGTTAGGCAGCACCCAAGCTTTATAATTCCTAAGACGTATAAATACCTACTAAATACTGTTTAGAAGACAGAACATATGCATAATATACCCTTATAATTTAATCAATATAATATAAGATATAATTAATGACATTTTATTTTACTTTTATCAAAATTGACATTTAAATTAATTAATATTGGATAATGTTTATAAATTTGCATTCTTTTTGACACGGCTAAATAGGTTTAAGCACTATTGTAAGATGACCAACAAATAAAATATTAATTGTACCCTATTTACGCAAATATTTTTTTCTATTTCAATTATGAAATACCTCAGTATGTATGTTCTCTCAACTTTTTATTTAAGTTTTTATTTTTCTATATAATTGCTACGACTGTGGATGTTTCAGGGACAAATAAATAGTACTATTTGGAAGACAGAACATACCTTCTGCGCTACGCATTGACTGACCTCAGAAGACCTAGTCTTCTACTGTAGAACCTGTTTTTTTTAACACGCTTTTTTTAGATCGGGGTGTATGTATGGATGAATGTATGTAACGGAATTTTCGAGCTCAATTTTCACCAACTTCCAAAAATCGGATTAATATGAAACTTTACACAAGTACCGATGACAATGCAATAATTTGATAAGAGTTTTCCACTATCCTTATTAACTACAAAAATAAAAAATAGTTTCAAAAACTAAGAAAACACGCTTATATTGCTAACCAAAAAAGAGAAAATTATTTCTGAGTATACGAAATTTATATTACAGTAGAGTAAAAAGCGTGGGGTGCACTTTAAGACGTTTTCATACTTCACTTTTTATAGTTGCCAACAATAAGATGATTTTCACATACTACTATATAATACCAAGCACCACACGCTTTTACTCTACTGTAATATAAATTCCGTGTACATAGAAATTATTTTCTCTTTTCAAGTTAGCAATAAAAGCGTGTGTAGCAGTAAAAGTTTTTTAAACTATGTTCTAATTGAAAGTATCGACACGAACATAATTTGAAATCGCCAAGACTTACAAAACCAAGAGCCCAGTTTGAAGTCCAGACTCTGCCCTAAGTTCGTCGGACATTCGTTTAAATTAGCCCTAAGTCTAAAATACGGGTCTGGGGCCATCGGTCAGTCGATCCTTTAGGCAGCTAAGCCTGGCTTTGCCGCGGCCACAAATGGTAGGTGGCTGGAATGTACGTCGTTTTTGGGATCCGATGCAACTATACGTAAATTTGGTTATAACTTGGTAGTGGATATAATGAATGCTCCGACGATCTCGCGCGACGCGATAATAGTGATTATTATAAACAAATATTTTTTAGAACTGTATTGCCAAAGTCTACTATTATTATTCTACTACTATCTAATATAATTGATCTTTTTTTAAGTTAAAAAAAAATAAAACCTATCTTACCCTAAAATGGGTTTTATAAATTAAACAGTTTGTTCATATTAGAGTATTATTAGTTTGGTTTTGCCAGTCACATCCGGGCCCATCTGAATAAAAACTGAACCTGGAAAATTTGCAGGAGTCACCGTCACCAGATACGGTGAGAACGACATGATGATGATGATGACATTTTTACAAGTTACTTGTTGTTTCCATATCATGTATTGCACAAGATTACTTAGTATGCTCCGTTTTACCATATTTTTCGTATGTTAAACACAAAACTTTAATTAATAATCAAATCTGAAGAAAAAGAGGGAAAAATATAGATAAATAAAAAAAAACTATCAAGATAATACGATATCTGTTACTACCTACTCCTATTTGGTAGCCCAATCGAAATTAAACAGTATGCCAACATAACCCCCAGGGCACAATTGCGACTTTTTGTCGCCGAGGCTAGCCTCGTCTCAAACAATACAATATGTCGTGAGTTGCGGCACCGCAAGTGTGCCCTGGGACTTTCAACTTGGATAATGTTTATAAATTTTCAACATACAAAAATAACAAATCAAATGTTAATCATACTCTATTTACGTTAATAAATATTTATATTTCTATAAGCAAAGTTAGCCCGTACAATTGTCAATATCGTTCGATACTTAAGACATTTGCCCTTTGTTGTCGATACAATAGCACTTAATATCGGAATAAACTCAGTTGGGATACGAACGCAATTAGCAACCATTAAGATAGCCTTGCTTTCAACAATTAACAAGTAAATGGGGCACTCTGATAACAATGTGACGACTACGAAAACGCTTCAATTATTCCAACGGCTGGTAATAACATCATTACAGGCTTGAGACAAAAATACATTGCATAGCCGATATCGAAAATCGATATCGGCTTGAAGACGAATGACATCATAGTTTTGCAAAAGATGTTGACAGTGGATTTTGTCATCTACTCGTACTTACACTGTGCACTGAATTTTTTTGACGTGACAACGTCTTATAAATTGGTTTGCCGGGTGACACTTCAAGAAACTGCGTTACGCTCCGCTCACGTTCCGCGCTCACAATGAGAGCGAGTGAGAGGCACGCGTTCCTTCGACTCGGGCATGGTTAGCCCGCCTAAGAGCGAGTGAGACAGACATAAAAAGTGAAAGGCACGCGTCCCTTCCACTCGAGCACAGTTAACCCGCCTAAGAGCGAGAGAGAGAGAGTGAGAGAGATAGGCATACATACCGGTTCATGTTATACGAATGAATATTCACATTAAAATTATTTTACCACTCAAAGTCGTTGTCACGTAAAACTTTCGCCCGTATACCGACTTTACAGGCAACCAATTTTTTTTAGAATTAAATTATATTCTTTATGTAATAATATCGCAAGTTATAATAAGTTCATGTGATATTTTAGATTAAGTTACTTTATTTTTTTAGCCTTTACAACTCAAATTTCTTTACAATGTGACATTTAAATACACTCAAAGAAAAACGACGGGGTGATTTAATTTCACATACTATTTGAGATTGCATTCTTATTGCATTTTTATCTTAAACTTTTCACACAGACACACACACACCACTTAAAACAGTAAAAATTTCAACAGTGTTGTATAAATCGTGTGAAATGTGTGAATATATAAGTTATTATATTGATTAATAACTTATATAATATAAGTTATTAATTAGGAACAACAAAACACGACATGGTTAATAGATGGTAAATCTTACGATTGACTATTATTTTATACTAGAAATTTTATGGCCTGAAAGAGTAACAAACAATACAATACACACAAACTTTCGCGCTTATAATATTATTAGGATGCTACAGTACTTAATGCGTTTCATAAATTAAGTTTAATTTTATTTTTCTGATTCCAAGCGGACGAAGCTGCTAGCGGGAAGCTAGTGAGATCCTTTGCACCTCGGTAACGAGACCCGATGGATGGTTTATTAAAGAGGTTAAACGATTATATTTCAAGAATAAGGCATTATCTGAAACACAACAAATCCATCTTCGTGACATATACTGCTTTATGAAATGTCAAGTTTTCAATTAAACCAAGTGCAGACCAGTAAATCTTGGCGAATCTCAGACGCGCCAACTACGCGATGATTGCGTGGACCATCAGTCATGCCGCCCTGGACCCGGCTAGATTATTAAATCAATTTATGGTCTAATAATGTTGGTTGTTACTAATTTATGACATCTGCTATCTGTTGTTCTATCACGCGAACATACCTAGTTCGTAAGGGTACGTCCGAAATCTGTAGGTAAATGTCCATTTATGTTAATGAATTTACAAAAGCTTAATAGTTATGTCTTTCTCTTATAGACGTTAACCAAGTACGTTTTTTAATAATTATCTGTGTTTAACTATCAGAGAAAGCTTAGGGTTACACTACACTATATGTTAACAGAAAAAAAAACTTCTTTTTCTTGCTTTATCTTTCTTAATATATATAAATCTCGTGTCACAATGTTTGTCCTCAATGGACTCCTAAACCACTTAACCGATTATAATAAAATTCGCACACCATGTGCAATTCGATCCAACTTGAGAGATAGGATAGTTTAAATCTCAAATTATAGTCGCAATTTTAATTTATTGCTAATTATTTGTCTGTTATTATTTGACAGTCACAATTATCTGTTAACTCCAAATGATTCTAACAGATGTCGATACCTTTCGACTGGGTTGAGTAAGTAATCATTAGATGGCGCTGCTATGGTAAATCTACGAACGTGTCATATAAGCTACATTTTAACAGCATAATTACCACGTGTTGTTGACGCTATAAAATTAATTAAATTTATTTTGTAGTGAACGAAATACCATATAATTCAATTATTTCCACTTTTTAAATTTTTGGTGTTAGCATAGCCGGCCACGTGTTACTTAGACTGAAGAGTGAATTGAATTCTAATCAATAGATGGCGCTGCTATGGTAAATCTACGAACGTGTCATGTAAGCTACATTTTAACAGCATAATTACCACTTACTATAATGTAATATAACAAAAACTTTAGTTGACTTATATATTTTGCATATTTTAAAAAACGCGCGTAACTAATGTCAATGTCATTCGATGACATTGTTCAATCATTGCAACGCTAAGGCGGTACGAAGTTCGCCGGGTCAGCTAGTATACCTATATACTTTTGTTTCGAAAAGACTTAAAAAATTCTTTTTCGGCTCCTGTCATCGGTCTTTGGTAGTCCGGTCCAGTGCTCTATAATGCTCTATGTTAGAGTCATGTTATGTCTTTTCGAAATTTAAAATAGCGTTGTGAACGCAAAAAGTATTTAAAAAATATAATTTTGTTATTTTCTCTTGTAGTTTCTAATGATTAATTAATGTCAACACCCTCTAGTCTTAGTATAGTACATCATATATATATGTTCAGTTTGGTTCTTCCTTCACCAACGTCCCAGCTAAAGTCATCTTGTTGCGAGTCCGATCAAACGAGAAAGAATAATATGTTAAAGAAAATGTTCCGCGCTCCAAGGAACAGCCGACACACAAGTAATTACCGGTCCGCCGCTAGAAATAATACTGGTTGGATCGTTTGAAACCGATCCCGAGGTAATGGCGGGTAAAATTAACGCCCACCCCTTTTTGATAGTTTTCTAATAACCCGCGAAATTAATCACACAACAGCCCCTTTTGGAGAAAGGGTGTTCTTGTTGTTTTAAAATAGCGATCAATTCGTTTATAATTAGGTAAATTTCAAAGTACATGCTGATGATTTTCTAAAGAAGAGTTTAAGGAATACATTTTATGCACTTTGATAATATTTAAGCCTTTGAATAATAACAGGGTCGAAATGAGAGTTGGAATCAATTGTTATTATATACGCAATTACCTAAATTTGATGTACTAATATTAGCCACTGGGAGATATAAAACAAATTGTCAATGTTCGTACGAGATTTTTCCTATCGCTTGCATTTGGAGATAAGTATGATTTTGCAACTAGCTTTGAATCTTCCTTATCAAGATAAATAGCCATCACAGATATCAACACTTGTCAAACGTTGTAGATATCTCAATTCAGTCCAGATTTTGTGTCTGAACAAACATTTCAAGATCATGTTTGCTCTTATATCAACGTTATTCACAATATTGGTACTATTTGATAGTAGCCATGCCAGTACAAGAGTGGACCCCTTAGTAAATACCAATTTGGGGCTTATCCGTGGCTTGCAAGCATCCGATGGCGATTATGCCATGTTTATGGGCATACCTTACGGGAAAGTCAACGTGTCTAATCCTTTTGGGGTAAGTTATTGCAAATTGTTAAATACTGGATAGTAAAAAGGGTAAATATATTTTGCTTCAAAATCTTGAAAAAGGTCTGTTATAAATTATTATTACTGTCAATCACCACTTTTAAAGGAAGACACAAGATTTTCTTCTTTTGTTCTATACAGCTAAACATTCATGTTGATTTTGGTTGGTTTCATTCACTGACCTCTATACAAGAGGTCAAAAAAACCAAAAAAAACCAATTCAGTTTCGATTTCACTCAGCTTTGTGAAAATACAACTAAACTAGTGACAATATTTCAGAAAGCCATACCCCAAGAACCATTCGATGGTGTCTTCGAAGCGTTTGACGACAGTGCTCGCTGCCCACAAATAGAAGAATTCAACCAAACCACAGTTGGGACCCTCGACTGCCTGCACCTTAACGTATACGTCCCATCCCTGGCTAACACAAGGAACCCCGTACCAGTCCTCGTGTGGATTTACGGAGGGGGTTTCAGCATAGGATTCTCCGGGAGATATTTGTACGGACCCAAGTACTTGGTCAGACATGACATTATCCTAGTTACCCTCAACTACAGGCTTGGACCCTACGGCTTCATGTGCTTGGACACTCCTGACAATCCTGGCAATGAAGGTTTCAAAGATCAACTACTCGCCTTAAGATGGATCAAAGATAATATTGAAGCTTTCGGAGGTAATCCGAATCAGATTACGGTGTTTGGGGAAAGTGCTGGAGCGATATCTGTAGATTTCCACTTACTGTCACAACACGAGAAACTGTTCGACAGGGCTATCATACAAAGTGGAACGTCTCAGGTGCCGGCATATGATAAGCCAGTGAAAGACGCTCCGTTACTGCTCGCTAAACATCTTGGTTTTGAAACCACTGAGATAAACGAGGCGATATCATTTTTAGCCCAAGTCAACACTAACTCTGTCATCGAAGCAACCTCGGAGCTCGGATTGAGTTTCAGACTATGTGTAGAAAAACCTTTTGAAGGTGTTGAAAGTTTTATTACAGAAGATTGGTTAAGGGTTCCTATTCCAAAAGTGAATAATATGCCAATACTTCTTGGTTTTGTTGACAATGAAAAAATATCGTCATATATTGGAGATGGGGTAGATAATTTTGAAAGCTTTAATGTATTTAACGAAAACCTTCGTTTAGGGTTCGACATGAAGGACCCAAACTTCACAGGTTTAGAAGAGGTAAGACGTTTTTATCTGGGCGATGAAGAAATCACTGAAGAGCACTTATTGGAAATCGTTGACTTCGACTCTGATTATACTTTTAATCACCCGACACATAGGAGTATAGAAAAATACCTGAGCAACGGTGCTTCGGATGTTTATTTCTACGTGTTTTCGTATGTAGGTGGAAGAAACTTTGCAAAGAGAAAGAACAACATAACCGTTGGTGGTGCAGCGCATGCTGACGAAATAGGCTACTTATTCGACATTTCGATATTTAATGAGACTCCGAACAAAGAGGATCAATTGATAATTGATCGCATGACCACATTGTGGACGAATTTCGTGAAATTCGGGTACGTATCGATTTTTAAGGTTACTACATTTCATCTGTTCTTGTTTGTTTAAAGGGACTATCCCTATCACAATTGAGCTAGTTACACACAAACAAAAATTAAATATCTTGGTTGTACTTTTACATAAGTACCTTCATCTAAAGCGCTTCCTCCTAGCGTCCCTTAATTTCATTATTCCTATAAAGATCCACCTGTAAAGACACGTTAATAATTTAATTGATGGTATAATATTAATGATGATGATTCAACATAATTGATAAACCAAGTCTCGTTGGTATATTTCAGAAACCCTACACCTGTAACGTCTGATCTTTTGCCTGTTGCATGGACTCCGATCAAGAAGGACTCGCCTTACTATTATCTTAACATAACCACAGATCTTGCGTTAGGCACCAAACCTTTCCATCGAAGGATGGCATTTTGGGATCTCTTTTACAGCGCTAACAGTGATCTTCAAATACCATACCCCGAAAGTGATTGAAACTAATCATTATAGTATAGAATAAAGTCTATATATATTTATTACATGGCTAAAACCCCATATATTAAATACCCAGCTTTGACAAAAACTTCTTGTATACAGTGAATAAGCCATAGATGTATAGCCATAGGCCTGTTACAAGAAGTTTTTGTCCAAGCTGGGTATTTTTTTGAACATCGCCTTTAACGAAATGTATTTTACAATTTATAACTCCATATGTGTTGAAGCTTTCGATTTGTATAAAAGGTTTAAATAAACATAGAAATAAATATTATGAAAGACAAAACTGTAGCTTTCTAATTGTAGCTTATGCAGAAAGAAGCTTTATCTCTTATACTCGTATATAAAAATGAATTGCTGTCCGTTGGTCTCGCTTAAACTCGAAAATGGCTGAACCGATTTGACTTATTTTAGTCTTGAAATATTCGTGGCAATCCAGTTTAGAAGATTAGAAAACTAAAAAAAGCAACGGGTAGAGCAATGTCTGCCGGGTCCGCCAATCGGAAATAAAATGTCTTATTTGTATCCCACGAACGAGATACATAAGTAAAGACTATAATACTGAACGGAAGCTAATGGTGCAAAAAACTCACAGCACAAAGGGCGAGTGCTGATCAAAATGACATTTCATTTTCGCAAATAATTAAAGTGAACTCCCATTTTTTACTGGGAGCGCTCCGCTCTTGAAAAGCGAAACGTAATTAATACAGAAGCTTCCGCTTTCATTAATTCGCTTTTTGGCACGTCATATTTTATAGCGGCATTCGTACTTGAAGGGAACATCGGCGGTCATAAAAAAATGGCCCGAGTCTATTTATCTTAAGGGTTTCGTACGTCATATTGGAAGAATGAGTGGCAGCTGCTGTGACTATGAGCCGAAAACGCACTGAGAGACTCCGAATATATTTATTCTTTTTTTTCAATTTGGTGCCAAAAGACTAAACAGCAACGTGAAACCAAGTAAAAAAAAACCGGTCAAGTGCGAGTTGGACTCGCGCACTGAGGGTTCCGTACAAACCTGTAGTAACTTTGAAATTTTCAAAATTGTCAAAAATATTTTTCAAAAATATTTTTTTTTATATGATGAAACTGAAAATTTACGGTTTTCGTAATTTTTCCTATATCTGTACTATAAGACGTGACTTCGTACTAAATTTCAAGATTCTAAGTTTACGGGAAGTACCCTGTAGGTTTTGATTCCCGTGCGAGTTTCGAAAATTTGCGAAAATTTGCGGTCTAAATGGCTGTATCTTTTGATTGCGTTGTCCTAGAAGGTTGATTTTTCTACAGCTTCCAGAGACAGTAGACCTAAGTATCATATTGAAATTTCAGTTTGATACCTCCACGCGTTCCTGAGAAAAACGGTCTTGACAGACGGACGGACGGACGGACAGACGGACAACAAAGTGATCTTATAAGGGTTCCGTTTTTTTCTTTTGAGGTACGGAACCCTAAAAAAAGCATACCAAAAGTATGAGTTTTGAACTGTTATGATATGAACTTGGAAAATAAGAAATAACTTTAAGGTTTTTTCATTTACTAACCTAATTAAATAATTTTAATTGGTTTACTCTATGTATTAATTAAGCTGAGGAAACTTAATTTATGTATTATTTTAATTACCTATTTTGTTATTTAATGTTATAACTGTAATGTTTCCCTAAAATAATAACATAAAAAAATAAAAATAAAACCATAGTAGCTATGAGCTACAAGTTGCTCCGTTAAACATTTTTTTAAAGTTATAAATAAAGGAATGGGCATGTGTGAGTCGGATAAACTTTCCGACAGATTAGTCTTTTAGATAGCGAAAGATTACTGTAGTAAAAGTTGTAGCCGTTAGTAACGTTTAAGGTACAATAACCTTACTTATACAGTTTCAGTCGAATAAACGTCGAAATTAAATCCAGTTGTTAAATTTGATTTCTATGCGATTTACCAAAAAACAGTCGTAGTAGTGGAAATCTTTAAAACTTTGCTAGCAACTGAGTGAGACTGAAACCCGCGAATTACTCTACGCATCCGCAGAGTCTCACGTAACTGAGTCTAGATTTGGACGCTGCTCCTTCGCTGTCGCGGAACGCTGATGGATTGCCGGCGAGCGATCACCCGTGAATCTTAAACGGTTTTTTTTGTGTAAGACAATTCGCGCGACATTTGCGGATAGCTGTTAAGAGTCTTGGCAATCGTCAAAAGAACTTTTTGCGTCATTCTAAAAATATTACTCTACAAATCCGCGGAGCCTCAAGTAACTGAGTCTAGATTTGGACGCGTGCAACGCTGATGGATTGCCGGCGAGCGATCGTCAGTGAATCTTTAGTGGATTTTCTGTGTTGTAAGACAATTCGAGTGACATTTGCGGATAGCTGTTCAGAGTCTTGAACTTATTGCGTCATTCTAAAAGTACCATCTAGGCTGATGCAAGACGCGCACATTAGCATAGAGTCTATGTCATATATTTATAAACTAAATTCTAGTGTGGCGACCACTACCGTTCATCCATCACAAGCGTACGCTTAACGGTGTGGCAATTACGATAGCGAGCACTGATACGGCTCCATAGGCTAGATGGCGCTGTTGAACTAGTATCGTCCTAGTACCGCACATGAACCGCGGTGTATAAGATTCAGATCCAGAATAATATATATATATATATATATATATATATATATATATATATTTTAATATGAATAACCAGACATTTGGCCGCGATCTCACCTGATAGTAAGCGACGATGCGACCGAAGATGGATCATGTCTGGCTATTAACAGCCTATTCACTCTTTTCTTGAAAGCATCCAAATCATAATGTTCCGGAAATATTTTAGGCGGCAGCAAATTCCACTCCCTAGTCGCACGCATAAAGAACGTAGATGCAAAACGTTTTGTACGTAATGTAGGCAAGTCTACGACATAAGGGTGGAGGCCTCGACTGCGTCTTGTGTCCCGGTAGTGAAAAGGAGCTGGTGCATATAGATGACAAATCAAGATGATTTCTATCGGACCTTGGTCCCTGACCATAACACCGGGTCGGTAGGAAGCGCTTCCATTTAGCTTCCTAACTCTAAATCTGTTGCGCAGAACTAGCTTTTGTTTGCGGCTTCGCACGCGTTAAATTCGTGGTAAATATTAGTTTGTTCTTTCTCGTTCACACAGCGTTTGCAATGTATGCGCAAAAATGTGCTTATTTACGACTTCACATTAAAGAATCTTGAGATTATCAGTGGTTCTCTTATTTAGCATTCTATTATACATAATAAACTTTCCTCTTATATTAAAAAATTCTATAAAAAAAACTGCATGCAAAATTGAGTAGTTTTTAAGATCTAAGCATACACAAGCATAGGACAGAAGCGGAAAGGCGACTTTGCTTTATACTATCTAGTGACAAGTCATATTATACGCAAGCTCTGATGTCTTATTATTTTGTCATTATCTGCACTAACCTCTTACACATATTATAATGGAAAATTGAATGGATAGGCATAATTAAGAATCTGAATATCATTCAACACCATTGTAATTCAAACAAACAACGTCCAAACACTCTTTATGGCAATTTTCACTGTCATAAATATCTTGCATAATGAAAGCTGACGTAATAACCTCACTTATCTAGCAGCGATACGCCATTGAACAGCTGAAATATAGCTCGTTTTAATGAAAACCTAAAGCCATTTCAAGTCGGCCGGAAAACCGGATATTTTAATCCAAATAATTTCAACCGAGTTTTAAGTTTGCTCTTGTTAACTTAGACCCCTTTTGTCTTTGATGGCAATTATTCTAATTCGGGTAAGACAGAAACTAGATACTCAAACGGATTTGATGGATAAGTTGGTAATTTAGTGAAGACTTATAATTAGAGCCCTCTGCTGTTCTGTAATTTACTGCCTACCGCGATGAAAGTTTAATGATTCGATTTTTCTTAAAATAAGAGTTTAATCAGATCCTTCTATCTTATTTAGACTAAGATAAATATTTTGCATAAAGGAAGCTGACGTAAAAATAGTTTGTTTCAAATATATTCACATTGTAGACGGTCTATTATTTATAGCGATCTCTAGTAGCGGTAAAGAAGATATTTGGCAATAAGTAACACTTTTCAGGGCTCTGTTTGATTGCCAAGAAAGTAAAATAAAAATGTGGGATTAAATGGGTATCAGATTGTTATATCGTCGGACTAAGGGTGTCGAGAAACACGTTCTAATATGGATATTTATCTATGTTCAGGCATGGTGACACCTATCTTAAATATTTTCAAGACCATGGCGTTTAAAAAACATAGCCCCTGTGAAGTTTATACAACCAGTTTATTTCCAAAAAGCTGTAGAAACCAATTTTTAACACACAAAACTCAATAAATATTCGGTCAATTGACTCCGATTTCTGTTACATGACCGTGACGTCACGTTCATGTATTCCCATACAAAATCTATAGAGGCAGACTGTTTTGACAGATAATAAAAAGTATGTCAACGAATAGTTGTGTCATCTAGCCTATTGTATTTTCATTAATTTCACTACTTTAAAATTAGATAGCATTGCTCATACTCTTTAGTTATGATGAAATAAATTATGGAACTCAAAATATCTAGCTATATTGATTTAATTACTGGCTGCGAAAATTATTATCGTCTACTGTATTCCCTAATGATGAGTTTTCGATATCTTAGCAATTACTATGATCAGGCTAGCTTAATAGCAGGTACCTACCTATTAAGTCTATATGTCTAACCTTGATAATAATTATAGCAGTGTGTTTTTGAATGCTTACATCATAATCAAATTAATTTAGTATGTCGCTTATTTCTATTCTTGAAAATTATGTGGTACGTGTTGATCTGATTCACTCGTGGTTTTCTTTTATAAGTTTATTCAATTAAATTAAATTAAAAATCTTTTATTTCAGACCATAAATCCATATAGTGTTAGTAACAGTTGACTTAAAAAAACGTTTGTATTAATTAAAAATTGAGTTGACAATTATAGTTGAAAAATACGCCGCCACCCAGTGCCTTAGTATAAAACTGTCCGCCATTAATATAACGGTTTTCAGGATGATATTGATGCTCGTACGGACCTTGCGCATCAAGGAACCGATTCTTATTTATACTGCACTTCATAACTTCTCTTTCACGGTTCTGTAACATGGTTTTGTTACACAATTTACTGCCAACAGGCATTGATAAATAAATTTACTGTCTGGAAGAACACACCAATAACCCAGTCCCAAACTATGCTATAGTGACTTAAATATTTTTTTTTATACCTCCATACTTCTCATGACAGATCCTTTCGCTCCAGTAACACCCTTCAACTCTCCATCCCCCGTCACACTTCTGGCTTTATGTCTAATTCTTTCACTCTCACTGCTACTTGACTTTGGAACGGACTCCCTAAGGAAATCCAGCGGCCGACGTCGAAATTTTCCTTCAAAAAGTCACTGCAGTCCCACTACAGGAATGAACTGTCTCTCCTGTCTCAGTGACACTGTGTTCTTACCATGTGTACCATCCTTATTATGTATACGTAATGATGTATGTCTATGATTTTATATGTATTTTTATTTAATTTTATGTAAGTAATTAGTTCGCATGTTTATAAATTTATTTTGTACTTAAATAACTTAAGTTAAATTGTTTGTTTAGACCTTTTAGTTTATGTGCACCGCCTGAATTTTCTCTGCTTGGCCCTATGGTTGACTGGTAGAAAATGCCTTCGGCATTAAGTCCACCATTGTACACATGTTTGTGCAGAACTTAAATAAATAAATAAAATAATGGATCGAAATTACCTAAAACACATTTATAATCACCCATGGTTCAGGTACCCATTCTCGTGCTTATCACACGAACATTTGCTAATAGCAGGATTCGAACGAAACAGCCAGTTGTATAGGTAGAATCTCATCTATCTCTCTCTCTGCCTATATACTTACGTCCCACTGCTGGGCACAGGCCTCACCTCAAACATGAAGTGGTACCATGAAGTTTCACCACGCGGGCTCAGTGCGGATTGATGACGGGGGTGTTTGTAAACGTAGAATATGAGATGATTTTATTGTGGTGACATGTTTGTTGTTTAATTGCACCTAAAAGATAGCCTGTTTCACAATATTCGAATGAAATTTATGATGAAACTTTATCTTTAGAATTTGCTTTTCTAAGGACATCGCAAAATAATTGCACCTGTTTCACTGTTACATTGAAAACAGGATAAAGTAATTATTATATTTATTACTTATAAGGTTATAACGTATATTATTTTCAGTGCTAGTATATGTATTCTAAACTTAGCTTAGCTTGTTGTTTCCTACTTTAAACGCTACTGAGATAGATCAAAATTAAAAAATGCTGGTGAAACAGAGATTACCAGTTATTTCTTGAAGGTTACTAACAGCATCTACAACCACTTATGCAACTCGGTATTGTAACATCAACAGACTTCCTCGAATTTGTGTTTTACTCAAGTCGCAAGCAAGAATTTACAATGAAATGAGAAACTTCTTACGGATTATTTCGCGATGTATTTACATTTTATTTTAACCTGACGTTTCGAATCCTTTTTAGCGTCTGTGGTCCCAGGGAGACTAAAGTATTAGATGTCATTTCATAGTTTTTTTATAGTTTAAAAAAAATCAAATAAATCGCGAAATAATCCATGAAAAGTGTCTCATTTCAATGTCTACTGTTCGCGTAAACCGAAGAAACAAATATAATGAATTTTCAGTTTATAAAGCTTCGCAAGTAAATACTTAGCTATAAAAAGCATACTAAAAATTCAAAATGCAAACTCAATCTTCACTCGTAGCCAGCTCATAATGAACAAATTACAATCGACCTCCTTAGCAAGCAGATAACGACTCCTTTATAAAATTAAATTATTTACGCCTGAGACTGAGAGAGACTGAGTTTCTGAACTAAACAACGTAAAAACCAGGCTTGAGATACTGAGAACTAAGATATTTACCTACATTAAAAACTTATTGCGTATGCTATTACTTTGAGATGAATCTTTGATGTTTTTTTAAAAGCCAAATAGTGTGCTGAGACCTGTGTACCTAACTGTCGATATAGTAAATATTTATGTTTAAATGTTAGTTTCCAAATTTTATTTATTGAAAACTATTTTGTTCCAGAAAAAATTGCCACCGGCCTTACGGTTTTATAATTCTATTTTGAGATTTTCAGAAATCAGACGTGAGAGATCTTAAGCACTATTAACCTGTGATAATCCAAATAGCACAAAAATAAAACCATTTCCTTATAATTCCAGCTTAAGAAGATGATTTTATTATTTATTTTATTGTTGTGACTAAGGAGTACAAAATAGAAGTATGTTTGTAGTAGAAAACAAGAAGCTAAGCTTAGTTTAGAATACATATACGAGTACAAGCAATAAAAAACCGGTCAAGTGCGAGTTGGACTCGCGCACCGAGGGTTCCGTACAAACCTGTAGATAAGGAGTAGTAACTTTGAAATTTTCTAAATTATCAAAAATATTTTTCAAAAATATATTTTTTTATATGATGAAACTGAAAATTTACGGTTTTCGTAATTTTTACTATATCTGTACCATAAGACGTGACTTCGTACTAAATTTCATGATTCTAAGTTTACGGGAAGTACCCTGTAGGTTTTGATTCCCGTGCGAGTTTCGAAAATTTGCGGAAATTTTTTTTTGCGGCCTAAATGGCTGTATCTTTTGATTGAGGTGGCTTAGAACGTTGATTTTTCTACAGCTTCCAGGGACAATAGACTTAAGTATCATATAGATTTTTCAGTCTGATACCTCCACGCGTTCCTGAGAAAAACGGTCTTAACAGACGGTTGGACGGACGGACGGACAACAAAGTGATCTTATAAGGGTTCCGTTTTTTTCCTTTTTAGGTACGGAACCCTAAAAATTATCATGTTAAAACCTTTATAAGTAATTAATGTAATAATTACTTTATCAAGTTTTCAATGCAACAGTGAAATAAACAGGTACAATTATTTACGATGTCCTTAGAAAAGCAAATTCTAAAGACACAAGTTTCATCATAACTTTGTGTATTTCATTCAAATATTGTAAGGCAATCTTTCTGGTGCAATTAATAATTTGTATAACGCTCATCTCCCCCATTTTGATAGGATGAGACAGCCATTCAAAATTAATGGGGGGTCCGCTTGTTCCTCATCAAAATGAACTGTTAATAAACGAAATGGGCGTCGTTGCGAGACAAGGACAAAGAACTGTCGTCCCGGAGAAGTCCTACTCAAGTAAACCACTACGATTTTAATGACGACCATTTTGGTGTAATCGTCGAGAAGTTGACCATTAACCAAGAGGTGGCGGGTTCGATTCCCGCACTGTACAAACATTTGTGTGCATGAACATGTCTGTTTGTACTGCTCTGGGTGTTATTTGTATTTATTGAATTATATTTGTTATACATACCACTGTTGATTTTGATATCTGTAACACAAGTGCTTAAGCTACTTACCACGGAGTCAGATCAATGTATGTGATGTTGTTGTATATTATATTTTACAAGCTTTTGCGATGTGGAGATTTACGTGGACTCAAGGAAACACCTTTATGATAACTGATGCGAGTTTAATGTCTCAAATAAGTACCTAGGTAATGTCATGAGCTTAAGTACTACTGCATATGTGTGGGTTAGGTGCACACACACGATACCTCCCCCGTTTTTTTTTTGAAAAATAAAAATGAAATGTTTTTTTTTTCCAAATCAAACAAACTTCATCTATGGAAAACAAACTTCACTCTTTAGTTTCACCTGTCCAAAGGGTTTGTCCAATTGAGCTGCAATTTTATATACACGTTTACTTTGGATGACAATGTATGTTTTGATTACAAAAGCTTGACAGTCATATTTTTTTTCTTTACCTAGTTTTTTATTTATCTTTCTCTAGCTGTGTGAAACTGCGCGTGTGAACGCGATGACATGAAGAGAGTATCTTTTTTTTAACGTCAGGGAAATGCTGTTACGCATACCCGCCAGCTGCGGGGGCAGCTGGGGGTTATGTGGTACCTACTCCAGGCCTCAGAGAGAGAACCCGCCTACCCACTAAAAACCTGACAGCCTTCGGTGCCATGTGAGTCGGGGACGGCGGGTTCACCGTAAGCCGAGAGGCTATTAATGCAATTCCCGGACTCAGCCGACTCACTTTGCAGCGAGCCCTTACCGATTGCAAGAAGAGAGTACCTACATTAATGTGTTTTTAAGGTTACCTTACCTTACCTAGCCTTTGATTAGTTTTCATTATAGTCTCAATCAAAAATGCGTAAATCAATACTCTATGAGTGTCTTCATTCGAAAAAAAAATTATTGAATATTTTATTGAATATTTAATTATAAAAATTAATTATTATTGTTAATTTCAAGACTGCTTGACAATCTCAAAATTAAAAAAAAAAACAATCAAAGTAGGTTGGGTCTTTGTGTTTTCTATGTATAATAAGTATTTACTTACAAATATACGTATTTAAGTATTATTATTATTCATTTATTTATTAAACAAACAACGTTTTAAACTAAAATTACAATAGTCCCACAAAACTATTTACATAGTTTGTGTATGGGATCACGAACCTCTAACATATTAAATCAAATCTTAAAAACTAAGTCAAGTTAGATAGAAAATACTTTTTAAGTTTTCTTTTAAAAACATTTTTATGTTGTTCCCGTCGTATATCTCCAGGCAAACTATTCAATAGGTATGGCAACCGTTTCTTTAACCCATTAGAGGTCACTGTACCCAATTGGGTACAGCGATATCCCTACGCACCATTCACAGGGAAAGCAAAGTTAACATAAGTAACTTCATTATTACACTTTGACAAAACACTGTTCATGTCAATTTATTTGAATTTCACGGGTATTGTGACATTTTCGAATAAAAAGTGTCAGTTAAAGTTTTGCAACTAAAACTGTGTGGAGGTAAGTCAATGTTTTATTTATTATTTCAACAATTACTACATCAAAGTTGTTTGTTATGTTTGATGTGTGTTCAATATATGTCAGAGTAATACATCAGTACTAATAAAAATAAATAACTGTTATTGTTAGTAAGCTAGGGTCAAATAAATAACGCTGTACTCGTTTGGGTACAATGACAACATGCATAAGTAAAATATCACATTATATTTCAGATTCGTTAAATTGGAGAAACAGCTATTTACAGGATCTAAATAGCTTCAAGGGGCTTCAAGAGGCCATCGAAGCTGTCATACAGTTCAGTGATGATGAGGACTGTGATAGAGCTGTTATACCCTCGGATCCAAGTGCGTTGACTGATGAAAAGGAAGGTGTTGATGAGGATATGACGGCAGGGTTCAAGCCGCAAGACGTACCGGGGGCTGTCGAGGTATTTATGCACCGTGATAATAGCGGAAAGGAGGACAGTTTGAGCAACGAGGAACCTCTGGCGTCAAAAAAAACGAAAAGAATCTACCCGCCAATCTCTTCCGAACTCGGACCCAACCTGGCGTAAATGTTCCTTGATTTACGTCTGAAGTAAGTGAAAAGAAAACGATTTTATGTGAAAAAACTGAAAAGCCTCAATCCCGTACAAATATTTGAAAAGTTGTTTGACGATGGCTTAGTTGATTTGATCGTATCCTATAGCACACCCTATGCAAACCAATACAACAGACATAAGTTCCAGCTGGATCCTTGTGACTTGAAAAAATTTTTAGGGGTTTTGATACTTTCTGGATATCATAAACTACCTCGTGAACTAATGTACTGGTCTCTAGACGCTGACATTGGCGTTGATTTGGTTTCATAAGAAAGGTGAAATTTTACGGGTGAGATGGAAAGACAACAGCGTGTGCACAATGGCAACTAACTACGACACGATTGAACCCCCTAGGGTTTTTTTACAGTCCCTAGACTGTAAAAAGATGATGTCCAGTAAAAACAGAAAAGACAGACATTGCAATTCCCCGTTTATTCTAAGCTTACAATAAAAATATGGGAGGTGTAGACAAGCTCGACCAGTATGTCTTTGTATAGAATAGCAGTTCACGGCAAAAAGTGGTGGTGGGTATTGTTCACCGCTATGTTGGATATGACTATTGCAAATTTCCTGGCGCTTACATGTAATAATGAGTCACGATAACTCTATGGATCAACTGATGTTCTGCCGTCATATAGCACGATTTTATTTACGCAAAAGTGAACAATGGAAATCACTCCCAACTGCTTCAATAGTTGAAAACCTCAAGATGGAGTTGGTCACTACCCCATGAAAATTGGAAAACAACTGCAGTGTGTCCTTTGTCACTCAAGAGTACGCTGGCAATGTAAGAAGTGCGTATAAACGTGCGTGTTGAGAAAAAATGTGTTGAAAATTTTCCCTCATAGGCGGTCAGTGTACTCAAATGGGTACACCCCCTAAAATACCACAATAATTACAAATTTTTAATTTTTTTCTCTCATGTTGTATTTTTAGTGCCTATTTAAGTATAAAAATAAAGGTTAATTGAAAAAAATGTATGTGGTTTTCATTTGACCTCTAATGGGTTAACGTTCTATCACCAAAGTAGTTATTTACTTTTTGTATGTTTATCCGTTGTTCAGTACCCATAACACAAGCCTCAGCAGCTTAATTTGTGTCTAGAGAATTGGTGTGATTGTTGTGAAATCCATAATATTTCTTGAAGGTGAAAAACATTGCTGATGGATGGTTTAATAAGAGCACGTTGATGTTACAAGCTATAACACCATTACAAAAAAAATGCAATGAAAACTTATTAGATTCATATTTTTATGATTATATAAGTCTACCTGTGACCACGGACGCTGAAAAGGGTCCGAAACGTCAGGTTAAAATAAAATGTAAATAAATCGCGAAAAAACCCGTAAAAAGTGTCTCATTTCAATTATTACATTCATTCGTAATTAGAAACCAGTTTTTCAAAGAATTGTCCGATAAAGTAGCAAATGAAATTTAAGAGTAAAAAGTGTTAGGATCATAAAATTAATTCAGATTCCTTTCAGGCTCTACGTCGAACCTTTTTTCTCTTAGTGTCCTTTGCTCTTTGCAGAATACTTATTCATTAATAAACCCCGACGAAAAAGATTGCTGTTATAAGATTGATACCTGTGACTGTTTGCTCGTGTGTCTGTGTTTGTGTTATTTAACGGACAGACTGATTTCAGTGCGGGATTTTTCAAAAGATAATTTAATGACGATGGTATTTAGCTACGGCTGATGAAAATCCATTCAGGCGTTAACACTCACCGCGGAAATTTAGTTTTATATTATTCTTGCTTATTGCTCGCATGAAGGCAGCTGTTTAGCTAAATGATCAATTTAAGCCCGACAGTATCACGCGTTGTCCTACGTGAACAATGTAGTGCGATATGTTCGACGCGAAGCGTCGCGATCAATCGCGTCTCGTCTCTTTGTCGCATTGCGCCGTTCACGTAGGACAATAGCTCACATTCATACACTGATTAGCTTTACGGATTTACAAGTTTAATAAGAGTGTTTACAATCTCTTGTCACTTGCTCCACTCAGTTACCTACTATTAATAAAACAACAGTTTGCAAGCCTCACTGCTATAGATTTAGAAATTTATTCTAAGAGAATCGCATTATTCGTTCCCCCTAAAAGGATCCATTAAATAAAATTCTTACTAAAATAGATCTAAAATGCATTAGCTAGAAGGTTTTTAGTCTAAATCGCTTCATCCATATGAATATCCAAACAATGAAGGCTGATAGACCCATCTGCATAGAACGGAACGCATCCGTCATCCTGTTTTAATTTTAGCCTCCAAAGCGTCTAAATCTGGACTCCCTCAGTACCACTAAAATTAATACTGACATACGAGTAAGAAGTACGTCGAACAAAAAAAGGATCAATAAGTATACTAGATGACCCGGCAAACGTGGTTTTGCCATATAAATTATTGTGGACAACCCTTATCACTAAGGAATATGAAAAATAGGTTTGCCGATTCACAGACCTACTCAAATGCTCAACAAATATTTGTTTCTTCGGTTTACGCGAACAGTAGACATTGAAATGATTCACTTTTTACGGATTATTTCGCGATTTATTTACATTTTGTTTTAACCTGACGTTTCGGACCCTTTTCAGCGTCCGTGGTCACGGCACAGTATTACAAAATACTGTGTTCACGGGTAGACTAAGGTGTTAGTTGTCATTACATCGTTTAATTTTTTTTTTAACTACCATCACTCAAAAATATTAAGTTACGTTCCTATCCACACAAAATGAGCTAACAGTAACTTGAGGTCTTGCAGTGCGGGGTCGAGCTTGAGTCTTGGCCAAAACAGGATCCCAAGCTGGTGGAATTTTCCAACTATCTTCTCTATTAAAATTAGGGTATCTTCTAACTTCAATAGCCTCACGGAGCATAAATCGCGAAATAATCCGTAAAAAGTGTATCATTTCAATGCTCAACAAATTTAATTTCATAAGAATCAGTCAAGCCGTTTCGGGGAAGTACGGGAACGAACATTGTGGCACGAGGTTTTTATAAATATAGATTAAATACGATCGATCACGTTGACATCTCTTTTTGATATAGTACAAATAGAAAAAAAAACCTTCTTAACCCTTTACATAAATTCTTGAAATCAGCATGTCTTTTGTTCGAAGGTTGTCTGGAAGAAATTTCTTCAAGCAATAAGACTGCCTAAATTGTACAAATTAAGTAAAATTGTTTTTTTTTTAATTTGGTGGCCAATCCCCCGCCAAGTCATTTATGCAAATGGACGAAAACGTTACGAGAACATTAATACTTAATCAAGAGAAAAGCAGCGACTGCAATACTTAATACTTTTTTTTAATTTGATTTCGGTTCTGTATTGGTTATGGTTGAAATATTTTTCTTTTGTTTTCCAGTGCCAACACATTCACGTTAAAATCAGATACCAGACAAACGAGTAGATATCACTACAAGTTTTTCGTTCTCCCGATCAGTGTGTCACACCCACCAACTCGAGTGGGTAATTAGGCAAATCTAGATAGAGATTCCGTCTTCCAACAATGCCTTTAATTAGTAGATTACTAGCCGGCACTGCCAGCTATTTCCCCCCTTCATACACTCTGGCTCCCGCTCGCATACACCACGGGTTCCAAATGTAGCCTATTGTTGGAGGCAGCTGAAACGAGGGTGTTATTTCGGGCCCGATTATGGGGTCTATTGATTGGACTATTATTGGACTTGATTATTTCGCATAGTATTTTGTTAATTTATTTTGCATTTCACCCGGGCCTCTTCTTGTGCCTCCGTGAGGTTGTGCGGCACCCGCCGGAAATCCGCCTCACGCAAAGATGGTTGTCTTTTAAGGTTACCTGACCCAATCCGCATTATGTGCTGAATCTCCTGATACGTAACTCGCCTACTGTCTTGAACTAAATTTTCTTTTGTAAAAGCCTTCAAAAAGCGACCACCTCTTTCTTCATCCCCCAAAGCTTAACTACCAAGCTTAAATTCGTTATACCAACGATAAACAGTTGCTTAGGAAGGGCTCTTATCACTAAATGCCATTTTAAGTCTATCGCACGATTCTTCCGGTGTCAGGCGACATTTAAAATCATAGCGAAATTATTTCCGGCGTAGATGCATTTTCCAGTCAGTCACGATAATTTGAAATGGCTCGATAAAACGTGGTGGGAAGTGTTAAAATTAGAATGTATCTTTTTTTTACTAAAAAAGGATCATATTTTCAAAATAGGTTATAACTAGCCAGTCATAAAAACTTTTTTTTCGCAAAACTTTTTGGGTGTCGGTGGCGGCTAATATGAGGGTGCTATTTTGGACACTATATGAGCCCTCCCTATTGATTTTATTGGACTGGTTACTTTGATAACGCTGTAAAAATTTCATTCAAATTGTCTAGTATAATATTTATTTTGAAACTTATTTCATCTCTATTTTTAACCCGAACGAAAAAGAGAGGTGTTATGTGTGTTTGTTTTTTTGTGTGTCTGTGGCATCGTAGCTCCTGAATGGATGGACAGATTTCAATGCGGTTTTTTTTTATTCGAAAGACAATGAAAACACGGTGGTTTTTAGCTATGGCTGGTTAAATTCCGTTTAGCCGTTGAAGTTCACAAGCAGTGTTCCTGGCTCATTTGGGGGAATTTAAAACTGTAAAGTTAGTTTTTATGTGAACTTAAATATCGTTACGGTGACCACATCGTTCTCTTGATTATATTATTATGACGACCGTTTGGTGCAGTGGTCTACATGTCGGACTTTAAAACCAAGGGTCGCGGGTTCGATTCCCGCACAGTACAAGCATATGTGTGCATGAACTTGTGTGTTTGTACTGGTCTGCGTGTTTTCTATGTATAATATGTATTTATTTACAAAAAAAAGTATTTAAGTATGTTTATCCATTGTCTAGTCACGGTAATATTATCCATACTTATAGATAATATCACCGTGGTCTAGTACCCATAACACAAGCCTCGTAGCTTAATTTGGGACTTGAGAATTGGTGTGATTGTTGTGAAATGTTTATTTATTTATATAATAAACTAGCTGTGCCCGCGACTTCGTCCGCGTGGAATATTTATTTTGGGCATCATTTTATTGTTGCAAATTTATTTTTAGGGTTCCGTACCTCAAAAGAAAAAAACGGAACCCTTATAAGATCACTTTGTTGTCCGTCTGTCCGTCCGTCCGTCCGTCTGTCAAGACCGTTTTTCTCAGGAACGCGTGAAGGTATCAAACTGAAAATTCTATATGATACTTAGGTCTACTGTCCCTGGAAGCTGTAGGAAAATCAACCTTCTAAGCCATCGCAATCAAAAGATACAGCCATTTAGACCGCAAATTTCCGCAAATTTTCGAAACTCGCACGGGAATCAAAACCTACAGGGTACTTCCCGTAAACTTAGAATCTTGAAATTTAGTACGAAGTCACGTCTTATAGTACAGATATAGGAAAAATTACGAAAACCGTAAATTTTCAGTTTCATCATATATAAAAAAAATCTTTTTGAAAAATCTTTTTGACAATTTTGAAAATTTCTAAGTTACTACTCCTTATCTACTGGTTTGTACGGAACCCTCGGTGCGCGAGTCCAACTCGCACTTGACCGGTTTTTTTTGTTATGATTTTAGACAATTAATTTTTTAAATCACATAATTAGCTTAAAGTACTTCTGCGTTAATTATTTTTCTTTCGACTGCCTCGTTGGTGTAGTGGCAATGTTTCTGCCTTACATCCGAGAGGTCCTGGGTTCGAATCCCGGGTAAAGCCAAAATTGTTTCTGAGATTTTCTGTCATGAATTTCTCAAAAACAGCTCGGAGTCGGGAAGTTGGCAGTGTTACACCCCCGTGCCTCGGAAAGCACGTTAAGCCGTTGGTCCTGCGCCTGATCTCAATCCGACAGGATTGCCGTCTCACCGAACTTTGTGAGTGATGGAACAGTGAATGCACCTGTGTATTATGCTTACACTTGTGTACTATAATATCTTCTGCGTTGTTGGCTGATCTCTGTTGAGATTGGCCGCCGTGGTCGAAATCGGCCAGGAGGACTATTATTACTATTAATTATTTTTCAATTTTTTTTTTCTTGTGTCAGAAGAAAATATTAGTTTTGTCCGCAACGCGTTTGTTGCGATCTTGACGACGTGACATATGTGTGAAAAGCAGTCTTGACGTTAATTAATTGTAACGGTGAAAGATAGCATAAAGGGAATAGAATTCTTTTAAAATTAAAGGGTAAATAATTTGGAATCATTGAGGTGCGAGGTATAAGCACTGTTTGATCAACTGCTAAACCAGTCTAAACTATTGCAACAATCACGTTACATATTGCGAAGAAGTTAGATTTGAAGTCGGGTCCCGGTGGTTTAAGATTTCTAAGTAAAATTATTGGGGCACCTATTTTTAACTTGAGGGAATGGGGGAAGGCCCACTTGTGTTCAAATATTTATTTTATTAATTTCGTCTACGCTACAGTTTCTCACTCCCAATATTGCCCATTGATGATCTTTTTTTTTCTATTTCGCTTATTTCAGGGTGAACTTTCGATATAAAGTCCTCAATGTTACTCACCTCTAATCCTTAATCTCGTTCAATTGCAATTTTATTTTCAAAGTGAGGTACTTTCGGGTCTCTTATTAAAAGTAACTTTGAAGGAAAAGTTATACTACCTCCCTACCACTGCCTCGTTGGTGTAGTGGCAAAGTTTCTGCCTAACATCCAAGAGGTCCTGGGTTCGAATCCCAGGTCGAGCCAAAATTGTTTCTGAGATTTTCTGTCATGAATCTCTCAAAAACAGCTCGGAGTCGAGAAGTTGGTGGTGTTACACCCCCGTGCCTCGGTTCGCACGTTAAGCCGTTGGTCATGCGCCTGATCTTTTTCCGGTCATGTCGGATTGCCGTCTCACCGAACTTTGAAAGTAATGGAACAGTGCAGTTTGAGAGTGCACTTGTGTACTGTGCTCACACTTGTGCACTATAATATCTCCTGTATACTTCGCTGATCTCTGTTGAGATTGGCCGCCGTGGTCGAAATCGGCCAGGAGGACTATTTCTACCTCCCCATAAATGTGCTCTCATATTTGTAGTTAATTTTAAGATGTTCACAAACTTCCATATTGGTTTTTTTTTTAGGCAAGACTTTACAATGCCTGCCCTTGTTCCCCTTACTATTACTGGTACAGTTTATTGAAAGTCCCCCGCAAACATAACAGTAATTTTATGATGATGATATTATCACAGCTTCTTATATCTCTAAGAGTCCTATTTAGACCCTCTACATGAGCTCTATGGATCATGGAACATTCGTCCCAGATTACTATACGCGGTCACCTGGTCATTCATCGTATCAGCCTGTTACAGTCCACTGCTGGACATAAGCCTTTCCAAGGACCGCCACAGCGCACGATCTCCCGCTCTTTGCATCCAGTCACTACCAGCTGCCTTCTTCAGGTCGTCTGTCCATCTAGCCGGGGGGCGTCCCACACTACGTTTACCTAAGAGTGGTCTCCATTCAAGAACCTTCCTGCTCCACCTCTCGTCGGTTCTGCGACAGACATGGCCAGCCCACTGCCACTTTAGCTTGCTACATTTTTGGACAACATCAGTTACCTTAGTCTTATGCCGCATGACCACGTTCCGGATCTTATCCCTTAATGAGATCCTCAACATAGACCTTTCCATTGCACGCTGAGTGACGTGTAGTCGGTGAGCCAGCTTGACTGTCATGTTCCACGTTTCGGCTGCGTAGGTTAAGAGTGGTAGGACGCATTGGTTGAACAACCGGCTTTTTAAGCACTGCGGCAGGGTCGACGTGAAGATATGACGCAACTGGTCATTAATTAAATCTCATTTTGGTTCATCATGGTAACTCGTAGAGCTACACCCCCCTCTCCGCGTCGCTCGCAAGTAACGCCTCTCTTCCTTACAGCGTCATGTTCTGCACATCATGCAGCGCGAGTGAATTTTATAATGGTGTTATTTTAAAATTGTAATATCTTCTAAGATATTAAATGATGTCAAAGACAATTTTGTTCAGAATTAAATACTCTTAATTAACAACACATTTATTTGGATAAAGATTAATATTATTACCTTGATACAACTCTTAACAAATAATGCATTAATTTCGGCCAAATTTGTAACCACAAAAACGGTTCTAGTGACTTGATCTTGAAAGATAGACATATACTGTCGCAGACATTTTTTTAGATCATTTTAAGAGGAATAATTTGTTCATACAAATATTTTTGGTATCTTGAACCGTTTTCGCAGCGTATGCAACGGAAGCCCTCAAGGATGAATAATTTTCCCCGTTTTTTTCACATTTCCCATGATTTCTTCGCTCCTAATAGTTGCAGCGTGATGTTATATAGCCTATAGCCTTCCTCGATAAATGGTCTATTCAACACAAAAAGAATTTTTCAATTCGAACCAGCAGTTCCTGAGATTAGCGCGTTCAAACAAACAAACAAACACACAAACAAACAAACAAACAAACTCTTCAGCTTTATAATATTAGTTTAGATATTTAAAGCATTTTCTTCCGGTCAAGTCATATAATTCACGCAGAACTTCAGTTCAGGGAGGTGCTTGTGGCGCAGTGGTTGCAGCGCTTTGGTAGTGATACCAAAAGTTAAGCAACCTAAGGCGCGGTCAGGTTTGGGATGGGTGACCATTCTGACCATTTAAGTGACGTCTATTTACAAGCATCTCCGTGCTTCGGAAGGCACGTTAAGCGGTTGGTCCCGGTTAATATCGATAGATATTAGTCGATAAGCCTAGTCAGAGGCCCTCGGGCGGCTTTATAACATCTGACAGTAAGGTTGGTCACTTACCTTACACACACCCCCTACCAATCCGCACTGAGCCCGCGTGGTGGAGTATGGCTCGGACGACCTCATAGTTGAGGTGAGGCCTGTGCCCAGCAGTGGGACGTATATAGGCTGATGAGAGAACTTCAGTCAATAGCAAATTTTGCTTATTCATAGCTTCGTAATTTACACTACACCGCGTATGTACTCATAGCAAATATAGCACCAGTGTATTTATCCACGTTAACATACTCGTATGAGACGATTTTTGTTTGGTGTGTTTTTACTAAGTCATTCTAATTGTCCATTACCATTTGGTGCATTTGAATACGGAAATAATGTTGCATCGCTAAGCGGGCTGAGGATGTATCAATTGAGATGTGTTCTCGTCTACCACTTATTCTATTTGCTTAAGTATAGCGGTCACTAACAATTGGTTCACTATTCTTACAGGCCACTTGTGGTCATGGTTTCTTTGTCGAGGTAGATGCACTCTAAAATAGTTTTAAAAAGTAAAAAAGTTACATGTCCAATCGTTTTTATAAGTGTTTGTTAACTGCTACGAGCATAAAATGAATATAAAGGTTTTGAATCGTGGCGTTCGGCGTTCCATTGTCTTATGGGAATGCTTCAAGATGTGAAAAAGTGAAACTACTTAGTTGTTATTCTTTAAATCAGTGTTTAAAGTATAAAAGTGTAAAGAAGTGGACTAAATACCACCATGACAGCAGAAACAAGGGACAAGGGTGTTCATTTGGACGATATTCTTCAAAAGTTCGGTCTGTTCGGACGGTATCAGATAAAAATGATATTGCTAGTTGGATTCGCATTTTTTACCAACGGCATGCATTGTATCAATTACATATTTGTGGCAGAACCAACTGCATACAGGTAAAAATGGGAACAAATATCTTGTTTTAATCTGTGAAAATTGAATTGAATAATTAATCAATTAATTAAATATTAAATTCACTGTTCCAACTATCGCTCTTTTTACGATAGTATCAAAAATTAATTAATAGAGGGTCAATTTGTAGATGACAAAAAGATAGATAGATAGATTAACACTTTATTGTACATCACAAAATAAAAATTACAGACAAGATTAACAAAAAAAGATGTACGATTTAGGCGGTCTTATCGCTTGTAGCGATCTTTTCCAGAAAAAAGATAAGGGATAGTTAAAAATAATTCAGTGTCTCTTCATCTGAAGTGGAGTTGAAAATATAATATTTACAAAGAATCACAATGACTAATTTGGAGGAACAGAATTTGTTCAACGATCTGATATCGAATGAGATGGTAATCCGATGCGTCTCGTGCTTTACAGGTGCAAAATCGATGCATGTGAATCTCAAAATCAGACATTCGAAGCGGCGTGGTACAATTTCACTGCACCATCGGAATACAGATACTGCTACAAGTATGGAAGCATATACAATGATTCGAATTGCTCTGAGTTCGGATATAATCCGAAAATAATTGAACCATGCACTGATTGGGTATATAAGGACAAGAGTAGCTTTGTGTCAGAGGTATATACATGATGAAGGTATTTCTGTATCATGTGTAGGGTGCTCCAATGTATTCTGATTGTTTTTTTTCTCTAAAACAGTTCCAGTTGGGATGCCAAGAGTGGAAACGGACTTTTGTTGGGACCATACACAGTGTAGGCCTCATGTTAGGTCTATTTTTCCAAGGTCAATTATCTGATAAGTATGTCTCATATTGTATAAGTCCGCATCATTATATTTTATTTCAGTGTCTTATTAAGAAATGTATCCTGTATTGCATTATTTCAGGATTGGAAGGAAATCTACGATCATTATTGCTGGTTTGGCTGCCGCCATTTTTGGCATAGCAAAAAGTTTTGCTAGTAGTTATTTTTTGTATATTCTACTTGAATTGTTAGAAGCAACATTTGGAGATAACTGTTCGCCAGCATTTATAATGAGTAAGTACCAAACAAAATATAATCTTCATACTTTTTTTTGCAAAAATAACTATTATAAATTTATTCTTTCATTTTCAGGTGTCGAGCTTGTACACAATGATCACAGACTAGAACAGCAAATATTTTTCAGTATCATATTTGCAATGGGAGGAATATGCATGGCGATAGCCGCATACTTGTTGCCTTATTGGAGACACTTCGTCTTAGCACTTTATGCCCCTTCACTATTGTTCTTGCTTTACTTCTTTGTGATGGATGAAAGCGTCCGATGGTTGCTAAGTAAAGGAAATAAAATGAAAGCTATCACAACACTCAAAAAAATGGCAAAAGTAAATGGAATAAGTTTGAATGGGCGAGATTTAGATAATCTAATGTGTGAACAAATTGGGTCCAAGCGTTCACCCTTGAGAGACACCTTTCGTTCCAAAATAGTTGTGAAAAGATTTTTGATTTGCATAATATGGTGGATGACGTGCACATTTGTCAGCTTTGGAATGATGGTGAATGTAGTGTCCTTAGCTGGAGATAAATATATCAATTTTGGTCTAATGTCATTGTCAGATATCCCTGCAAGCTTCGCTATGGTATACACATTAAAGAGGTTTCAAAGAAAGAAGCCTCTGTTTACATCTTTTATGAGTGCCGGTGTACTTTGTTTACTACAGCCATTTGTGCCTAAAAGTAAGTTCCTTCTTGTTTTGATCCTTCCTCATTCAGTCACAATAAAACTTTGTTTGTTTCTCTTCTTGGTCATGATGTATGAAAACAAAGAAATTTTTAGTTTGCTTTTTTATTTCAGAGTACGTATGGCTGTCGACTGGTTTATACCTCTTCGGTAGGTTCATAACGACCTTCACGTTTGCGACAGTATACATGTACACATCAGAGCTGTTCCCCACCTACACGAGAAATTCCATGCACGCGCTCTGCTCCGCCATAGGCAGGGTGGGGTCCATTTTAGCCCCGATGACACCGTTACTGGTAGGTAGAAGTATAGCGAACTTAACAATTGAGACTCACACCACAAATAAGAGAAAATTTTCCTAAAAATGTAAAGAAGAAGAAGATTATTTTTTTTTTTAGATAAGTGTTGTAGTTTTTAGGTTGGTCTGATAATAAATTCTAATGCTTCATCATCTTTTCAAGGAAGGAAATTAACATTTCAATTAAATTTTATGAAATTAAATATTTTTATTTGCACATAACATGGTAACAATAGTGACATCACAAACAAGTATAATTTCAGCACGTTTTGTCTTGTCAAACATGCAAATATAAGCAGATGTGGTTTACAATTATATATATATACGATTTTGATGAATCTCAATTAATATTCAATATTTTTAATGTCACATTGATTACAATATTAAGATTTGCAATCGTCATTTAAGTTCTCATTTAAATAAGTATTCAATGAAATTATTATTTTTGGCTTTAGTCATACATTCCAAGTATCGGTATCTATAATTACTTATCCAGTCTCACCCCAAGCCGTGAAAATTACCCTTGTATTGCTTTTCACATCACAGGTTCATAAAATATCTTCACGTTTCCAGACCCAATACATGGAAAGTCTGCCCACCCTCCTCATCGGCGGTATATCCCTGGTCGCAGGGCTGACGACCCTCCTTGTTCCTGACCTGGCAGACGAACCTCTGCCCGACAATGTCCGACAGGCTGAAAACCTCGGTACGAATCATTTGGAAATGAGTAATGTTGCAGATTTTAGAACTGTTAGTAAAAAACGTTAACATGAGGTGTGAAGGAAGGAAGTTGAATCTTATGCAAAGCACTTAATAAAACTTATTTGACTAGACTTTGTCTTAAAATATTCTCCTTTCTACCTACCTTGGTATAAAATAGTTACGGGTGTATTTTAGAGTAATTTTAATTTTTTATGACTCCATGTTACAATCAATCTGTTATGTCAAGTTGTAAACTAACTCGCTTTTACCACCATCCTGGTAGATTTCAGTTCTTTAGTTGAGTCAATCAGTCATATTTTTCTGTACCTAATAAGGCAGCACCTACATTTTTAAACAGTCCAATAATATTTTTTTAATACATATTTTCGCATTACATAAAGACAAGTTAGCTAGTTTTCTATATATACCAAAAACATAACTTGCTTACCCAACTCTTTTCTCAATCTCTTTTCCAAAGAGATCAATTATTAGATTGCAAGTACCATCACCGACATCCGTCTGATTGCACAAAGACTCAATATCTGTCTTGTGGTCGGTTATTTTTCTGCAGTGGCAATACCGGCTTAATTAGTATCCAGCAAACATTTGTTTAGCTCGCGACTGCGCTCCTTAGCACAAAACCGACAGATATAGCCTTTGATTAAGAATAAAATGAGAAGATATGGCACCTGGCGTTTGAACTTCAGCCTGCTTGCCTAAACAAACCGACTGCGTGAAAGGATGCTTAAAATTTGGACCATTTTGTGCCATATCCCAACCGTGTAGGAAGATTGACAAAGGCGGTATTTAGTAACAACACTGATAACACAAACATCCCAACAATTTCTTGGCAAAATATAAGAAGAAGAAGAGTATTTATCTCTTTCTTTGTTAGCGATTTCTATAGTAAGAACGTAAGCTATCTTCCGTATTTTTTTATCAAAGAATGTAACAAGACAGTAGGAAACAATCACTTTGTCTCAATAAATCTAAGCGGTAACGGGGCTTGAAGAAAAGCAAATGTTTTATTTAGGAGAAATATAACTAAACGTAGAGCTCATAGAATTATGCTACCTCTTCACGTGCACTTTCGTTAAAATAATGAATGCTCCACTAACCGGTGCTTTTACAGATCTGAAAGAAGAAAAACAGGACTTATCATACAAGCATAGAGAGAATGCAGTAGTTTGCGGAACCTATAAACTAAATTTAAAAATGAAAAAAAAAGTACTTGACTAACTTAACTACACAATGGGGTGTTAAAACGAGTATTATTATGTAAGACATCAAAAAGCAAAATAAACTAAATGTTTATCATAAAGACACAAAACTTAATCATGTATTAGAAGAAAATAATAGATAAGTAACACCCTATCGTCTTCAGTCGAAGTAAATACAGACTTTGTGACACGAATTGAAATAGCAGCTCAAACTGTTTCATGAGAGCACATAAAAATAAAGATAAAGATGATTTTAAAGAACCACCTCAACTAAATAAGGTAAGCAATAAACTAGCTATATAAACTACAATTATGTAGCTAGTTGACCACTTTTTAAAAATGCTACCTGCATTTTCCCTAGCCGTGTCTAGCTAGGATATCATGTCACATTTATTGGAACACAGAACACGTTCCGTTATGTAAGTCTGGCGCATTTGATATCAATTCTAAATTCTGTACAGAAAATCGTACATGTGCTTTTAAAAATGACCCATTTAAGGTAATCGATAATAATAATAATAAATATATTCATTTATTTCGTTCCAAATGGACAATAGTAAATTAATACAAGCTTAAAACAAGATGTGTAGACCAAAGACTTTCTTTACTTGAACTAGGTTACAAACCTGTATGATAACTCAAATATTTTCTTAAGGTAATAAAAATTAAAACTATCTTGAAACTACCGGTTTTAAAAAAAGTAATTACCTAAGGTATGTTGATTGAAGATCAGTTATTTCTACACAGTAAGATTTCTATCACTTTTTTGACTGAGTGGGTGCTCTGCCAAAAAAAGTGAAAGAAACCTTATTGTCTCCCCTGGTATTTGTATTTTTTTTTTCATTTGCTTTATATGTTTTTGTTCGGATAACTTTTAAAAATTGTCACTTGTAGAGTGAAACTATAGTACATACATACGTTTTTTTCTTTAAATTTATTTATCTAATATATAAAATTCTCGTGTCACAGTTTTCGTTGCCATACTCCTCCGAAACGGCTTGACCGATTCTCATGAAATTTTGTGAGCATATTGAGTAGGTCTGAGAATCGGCCAACATCTATTTTTCATACACCTTAGTGATAATAATTTATATGGCATAACAACGTTTGCTGGGTCAGCTAGTTTATCATATAAAAGACATTACAAACATATATGAAAATAATGATAGCAACTAAAACCACTAAGGTTTGCTATCGGAGCTTATCGGTACGTACAAACAAAAAGGTACAGTCGAGTTCTATACATATCTTATTAATATTATAAATGTGAAAGTATATTTGTTTGGATGTTTGGATGTTTGTCCGTCAATCACGCTAAAACTACTGAATGGATTTTGATGAAATTTGGTATACAAGCTGGGTATAGGCTAACTTAGGTGATAGGGTACTTTTTATCCCGATTAAACTCTCCCATGGGATAAAGCAGGAATCTTGATAATCCTCAATCACGCCGGAAGTACTGAATGGATTTTGATGAAATTTGGTATACAGGCACGGTATAGGCTAATTTAGGTGTTACTTTTATCCCGATTAAACTCTCCCATGGGATAAAGCAGGAATCTTGATAATCCTCAATCACGCCGAAAGTACTGAACGGATTTTAATGGAATTAGGTTTACAGACAGTGTATTAGTTGACATAGCTTAATTAATAGTTTTTAATTCAAGTTAATGAATCAACTACAATGCAACACATTTTCTTCATCCCTAGACAGTGTTGAGCAGTGTATAACCTGAATTAGATGGTAGGATATACTTTTTATTGTAATTATATGCTCCCGTGGGATAAAAGAGGATTCTACTTACATGTTCCCATACAATACAGCAGGAAAATAGCAACTTTCATTCTGCGTAAGCGTAGTCTCAGTATAGTTTATTGAGGCGCCAATAGATGGCGTTGCCTGTATTTTAAAACGCGGTAATGAATTACCACAGCTACTTGGATATTAATGACTGTGACTTTGAGGTGAAATTAGGAATTTTCTTCTTTATAGGTTAATTCTGTGTCGTTTCAGTTCTGAGTTGTCAATTGGTTTTTCGAATAATTTGTCGATTTGGCTTTTCTAACGGACTTGATTTTCTTTGCGATTGTGGATTTGGTTGATTGTTATTTTGTGTATTTTTCACAAGTATTCTTTCAAACAACTTAGATAGGTATATAAATTTTATAACTTTACATATTTGTACTAAATCTGTAGTTATCTAGGTTTTGTTTTCTACTTAACTTTACAATAATCACAGGGACAGCCAAAGGCGAGAGCGTATTGATTCCCCGTATACCCATTATACCCCACAATTTGCCGTTCCAGTTCAAGAGGCTGCAATTTCCCTTGAAGTTGGCATTCGCCAAGACGATAAATAAGTCCCAGGGACAAACATTAAAAGTGGCGGGTATACATTTGGGCACTCCTTGCTTTTCCCATGGCCAGCTCTATGTGGCATGTTTTCGAGTGTCAAGTGCAAGAAACCTATATGTACTTGCTGAAAATAATAGATCATACAACATCGTATATAGATCAATATTATAAAATAATTACATCGGTGTTATACGATTTATTACTACCAAAATCGTGAAAAACAAACACGGAAATATGGTAAAAATATAAGATAATTCCCTACGGAATGATCAAAATTAAACTTTTTATATGCAAAAAAATACAGTCACTAAGTAATTTGTAAATGTCCTCATTCTACGCGGGCAAAGCCGCGGGTAAAAGCTAGTATTCTATATATCTAATATGTGACCGTGTTGATGTATCAAAAATAGGCAATGGTAAGTTTCATAAAGATCTAAACAGCTTTGCCATGCTATGCATAAACCCTGGACTACGAAGAACCTAATTAATGAACTAATGCAGATGTTAAGCAACGTTGTCAGTTTAGTAGATAATTGTGGCAACGTCGCATTATTATTCCACAGAGGCAAGCAAAAATAAATCAAATAATATAGAACATTAAGCTGATTATAACAAATGAATAGATATTAATGAAACCCAGATTGCGCACTAAATTATAGATATCAAGAGCATTTACATATTTTTGTTTAGAAAAGTAGTAATGTATTATTATATATATTATTTTTATGTATGTATTATTATACAGTGTCATGTATCATACATGACTCCGATTCTGCAACATATTTATAAACAGTTTATGTGATAAAATTTCATTGATGACAAAGTTTGTATTAAACTTAATGATAATTACAACGCCGATAATATATTAATGAGCTCGACTGTACCTTTAGTCAATCAATTTTCTAATTTATCGGTTCCCGATTTGTATTTTGAACTAACCGAAATTGCTCGGATACTCCTTCGTTTAATCAACCAGAAACTAATTGCGAATTCCACCGTTAATAATTTCCGAGGTTTGACCGGCGTTGCGGTATTTGACATTCCTTTCGTCGCTGGTTTTCGTTAGCCGAATTCTGAGGTACTTACTATCAACGCCGGTAGCCGTTATTAAACCGTAAACAGGAATCTGGCATCGGTAACTAGTCCATGCAGACTCTTTTAGATTTTATGTACTTGTAAGTGTCGCAAAATAGAGTTACACTTAATTAACGTTAAAATAGCCTTAAACATCTAGCTATTTGACTGAACAACGCCATTCAACCACACGGCTATACGTCATTTAGTCCACTTGTTGACTGCAATTTTCAACACTACAGCTAGACGACGACAATGGCATCTCATGCGCTTGTAATATGGGCGATTTTGTAACAAAAAAGTGTACCGTGATGTGCTTGCCACCTTACATTGGTGCTGAAATGACGTTGCTTTCTGAAGAGGGCCTTACAAAAATCTTGTGTCTCATACTATGCTGATCATGTGAGAAAACAGGATGGCTATAGATTCTAAAATACGAATGAAGTACTGCGGAGTAGGCCCTCTGGCTATGCATGGATTTGAAGAGTAAAGTAGATCAATACTATTTTTATGCAATTGTAAAAATTACAGGGTGGTATGAACTATTTGTAAAATCAGTAGTTTGAGGGGAAAAAATCGGGACCCTATGATCAATTGATCAAGTAGTAAAATTCATAGCTTCATAATAAATTACATATTTAGTATACAGTCTGAGTCTTCATAAAGTGTCTTTATTAAAATATGCGAAATTATTCTTAATTTTATCGACATAAAACGTTTAATATCCTATCCCCTATCCCCTTTTGTTTTTTTTTTATCAACAGTCATACTTTTTTGTTAGTCTAAGGTTTTGTAACTCCAATTGCGTTATATTTCAGTTTTGTTTTCATTAATTCAAAGCTTATTAAGTTATCTATCGAAACGTAGCTTGGAATTTATTGATTATAAAATACGACTACTTTAGACATTTTTTCTCTCAACTCATATCAACTGAGATATGACGCAATTAGTGTTATACAGTCCTTTTACTGGACAAAAAATATATTGACTGGCGATAATAAAAAGGGATAGATCCCCCTGCGAATTGTAAACCCCCTTTCATAGGTTTTTATCGATAAAATTAAGCATATATGAAGACTCACACTGTACAAAAATTACTGCAATTTTTCGTAGTAATTTTAAAACTCAAGAACAGGTTCACTTATCCAGACAACGTAGTAGATAGTTTATGTGCAGTTTGCACATAATCGGTAGAGCGGTTCTTCATTTATAAAAAATATATATAATAAAATGTTTATTCCGAGCAACTTGTAGCTCATAGTATGGTTAGTAAATGACAAAAACTTAAAAGCTGATGTTAGTTCTTATTTTCCAAATTCATATCATAACAGTCCGTAACATTCAAATATTATTAGATTAAAAATTTAAATTTAAATCAATATTAAAATCAAATAAAATTGAATTTATCACTTTTTTTTAATATTAACCTTTATACGAAGCACGTAACGGGCAGCTACTATGACATTGTTATCGCAACTTAAATGTATCAAAAAGAGCTACGTCATCAATGACCCAATATTATCAATTCCCGTAGCAGAATAGAAAAGCCATCAATTTCCGTATGTGCGGTGCCATATTGAATTTAAAACACTGACCCCATTTTCAACTCTGTACACATAGTAAGTAATGTGCGGCAGACTCGTTTCGTGTGACACTTTTTGAATGTTATCTTTCGGTCAGAAAAGAAAATTTTCATCAAGATCTGGTTGAAGGACAAAAACAGGACGGCGACGGGTAACATATTAGGTAGCTTGATCAGGCAATCATTTCAAGTGACGATCAAATGAAATCATCATCATCATCAGCCTATAAAGGGTGTAAAAAAAACCTTAACGAAGCCGAATACCAGATTTTCTACCAATTGTTACGATCATTTTTTTCCTGGGAAGTTAACGGTTACTGAGGTATTGATGGTCAAAGTATGAAAAAAAAATTAATGATTTTTCAGAAATGTATTCTGTCCGTTAGAAGTTAACTTTTTTCCAAAGAAACAAATACAAATTTTCACTAGTTTTTTCATAAAAAGTCTCTGAAGGGCACACTCCTCAATGAACAGTGCACACTCGAACCGAACCACGTCGCGGCGGCGTATAACAACACGCCCCGCGGTCACTTTTCCGCGTGCGCGCTTGTACATTGCGGGCTAGAATTGAATTGTTTTTTTTTAATGTCAAAAAATCAAAGTTGTTTCCCAGCCAAAATATCTTTTTCATATGATTTGGTTTGATGTACTGAGTGCGTGGTTGACGGCTTCGTTAAGGTTTTTTTTACACCCTGTATACGTCCCACTGCTAGGCACAGACCTCACCTCAACTATGAGGTGGTGGTTTATTATTATTTATTATTATCTGGGTACATGCCAGATGGCCAAGATGGCCAAATCGTAGCTGTGACAATGATTTATAATAATAATAATAAATAGATATACAACAACATCACATACATTGATCTGACTCCGTGGTAAGTGTAAGTAATCAACAGTGGTATTACAAATATACTTAAATAAATACATGTAACACCCATACCAGTATAAACAGTCATGTTCATGCACACAAATGTTTGTACAGTGCGGGGATCGAACCCGCGACCTCTTGGTTAATAGTCAACTTCTTGACCATTACACCAAAGTGGTCGTCGTTTCGTTTCTTTTCATAATGCTATATTACATTATGGAAGACATTCAACACCTCTTATTATATTTTAACTGCCATTGCCATCTTATCACGACATTGATATTGACTAGCAGAAAATTCTTTTGACATTAAAAAATCCATTGTTACAATTGCTACAATACAATAAAGTTTTAAAACACTTATTTGAGATTTGACAATTCTCCGCACCTTCTGTACCTTCAGATCTTGTTCCATTTCGTAGGTAAAAAGTGAACTATTGCCACATAACCAATTTTAGCGTCCGTTTTATGGCGGCGGACCGATATACGAGTATTGCCGACCGAACGAGATATATGTTGCAAAAATGCATGCCGCCGGCAGTATACATTCGATTCAACACGAGTATTGCAGACGAGGGGTTAAGAAATTTGTTGGTACTATGTCAAACATATGATGAATAGACTGGTAAGATAAGACATGTTTAAATTTGTTGTTTAATTAATCGTTGTCTCAACATAAACTTGAACAACAACTTATAAGTTTTTTTACCGAGGGACCGTAATGGACTATTAATAGGATCATCTATGTCCTGTTAAAACAATGCTATTGAATCCTTAGTACATGAGGACAATTTCTGCCGACCGCTTGGTGCAGTGGTCCACAGGTTGGACTTCTAAACCAAGGGTCGCGGGTTCGATTCCCGCACAGTACAAGCATAAGTGTGCATGAACATGTGTGTTTGTACTGGTCTAGGTGTTTTCTATGTATTATATGTATTTATTTACAAAAAAAGTATTTTAGTATTTTTATCCGTTGTCTTGTACCCATAACACAAGCCTCGTAGCTTAATTAGGGACTAGAAAATTGGTGTGATTGTTGTAAAATATTTATTTATTTATTTATAATTGACAAAGACTGTTCGTATCACATAGCAAACTTCACTACCATTTTGCAAACGTTTAGCTAAGTTTTATTGAAAACCCAAACTTACAGCCACAATCATAAACGCATATAACATTATAATATGGAACACACGAGCTAACGTAGCTATTTGTATGCATTAGAACACGATATTACAATACAAAGTGCTTGCACCGGGCTATATATATACACTATAGCTAAATAGTATGACTTACAATATTCAAGGCGGTTAGAAACTGTGCTAGAGTCTACTAGAAATGAATTCACGTTACGCTTTCAAATAAATATTACGAGGAAGTATTTCTTAGTTTCTAAGGTAGAGGCAGGCTTGTCTAGTACCCATAACACAAGCCTCGTAGCTTAATTTGGGACTAGAGAATTGGTGTGATTGTTGTGAAATATTTATTATCTACACTTAATATTATAAAGCGGAAGAGTTTGTTTGTTTGTTTGTTTGTTTGTTTGTTTGTTTGAACGCGCTAATCTCAGGAACTGCTGGTTCGAATTGAAAAATTCTTTTTGTGTTGAATAGACCATTTATCGAGGAAGGCTATAGGCTATATAACATCACGCTGCAACTATTAGGAGCGAAGAAATCATGGAAAATGTGGAAAAAACGGGAAAAATTATTCATCCTTGAGGGCTTCCGTTGCGAACGCTGCGAAAACGGTTCAAGATACCAAAAATATTTGTATGAAAGAATTATTCTTCTTAAAATGATCTAAAAAAATGTCTGCGACAGTATATATCTATCTTTTAAGATCAAGTCACTAGAACCGTTTTTGTGGTAATCAAATTTGGCCAAAATTAATGCATTATTTGTTAAGAGTTGTATCAACGTAATAATATTAATCTTTATCCAAATAAATGTGTTGTTGATTAAGAGTATTTAATTGTGAACAAAATTGTCCTTGACATCACTTAATTTCAATGAATATCTTAGAAGATATTACAATTTTAAAATAACACCAATATAAAATTCACCCGCGCCGCATGATATGCAAAACATGACGCTGCAAGGAAGAGAGGCGTTACTTGCGAGCGACGCGGAGAGGGGGGTGTAGCTCTACGAGGTACTATGATGAACCAAAATTAGATTTAATTAATGACCAGATGCGTCATATCTTCACGTCAACCCTGCCGCAGTGCCTAAAAAGCCGGTTGTTTAACCAATGCGTCTTAACTGTCTTAACCCACGGAGCTGAAACGTGGAACATGACAGTCAAGCTGGCTCACCGACTACACGTCACTCAGCGTGCCATGGAATGGTCTAGGTTGGGGATCTCATTAAGGGATAAAATCCGGAACGAGGTCATACGACATAAGACTAAGGTAACTGATGTTGTCCAAAAATGTAGCAAGCTAAAGTGGCAGTGCGCTGGCCATGTCTGTCGCAGAACCGACGAGAGGTGGAGCAGGAAGGTTCTTGAATGGAGACCACTCTTAGGTAAACGTAGTGTGGGACGCCCCCCGGCTAGATGGACAGACGACCTGAAGAAGGCAGCTGGTAGTGACTGGATGCAAAGAGCGGGAGATTGGGCGCTGTGGCGGTCCTTGGGGAAGGCCTATGTCCAGCAGTGGACTATAACAGGCTGATACGATGAATGACCAGGTGACCGCGTTTAATAATCTGGGACGAATGTTCCATGATCCATAGAGCTCATGTAGAGGGTCTAGATAGGACTCTTAGAGATATAAGAAGCTGTGATAAAATCATCATCATAAAATTACTACGGGAACAAGGGCAGACATTAAAGTCTTGCCTTAAAAATACCCCAATAAGGAAGTTTGTAAACATCTTAAAATTAACTACAAATATGAGAGCACATTTGGGGGGAGGTAGAAATAATCCTCCAGGCCGATTATATACCACGGCGGCCAATCTCAACAGAAATCAGCCAACTACGCAGGAGATATTATAGTGCACAAGTGTGAGCATAATACACAAGTACACTCTCAAACTGCACTGTTCCATCACTCTCAAAGTTCGGTGAGACGGCAATCCGACATGAACGGAGAGAGATCAGGCGCATGACCAACGGCTTAACGTGGCACGAACCGAGGCACTGGGGTGTAACACCGCCAACTTCTCGACTCCGAGCTGTTTTTGAGAGATTCATGACAGAAAATCTCAGAAACAATTTTGACTCGACCTGGGATTCGAACCCAGGACCTCTTGGATGTTAGGCAGAAACTTTGCCACTGCACCAACGAGGCAGTGGTAGGGAGGTTGTATAACTTTTCCTTCAAAGTTACTTTTAATAGGAGACGGGAAAGTACCTCACTTTGAAAATAAAATTGCAATTGAACGAGATAAAGGATTAAGAGTGAGTAACATTAAGGACTTTATATCGAGAGTTCACCCTAAAATATGCAAAATAGAAAAAAAAAGATTATCAATGGATGTGTCAAAGTGCAATATTGGGAGTGAGAAACTGTAGCGTAGACGAAATTAAAAAATAATTATTTGAACACAAGTGGCCTTCCCCCATTATTCCCTCAAGTTAAAAATAGGTGCACCAATAATATTACTTAGAAATCTTAAACCACCGGGACCCGACTTCAAATCTAATTTCTTCGCAATATGTAACGTGATGGTTGCAATAGTTTAGACTGGTTTAGCGGTCAAACAGTGCTTATACCTCGCACCTCAATGATTCCAAATTATTTACCTTTTAATTTTAAAAGAATTCTATTTCGTTTTATGCTATCTTTCACCGTTACAATTAATAAATCACAGAGGCAAACATTTAAACACATAGGAATTAATTAACGTCAAGACTGCTTTTCACACTTATGTCGCGTTGTCAAGATCAGACCTACAAACGCGTTGCGGACAAAACTGATATGTTCTTCTGACACAAGAAAATGAAACTAGAAAAATAATTAACGCAAAAGTACTTTAAGCTAATTATGTTCTTTTAAAAACTTAAAAAATAAATTGTCTAAAATAATAACAAAAAAAATAATTTGCAAAAAGAAAATGATGCCCAAAATAAATATTCCACGCGGACGAAGTCGCGGGCACAGCTAGTTATTATTATAATGACCAAATCAGGTGCTTGAAGTAATGACAACGGAGTTATTTTAGTTGTATATCAGGAGGAGTTTTAGTTACCTAATTTTAGGCATTTTCATTATAATTCATTGTTTGTTAACGAACAAATAAATAGACAAGTAAACAAGTCGTAGATAAATCACAACCAGCAATCATTAACCTCGAGTTGTAGGTATTAATTTGAGTAATTCAATCTTAACCCTACATTTTCCCCAGTACAGTTCTAACCTTTACAAAGCGTATTCGCCCAGTAATAACAGGTTAACCTGTAATTAAAAGGGCACTTGCCGAACAAAAATGGCCTTAATCGTTCCACTAACGAGGCGCAGAGAGCCCGACACCGCGACAAGGAAAAATAACGAAATGTGATGTTAGCTAATTGTACCTACCTTTGGATATATTATATTTTTCTTTTTAGCGTGTTGATGGAAAACGAGGAATTACATTGTGGCAGCCCAGAATTCAGCTACTTGCAGATCGACTGCAGTTCATTAAATCCGCTGGCGTGCAGGTGTTGGGGCACGCTGGGCATGTTGTTAGGTGTGCCATAGTTTGCCAGTGCAAATGTGTGTGGACTGTGTTGGCGGTGCAGTCACCGCCAACACAGTCCACATCGGAGCTTGTATATTTATTATGAAATAAATAAAGGTTAGAATTTTGTATAAGCGCCCTTAGCTACATCTGAAATGGCTGAACGGAAAATTAAGGTATGATTTCAACAGTCAGCTCCTCATTGTGAAACCGATTAAAAGTTCAAACTCATGTTACACTGTTCTATAATACAAGCATTTGAACATATCTTATAGGAGGAAAACACTTAATTCGAATCACATTCAAATTCGTTTTCGAATACTTACATAAAAACCGGCCAAGTGCGTGTCGGACCACGCATAAAGTAGGGTTCCGTAGTCAATGTTGGCACCGCGCTGTTTTGCATTCCTTGCATCATCATCATCTCCCTAGCCTAAAGTATATATTTTTAAATTATTTATAATTTCGAAAGTATTCATCACAGGATACAGTTTCCGTGCCTGTTTCTTTACGTGAGAGATTTCAAGTTTATAGGTTTAGAAATTACAGGGGGGGGGGGACACCGTGTAAACGACTTTGGCGGGCTATAACTCGCAAATGGTAAAGTTGATATAAAAGTGTTGAATGGAAACCCTATCTTATTTTCATAGTCCTTTTAACGATACCCCACACAAGGGGGTGCACTCCAAAAAATAATTCGCCCCCCCTTAACATGTATAGGGAGGTACCCTTAAAAGGGGTCATTTTAATTTTTCGTAGTTTTAAAAATGAGATCTATATGTGAAGTATCCTCGAACCAAGTTACATGCAAATCAGTCCATAAACGTAGAAGATATTCTGCTGTGACAGACTAGGACGAGCTGAACGATCTTATAAGGGTTCCTTGTCGGACTACGGAACCCTAAAAACGTAGCAGCTCGCGGCCGGCAGCGTTAACAACTATGTCAGCCACTCGTAGCACTGATCGCACACTATTCATATAAACACATTTGATAACTATACTTACTACAACGTCACACGTTTTTTTTCCACTGTTAACACACTGTAATTAAACCTGTGGACCAGGCCAGTGTGTTGTGAACAGGCCTCACGTCAACTATAAGGTGATATGAGCCACGCATGCACAGTGCGGATTAGTGGAGGGGTTGTTTGTAAGGTAAGTGACATAAGTCAACAACCTTACTGTCAGATGTTATCATGCCGCCCAGGAGTATCTGACTAGGCCTTACGACTAATCTATCGATACTAACTGGGACCAACAGCTTAATGTGCCGTCCGAAGCACGAAGATGCTTGTAAATGGACGTCAATTTAATGGTCAAAATGTTCACCCATCCCAAACACGTCAACGTCTTAGGTTGCCTAACTTTGGTATCACTACCAAAGCGCTGCACCAAATGCGCCACAAGCACCTGTCTGTTAAACAAAGCCATTGCAAGATTAAACGCATTCGCCAAATCGCACGTCTGCCGAACTGAAACGACGTTAGACGATGTGTTAGGTTTTCTTCGTTACTGAATTTTTTGATTCGGTCGCCGCGGTCGAACCCGCATTAAAAGCTATGCAATAGCTTAACATCCTTGAAGTGATTGAACATTCGTTTTTGGAGGCTTAAGTCAAGGACTACTTAATTCATAGTCACTTCCTCGTTATAGCTTTGGTCTAGTCGTCTGAGGTCTAGACTACCAAACCGGCTGTCGCGGGTTCGAATCCTGCTAGGGGCAAATGTTTGTGTATTTGATTCATTTGTATCTGAGTCATTGGTGTTTATACATGTATTTTAGTATTTTAATCCGTTATTATAGCCAGCATAGCACAAGCTAACGCTTAGTTTGAGGCTAGGTATTGGTGTGTTCGTTGAGACAATTTATTTAATTATTTTTAAGTGTCGAGATTTCCAACAGTCTGATCTAGTATGTCAGATTATTTAAAAAGGTGAATTAGATAGATACTTTGAGAGTCAACTTTCATCGTTTCATGGTGGGTTAAGAACTTAAAACAAGTGGAGGTACATTTACTCGTAGTTTCAAGAACTTAAAACATTTATTTCGTGAAGCGTTTCGCCAAGACGCAATGTAACCGCAGATGTACTTGTAATCGATTCTTAGGGAAGTCGTTAAGGCTCATTTACGATCGACTAGTCACTAATGACCGTGTTATTGATACGGCGTTCGAGCCAAATTGAGATATTATGTTTTATTTATTATTATTATATTGCGCCGTATTTCGCGAATATTGCCATTGTGTACCGATGTTCTGTCGGGTTCGATTAGCAGTCATCATCATATCAGCCGTTTGACGCCCACTGCTGAACGTAGGCCTCCCCCGAGGTTCTCCACCGTGATCGGTCCCTGAAGCAGTTTGCGATTTAAGCTTAAAAGCGGCTCGGTAATAATAATAGTCCTCCTGGCAAATCTAAACAGAGATCAGCCAACTGCGCAGGAGATATTATAGTGCACAAGTGGGAGCGCAATACACAGGTGCACTCACTGTTCCATCACTCTCAAAATTCGGTGAGACGGCAATCCGACATGACCGGAGAGAGATCAGGCGCAGGCCCAACGGCTTAACGTACTTTCCGAGGCACGGGAGTGTAGCACCGCCAACTTCCCGACTCTAGATTTCCCGACTAACAGAAAATCTCAGAAACAATTTTGGCTCAACCTGGGATTCGAACCCAGGATCTCTCGGATGTAAGGCAGACACTACACCAACGAGGCAAAAGCGGCTCGGTAAGTATTGTATCAAATGACTGATTTACCCAGTTACCAACCAACAAGTTGACAACACGAGTAAGTTACGACCAAATTTAAAACATGAAAACCTGATATACCGCTCAACATTCGCATGAAAAGGCCGAAATAAATGAGTCGGACGATACACGTAGCTCGGCACTATCTGAAACGAGTTTCGGTAAAAATCGCCGTTGCAGCACAATAGCCTATCCACATCCTGAAAATTTCCCAAACGAAATTCCGATCTTGTGTTAATCATATAGGGTCTGGAATGTTTTACGATCGTTGGTTACTTATGGGTAGATTGATGTGACCGTGTGTTGCGTACACCCTTCGGTCCTCGCTCAACGATAGCATATTTCATTTCGCGCAAACAACGCACCTTCGTTCGTGAACTACGCAAATTCCCCACGAATATTGGAAACGGGTTATTTTGAATTTCTATACATTTGAGTTAGCACCTGTGCACAATTTTTGTTAACTAGATATTTTTAAAAATCCTAAAATAATGAAAAAACTTTTTAAGAAATCAGTTTAGCTTCAAGGATCTTTAAAACTTAGAACTTGCCTTTACTCATGCATGAGACACCTTAAATCTTACGAAGTAAAATGAATTGCTTTTATTGTGTGGCATATCATATACGCCTACGAACAGATTTTTTAATAGATTCGGCTTAACCTGATCATAATAATTTTAAAATAACTAACCTTTGAATTCAATAAGCGACTCTTATCCACAATCCAAATCATCGCCTTCGCAATCGCAATGATATCGCTTCGACATAGCTAGACTCACCAGAATACACCCGAAATCGAACCCGCGGTCTAGCCAGGTGAACCCGTGTCACTCCAACCGCCAATCAATAGGGTTCGGCAAACATTAACTTCTTGAGGCCCCTGAATATATTTACTATGTTGAGTGGGTTTACTTTTAAAAATTGAGTAACGCAAAATTACGTAATGTAAGTTTTAAGTGTAAAATATTTATTTTGGTTTAGACTAATTGAGTTTGGAGTCCAAGCAACATTAGAAGATGGACTGGCGACTATATTAAGATCAAAGACCAAACTGAATGAAGATTCCTTTCTTGAGACTTGGAGATCTTTTGGACAGGCTTATGTTCTATAGTGTAAACTGTTTTATTGGTGTATGAGAAAAGAAACAGTTATTCTATTCTATTCAAATTGATTTCAAGGAGCTGAAAAAACCAACCCAATAGGTGTAGGTGAAAACCGGGATAGATGCCACACTTTTCGAAATAGCTCCATAACTTCAATAATAAAAATTAAAACAATTTTTTTATGTAACAAATTTATTCTTGAGAATTTAGTCTACAAATTTATGAAAAGTAAAAAACGTGTTTTTTTGATATATTCAAAGTATAAGAGACTTTAGCGAACCTCTAAATTTTGTGACGTCTATCCCACACTCGTATAGGATATAGTTGCCCGACCCATATAAATTACGTTTGGAAAAATGGGCATCTTTACTTCAAAATCTTTAAATAAAACATACAACTAGATCAATTAAAAAAGAGCTAGAGATTTTATTGATAAATATGAATAAAAGTAATTGAATTTATCTGCGAAACTAGTGTTATTTAAAATCGGGTCATCTATACCACTGGGTCATCTATCTCGGCTTCATCTTACATAGATTCAGAAATAAGTGAGAACGACGACGAATTACTTTGCAAGAGGTTGGAAAAAAATTGGTTGCCTGTAAAGTCGGTATACGGGCGAAAGTTTTACGTGACAACGACTTTGAGTGGTAAAATAATTTTAATGTGAATATTCATTCGTATAACATGAACCGGTGTGTATGCCTATCTCTCTCACTCTCTCTCTCTCGCTCTGTCTCTCTCGCTCTTAGGCGGGTTAACTGTGCTCGAGTGGAAGGGACGCGTGCCTTTCACTTTTTATGTCTGTCTCACTCGCTCTTAGGCGGGCTAACCATGCCCGAGTCGAAGGGACGCGTGCCTCTCACTCGCTCTCATTGTGAGCGCGTAACGTATGCGGAGCGTAACGCAGTTTCTTGAAGTGTCACCCGGCAAACCAATTTATAAGACGTTGTCACGTCAAAATGACAACAAATAAGTAGAGTCGTAAGGTAAGGCTCTTTGTGGACTTACAAAAGTGACGAATTATCTACATAGACAGGATGTTTCAACTCACACGCTTAAAACCACGGGTTTTCTAATGGGGCATAATTTCGCTCGCGAGAGAACTAATCGCCTAATGCACCTACACTCAGTTTGGCCCCGATTGATTGGCAACCCAAAAGGGATGAAATGACCGAAATGTGGACTTTGCGGTAGATGTGTCCGTTTGAAATCCAATACGTGTAAAAGATCGATCTCAAAGTGCAGTTTCAATGAAATTGGATGGGTATTTGATTGCTAACAATAATAATAATAAATCTTTATTTGCATTAAAACATGGTATTTGTAGGTGGTACAATAAAATGAGTGCAACATGTGTTGCTTATGATTAGCATGCAAATTGTTTTACAGGAATAAAATAAAATTAATAAAATAATGTCAATTACAGTTTAGGTCACAAATTATGTCATTGAACAATTACATAATAGAATTGTCCAAAAATTAATACAAAGTCATAGTGCAAGCAAATTACAAACAGTCTAACTAATCATTTATTATTATATTTTCATGTCAAAAAACTCTTTAATGTCATACACTTTTCGTTTAATCAGCCATCTATATAATCTTGATTTAAATATATTATTTTTATATATTATTATATATATATTATATATATATATATATTATTATTATTATATACAGCGTCGTGCTATAATTATCATCATCATATTATTTACCACAAGACGACCACTGCTGGGCAGAGGCCTCCCCCGCGGATCTTCGGCCCTGGGCTGCTCGCATCCAGCTGTTCACCACGACCTAGCTCAGATCTTCGATCCACCTTGTAAGAAGCCTGCCCAAGAAACGTAATCCGGCATGCAAAAAGTAATATTGCACTTTGATTTTCACTCTAAAATATATTTTTCATGTCCAATTCAGACTGCAGGTTAGTGACATTCAAAGAGTAAAATGACAGCTTTTTTAAATCATTTATTGGCATGACGATATACCACCCATTGTTAACATGACATACTCCAGCTGAAGAAGATAATTTGCTTTTATAAGATTTAAGATATTATTTTGCTTTTAATTGTGAGAGCGAGTTGCTCGTAATCTGTCGAAGCGACAACATCTCCTGAGGATGCCGCGTGTAGTGGCGAATCGCGTCGATTGTTTTGTTGGTGTCAGTGCTGTGTTTGTGCACCTGAGTGCATCTTCTGTGCCACATTGTGAGTTGTATTGTAAGTCCTGCGACTTTCAGCTCTAGTTTTTTCTAGTGGCTCAGTTGGATGTATTTGTGTCCCTGCACTGGCGTCGTTTAGTAGAAATTTAAAGCAAAATAATTATCTTTTTTAGCTTTAGTCATGGATTTTCGCACAGTAACGCCTGATTCCATCAACTATTATATCATCACTCACACACACAAGCAAACACACGCACTACACACACGCATACACACACACACACACATACACACATTCATGTAAACTTTTTATATGATTTGTTTTCAATTAGATTAAGTCGTTTTAAATTAAAATAGTACCTACATTGAGATTAGTTACGTAATTTCTACCGTTATGGAAGAACGTGGCTTCCTAATACAGGCATTCTGTAATGACTAATAGGAGATTATATCATCTTGTTTTTTAAGGTTGTATTCGAATACGTAAATAAAGATTTTTATTATGTATTATTATTAACTATGACATATGTGGGCGGGGGCAACGTCAAACAACTTAATATAACATTTTTGCTTGCATCCTGCTTTCGCTTTCTTGTTTGACGTCTCCCCCATTCCCAGCATCTGTCGGATGCTGGGTCTGGCGAATGGTTTAGGGAGGAGCGCAGGTCGCTAAGATCCCCTAAACAAGGCCAGTGGACTATCCTTCTCGAGGTTGCCGCCTGTCATTGGCCAATTACCCTAAGTAATTGGCATAACCGAAACCTCTGGCCGACCCCCCATTATTTCCCCCCCTATAACCCATCCTTCTCCCAGTCCAATCCCGCATAGCCGAACCTGTGGCGGCGCCTATCCACACTCCAGGCTCACACAGCCTTGGGGAATTAAATACCCCCAAAAATGTTGTACCACACTCACCATGGGCAGGTAGTGTGCGTCCTCTTCGCCCAACCAAATAAAGATGTCAGCACAACAAGAGAAAGATATACCCCAGGAGGGTACCACGCACAGTGGAGAATCCCTCACCGAGTCTAACTCGGTCTGTCCCACGTATTCTGGGGGGGACAACTTGTGCTCAACACCAGGCCCAAGCCTGGATTTATCAGGCCTAGCAGAGGCCATAACACTGATACCGTCAACCTCGACTACCGACACCTCCAGAGTGTCAGAGTGGACGGTAGTAGCCCACCACAAGCGCCCCTCTAAAGGGGCCGCTAAACCCACCCCAGCAAGCAAGCGCGCAAGCTCCATCTTTCCGGGGGCGCCCCTTCCTCATGGATGGGGTGCTCGCGATGTGGTGTGAGAACGCGAACGCTCTGACTTGGCTCGAGAGGGAAGTCCAGAACCTATACCCGAAACCACTCTGGCTGTCATCAGACAGTCAGACTTAAAAAAGAGGCTCAGAGCAGGCCTCCTGATACATACCCGCATCACCGACTCCGCGATACTGCAGAAAGTCCTTTGTGCCCAGAACCCCTGGTACAAAGTCGACTCCTGGCAGTGTTACGACATGTCGGTGAGTGACCAAACTGGCGAGGCTGGCTCCAAGGAGAAGGTGGTTCACCTTGTCCTGGGAATCCCCGAAGACCAGAAGCAAACCATCCTGGACAGAGACCGCCGGGTAGCCCACATGACGGGAAGTGGGTACATTCGCTTCTTCCCTTCAGTAGAGGCGACCACGGCCGAAACAAACCAAGCGACAGGGCAAGACGACACGACGCCAACTTCAGGGCCCTCCACCTCCGCTCCCCAACCGGGTCCGAGCAAGATGGAGGCGAGCTCGCCGCTGATAAGCGCGGGGGTAACTAGCGACGAAGATGACGTGCTACGTAGCCCCAGCCCTTAGCTCCCTCACAGTCATCCAAACCAACCTCCAGCACAAACAAATTGCGGCGGTCACTCTACGCAGAGTGCTGGAGGAAGACAAACAAACCGTCGCACTGATCCAGGAACCCTGGATCAGAAACAACAAAATACTCGGTTTGAACAACATCAGTGGTAAGTCACTACTATACACACCAGCAGAAAAACCAAGAACGTGTATTGTCATACCCAAAACCATGAATGCCACCTTAATTAACCCTTTCTGTTCTAGAGACCTTACAGCCGTTAAAATCAACCCTACAGAGGACCAAACAACCCTAGTGCTTGCTTCGGTGTATATGCCAGGCGAAGGCGAAATTCCCTCAAAGGAACTAGTCGAGCTGGTACAACACTGCGAAGCCAGTAACTGGGACATCATCATTGCAGCAGACTGCAACGCACATCACACTCTGTGGGGAAGTAAGGATACAAACAAAAGGGGTGAGCAACTAACTGAATATCTATTCCAAACCAATCTGAACATTATAAACAGAGGCACAGAGCCCACCTTTGTAACGTCCAGATGCCAAACCACTATCGACATCACTCTGGCAACACACTTGGCGGCAGATCTCATCGAAAGATGGCAAGTATCCAACGAGCCGTCCTTCGCAGACCACAGACGCATCTGCTTCCAAATAAACATAAAACCACCAAACCCCACCCCATATCGTAACCCCCGTAAGACAGATACAACAAAATACACAAGCACACTAACCAAAAAACTAAACGACTTCGAACCCTCTGACGTGACACTCAGCACAGACAACATAGAAACCAATGTACAGTTCCTGACCGCTGCCTTAACGAGCAGTTATGAAGAAGCCTGTCCCGCCGTCATACCTATCGACTCGGATAAAAATCGATGGTGGGGGCCAGAGCTTGAACGGCTCAGGAAGACACTCAGGACACTGTTCAATCAGGCAAAAAATACCAGGACCACTGAAGCCTGGGACAAATACAAAACAGCACAGAAACACTACAAAAAACGTATCAGATTCAGGAGGACGGAAGCCTGGCACAAATTCTGTAGCAGCATAAACTCAACAAACCAAGCCGCGAGAGTCAAGAAAATACTGTCCAAAGGGGACACTAATCTCCTGGGCTCTCTCAAAAGAGAAAACGGCACTTACACAAATACAGACCACGAAACCTGCAAACTACTCCTAGAGACCCACTTTCCCGGAAGTCAGATTGTATCAGACTCCGAATGGCAAGATGAACACAAAAAAGCACCAACTATCCAAGAATGGGAAACTGCAAGTAGAATCGTAACCACGGATAAAATTGGCTGGGCCCTGAGAAGCTTCCAACCATTTAAATCCGCTGGACTGGACGGCATATTCCCAGCGCTTCTACAATGGCACTCGAACCAAATCACTCATCACCTATTACAAATTTATAGAGCCTGCATAGCTTTCAAATACGTACCGAAGCAATGGAGGGAAGCAAAAATAGTCTTCCTGCCTAAACCAGGCAAAGAAGACTACACCCTAGCCAAATCCTTCAGGCCTATCAGCCTAACCTCATTCCTCCTGAAAACACTAGAAAAACTAGTAGATAGACACCTAAGAGACGATGTGTTAAAGACCAGATCTCTTCACCCACAGCAACACGCCTACAGGAAAGGCAGATCAACAGAGTCAGCACTACACATGGTAGTGCATAAAATAGAATCGGCCATTAACAACAAAGCATCAACACTTGCCGCTTTTATTGACATAGAAGGGGCATTTGACAAAACAATGCACAACAGCATCAACCACGCCCTACAAAAACTGAAAGTAGAACCAGTCATAACGGAATGGATAAATGAGCTGGTCAGTAAAAGGGCGGTCCAAATTGCGGTAAAAACGATCACCCGTGCAAGGGTGGTCAGGGGGTGCCCCCAAGGGGGCATTCTGTCACCACTCCTATGGAACATAGTAGTAGACAGCCTCTTGAGGGCATTGAACGAAAGAGGCTACACTACCATTGGTTATGCAGACGACCTAGCAATTCTGATAAATGGTAACGCAGAGAACATCCTCTGTGATGTAATGCGTGCTGCTCTTCAGATTGTAGAAAAATGGTGTGAGGAACACCAGCTGTCAGTCAACCCCAAAAAAACAGAGCTCATCCTTTTCACTAACAAAAGGAAGCTACCAAATCTAAAACTACCAAAATTATTTAACACCGAATTAACCCTATCAACTCAAGTAAAATATCTGGGCATCACTCTCGATAGCAAGTTGAACTGGGGAATTCACATTGACAACAAAATTAAAAAGGCCTGTATAGCATTCTATCAGTGTAAAAGACTCCTTGGCAGAAAATGGGGTCTTAATCCAAAAATCACACTTTGGCTATACACGTCAGTTATCAGACCCTCCTTAACCTACGGATCAGTTGTGTGGTGGCCCAGAACGCAACTGTCCACTATCAAATCCAAACTACAAAGCTTGCAGCGCCTAGCGAGCGTGGCAGCTACAGGATGTATGAGAACCACTCCATCAGCTGCCCTAGAGTTCCTATTGAACCTCAGACCTCTACATCTGGTCATACAGGAAGAAGCAAAGGCAGCTGCCTTAAGACTAAGAGCAAATGGGCTATGGAAACAAAACACTCTGACAACGCACTCCAAAATCATGGAGGACATCACGAAGGAAAGACCCCTTCTAGATGCACCCATGGACAGGATACCATGCCACTACATCTTTGATCGAGAATACATTATCCAACTTACCGAAGAACGGAAAGACAACTCTGGCGTCAGAGAAGTTAGGATATACACAGACGGCTCCAAAACCTCACTAGGAACTGGAGCCGGAGTATTCTCGTACGACTTAAACATCAACATATCAACCACCCTGGACAAACTAAACACAATTTTCCAAGCAGAATGTATCGGAATTATCAGAGCAGCACAGGCGTTTGCAGCCAGAGACGTCGGAGACCTCAACATCAAAATTGTCTCGGACAGTGCATCCGTGCTTCAAGCTCTACAAAACAACACCATAACCTATGCCCTCATATTGGAATGCCACAACGCACTCCAACACATTGCAAGGAAAAATAAGATAACCTTGCAGTGGATCAAGGGACACAGTAACTCTCTCGGCAACGACGCAGCCGATGAACTCGCGAAAAAGGGATCCGCGACAACAGTGTTTGGCCCAGAACCGCTACTACCTATACCGCAGGCCCAAATAAAAACATGGCTGCGAGAAGACACCGCAAAAAACCATCTGCTAGAATGGACAAACAGTGAAGGCTGCAGGCAAACTAAAAATGCAGTTCAGATGCCATCTAAAAAGCTTGCCCGCAACCTCGCCAAACTAAAGCGCGACAATCTACGCAGAGTTATAGGGATAATAACAGGCCATTGTCCCCTAAACAAGCACCTATTTAACATAGGTGTAACAAACAGCCCTCGATGCAGAGGATGCCTCGAGGAAGAGGAAACGCCACAGCATGTACTCATGGAGTGCACAAGTGTGGAAAAACAGCGAGCAGACATTCTAAAAAACCCAACATCATTCCCAGAAATCTTTAGTGGCCTAGGCAGGCTGCTAGCCTTCTGGGAGGACTTGGGCTGGTTGGAATAGAGGCAAACACGCACAATGGCCTAATCGTGAGGCTAAGTGCGGAAAAAGCCCTGCAAAACTAACTAACTAACTAACTAACTATGACATACTCCAACAAAACAATCTGCCTGCGTAATTTTGTACAGCCAATATTACGCTTCGACCAAAGTTATAAAGATCTACGTACGATAACGCCCAGTAGAGGGGGGGAAGCGTAATTTTATAAATGGACTTACGCTGACATGGTTTAAATTCAAACTGCGTTGCTACAGCAAATGGTTTTTCCATCAAGCTAAATGCATTCCCTTTACCTACAATGTAAGCCTCACACTTGGACGCATAAAAGTAAATTCTAGCAAACGACCCTTAGGAGACATAATATCGTCTGTATGTACTTAACCCGATTGGTTTTTAACTGCAGCAGTAAATACAACTGAGATACGACCGGCATAACATGAGTGTTAGTTTCCTCTACATTAAAAAACCTTTATTGAAAATAAATTTGAAAAATAACTTCCCAGTTATAAAACCCCCAAACGAGGTTAGCTTGAGTCAGCTGGTGAGCTTCAATAGCTGTAAGGATTTTGACCAGCTATAGCTATAAAACACCGTGATGAAATTATCGTTTGAATAAAAGTAAAAGTTTTGAAATCGGTCCATCCGTTCGTTAGCTACGATATCACAGACAGACACACACAAGAACACAATGCACAAATAGACAAGGGGGTCAAACTCATACCACCCCATTTTTTCGTAGGGGATTAAAAAGGATTTCGCAAAAAAACCTGGTTTGTCACTGATTCTCCTTCATTTGGGCTCCGCCTTTAACAGCGACACTGTCGCCGTGAGTTGCGACTGTCAGCGATTGAGTAGCGACAATGAGCGACAATGAGGGTTATCTGAAAAGGCCGACGTCAAATTGCAGCACTGCACCGTAGCGGTGGTCCAATGAACTGTCGAAATCCATACACTTTGTGTTTGGATTTTGGTGTTTGTGTCAGTTAAGTAATATTTTGGGAATTTGGTGTTTTTAAAATAATTCAGTGCCTGTGAGGGTAAAGAAAACAAGAAGATTTGAGTTCCCTAGATGAGATAAATCAGATAAAATATCATTCAAGCAAAATTATCATAAAACCTCAGATGCTACATGTGCTGGAAAAATTAAATTTTGCATGGGATTTCTTTGTGAATGGAGGTGCTTATTAAAAGGGGCATTTTGCGAATTTGACAATTTAAGTGTTGATTTTGGTGTTGAGACATCATTTTTTGCATATTGACTCTGTTTAGAGCGTAAGTTCTTTATGAAACTAAATTTTGCGTAATTTTCCATCTTTAAGTGTGCTTTTGGAGTTGAAATAATGTACAAAAAAGAGGCAGGGAGGTCAATTTCTTTATAAAACGAACTAATAAACCATGTAACAGGTAGGGAATCAATCTTTGAATGAAAATCTAATATAGGCGCGGACAATAGATCGCGGAAAAAACACTACTAGTGTTTATTGATCAACTTCAACACACTTAAACACAAATAACTGCAAAAAAGAAAATACTTGCACATTTGTTAGGTACATTTCGATAAGTTCTTAGTATCAAAGTCTTTTGCGAACCTTTTTTAAAAATGAAATTGAAATTAATTAAATCAACAAAACTTCTAAAACAATAATAATTTTCATAAAAAGTAAAATTTTATTACGATTTTGGACTAGACGACTACGTAGCGCCACCTGGTGACACGCGTGGTGATTGACAAGTTGTCAGAAGCGAGACCTGGTGACAGATAGATGCAGGCGTAGCCTGTGTCTTGGAAGTGCATTTGATCCAATCTATAGCTAGTATTTGTTGAGATTATTTTGCTTGTAGTCACCGTACGCTACAATTTCCACGTAGACTGGAATCCAGAACTTTAAATAAAGATCATGTGAAGACCGTAGGGCCGTGGCAGATCAGTATTTTGTGATACTGATCTGCCTCGGCCCTACGATACGCCTTTACATGAAATTCCACGAGAGAGGCTGTCGAAGACTTACCACAGCCATTAACAGAATTTTCTTCTTTAAGGAAAACATACGATACATGACATATGCATGCCCAGCCCAAATCAACAGTCTTAGGAACTTAAAATTTGTAGAAGAGCATTAAAAAAGGATTTTTTAAAATTCACCCCCTAAGGCCTTATAAAGAAGCTAAAAATAACACAACGAGCGATGGAGAGGGCTATGCTCGGTGTTTCTCTACGAGATCGAATCAGAAATCAGAAATGAGGAGATTCGTAGAAGAACTAAGGTAACCGACATAGCCCTGAGAATCAGTAAGCTCAAGTGGCAATGGGCTGGGCACATAGCACGAAGAACTGATGGCCGTTGGGGCAGAAAAGTTCTGGATTGGAGACCCTTTGACCAAAAGCGCAGCGTAGGACGTCCACCAACAAGATGGACAGACGACCTTGTAAAGATCGCAGGATCGCACTGGATGCAGACCGCTTGTGATCGGTCGATGTGGAAAACTGTGGAGAAGGCCTATGTTCAGCAGTGGACGTCCTTTGGCTGATAATGATGATGATGATGATGATGAAACCCTAAAGAAGGTAACAAAAGGACGCAGAAGTTTGAATGAAAGTTCGTCATTTTTAAAGATCAAAATTAAAATTGGTATTTAGATTTTAAGTTCGAATTAAAAATTAATTTGTGCCCGTATTTCTTGATATTCAGTAAACTTTAAGGGGGTATAAAACGGCTCCGGCTCACGTCAGTTAACTTCAAACTTTGTCTATAGTTGAGCTAAAATCCTACAAAAGTGGGGTGAGTACAAACAATTTTCGTAACTTATTCTTAGCGTTTACTTATCGTTAACATGTCAATTTGTATAGGAAAACTGTCAGTTTCTGACGTTTGGCCTACACTAATACGTTACGATAATTTTCGTGCTCACTGGGCGGAGGGAGTCGTAGATGGGGGCTACTAGTTAATTATTAGTACCAATGAAAAAAATATGTAAAATTATTAAGACTTAATCAAAGACATTACGTTCTTGTCATTTTATGTACCAATCTGAGAGAGAATGAGAATGAAGAACCACTTGTGAATCATAAATACCGGAGCTGAATTTAGAACGCTCAAAGACTACAGTTCTCGTCTGCATTTCCTTGTATTTGCTATGTGATTTAGGACGTCCGCACACGGCGCGGGTAACAATTGAAGCGCTGCTTTTGTGTCTCTGTTTGCTTTCAATTAGACGACGCCGGATTTGCGTGTGGTCGCTAGTAGAAACGGTTATAGTAGATTCGGTGGGGTATCAAAAAATTTGAATTATCACATTCGGTTTTCATGTGACAGCGATGAAGGCTTTGCTGTCATAGAGTAGTTAGGCACCTGATATGTGAAATACTTTTACATTAGATTGAACATGATTTTACGAGGTCATACAAGCAAATGTTATACAAATCAAAGTTAATTTTTTGTTTTGTTTTTTGTTAACGTGCTTTACAAGTTAATTGTCTTTTGGCTTTCTTAAAATATTTTTAAAACAAGTAAATCTCAAGGAAAACACTTATGGGTTTATTTACATTGCTTAACGACAACTAATTAGCTTTTTTAACAGGCTTTTATTAGCTTGGGGTGTATGTATGTAACGGAAACTTTGGGCTCGATTTTTACCAACTTCCAGACAACGGACTTATTTGAAACTCTGCACACGTACCAAGTACCGACATGACAATGCAATAATTTTATAAGAGTTTTCCATTTTCCTTATTAACTATAAAAATAAAAATAAACAATAGTTTAAAAAAACTAAAAAAACACGCTTTTATTGCTAACTAAAGAGAAAATATTTTTTCTGAGTACAAAAATTTATCTTACAGTAAAGTAAAAAGCGTACTGGGTATAGTATATACTTAAATATATATATTATTGGCAACTATAAAAAGAGAACTATGAAAACGACATTAAGTGCACCCAACGTAACTCTACCGTAATTATGTTTTTTTTTTGTATTCAGAAAAAAAAATCTCTTTTTTAGTTAGCATAAAAAGCGTTTTTTTTTTACTTTTTTTTAACTATAAATTTTTCTTTATCTTATATTTCATATGTTTAATCCGTGAACCCTTGTGGCAGACTAAACTTGATAATTATGATAACTCAGATAATTATGTTATGATGGGACTTCTCTATTAGATTCCTATTATAATTCCGTATTGGGGACATGGATATTCTCTTACGGAATTGCTAATATGGTCAAGCTCGGAACATTTCTCAGTATAACAACAATGGTCCACATATCATACTATTCGCATTAACGTGTTGCCACTAGCATTTAGATAAATTATATGGAGTAACTAGGCAATTTCGTTCACCAATGTTAGTGGATTTAATATTATGGATAAGGTATTTAAACTCGAATAAAGTTATTGGTTTGACGGTAGTCGAAATTAAGACGAACAAAAAAATGATTTACTGCACAAATTTTTTACGGCATGTAGTCGGATTTATCTTTTGCGGCGATTTCGAGCAATCAGATACTATTTTGTTCACGCAGAAAAGTAAGAGTGCTTAAAAGAAAGAAGTAACATAAAAATACAACAATTCGATTACCTGACTCAATTCTTACACAGTATCTTCTAATGACGCTCGTAAAAAGGCATTCTCAGCTCAACGTTATTGGCCATCAAACGCAAAACCAATCTTTACACCTTTTTACACCTAAAGGCAGCATCCGGTTCCTAGCAACTGTGACTCGTGACGTCACGTCACGTTAGCTACTTTCAAAGTTGAGTCGTGACGTCACGCGACTGACTTTAAAGTGTGTCACTATTCGGTCGCGTGACGTCAGTCACGGGCTCGCATTGCGTTTCCGCCGGTCGCTAGAAACTGACTGCCGCCTTTGAAAATAGCAATCCTTAAAATGCGACCATGTCCCTTTGGCTCCTTACTTGCGTCGCACAACCCCCTGCTTAGTATCATTACATAGTATAATATAAAGCAAGGTCATAGTGAAATAATCACTACATAGTAGAAATCAACTGACTGATTTTGATGCGGTTTTATTGAATAGATAGAGTGATTCAAGAGAAAGGTTTAAACTAAAATGCGGAAACATCGATGATGGCCACTTCTCCTGGATCCACTAGTAGATTTATAAACCTAGAGTACTAAATAATCGCAACGACCGCTACCATCAAAAGCGAGTCGCGGGACGTTACTAGGCCGCTAGGAACCGAATGCTACCTTAACCCTAAATTATTTATCCTACCCACGTTTACCCGCAACACTCAGCAGTACATCCCCGCGATCGACTGAGCCCCTTACTATGTTAAATACAAAGTCGTGGTCTGAACGTTGATTTCACGGCGTTCATTTAACCCTAAAATTGGTGCTGCGGTCTTTAGGACCGAGATAATCGAGTTACTTTGAACTCAGCAACACATTGTTAGGGTTAGGGGAAAGAGTGTGTGTTGTGGTGTTGTGTGATACTTTTGTAACTTTCTGATGTGTATACTACGCATGTATAAACTCGTATGTATATAATAAAAATGAATTGCTGTTCGTTAGTCTTGCTAAAACTCGAGAAAACCTGAACCGATTTGAATAATTTTGGTCCAGAGAAGGTTTAAAAGATAAGAAAGGGCAGGACAACGTCTGCCGGATCCACTAGCCAAAAAATGACAGTGCGTTTCTAATCGTCGTCTTATACACACGTATTTAACACTTTCTTTGTGCATTATTAGGTAAGTGTGTCCTGAGGCGCGACAACAATGTTTTTAGGCTGAATCACAGTGCTGCTAGTTAAAAAAATCTTCTAATAGTGGCTGCGCGCGACTTTGTCCGCGTGGAAACCCTATATCTTCACAATTCTTTATAAATTGTAGCCAATGTGTTTTTCGGATGTATAAGCTATATTGTCGTAAAATTCCATTAAAATCAACACTGCAGTTTTTACCTGAAAGAGTACTTACTTACAACCTTTCACGTTTATACTATCAGTAAGATTTTCTTAAATTGGCAGCGCAGCGGAATGCCACATCAAATTTTGCGCGGATGCTGGGATTTCTTCGTAAATTGTAGGCGTAATTTAAATGAAAACGTTAATAATGAATTGATATTTTGATATTTTTAACGACCACTTTGGTGTAAAGGTCAAGAAGTTGACTTTTAGCCAAGAGGTCGCAGGTTCGATTTCCGCACTATACAAAAATTTGTATGCATGAACATGTCTGTTTTTACTGGTCTGGGTGTTATATGTATTTATTTAAGTTAATTTGTAATACCAGTGTTGATTCTGATATCTGTAACACAAGTGCATAAGCTACTTACTACGGAGTCAGATCAATGTATGTGATGTTGTTGTATATTTACTATTATTTATTTGTTTATATTTCATTAAAATTATCATTCAGCATGCTTTAATCGATGACAGTTCAGTTTGTTTAATTAAAGTTTTTATTTATAAGCAGCCAAACATGACGTAATAATATTATTAATTATAAAATTAAAGGGCCTTACAGACCGCGTACATCATTGTTCGTTTTCGCCACCGAGCGCACGGCACTCAAAGCAGTTTCCCGTACATGCAATTTCAAACTTCATCCCCCGGAGACTGGGTCCGTATTCATCTCACCGTTTCCTTTGACGACTGGTCAATGCAATTAAAAGTTACCCGACAAAATACGTAATGGCCACTATGGTAGGTTGTACTAACCGCATATCGAATCTAACTGTACGATAGCTTATGCAGTTGAATTAAGGTCTATTGTGCAATAAAAATGTGTAGTGTGATGTGCTGGTATTTTGTATTATCTACGAGGAAGATATTAGATTAGCTGTGTTAGTGATGGATAACCTATACTTATAGCTAATAAGGCAAAAATAATTTGATTTCATGAGTACAAAACACAATTTTATGAAAAAACGTGATGTAAACAATAACAACATAATATATTCTACTGCAATAGGTTCATAAGAGTTACAAGTAGAAAGTCACCACTGGCACATTACAAAGAAGTCAAGAGCGTCAGAACTTTTTAAGAAATTATAATTTATAACAAGTTTTTATTATTGTTTAAATCAAGTTTTTTAATAAAATTGTGTTTTGTACTTATGAAAGCAAATTTGTTTTGTCTATTTAGCTATAAGAATAGATTAACTTTCACTAACACGGCTAATATAATATCTTCCTCGTAGCTAATACAAAAAAACTTATGTACAGTCACCAGCTGATCACACTACACATTTTTGTTGAATACTTTAGATAATTTCTTTATTTTAAACAAGTTGTCGTTTTAAAATTGTGTTATTTTTTAATACCTTAATAAGATATTTGTGCTCTCTTTAGCTTGATACACAGGTTTATTAACTAAAGAGTAAAGACAAAGATAAAGATAACGGTTCAGGTAAAGAATGTCTTCGATCTACTAATATAATTTCTTAGTTACTAATAATAATTTCAAACTAAAATTAATTTACTATTGTCCTTAAGAAACTTGATAAACGTTTTTTTTATTATTATTATTATCTTCAGACTCGTTGGGGCTTGAAGAAACGCTTTGTAGGCTGTAACTGTAGCCGATGTTCTTTATGAATAAACTAGCTGACCCGGCGAACTTCGTACCGCCCTAGCGTTGCAATGATCGAACAATGTCATCGAATGACATTGACATTAGTTACGCGCGTTTTTTAAAATATGCAAAATGTAATGTATATTTTTCAATATTTCTGAGAGATTTTCTTAATATTTTTTTCCGTCAGAACTTTCTCCTAATAATAACAAATACAACAAAAAAAGAATTAGTGAAATCGGTCCAGCCATTCACGCGTGATGCCGTGACCAAGGAAAACGGGCTTCATTTATATATATATATATATATATATATATATATATATATATATATATATATATATATATATATATATGTATAAGATAGTCTACATTAGAGTAATAAGAGTAAAATTAAATTTAAATGGCAATTTGTCCACACAATGAGTTACATCAATGAACAAACCCATTAAAACAAAAAAAAAACAGGCTTTTCTAAGATGTCGTTGCTTATCCGCATACATCATAAACCCGCATTCTAAGGTCAACTCTTGTGTGAGAATAAGAGAGAGAAGGCCCTTCATCAAAGCTGCCCCGAAATTTAAGGGGAGAGAGAGATAGAGGGGGGAAATAATACTCATATACATTTATGGGTAGTTTTGCATCCCACCTGAGTTTCCCAAATAAAATACTCTTTCAGTCGCTATAAATAAATCAGTTATATGGAGTGTTTAATAAACAGTCACTACAAATCTGTGTGTGTTACACAAATAAACACACATCGATAGCACATTAAAAACCAATAACGAGAGAACCCTCGTCAGCGCTCTCAAAATTTTTGACATTCCTCGCCCTGAATTAACCCCAAATTGGCAACACTTGTAACCATGACGAGTGGAATTATTTCCACCCCGCCAGGGTCCTTTCCTGAGTTGTGACAATGCCCTCTCGGACCCAGAGGGACTCGTTAAACTTAATTACCCCAATTTTTTGCCCAAATTGTGTTTTATTTTAGCCGTAATCCACGGCAAATATGGACGGTAATTTTGAAGAGTTCTAAATATTTATATGTATTATATATATGCGACGCTTTGTTATTTATGAAGGTTAAATTAAGAAGAACGGGGTGCTTAGGTAAAGTATTGTGATTAATTGTGATAAGGAAACGACTTGCTGCACAAACAAAATGATCTATGTGTTCTCGGTATAGACTCATTTTACAAAGTGCTTTTGAAAATATTAAGTTGATTTATTTATAAAAGCAACTAGCATGCGGCTGCCCGTGACTTCGTCCGCTTGGACTTTAGTGTAAAAAGGTTTTAAAACTTAACCGAGCGGCACCTTATATCGATAAGCTTTGAGTAGATTTGAATTTTTTCATGGGTTTGAGATGTTTTATCGAGTAACAGTGTCACTCTCCAGTCTCCGACCTTCCTTCACACAAAAACATCATAGTATAACTCTGTTGCGTCGTGAAAGAAGGACAAAAAAACAAACAAATTTACTTTCCCATTTATAATATCTTTAGAGATGGGATATTAATAAACTTTTACACAGTAAAATCGTTGAAAAAGATGAAAAACATACTTATAACCACTTGAACATTCAAATGGTATTAATACTACATGTATCTAAAGCTAACCATTTGTAAAGTATCATGTAGGTGATTCGAATCAACAACGTCCTGATCACCATAATGGCAGCGACGCTGTTACAATAAAATATCTATTACGGTTCGTACCGTAGTTGAGAGAATTTAATAATGCTTTGTTTCACTTATTTAGTAAATAACAAATGTTTTGCATAATATCCCGTCAGTAAAGTTTACAGGCTCGCAGTAAATCGGCGATAATCTCGCACGTAATTAATTTAATGTGTCATATCACATTACCAAGCTAAGAGGGGACGCGATGAACGAGGAGGCATGAAAACACGAATTTCATGGAGATGGACGTGACGTCTGTCTAGTAATAAAGATTTGCAAAGGACATTTTCAAATGACCAAACTAAAATTGGAAGATCTGAGAAGAAGACAAGCGATAAAAGTTATGTTTGCCTTTCGCATACGGCCTCAAATAATATTAAACCACCTTTGACTGAATATTAAATAGCTGTCAGTTTCGTTACTAAAAAGCTATGTGAGCTTACAACTGTTCCTATCAAACTGACAGTTTTCTCACATTCTGTCAAATGTGATATTGAAACCAGGCACAAATTGAAACAAACGGGAATTTGACATGTCAACTGGGTGAATGATTTGCATTCGCTGTAATTTTTTATACTTATTTAACAAACTAAGCAATTGCTTGCTTTGAAGATCAATGATGCCATGTACTAATTAATAGTAATAGTGCCAGCTTTGCCTTGGGGACCTGTATTAAATTGACTTATTAAGCTGTCAAAAGTTACAAAAATAACCCTTCCTTGGCAGTCGGGAAAAACGATGATGGCGATTTTTTTGGTACCACTCTTTCGTTTTCAAGATTTTAGGTGAGCGTGGTTATATCGCCTACCGTATTATTTATTCAAAACAAATTTTCATAAAATGAATTGATAATTTACTCTATGTCTAGGTGCTTCAGGCGCAGTTGGTGCAGCGCTTAGGTAGCGATACCAAAATATTAATTAAGGCGCGTTCGTGTTGGGGATGGGTGACCATTCCGACCAAGTGAAGTCTATTTACAAGTATCTTCGTGCTTCGAAAGGCTGATTGCTGATTAGATGAGATGATGAGATGACAATATGACAAGTCCAATTCTTTCTACATCCCTGTAAAGCCACGGATACAAGTTTTAATAGCGTTATGCGAGTTGGAATATGGTGGTGGACTGCAAAGGCTTATTTATATTGTGAACACCCGCCGAGCTGGTGAAGTGTTAGTGGTATAGTATCATGTTTTGCTACTAATTTAATGCATTACAAATCGCGTAACACTTTAACACGTACAACGTACCTATTTGAAGCGAGCGTTTTGAATAAAAGCGTGAGACAGATTTTTATTGCTTATCTTAAATATTTTCTACATTAAATGTTAGTAAGTAAAAATTATGTTTTACAACAACTGTAACAGTTATTTTAAACATAAAATTTACTGTGTTATACTTAGACAACGATTTAATACAGACCCTATTTTTATTACGATAAGGCTGTAACTTCTTGCAACTTGAGAACTAACTTTTATCTTTGATTAATTTTTTTTTTATACCTTTATTCCCGGAAAGGCAATGTAGCAATTTTAATTCCCCCTGTGCTACAGGCGATATCTACCTTATAGCGACTCATAGCTCTTATTTCTAAACAGCATTTCAAGATGCCCCAGGCAACAATTAACACCGTCTAAAGACCTTTTTAATTCTAATTGAAAGACTAACAAGCACCTACTTGTTATTGTAAAAGATACTCCTGTTATTACAAAAAATAATCATAGACGAGTAGTTATGATAATTTAAAATAAAAACTGTACAATGCCTTATAAATTGTATTGTGTAACATGTCTGTCTTTCTTTAGTTACTACGTCTTTCGCCCTTACTAAGTTCACGTCATCAGATTGTGTCACAACACTATCTACCTTCAAAAGTCTAAATCTCATTTAAAATTCAAGATAACAATTTTATAGCAACTTGTTGCAGTACAGAAAAGATACACCTGTGTTACTATTGCATTTTATATAACTTGTCCTTACTTTAATGAGGCACAAATATAATTAATTCAATCAGCGGCAGATAGAGTAGTGAATAAAATACATCGCAAAAGATTTGAAAAATAGCGGATTCTTGTAAAAAGCGCAATTAAAACTTGAACAGAGCAAAAAAAGGCGACTGGTTACTTAGCTATGTCATAATGGTTATTGAAAACTTAGTAGTAATTATCTCTGTGTAGATAAAAAAAAGATTTTTAAAATATCCTTTTAAGGAATCTATTAAATCTCTTTTACATTGGCAAAGCTATCTGATCACTGATTAAATGTTGGTTCCGTAATTGAATATAATACTCCATGGCTGAATAAGGCCAGAGATCTCTTAAATCTGGTTTGAAAATGTAGAATAATGTTAAATAATGTTTTTCATTCTTAATTCACTTACCTTTGGTTTATGATGACTTAAATATCGAGTTCTTATATTGTGTATTAGAACAATAGTAACAATTTCTTTAATATATTAGTAGGTTACGAAACTATTGATCAATGTAAATACAAACCACTTATATCTATTTATATATCCATGAAAGTTAATATCAATGACATCAATCAAATCAACTCTGTTGGCGTCGTCAATAATTAATTTGGTTATAAAAAAAATATTTTCTTTAAAATACAGCATTATCATTCGTGTCTCAAAATAAACTGTTATAAAGAATAATGTTATAATGGGCATTGGACATTATTGCAAACTCGACACAGAGATCGTGTGTTAAATAAAAAAAAGTTTTGGTGGTCATAAAAAATCTTGACCGTAAAAAGCTCTTTAGAAAGGTTAATTAAATAGCTGTAAAAAGTCCATAAACACATCTCAAAGAGGTACCAAAAATACAAATACAAAATATTTTATTTAAAAACACGTTACATTATCACTAAACAATAGGCCTTACCCATTTAAGTTAGTAAAACTTGTGCTAGGATAAAGCTGCTCTTCCGAATATTCTTATCTAACGTGTTAGGTACTTACGTTTAACAATTCCGCGAATCACAGTAATATTACTAGTAATAGAATCTCTAAAAAATATAAACTACTGTCAAACTAATGTCAAAGATCGATTTCACAAAAATGATAATTTAGTAGCACAGCCTATTTAGATGACAAATCAAATTACACCAATAAATAAAAAATAAAAAAATAACAAAAGAAGTTAGCACGCAGCGTTTATTCAAAGTAAAATGGCGGAAAGTTCAATAAAAATTGGTTGCCTGTAAAGTCGGTATACGCGCGAAAGTTTTACGTGACAACGACTCTGAGTGGTAAAATAATTTTAATGTGAATATTCATTCTTATAACATGAACCGGTGTGTATGCCTATCTCTCTCTCTCTCTCTCTCTCTCTCTCGCGCGAAACGTGAGCGGAGCAGCGTAACGCAGTTTCTTGAGGTGTCACCCGGCAAACCAATTTATAAGACGTTGTCACGTCAAAATGCTATAGGTACGTACTATCTTAGCTGACCTATAGTATTGTTTTATTCATATTTCATGTACTATTGTGCTTTATCGGCAACGTTATATAGATGGCTGTATGAAGCTGTTCGTCAAAACACGTGGTCATCTGTGAGCCTGGTCATCGGATTCCCACAGATTAAAGCTGAAAAAGAGAATTATTTTCCTTAAAAATTCCACTAAACGTCGCCAAATACATCTAACTGTAACCCAACAACCCAATAACACAACACTGACACCTGTTCGCTGTTGTTGGTGTCAGTGTTGTGTTTTCAGGTGCATCTTCTGTGTCACATTGTGAGTTGTATCGAGGGTCCTGCGACTTCCAGCTCTAATTTTTTCAAGTGGTTGCAGTTAGATGTATTCGATGTTTCCGTAAAGAAACGCCAGATTCCATCAACTATTCTCACAGATTTCCTTATTTCCAAATTTTTATTGTTATGTTTCGTTAGTAATGAAATCGAAACGACTTTCCGCTTACATTAATCGAAATTTCGACTTGAATACAATTACTTGCGAACGAAAAGCATTAAAAAATTAATTTATTTTATTTTACGGGATCAGATCAACGCAGGTACATTTTGTTAGTGAAATAATCTTACAAACTTTAAGTTATAATCTTACCAGCTATGTTAGTAACAAAAATATAATCAAAAAGTAAGTGGAAAAGTAACCTAAGACAAACGTAAGCCTCATTTTTTCGAGTTCGCATAAAAATCCGAACTGTATGTTTTAAATACTATTATTTTAAAAGCAGGCGAATCGAAGGGCCATGCTACATACATTTTAAAATTCAGCCTGATAGCGAAAGCCGAACACTGCCAGCAAGTCCGATTCAAAGAGGCCGCGTTGCTATGGCAACCACACGGCTGGCATTGTTTAGGACTATTCAGGACTATTTGAATAAAATGCTTTATATTTCATGATCTAAGGACTCTAAATTAAACGTAGGCTCGATATTTGAAGTAGAGCGCCAATTATAGCAAGCAATCTTATTTACGATTTTATTTAAGGTACCTATCATAAGGTATCATCATACCTTCTCACAAAATGTAATATTCTGATTTTAAGCGGAATGTTTTTAGGAGTAATAAGGACTTTCTGATGACATTATAGCCAATCTAACAGCACCGATATACAATATTTTCTTTCTTCGCAAATCCTGCGTAAGCACATGCAGAAGCAAAATGCCGTTAGCGCGGTAGCTAGAAAAATTATCTCCCTCTCATTTCTTTTTTTTTTAATATGAATAACCAGATATTTGGCCGCTATTTCACCTGATTGTAAGCGACGATGCGACCGAAGATGGATCATGTCTTGTTATTAACAGCCTATTCACTCTTTTCTTGAAAGCATCCAAATCATAATGTTCCGGAAATATTTTAGGCGGCAGCGAATTCCACTCCCTAGTCCTAGTCTTTTCAAAATTGCTTAAAAATAAGCGACTGCATTGTTTTCAAGAAGCCATGAATTTTATCGTAAAGGGTACTTACTTAATGACTTATTTAAAACTAGAGGCCTCACGCGACTTCGTCCGCGTGGAATCCCTTTGTTTTCACAAACGCGTTCGAACGGGATAAAAAGTATCCTATTTCCGTTTCCTACTTTTAAGCTACCTATCCACCAATTTTCAGCCAAATCGGTTCATCCGTTCTAGAGTTAAAATTAGTGTAACTAACATTACTTTCTTTTATATAAATAGATTAAAAGAAACTTTAACATGCTCACCCCAGTGCACCAGCCCGATATTATTGTGGAGCGTCATACATGCGATGCGCAAAGGGGACTCCATTGAATTTTATTTTTAAACTGCTCAGAGATGGCCTGCTCTCTCTTCTGAGAAGGTATTGGTCAATGAAACGAATATTTTTCACAAGATATTTTTCTTTGCCGGCACATTCGATTTAGACGTTTTCGAAATGTCTATTTTAATTTCTATTTTCGTTCACTTCTCAAGTGACTGTTCGACTCTTTGTGTTGTTGGTCGTGTACTCGAATGTGACTCAATGTCGAATATGTTTTAAAAACAATATATATTAAAAAAATTCTGACTCTGTAGTAAGTAGCTTAAGGACTTGTGTAACCGAAATCAGAAACAACAGTGGTATTACAAATAAACTTAAATAAATACATATAACACCCAGTCCAGTACAAACAGGCATGTTTATGCACATAAATATTTATACAGTGCGGGGATCGAACCCGCGACCTCTTGGTGTAATAGTCAACTTCTTAACCATTTACACCAAAGTAGTCGTAATGTTAGGTATATAAGAATAATAACACAGTAAATAAAAACTCAACAGTAGCATTACGCATTGGATCATTCGTATTGAGACGACCGCTTGATGCAGTGGTCTACATGTCGGACTTCTAAAACCAAGGGTCGCGGGTTCGATCCCCGGGCAGTACAAGCATATGTGTGCATGAACATGTGTGTTTGTACTGGTCTGGGTGTTTTTTATGTATAATTATGTATTTATTGACAAAAAAAAGTATTTAAGTATGTTTATCCTTTGTTTAGCTTAATTTTGGGACTAGAGAAATGGTGTGAGTGCTGTGAAATATTTGTTTATTATCATTTATTATATACTCATGTCACTTTTTACCGTTGCTACTTAAATAATTTTATTCTATACGTTTCAAAAGTCATAATGACCTACACTCATATTAATTTTAAAGAAATCAGACGTTAGATTAGTTGGATTGTGGGTAGATTGTTAGTAAGAGCGCGGAGGTTAAGCTTACCCAGAATGGCGCCAGAGGGCTTAATTAAACCCGAATGCTACCCGCATATATTTTGTAAATTGATTTATGTCAATGTCAGTGTATTTACTAACATAGCTAGTAAGATTAATTGTTACTAACAAAAATGGATCGTTGTGTCCGAATAAATGAAATTTATTATTATTATTAATTATTATTATTATTTATTTAAGGTATACATACAGACTATAGTTAATTCTCGGTCAACATACAAATCTTAATTAAATTTACGGAACTATAATCCACTAACTTAAGGACTAACATAACTTAAGGGAGAAACCGAAATGGCATAATTGACTTGGTGTTTTTCAATTGAAATCATCAAGTCTACAGATGTAAGATAATGATTCAAAACTCTCACAAACTGTGCTAAAACTTTCATTAAAGCAACCCTATCGTACCGGCTTCGGTCCAGCGGGCCGGAACTACTCAAAGTATCCTAATTAATAACTTAATGAGGATCCCGATTTGTTCTAATTGGTCTCGTTTGATCGACGCAAACTTGATATCAATGTAAGCCAGTAATTGGCGTTCTGGGTGACACCAATTAAGAACATTGAAAGGGAGAATTTGTACCATTGATTCGGTTTGATTCAGGATTTTGAAACATCGCGTGTTGACAAATGTTTACGGTGTATTCATTCAAATATGGAGTATAACATTTTGCGCATACGTTTTTATGAATATTCTGTTATAAAAACTTTATTGAACAGTAAAAATTGTACAAAAGGCGGATTTAATGCTAAAAAGAATTTTCTTGCAGTCAAACCTTTAGGTCATGAGGAGAGGTAGCATTAGGTGCAGTGCAAAAAAATTGAGATAGAGAATCCAAGAAACAAAAAACGAGAGTAATAATCAAATTATAATTTGAAACACATACTTCTTCGAGTACCTACTCGTATAAAAACATAATAATACTAATTACAATACATACCTTCTTATTTTGCAACCATTCAGTTAAAAGTTTTCCTACTTTCCTTTTGAAAGATAATTTAGACAAGTGTGACAATTCTTGAAAGTAATTAGTTTTTATTACGGCCGATTTTCAGTAGCAGAAAATTAATTTTAAAAACTTTTCAATGTCATTCAGTTACTTAGACTATCAATTAGCGAATAATGCTTTATTGAAATATTATTGTATGAAACGATACTAATTAACCTTAAGATTTGACCCAATGAATACCTTCTAAAGTAATTAAAAAAGCAATTATGAGATGAAAATGTTGTAATTAACGACTTTTCTAGTAATCTGGGGTCCATTGTGACTGAAATAAATTTAAGAATTGTGTATATACTACGATTTGCGGGCAGACATGCAAACCTATTTCAAAGTTAAAATGTAACTTATTTAACTGAAGGACTTAGTTAATAAATAAAGAAAAACTTCGTGTGGTACGGACTAGCGATTTCATATTTTAGGATTGTTCAGAGCTAGTGGGAGGAAACAGATTAAAACATTTTACAATTTTTTTAAACTTTGAAATTACTAGTAAAAATCTATTATTGGTTGTGAACTATAAAACCAGTTTATTTTTGTAAGTAGGCCTACAAGGACTTTTACACGTTCCAAAATTATGTATAAATTAACCCTACCACCGCTTCGGGACAATTTGGGCCAGTGCTGAGAAGAAGCGGCGGCGCAAGGATCTCAGTCACTATTGTCATTATCTCTTGTTGAATTTGCTTTAAAATAATTGTTTATATACATACATTTCCATATATCTTTGTCATTTATATAATTATTAATTTTATAGTATTCTTTCGATACAGGAAGTAAAAATCGATTTCTTCTATTAGAAATAGGTAACAAAAAATAATTTACTTGAAATGATCACTCATAATATTTATGTGCCTCCCTGCGCTGCTCCAATTTACCCAAGTTCGCGAATTGCCACAACCAAATATCTTCCTCAATCGCATAAAGTTCAGATCATTAGGGTTACTTGTCACATACGGTTAGAATGATAAGGCCACTATACACACCTTAAAATCCAAATACCTATATTCACGTTCGCAGAAATCGAATTGTCGAATGCGACACGATACGCGAGTCGCAATAATAATATGCTTTATCTGATATGAGACGAATTCTAACGCAGATCTGAGGTTCTACTCTTCAAACCTAACTTTCAATACAGCCATCCTTGTCACTCATGTTGACTTATAGGTGCGCAAGTGAGATAGCTAGTCGAAATCCAGACGACGTATTGTGAGGTAAGGGATATTTTATTCGGAGGCGGATGCGAAGGCGTACACAATGTTCGTATTGAAAATGAACAAGAAATAAAAGTATTGTATGATTGTATTTTTAAAGGAAAATAGAATAACATCAAATTGGCTAGTATTTAACATGACAACTAACGTTCAATAAACTTATTTCCTAAAAATAGCCATTTGCATAACTTCAACACTAGACCAAGAATAGGCGTGGTGTTTCACATTTTAGGCTTCATAAAAACAATTACAATGATTGTAAATCAAATTTGAAAAGAGGCAATGACACTAGTGAGTGAGTTTCTTGCGCCGCTTCTTCTCAGTACAAGCCTAATGGTCCCGAGGCAGTGAATTTATATGTTGGGACGTATAAAAGTGCTCCTTGTTAGTCTATTTACAAAAATCAATTGATCTTAATGATTTTAATAATTGTACAAGCTAAATAATAGCTATCCATGCCGTACTTTGTTCCCCTAACTCATATACCTACTATTACGTGAGTGTTGGCGATGTTATATCCTACAATGCATTTTACCCACACTGCAAGGTTTTTAAATAGTTATTTCTAGTTCTAACAAAAGTTCGTGTTTTCTTCAATAAAAGTTCATGTTTCATGAAAAAGTTTCATTTAAACCTCAACACTGCAAAACTACTGCAAGTATAACTACTTTATTTATTCCCAACGCATTCGTTCTATTGCACGTCTATTTCCTCGCAAGAATAAAACAACAAGTTTTGACTACGCGGACGTTTAAACAATATAAACTCCAGGAAAGGGTGGTCCCAGTACGCCTCGTCACGTAGGCTTACAGCAAAGAAGCCTTCTAGTTTATGTGAAGTTCGCCCCCCTGGGACGGACATACGAAATCTCCACTTGGTGTTACTTAAAACAATTTCGCACTATCAAAGTTGAACGGGTAGTTTTTATTTTCGCTCCTCACGTACACTACGCCCTCCCCCCGCTCCAGTTGTTTGCTGTTAGTGACGCTATAAGCGAATTTACTGAGTTCGTGCGTGATAAAATGGTGCTTTTCGTTTTTAACCCCGGATGAAAAAGAAGGGGTTAAAAGTTTGAACTCTATTCTGTTTATTTGTGTGTCTGTCTGTGGATCGTAGCTCCAGAATGGATGAACCGATTTCAGTAAGATTTTTTTATTCGAAAGATAATCACAGTCGTTGGTCAAAATGTGTACAGCTGTTGAAGCTGTTTTCCTGCCTCATGACAAGGGTTTTTTAAAATTAAATTTGTTTTAAATAATGTCTTCTTATGTGACTTAACTTATTTCACTTCTATGGAGAGATTTTTGAACTTCAAATAACACACTCTTAAAGTATTATAATAAAGGATATGCTAATTTTAAAAGTATTTTTAAGGATTCAAAACAAAGTTTCCAGTTACATTTACGCAAGAAATCTAACTTCTAGGTATTATGTATCACAAAAATATAAAGGCTATTAAACGATTGAAACAGATTTCAACCGTGATTATCGTCCATAGAGGTGGAGGCCTTTTTGCAAGAGTAACTTTCTGTAACTATTTGTTTCTTCGGTTTACGCGAACAGTAGACATTGAAATGATACACTTTTTACGGATTATTTCGCGATTTATTTACATTTTGTTTTAACCTGACGTTTCGGACCCTTTTCAGCGTCCGTGGTCACAGGTAGACTAAGGTGTTAGTTGTCATAACATAGTTTGAAAAAATTTTTAACTACCATCACTCAAAAATATTAAGTTACGTTCCTATCCACACAAAATGAGCTAACAGTATCTTGAGGTCTTGCAGTGTGGGGTCGAGCTTGAGTCTTGGCTATAACAGGTTCCCAAGCTGGTGGAATTTTCCAACCATCTTCTCTATTAAAATTAGGGTGTCTTTTAATTTCAATAGCCTCACGGAGCATACGAGGAAGAAAACGACGTTCTCTTGCGAGGACTTTTGGTTGGTCAAAGCGTATGAAGTGGTTGGGTTTATCTAACGCATGTTCACACACTGCAGACTTTGTGTTCCGTCTATGTTTAACGTCGGCTATATGTTCTTTAATCCGCACGCTTATACTACGCTTTGTTTGCCCTATGTATGAGAGTCCGCAGTCACATTCCAGTCTATACACTCCTGCGTCTTGAAGAGGTATGTTACACTTGACCGGTGGTAAGAATTGGTTGATCTTCTTAGGCGGCTTGAAGTAAGTTTTGATTGCAGCACGCTTCAAGATGTTTCCAATTTTGTCAGTGACACCCCTCAAGTATGGTAGTACGGCAGGTTGGCGGTCGACTGTATGAACTTTGGGTCGGGGTCTGCAACGGCGTGGTACTGGTAGCTGGTTGTCCCGTAGTACCTTCCTGACATGCTGAAGCTCAGCAGCCAAGTGTTGGTCGTCACAGATTCCCCTTGCTATCTGAAACAAAGTTTTGCCCACGGTAGCCAACTGTCTAGGATGATGGTGAGAAGCACCATTGAGATATTTGTCAGTATGGGTTGCTTTGCGGAAGACTGTGTGACTAAGTGTATGATCCAGATTCCTTATGAGTAAAACATCTAAGAAAGCTAGCTGATTGTCTGCCTCAATTTCCATAGTAAATTGTATTTTTGGGTGTATGGAATTTAAATGATTAAGAAAAACAGAAACTAAATTGGTAGGTAAAATTGTGAAAGTGTCATCTACGTACCGTTTGTAAAACCTAGGTGTTACAGGTGCTGTGCTTAGAGCTCTGGCCTCGAAGTCTTCCATAAAAATGTCTGCGACAACGGGTGAAACTGGAGAGCCCATTGCAACACCATCTACTTGTACATAGAATTCATTGTCCCACAGTAAATAGCCAGATGTAAGGCAATGTTCCAATAGTTCTGCATATTCTATGGGCATATTACATTCAGCCAACTTCCTCTTTGTTATTTCAATGCAGTCCTGGACTGGTAAACTTGTAAACAAGGACTGTACATCAAAACTAACCATAGTTTCATCATCGGCTAAGCGTAGGTGTTTAACTTCGCTGATGAAATGGTAGGAATCCTTCACATGCGCTGTAGTTGTTCCTCTTAGGCCAGATAGTGTCCGTGCTACGTGCTGAGCCAACTTGTAGGTTGGTGTATCAATCTGACTCACGATTGGACGGAGTGGAACATTTGGCTTGTGAATTTTTGGCAACCCATACATTTTAGGCGGTTTTGCACACGATGGTATTAATTGTTTATCATCTAGACTTAAACATTCACTGTATTTACGCACTAAGTCGCTGGTTTTCTTTAGAACTTTGTTGGTTTGGTCGGTCTTTACTCGTTTATATGTGTTTTCGTCCGACAGCAACTGTGACATTTTAAGTTTGTAGTCCGATGTATCCATTACCACGGTAGCATTTCCCTTATCTGCGCGGAGTATAGTTATTTCAGGTCTAGATTTAAGGTTCTTTAATGCAATATGTTGTGCACGGGAAAGATTCGACTTGGGTACTTTGCTATGTCGTAAGACAGATGATATATCTTGACGTAAGGACTCCGAGTCTTCTTTCTTTAGATTATTTTTCACTAGACAATCCTCTACGCTGCAAATAATCTCCTCATATGGTATTTTTCGCGGAGTTACAGAGAAATTAAGGCCTTTATTTAGTAATTCAATGGTCGTATCATCCAATGTTTGTTTTGATAAATTGACAACTGACCGGTTCGAGTTTATGTTATCTGTGGTTGTTTGGATGACGTTTGCGTTTCGTTTTACTTGATTTTTAGATGTTAGTTTGTCAAATTTTTGTATCTGTTTTAATTTGCATTCGTTATAACGGTGTTTTTCACGTCTGTTTAGAATCAGAATACATTCTTCAAAATCTGTTTCGGTCAGTTGTTCTTTTAAATCTAAACAAATTTTATCGACGGTTGCATTTATGTAGATAAGGTCGGAATGATGTTGGTGTATGAGATGACGGAGCAATTTTTCACTTGCCTGTTGTAAGATTTTCGCGCTCCCACGAATGTCTTTTTTGGGTGATATTTGAACACATCGTGGGATGAGATTGTGGTCTCTGCATCTCTTCAGGAAATTCAAAGATGATATATTCCTTGCACGCTTAGTTTGTAGATCTTCCAACCGGCGAATTTTGTTTGCGATATCCAGTCCGTACTGGGTCACATATTTGTTTCTTCGGTTTACGCGAACAGTAGACATTGAAATGATACACTTTTTACGGATTATTTCGCGATTTATTTACATTTTGTTTTAACCTGACGTTTCGGACCCTTTTCAGCGTCCGTGGTCACAGGTAGACTAAGGTGTTAGTTGTCATAACATAGTTTGAAAATTTTTTTAACTACCATCACTCAAAAATATTAAGTTACGTTCCTATCCACACAAAATGAGCTAACAGTATCTTGAGGTCTTGCAGTGTGGGGTCGAGCTTGAGTCTTGGCTATAACAGGTTCCCAAGCTGGTGGAATTTTCCAACCATCTTCTCTATTAAAATTAGGGTGTCTTTTAATTTCAATAGCCTCACGGAGCATACGAGGAAGAAAACGACGTTCTCTTGCGAGGACTTTTGGTTGGTCAAAGCGTATGAAGTGGTTGGGTTTATCTAACGCATGTTCACACACTGCAGACTTTCTGTTCCGTCTATGTTTAACGTCGGCTATATGTTCTTTAATCCGCACGCTTATACTACGCTTTGTTTGCCCTATGTATGAGAGTCCGCAGTCACATTCCAGTCTCTAAGCACAGCACCTGTAACACCTAGGTTTTACAAACGGTACGTAGATGACACTTTCACAATTTTACCTACCAATTTAGTTTCTGTTTTTCTTAATCATTTAAATTCCATACACCCAAAAATACAATTTACTATGGAAATTGAGGCAGACAATCAGCTAGCTTTCTTAGATGTTTTACTCATAAGGAATCTGGATCATACACTTAGTCACACAGTCTTCCGCAAAGCAACCCATACTGACAAATATCTCAATGGTGCTTCTCACCATCATCCTAGACAGTTGGCTACCGTGGGCAAAACTTTGTTTCAGAGAGCAAGGGGAATCTGTGACGACCAACACTTGGCTGCTGAGCTTCAGCATGTCAGGAAGGTACTACGGGACAACCAGCTACCAGTACCACGCCGTTGCAGACCCCGACCCAAAGTTCATACAGTCGACCGCCAACCTGCCGTACTACCATACTTGAGGGGTGTCACTGACAAAATTGGAAACATCTTGAAGCGTGCTGCAATCAAAACTTACTTCAAGCCGCCTAAGAAGATCAACCAATTCTTACCACCGGTCAAGTGTAACATACCTCTTCAAGACGCAGGAGTGTATAGACTGGAATGTGACTGCGGACTCTCATACATAGGGCAAACAAAGCGTAGTATAAGCGTGCGGATTAAAGAACATATAGCCGACGTTAAACATAGACGGAACACAAAGTCTGCAGTGTGTGAACATGCGTTAGATAAACCCAACCACTTCATACGCTTTGACCAACCAAAAGTCCTCGCAAGAGAACGTCGTTTTCTTCCTCGTATGCTCCGTGAGGCTATTGAAATTAAAAGACACCCTAATTTTAATAGAGAAGATGGTTGGAAAATTCCACCAGCTTGGGAACCTGTTATAGCCAAGACTCAAGCTCGACCCCACACTGCAAGACCTCAAGATACTGTTAGCTCATTTTGTGTGGATAGGAACGTAACTTAATATTTTTGAGTGATGGTAGTTAAAAATTTTTTCAAACTATGTTATGACAACTAACACCTTAGTCTACCTGTGACCACGGACGCTGAAAAGGGTCCGAAACGTCAGGTTAAAACAAAATGTAAATAAATCGCGAAATAATCCGTAAAAAGTGTATCATTTCAATGTCTACTGTTCGCGTAAACCGAAGAAACAAATATGTGACCCAGTACGGACTGGATATCGCAAACAAAATTCGCCGGTTGGAAGATCTACAAACTAAGCGTGCAAGGAATATATCATCTTTGAATTTCCTGAAGAGATGCAGAGACCACAATCTCATCCCACGATGTGTTCAAATATCACCCAAAAAAGACATTCGTGGGAGCGCGAAAATCTTACAACAGGCAAGTGAAAAATTGCTCCGTCATCTCATACACCAACATCATTCCGACCTTATCTACATAAATGCAACCGTCGATAAAATTTGTTTAGATTTAAAAGAACAACTGACCGAAACAGATTTTGAAGAATGTATTCTGATTCTAAACAGACGTGAAAAACACCGTTATAACGAATGCAAATTAAAACAGATACAAAAATTTGACAAACTAACATCTAAAAATCAAGTAAAACGAAACGCAAACGTCATCCAAACAACCACAGATAACATAAACTCGAACCGGTCAGTTGTCAATTTATCAAAACAAACATTGGATGATACGACCATTGAATTACTAAATAAAGGCCTTAATTTCTCTGTAACTCCGCGAAAAATACCATATGAGGAGATTATTTGCAGCGTAGAGGATTGTCTAGTGAAAAATAATCTAAAGAAAGAAGACTCGGAGTCCTTACGTCAAGATATATCATCTGTCTTACGACATAGCAAAGTACCCAAGTCGAATCTTTCCCGTGCACAACATATTGCATTAAAGAACCTTAAATCTAGACCTGAAATAACTATACTCCGCGCAGATAAGGGAAATGCTACCGTGGTAATGGATACATCGGACTACAAACTTAAAATGTCACAGTTGCTGTCGGACGAAAACACATATAAACGAGTAAAGACCGACCAAACCAACAAAGTTCTAAAGAAAACCAGCGACTTAGTGCGTAAATACAGTGAATGTTTAAGTCTAGATGATAAACAATTAATACCATCGTGTGCAAAACCGCCTAAAATGTATGGGTTGCCAAAAATTCACAAGCCAAATGTTCCACTCCGTCCAATCGTGAGTCAGATTGATACACCAACCTACAAGTTGGCTCAGCACGTAGCACGGACACTATCTGGCCTAAGAGGAACAACTACAGCGCATGTGAAGGATTCCTACCATTTCATCAGCGAAGTTAAACACCTACGCTTAGCCGATGATGAAACTATGGTTAGTTTTGATGTACAGTCCTTGTTTACAAGTTTACCAGTCCAGGACTGCATTGAAATAACAAAGAGGAAGTTGGCTGAATGTAATATGCCCATAGAATATGCAGAACTATTGGAACATTGCCTTACATCTGGCTATTTACTGTGGGACAATGAATTCTATGTACAAGTAGATGGTGTTGCAATGGGCTCTCCAGTTTCACCCGTTGTCGCAGACATTTTTATGGAAGACTTCGAGGCCAGAGCTCTAAGCACAGCACCTGTAACACCTAGGTTTTACAAACGGTACGTAGATGACACTTTCACAATTTTACCTACCAATTTAGTTTCTGTTTTTCTTAATCATTTAAATTCCATACAAGCAAGCAACCCATACTGACAAATATCTCAATGGTGCTTCTCACCATCATCCTAGACAGTTGGCTACCGTGGGCAAAACTTTGTTTCAGAGAGCAAGGGGAATCTGTGACGACCAACACTTGGCTGCTGAGCTTCAGCATGTCAGGAAGGTACTACGGGACAACCAGCTACCAGTACCACGCCGTTGCAGACCCCGACCCAAAGTTCATACAGTCGACCGCCAACCTGCCGTACTACCATACTTGAGGGGTGTCACTGACAAAATTGGAAACATCTTGAAGCGTGCTGCAATCAAAACTTACTTCAAGCCGCCTAAGAAGATCAACCAATTCTTACCACCGGTCAAGTGTAACATACCTCTTCAAGACGCAGGAGTGTATAGACTGGAATGTGACTGCGGACTCTCATACATAGGGCAAACAAAGCGTAGTATAAGCGTGCGGATTAAAGAACATATAGCCGACGTTAAACATAGACGGAACACAAAGTCTGCAGTGTGTGAACATGCGTTAGATAAACCCAACCACTTCATACGCTTTGACCAACCAAAAGTCCTCGCAAGAGAACGTCGTTTTCTTCCTCGTATGCTCCGTGAGGCTATTGAAATTAAAAGACACCCTAATTTTAATAGAGAAGATGGTTGGAAAATTCCACCAGCTTGGGAACCTGTTATAGCCAAGACTCAAGCTCGACCCCACACTGCAAGACCTCAAGATACTGTTAGCTCATTTTGTGTGGATAGGAACGTAACTTAATATTTTTGAGTGATGGTAGTTAAAAATTTTTTCAAACTATGTTATGACAACTAACACCTTACCTACCTGTGACCACGGACGCTGAAAAGGGTCCGAAACGTCAGGTTAAAACAAAATGTAAATAAATCGCGAAATAATCCGTAAAAAGTGTATCATTTCAATTTCTGTAACTAAGTTAAATTAAAAACAGTAACATGAAAACAAGCTTGTTCCCCTATTCTGTCTGTGTATGTGTGTGTCTGTCTGTGGGATTGTAGATGCCAAAGGAATGGACCGATGTAATGTTACATTTTAGCGTCGCTTCTTAAAGTACGTGTCTCGTTGTCACTACTGTGAGGCGCTGGTCACGTATTTAGTACACAATCACATCAAGATATACACTGCATCATCTTATTCTGTTGATATAGGGTTGATTTTACATCTAAAATGCTAACCTTGAACCGAGTACTTTGCAAAGTCGCACACAACAGCCGCTCTGTTACTATACTAAATATTAAGTAGAACTAGTAAGATTTTGTCCTTCTTCTTAGGACATTCGATTTTGCACCTAATGGCTGACAGGCGTAACTTTAAGACTGACATACTTAATAGACTAATCTCTATATCATATCAGCCTGTAACAGTCCACTGCTGGACATAGGCCTCCCCCAAGGAGCGCCACAGCGCACGATCTCCCGCCCTTTGCATCCAGTCACTGCCAGCTGCCTTCTTCAGGTCCAACTAGCCGCGGGGCGTCCCACAATACGTTTACCTAAGCGTGGTCTCCATTCGAGAACCTTCCTGCTCCACCTCTCGTCGGTTCTGCGACATACATGACCAGCCAACTGCCACTTTAGCTTGCTACATTAATCTTTATAAATAAATTATAAAAAAAAATGTTTATTTCGAACCAGAGTCCATATAGTGTTAGTAACGTGTAATACAAGCTTAAAACTATGTTAGTGCATTTCAATTCCATTTCAAATTAAATCTCTATATATATAAATCTCTATATATATAAAATTCTCGTGTCACAATGTTTGTTCCCTTACTCCTCCGAAACGGCTTGACCGATTCTCATGAAATTTTGTGAGCATATTGAGTAGGTCTGAGAATCGGCCAACATCTATGTTTCATACCCCTTAGTGATAAGGGTTGTCCACCCTTAACATTTATATGGCAAAACAACGTTTGCCGGGTCAGCTAGTCATTGATAAATTAATCATCACTATACTACATGTACACAGAAAAAAACAAAATCTAGCACTGCACCATTAATATTTTAATATGCTAGATGACACCACCAATCCAACGATTGGTGGTGTCATCTAGCCTATTACATATTCTTTATTATATGTCAAAACGGTCTGCCTCCATAGATTTTGTATGGGAATACAAAATCGTGACGTCACGGCTGTGTATCAGAAATCGGAGTTAATTGACTGAATATTTATTGAATTTTGTGCGTTCTAAAATTGGTTTCTACAGCTTTTTGGAAATAAACTCGTTGTTTTAACTTAATAGGGGCTATGTTTTTTAAACGCCATGGTCTTGAAAATATTTAAGATAGGTGTCATCATGCCTATTGCACGGAGACGATCATTCGCACACTGTACCGCGGTCACTGAAGGAAACGCACTTTTACTCCAGAGCAAAGAGACACCACCATAATAGGGTTAAGGACGTCCTCGCAGAATACACACCGATGAGTCGACCACCGATTTCCCAATATAATCGAAATCCTGATGAACAGTGCCCAGCAGTGGGATATCCTGAGGCATTAAAAAGCGTCTCTTGGTCAGGTCATCCGTTTGAAATAAAGATCGAATACAGTCAATAGACCGCTTCAATGACTTACAATTGAAATTAGTTAGTTAATAACATTTTTTAAAGTCAAACGCACGCGAAAATAATATCCCATGTGGATTGTGGTATTCATTTAGTAAGATCATACTGAAACGTCTAACACAAGACTATTAAGCTAGTTTGTCAATGTTTACGAGTAAAACAATGATATACAAAGTAAACTACGCCTGGGGATTTGATCAATAAAATCAATAAAATCAATTTATTTTTGTAATTAGGCTAACAAATTAGCACTTTTACACGTCCCAACATATAAATTGACCCTACCACCGCTTCGGGACAGTTTGGGCCAGTGCTGAGAAGAAGCGGCGCAAGAAACTCAGTCACTATTGTCATTGCCTCTTTTCAAAATTGATTTACAATAATTGTAATTGTTTGCATTTAAACATTTCCATATATCTTTGTCATTTATATAATCATCAATTTTATAATATCCTTTCGACATTAATACATCTTTTACAACTGTTTTAAATTTATCTAAAGGCAATGAAATTAAATTTTCAGGTAATTTATTAAAAAATATTACACATCTACCCATAAATGAGTGACCAACCTTATGAAGCCTAAAATGTGGAACGGCAAGCCTATTTGGCACGATAGAGTCTGAATTCGGCATACAACTTATGGAATAAGTTATTTTTAAGCCAGTAAATTTTATTCTAAAACAAAGCTGTCTCAGAAAAAAGTAAAACACTTAGGCTAGAGTCTAATTACAGCTGCATAGATGCCGTAGTACAATGGCCAGCACGTCACGTTAAGCAATGAGTTATCTTATGCACTTATCCGACTTATGACGACGACTTTTGGTGTAATGGTTAAGAAATTGACTATTACTCAAGAGGTCGCGGGTTCGATATCCGCACTGTACAAACATTTGTGTGCATGAACATGTCTATATGTACTGGTCTGGGTGTTATATGTATTTATTAAAGTTTATTTGTAATACCACTGTTGATTCTGACATCTGTAACACAAGTTCTTAAGCTACTTACCACGGAGTCAGATCAATGTATGTGATGTTGTTGTATATTTATTATACGGGCGATTTTGCAACAAAAATAGGTAGCCTGATGTGCTAGCCAGGCCACTGTACCTTTCTGCACCAAATGTGTCATTTTTAACTGATGAGGTTATTAATCTAATATAATATATTTGAATAAACAAGAACTAACATTAGCTTTTAAGATTTTTGTCACTTACTAACTAACCACCACAGTATGAGCTTCAAGTTGCTCGCAATAAATAATTTTTATTTTTATTTTATTTTATTTTATTAATGTGCTATGAAATAATGTAGACTTTCTGATTGTAACTCTGAAAAAAGGAACGGGATTATTCGTGTTTGATTGTCATAAAATACTTATCTAATTCAATTGTCTTAGTTTATAATGTAATTTGTGATTGATGACGTGCCCAAAAAAATATTTCGCGTGCCATCAGTGGCATTATTAGTTCGCCACCCCTATCAAAGACATGATTTAGTGATCGAAAACTTTTGAAATGACGCATTTATCTCCCATCTCATTCTTTAAGTGTAGGTTGTTTAACATAAAATAAATTTCACTGATAGGATATCTCCGCCTTCAAGCAAACTCCAAAAATTAAATTCAGTGTGATTTTTTTCATGTGGTATCTATTCCTTAAGTTAATGCAAAATCCGCAGATGTAGTAACATCAGACACAGCTATTTACTCAACCTGATGCGCTTCTCGTGTCGAACCTTTTATTGTCACCTGAAAGGTCGAAAAGTCAAGCCTCAGAGTTCGCAATCAAGTTACAATTAGTAATGTGGCTAGCTTAATGTCGATATTTTTGTAACTGAAATTAGAAGAGTATTTTTTAATCTGAAGATCGAACTTTCCCACCAACCTGTGTCGCGGTGCTAGGGCCTAAAAATTTGATTGAGGTACCATTTTTTCAGATCTTGGCGAGTAGAACGAGCCAAAAGGCTAACATTTGTTCAAACTTAAACGCGGACGAATTCGCGGGCGGCCGCTTGTATTCTATTATAACGCGAGTCGTATTCAGCTTAGTAGGTAGGGTAGGGCTAGGTAGGGCTTTGATGAGCTAATTCCTCAAGTCACAAAAAAAATACAACGAGACCCAACAAATATTGTAACTTTATGGTGCCTATTGTTTTGATAGGTAGGAACCTATTTAATTGAATTGAATTTGTTGAATTTTTATCCTACTGTATTTGCATGCTAGCAATTTTGGCAAGTCATGAGCACTGTATTTATTGTAACATCCATATACCATGTTCTTATGCAGATAAAGAATTATGAATTTAATTAAACCTTCCACTAATAAATAAATAAAATACCCTACTTTAATGAATCAATAACTCCACTGATATTTACACAGCACTTTATTCGTATAACACTGTCTTGCTTACAACAATTACAATAACGTATTCGTCCAGAGCTAGTGCTCGCTTCCTGCCAACGACTAGAATGCCTCGAGAAAGTGTTGTCGGAACCAAGTCACCACTCAACATCCCTCCCACCGTGCTTGATTCCGATTGGCTGTTCGCCAACCAATCAGAATCAAGCTCGTACTACAGAGTCAGTTAGAAACTTATTATTTTACTTATAATTTAAAATACAACAAAATATGTAAAATTACTGATAAAAATCAAATGACCCAAATATCGAAACAGTACGAATAATTAATTAAAAATAAACTCAATAAATTATCTAATAAATTTAAATACAATAATCAATAAAAAAATCTAAAAGACATAATACTTATTCTAAAAATCACAACATTCGGCCGTCCTAATATGTGCAACCTCCCGGTGCACATCAGAATCACAACATTCGGAATAATAATAGGACAAGTTATGACCTAATTAAACCTAATTAAATTGTTTTTACTGTACAATTGTTTTATGTTGCTTTTGTCGTTGCAGCGTAGAAATAGGAAGATCATCCTCACTATCGAAACTAGAATCAGTTGTGTTTTCATCAGACTCATCTAAGGAATTTGTAGTACCAAGATTTATCCAAGACCGATTTCTGTCTGCTGCAACGACACTTTCAAACTGTTTTCTTTTGACTGAATATCGGCAATTTCTTATCTACTATTACAATTTACAAATTTTCTAAAGTTCGGCCTACTCAGCCATTAATGGCATGCAAATAGTCATTTGGCATTTAAACAGAAACAATTATTAATACGTTATCAGATATACAAGATGTCAAAATATTGTAATTTAGCATTTATTGTCTGTATAAACATGATTGAACATAGGTATATACACATATATATTTTTTTTACAAATTGGCGTAATTTGGGAACCAAAAGTTGTTCTGAACCTTCTCAACCGCTTTAGTTATACCTAAGTGACGAACGTCATCATGATTGGATAGACAAATTTGAAAACGCGCACCACGGGGCCCAACGAGGCACAAATTTTCTCCTACTTTTTTTTTGTCCTTGATCACAAAATGCTTCTTAATACCTTTTACTTCCTCATTGTTATTAGGCCTAAGGATTTTCACTATTCGCGATATGTCTGGCTCCGCGATTTGAAATGACAATAGCCAGTGTTCCTTTTTTATATTATATATAGTTCAGAAAGATAAGGATTCCTACTCAAGCGTCAACGTGAGTCATATGAGTTCCTGATCTTTACTCTATATCAAAAGTGAATTCACTTATCTCTCTAGCCACCAACGCGCAATACGTGGGACTAAATCTTGTTTTACAAGTGTTGTTCTGAGAGCGTGGCATTCAGTGACCACCTTGAAGTGAATACCTGATGGATACGCACGCGCGAAGGATAGACATTTGCAAGGGTTTCGAGCTCATAGGAGTGGAGGTGTCATTCTTCTGGCATGGTTTGTTTCCTAAAATAGGAGACAGGTTTTAAGACACGGGGTTTATCCTACTTGTCCTGGCATTATAATAAAATTCCACCAACACCAAGAGAACTGGCATCCGTATGGAGCTCAGTTTCAAGTTTATGATTATATGTATAAGGCCAAAATAGGACGTTCAACGTCTTTTAACAACGCACGTCTCTCAATTTCAAACCAATGAAAAGATACCTTTTTTTTAATCAAATCTAAACTTCTAATGAATCTGCGAAAGTAACTTGCCAGGCCAAGAAATTGTCTAACCTCATGATCGGATTTTGGGATGGGTACAACAAGCATTTTGGTTCTATCGGGCCTAACACCATCAAAAGAAATTTAATGACCGAGGTAGCTTATACTAGACCAATATTTTACACATTGGTAGTATTCACAACAGTCAATTTAAAATTTAGATTGACAAAAGAACCATCATTAGACCATTTATATAAAATCAATTTCGAATTATCTTTCATGACAGTAAGCTCCGAAAAATCTTGCCCATTTAAAAGTGGCGTTTATTTTACAACAAGGACTTCCGACATCAGATTAGCATTTACCTCATCAAGTTTCAAAGAGATTGCACTTTTGTAGAGAAGTACAACTGCTGAATTCCTAAAACCCTTCAACGCGAGCAAATTGTCCAAAGATTTTTTTTAAGTTCAGGATTTTTTTGTATCAGATACTCGAATCAAACTGCACTTGTTGCCAAAATCTATATAAGCGAGAATATCTGGTCATTAATTCAATTATTAACCATTGGTCTTTCCTAAAGAATTTATCATTACTATTAATGTGCGTGGAAATAGCCAGTGTTTTACGAGTGTCTGACACAGTTGTCGCAGTGTTATTGTTGGAAATCTACAAGTGGCTTCAACATGTCCCACTCAATGGCACTTTTGACATTTGATCAGTGGATTTGGGTATTTTATGTAAGTATGGCCTCTACTTTTACAGTAAAAACAAATTGGTACGTTACCAGTAATATCATTCGAGGTAGGAGTGTAAGAAGCAATATTTTCGATACGTTTTTGACAAGGATATTGTCTGAAGGACGTTGAGAGCTAAGAAAGTTCAGAAGATCCTCCGGCTCCGCGCAATTTAGAGCCTGTGCGCCATTTGATTCCCAACTGATTTATCATTTATGCAGTGGATAACGCAGTCCACTGCCTTTTTCCCACATACTTTCACATCTAATAAAGTTAGTAAGTTTATCGTACAAATACTCTTTAAAGCTTTCGTTGTTCTTTGAAGTACGTGCCAGCATTTCCTCGAGAAGTCGACCGTAGTTTTACTCGTTTGGGAGTGCTCACTTAAGTTTTATTTACCATTCACTCTAATTGTAGTTTACAGACGGTAAGCCGCTGTACCATTTTTAGCTAATCCCACAAAATTTTACAAAGCAAAATGTACGGTTTACCTCTCGTCCTAATCATAGATGCTGGCACATTCATTGACCTTCCTTATCCACCCTTCAACACTTTTGAGTTTTACAAAAGGGGTCGAACTCCGGTATAACATAATTTAATTGGTTATTGCCCAAACAGTTAGATTCTTGTTTATCACTGTATTTAATTAATGATAAAAGTTTTATGACATCGTCAAGACTAAAATAAACTTGGTGATGGAACCTGCGTCATGTCATCAGTTTCAATAAGCGACCCATTTCTTAGATCTGACCTGACTGATTGGAGCTCGGCGCTGGATTGATTTCTTCCACAGTCCACGACAAAGGTGAATTAGTTCTTCGCTTTTTAGCAGCGGTGACCTCTACCGCCGTCTTCTCTCATGGTAACCTCGCAAAAAGAAAGATAGGATAATCAATATACTTTTGATTATGTAAAATAAATATGATCTGATGACTCATAGATGTTATATAGGTGCATGTAACCTTGTTAACCTAAAGGCGAATCTAGCCATGTGAACCTAAAGGCGAATCTAGCCATGTGAACCTAAAGGCGCATCTAGCCTTGTAGACTTGAAGGCGCATCTAGCCTTGTAAACCTAAAGGCGCATTCAGCCTTGTAACCCTAAAGGCGCATCTAGCCTTGTAAACCTAAGGGCGCATCTAGCCTTGTAAACCAAAAGGCGCATTCAGCCTTGTAAACCTAAAGGCGCATCTAGCCTTGTAAACCTAAAGGCGCATCTAGCCTTGTAAATTTAAAGGCGCATCTAGCCTTGTAAATAATAAGCGCATCTAAGATTTGGACCGTAACAACGTACCAGGACTATCTCAGAACATTATCAAGGTGTAGCCTTGACCAGTATCCAGCGATAATCCGATACGAAGGCATGCATAGCACTGTTGAAGACTTGTCTCAACCAAGCGCCATCACACACCCCAAGTATCACAAGGGCAATCTTACACGAATTTCAGTGTAAGTTATGCACCGTCCAAATCTTAGCGACAAGTATCACAATCCTAAGAGCAATGTTACACCAATTTCAATGTAAGTAATGCACAGACTAAATCTTAGTGACTTAATGGCTAAAATTCAGTTTCATAGTCGGGGCCATCATAATATATTATCTAATTTTAGCCTTGACCAAACATATCTGATGATGAACCTGATACGATAATATCGGCATAGCGCTGTCAAAGAGTTGCCTCGACCGGAAGCTATCTGATCATTTTACATGCTACAATGTACGTATAAAAAAAATTACATGTCACATTCATTGACTTATATATATTACTGCGTAAGGACTGGCCTGTCAGCGCGCTACACTGTCGCTACGTGATTGGTCCTAAAACACTGATTTTAGGACCGAGTGAAATTAGTCGCGCGGTGACATCGTCCGGTGCGGTCACTGAACGTTCTTTGCAAAAATGCCAAGTTGTGTTGTGAAAGGTTGTACAAACTACGATACAAAACTGAATAAACAAAAAATGACATTTCCTATCACCGGTAAGTACTAAAACAATCAAAATTTAACCTGTTTATTATAAAAAAAACTTTGTGTTTTACTCGTTTCATCATTCGTCATGTTTACGCTGCACATATTACGCGTCGTACGCCGTAACTTTGTATCGGCGGCGTTTCAGAATTCAATAATCGTCAAAGTAGGTAATAAGTTTTATAATTATTTGATTTTCATCGAGTGTATTCTAATATAAGATTAACATTTAATATATTAAAACGATAAAAGTGTATTATTCAATTAGTGAAAATCGTGTAAAATTAAAACAGAAATAAATATAAGATAATATTTACACAGTGTTGCCAGTCAGCCTACCTTTATAATATTTTTTTTATTTGTAGATTAGATAGATGGGTATCCAGAGTTTTATGTAAAAAAAATAAAATGTAAAACATGTATAAACAGCTTACTAAGCAAAGAAAAATTAAGCTTTCACAAATTGATAGAATTTAAAAATATGGGCGGTTTGTGTTTTCCGTCTAAAGATCTGTTTGAGGTATGTTTGGAGACAGAGAAAAATCTTAGACGCCTTAAACAAGAGTTCATGGATAATTGCGACTTTAAATATTTCATTTTAAAAACTCTGCAAAAACTTTAACGGAAGATAAATATTTTCTATTTTGAATTTTCACTCAATGGAACAACCGGCCACACTCAACCATCAACTGAACTTGATAAAGTCAATAATAGAAAAATATACGAATCCAAAATTAAAAATACATCTAAAATTACAAAAAGGCAAAAATTTTAAAAACTAGTTTTATTTGATGGACAGTAATAATTACAATATTATAATATTTTTCATTTACGTAATAAATTATTGTTTTTCTTGTATTTCCTGGACATATCCAATTTTAATATAAGAATGATAAATTGCAGTCGTATCACACGTTATACTTAGTTTCATAAAATAGGATGTAACTAAGTGTGATTAAATAAAATATACTTAATAAAACAATCACTAAAATAATATAAAAACAAAAGTATTAAAAAATAAGTTTTAAAGTCTTGGTACAGAAAATAAAATAATATATTATTTCACGCCGCTCTTACAAGGTTACTGAGTATAGTAATAACATTCATGTCTTGAGAGTGAAAGAGATGTACTACATTACGCTTTATCACGTGAAAGACAGAGATGCAATGACGCAACGTAGTAATTAGGAAATCTAATAGATGGCGTTAATTTTATCTAGTATGGGAGAAATCAGCGTGATTCGTTCAGAAGGGCGCATCCTTACTTTTTAAATCAATGGTCACATTTTAATATATTTTCTAGCACACGTTGCTTCTTACTCGTTTTGGATCATACATAGATCCATACAGGCACACATGGCCTTTTATCAGTATTTGGAACACACTGTTACGTGTGAAACGCGTAACCGTGTTATTTTACTCACCTTATTGTCTTTTTGAAGCATCATTTGCATTTTTTAGGACGAATTTTGGTACATTATCTCGATACAAAAGAGGTTATGTTTATTTTTCGTAATTTTGACAGGTCGATGACATGACATTGGAAGTTTTCAAAGTTTGTTCCGAAACACACTGGTGCCTCGATTTACCTTTAAAATGGCTTTCGGACCATGTAGCTCAAATTTGGTTTATAAAAAGAAATGTTTTACTACATCAAAATACATTGCTGTTTATTGATAGAAAATGTCAATAAACATAAAATAGGCTCGTTTATTATTTTGGAATCAATTGGTAACAGAATCGAACATTTTTGGTCTAAACAGATTGTCTTTGCTCATCACCTACGTTATCTATGGTGAATGACTCGCGTAATTTCATTTCTTTGTCTTGGCCTTTTTGGAAGGAACAAAAAAGAAAGATGTGGCCAGAATACCCGAGGACACCACCAGGAAAGGCCTGTGTGCCTACTCCTGACGCTCCAGGATAACGAGAATATTAGGGGCGGCCTTTTTGGTAAGCTTCGCCCCTTGGGTTTCATTGTTTTTGTCGGTCGAATTTCGACAAGGGTCTGACTGTCTTTTTTGTTTGTTACAGCGGACCGCCTCTTTAATATTTCTCCTACAACATCTACTCTTTACCTTTTTTTTTACGTTCTCAAGATGTAATTGGGCCTTTGCGGCCGATCAATCGAATTTTGTCCATATTTTCAAGAATAAACCACATGGCGTGACCTAGTTAGAGGTCAACTCCGGTACTCAAACTCACCACGTGTCGAGGTCTTCAGTTACTCGTCTGATATCACACCCAAGCATGGCTGTAGTGTCTCGGAATAAGTAAAGTTGTCACTGGATATCTACCGTATGTAATTTTTCCTGATTTTTATATTCACTCTAATAACGGAGCCACAACAGGGATCATAGAATATAAGGATTTAGTCATTTAATTGGAAGGACGCTTCCCCTAGATAAAGATTCTTATTTTGTACTAAAAGTGTATGTAAATTTAGAGTTAAGGAATATGATTTTAAGAACATAGTAACAACTCGAGAATCTGTTTAATTAAGAAACTATTTAGAGAAGTAAGTCAATACTATTGTGACAAGTAAAAAATAAACCTACAGTAAAAGTCATAGATCTGTATTTGGTGGTAAAAAATAACTTCAGAATATATCTTGTGAATGTATGTCTTTAGTAATTAATTCCAACGCTTAAGTGTTGGTGGCGCCCTTATCAGAATTTAGTATAACAGACCCTAACCCCATTTTTCTAACTCGAGAGTAACAGCCACGGAGGGAAAGATCCTGCAGACCCGCTCACAGAGTGCTTGTGCTCACCGCCAAAGAAAAGAGCTAGTCGGATGCGACGAATTGGGGACACGTCGAGCGAAATCGACACGACCACTCCCAGACCGTAACAACACGTAGCTCTTTAACAGCACACATGGCCGTTTTACTAGTTGTTGTGGAACATACATAGCCCCATAAAAGCCTACATGGCCGTTTAACTAGTTATGGTGGAAAATACATAGCTCCTGAACAGCACACATGGCCGTTTAACTAGTTGTTGTGGAACATACATAGCTCCATAACAGCACACATGGCCGTTTAACTAGTTATGGTGGAACATACATAGCTCCATAACAGCACACATGGCCGTTTAACTAGTTACGGTGGAACATACATAGCTCCTGAACAGCACACATGGCCGTTTAACTAATTATGGTGGAACAAACATAGCTCCATAACAGCACACATGGCCGTTTAACTAGTTATGGTGGAACATACATAGCTCCGTAACAGCACACATGGCCGTTTAACTAGTTATGGTGGAACATACATAGCTCCTGAACAGCACACATACATGGCTGTGGAATATTTAACTGCAGCACACCTACATGGCTGCTTCATCGTAGCACACAGCACACATACATGGCTGTTGGACTATTTAACTGCAGCACACCTACATGGCTGCTTCATCGTAGCACACAGCACACATACATGGCTGTTGGAATATTTAACAGCAGCACACCTACATGGCTGCTTCATCGTAGCACACAGCACACATACATGGCTGTTGGACTATTTAACTGTAGCACACCTACATGGCTGCTTCATCGTAGCACACAGCACACATACATGGCTGTTGGAATATTTAACTGCAGCACACCTACATGGCTGCTTCATCGTAGCACACAGCACACATACATGGCTGTTGGACTATTTAACTGCAGCACACCTACATGGCTGCTTCATCGTAGCACACAGCACACATACATGGCTGTTCGAATATTTAACTGCAGCACACCTACATGGCTGCTTCATCGTAGCACACAGCACACATACATGGCTGTTGGACTATTTAACTGCAGCACACCTACATGGCTGCTTCATCGTAGCACACAGCACACATACATGGCTGTTGGAATATTTAACTGCAGCACACCTACATCACAATTTATTTTAAATGTATTTTTTTCCATACTATGCCTTTTGTTCATATCCAATTTTTACTTAATATCTTTCTTCTACAGACAGCTTGTTGGATAGTTTATCAAAGGTCAACATTATCAAGGAGTAGCCTCGACCGAATGGACCGCATGATAAATCATACTCAACATGAGTAATATTAACAGAGAGTCGCCCTGTTCGAATAATACTCACGCAAGTCCAACAATAATAATATCATAAAAAAAAGTACACCAGCTCAGAGGTCTCAGTAATTCATCGCGAACTATTATCAAGGAGTAGCCTTGACCACATAGATTGCGCGATGAGTTCAGAGTTTCTTTGCATTTACTAGAATAATACCATCAAAGAGTGGCCTTGACCAGATATTATTCAAGCTGCTGTCAGTGCTAGTGTAGGCCTCATTATTTTATAGAAATTGCAATATGTTTACAAGTTACATTATTGGGGAGTAGCCCCAACCAAATGCTCTTGGTAACACTGTAAAAATTCATTTCAAGTTTATAAAAGGCATAGCAAGGGTGAAATCGTATAGCTATCTTTTTATTATTTAGAAATAAAGTATTTCAACTTACGTTTTTTTTGGACAGGACAGCAGGTCACGTCCCACTTCTGAGTTTTAATGAATCAATAACTCCACTGATATTTACACAGCACTTTATTCGTATAACACTGTCTTGCTTACAACAATTACAATAACGTATTCGTCCAGAGCTAGTGCTCGCTTCCTGCCAACGACTAGAATGCCTCGAGAAAGTGTTGTCGGAACCAAGTCACCACTCAACATCCCTCCCACCGTGCTTGATTCCGATTGGCTGTTCGCCAACCAATCAGAATCAAGCTCGTACTACAGAGTCAGTTAGAAACTTATTATTTTACTTATAATTTAAAATACAACAAAATATGTAAAATTACTGATAAAAATCAAATGACCCAAATATCGAAACAGTACGAATAATTAATTAAAAATAAACTCAATAAATTATCTAATAAATTTAAATACAATAATCAATAAAAAAAACTAAAAGACATAATACTTATTCTAAAAATCACAACACTACCATCCATTAATGCAAAAGAAGATGGTACATTGCATCAAAAAAAATATAATTTTTTATGTTTTTTCTATAAAGTCTGCAGTCTTATCTTGCAGATGGTAAAGCAACTCGGATTCATTTAAATGAAACAGACTGTAAGTGGTAAGTACTCTATGTATTATTTAATTTGTTTTTCTTTTTTATCTATTAACCATGCTGTGTATACAATTCGTGGATTATAGTTCCGAAAATTTAATTACGATTTGTATGTTGACCAAGAATTAACTACGAGTATAATCTGTATGTATACCTTGAACAAATAAATAAGCTGAGGAAACTTAATTGGTTAATGTGTCATTTTAATTGCCTATTTTGTTATGTAACAATATAACTGTATGTTTCCCAAAAAATAATAAAATAATAATTAAAAATAAGCTGTCAAAGTACCAAAGCAGTAGGTCTTTTCTATGGCTTTTGTCAAAATTATCACGCTAATACTTAAATTTAAGTAATGAAAATAAATATTTCTTATCATTATAAGTCTCCAGAACTATCGACACTCTCCTCACACTAGCAAACTGTAGTGAACGCAGTAACTTTGAGAATTTCGCCAAGTATATGTGTTATTACAAAACTTGTTGACACTGTAAAGTTATTAGCTCGACTGATGGTTTCTAGCGAATGAATAACGAATAGCGATGGAGCTAGATTACTAGATATTTCATCGTTAGCATATTTAATGAGTTTTGAACACTTAACAAGATCTGCAGACTGGATGTTGGGATCCATTAATTAAATAAGGCAATTATTTTTTTTTTGTGGCCAAGTTCACATATTTTTAACACCCAACGACGAAGAGGGGTTATTAGTTTGCCTCCTATACTGTTTATGAGTGTTTGTATGTGTCATCGTAGCTCCTGTACGGATGGACCGTTTTCAGTGTGTTTTTTTTTTAATTTCATAAGAAAGAAAATAAAAATTTGTATAATCATCAATTTTCTTCTAAAATAAAGATCATTCATTAACTTTGTTATTAAAACACACTCAAAGTATTTAAACCAGAGTACAATTTACAATTTAAATTACTTAGCATTAGTAGTCCTACTTCTTGGCGATTGATAAAATCCATCAATAGATTATCCATTATTATTGAAGATACCTACATTGAAAAAAAAACACATACTTTTAAATGTAATCACAACCTCACAAATCTAGCGCCATACATTTTAATCCTAGTTTTCAACTGCGAGACGTGGTCTATTTCTCTCAAGAATATTTTATAAGGTCGTAGCGAGAAAACAAGCTGTTTGGAGGGTACTTGCAGCGGCGCTAACGCTTAACAAATGCACGAGGTGGGCTGCTTGAAGTGAAATATGGTGGACATAAGGCTAAGGACACACAAGGTTCCTTGTGATGTACGTTTTTATTAAAAACAGATTTTGGATGACTTAGGATATGAATATTTTCGGTTATCTTGACAAACAACAACTAGAGACAAATTACAGATTTGTAATTTATAATTTTACATATCAGAAAGAGATATGAAAAAAAACCGTATCAAAATATATATCAGTTCACAAACAAAAGAACAAATGAAAAGTTTCCTGAAGCTGAATATACACTGCTCAAATTGAGTATTAAAGCTTGTTAAAGCTTGCTTAAAAAACTAATTTATTAACGGTTGAGCTTAGCTATAACTCGTCAAAATCCATCCAGCTATTGCAGCTCTTTCCTGGCTCATTCGGGGCTTTTTTAACTAGAAAGTAAGTTTATTGTTGGTTAAGACTTCTTTATTATATTGTAGAAAGTAACAAATAAACGGACACAGTGTACACCCGGCCCATATAGGTGCGACCACGGCCATTCGTCACCGCAGCGCTACTTGCTCTGGATAAAGATTGAGCGGGGGGTGCGCGAGGAACGAGCGAATACTCCTGTTGTGTACACCTGCACAGCTGTTAAAATATTTGTTTAAATATACAACAACATCAAATAGAATGGTCTGACTCCGTGGTAAGTAGCTTAAGCACTTGTGTTACAGATATCAGAATCAACAGTGTTATTACAAAATAAACTTAAATATATACATGTTACACCCAGACATGTTCACGCACACAAATGTTTGTACAGTGCGGCGATCGAACCCGCGACCTCTTGGTTAATAGTCAACTTTTTGATCATTACACCAAAGTGGTCGTCAATAGTATAGTGCCTAAAAGCCTATGTTAGGTTTTGAGGTTATTGTTTTGGGCACTGCGAAACACCTCATGACAGAACACAGATTTAGATGATTGCTGAGAAGAAACCATCGCTACATACTCAGTCACTGTCACAATGTTAGTTCTTAGTCAGTACATCAATGGCTGGAGATGATAAGAATAGGTGAAGGATATGCCGCGACCTCATGGTTAATAGTCAACTTCTTGACCATTAAACCAAAGTGGTCGTCAAATATTGTAACGTGTGTTTTATGTTCAGGGTGATGAGGTTTCAAAACATATTATGCAGCTGATCGTTTCTAACCCCCGACGAAAAATAGGGGTGTTATAGGTTCAACGCCTATGTTTGTTTGTGTTTGTCTGTATGTGCCATCGTAGTTTCTAGAACGGATGAACCGATTTCAAAGCGGTTTTGTTTGTTCAAAAGATAATTTAATCACGGTAGTTCTTAGCTGTGGCTGATCAAAATGTCCGTCCAGCTGATTTTCTAACTCATTCGGGGTTATTTTAATTACTCATCATGATTGTACTGTGTTAATTGGCATGATGACACCTATCTTAAATATATTCAAGACCATGGCGTTTAAAAAAAACATAGCCCCTATGAAGTTAATACAACCAATATATTTCCAAAAAGCTGTAGAAACCAATTTTTAAACACACAAAACTCAATAAATATTCGGTCAATTGACTCCGATTTCTGATATATGACCGTGACGTCACGTTCATATATTCCCTTACAAAATTTATGGAGGCAGACCGTTTTGACAGATAATAAAAAGTATTTCAACGATTGGTGGTGTCATCAAGCCCATTTAGTACTCTACGAAGAACTACTTAACACTCATCAATTTCACTCGCTACAGCTGGTTTGGTGCTTTAGTTTAGGGGCAGGAGCCGCCGACGCACGCGCATCACGCGCCCGACAATACTCTAAAGGCAAACATTTTTGGTGTTTTCAGTAAAAGCAACATTTTCGGCCCATACAGTGACAGATAATAATGACCAACATAAATATGTCGCTCAATAATTGTCCTTAAGTTGTTACATGACGAACGCTTGGTGCATAGTTCCACATGTCGGACTTCTAAAACCAAGGGTTGCGGGTTCGATCCCCGCACAGTACAAGCATATGTGTGCATGAACATGTGTGTTTGAACTGGTCTGAGTGTTTTCTATGTATAATATGTATCTATTTACAAAAAAGTATTTAAGTATGTTTATCCGTTGTCTAGTACCCATAACACAAGCCTCGTAGCTTAATTTGGGACTAGAGAATTGGTGTGATTGTTGTGAAATATTAAAATTAAAAAAAAAATGTTGCTGCTGATTCCTCGAAATCCTATTATTGATTGATTTTACTTTTCGAAAACCAAACGAGAAAATGAAAAGTTAAAACTTTAAAATTTAATAAAATTTTAAAGGTTTTGGCCGTGAGTTGTGATAGTGCCTTAGTGAAGTACTGGATCACTGCCCTAACTAACACACTGTCGGAGCAAATTTATTTTGTAAATTAATTAATTTTGAATCGATTTTGAATCGGTTTATCTACTATTTATTCCTATTAATGTTTATACAAATCCAAATTTTTACTAATATTAGACGTAAGAACAATGTCACTAACAATATGAATCTAAAGTTATCCGAAAATAAATTATTTAAATTTTGAATTAACACAATATTTGATACAATTCAATAAAATGGTAATGCACTGTTACTAGAAAGCCAGTGCCGCGGGAATCTTGTGAGTAAAATAAATAAATATTTTTTTTTACAACAATCACACCATTTCTCTAGTCCCAAAGTAAGCTACGAGGCTTGCGTTATGGGTACTAGACAACGGATAAACATACTTAAATACTTTTTTGTAAATAAATACATATTATACATAGAAAACACCCAGACCAGTTCAAACACACACGGTCATGCACACTTATTCTTGTACTGTGCGGGGATCGAACCCGCGACCCTTGGTTTTAGAAGTCCGATATGTGGTCCACTTCACCAAGCGGTCGTCAATGCTGAGATATTGTGATTCCCGCCTGTAGTTATTGTGATCCCACCGATTGTAGGTATTATTTGCCTGTTAACTCATTGTTTGCGCTTCTTGGAAGCCATCGTCATCTAAGCAGCTGGCGCTGAATAGAATTTATCCGTCCGTGGTATGGTGTAGTCGATGGGCTTAGGTATGGTAAGTTTACTCGCGTATCCATCATCCTCACATCATACTTTAAGTTTCAGTTAAATTGCTAAACTACATACCGTTTTTTTTTCTAACAACATTTATATCTCCTTCTTCACATGGCACCAGATAGAACGCAAGGTCAGACCGACCTACATTCGACGTGAGTTACCGTCCACGTCTCCCTGAGTTATCGCTACCGTTCTATATTTGACGCATCGCATAGCACTGACGGTAATAGCTCCCTATTTGTCCTGTTACACGGCCTATTTCATCAGTTCGAGAGTTTCGAATCGTAGAACAGTAGGCTCCGCTCACATCTGCGAGTTTCTGTCGTCGTGACTCGTTTCTGACATCGTGTTTACCAATCGCTGACGTTACGTCGTTACGAGTCGCCGCGACAGTGTACAGAAGGTGTGTTCTCCCTCCTTTACTGACCATAAACCCGTCGGTGGGTGCTACACTTATAATATTTGTTTTGTTTTTTACTTAAACAAACCAATAAATAAGGAGAGCTCAGACCATAGGAAAATATTTATTGTTAGATCTTGTAAAACTCTTTTGACGTGACAACGTCTTATAAATTGGTTTGCCGGGTGACACTTCAAGAAACTGCGTTACGCTCCGCTCACGTTCCGCGCTCACAATGAGAGCGAGTGAGAGGCACGCGTCCCTTCGACTCGGGCATGGTTAGCCCGCCTAAGAGCGAGTGAGACAGACATAAAAAGTGAAAGGCACGCGTCCCTTCCACTCGAGCACAGTTAACCCGCCTAAGAGCGAGAGAGACAGAGCGAGAGAAAGAGAGTGAGAGAGATAGGCGTACACACCGGTTCATGTTATACGAATGAATATTCACATTAAAATTATTTTACCACTCGAAAGTCGTTGACACGTAAAACTTTCGCCCGTATACCGACTTTACAGGCAACCAATTTTTAACTACTCTTCACCCTGTACCTATAAAAAAACGTCGTAATAATTCCTTTTGAGTAAATATATTGCATTAAAAGGAATCGAAACGTCACCTCTAATAATAACTTACACGAACTTGTTAAGGTAACATTGGTGTACTCTTTAATTTCAGTGAACGGTCTAATTCCATTAAATATACATAATTAATTAATGACACTTACCTACATACATCGAATGGCTCTGATCCTACTTCTTTCCACATTCTTTTCAACTCTATTGAAGGTATTTGTCGCAACTACTACGAGTATTTCGGATTGTACCAAAATTTAAAAACATATTAACAATTGAACTAGCCATTATGAAAATACTTAAGTTTGTACTTCTGATAGCGAGTGCTGAGTGCTCTATGGACCTAATAGCATTAAGCGATAGTGATAATCAGCAAGTCAATATAACAATCACACACAAATGTGTGTTGGATTTTGTAAAACATGTGTTTTTCGACAGCATAATCTCGTATTATCACAGTGAGTACCAAGATGCCCTGACCGAAAATATAATGGAACCTTTTTTGAGAAGCTTGCTAAGATCAGAGACGTCTTCTTTAGAAATTCATCAGCAGAAAGCAAAAAACTGCACTGAAATTAAATTGCCGCTCAAAAATGATCAATTTTTGATCTACACCGATTCGGCGACGGACCTAGAAAATATTTTAAAGTCTTGTCTGTGCTCAGGATGGTCTGGAAAATCAAAATTCATCGTCATTCACCACCCTGACACCAAAGTTACAGCACTCCGCCACATTTTAAAAAATAATCATATTTTTAAAGTCCCTATCTTAAGCTTTATCATGAAAAACAACTCACTCCTGTATTACATGTCCGAGCCTAGATGCGATCTGATAAAGTTTTTACAGCATGAAATATATTACGATTGTTTTGACGATCAAAAAAACGTGCAAACATATCGCCGTCTTCAACGTGCCTATCCGGTTTGCAATATTCGGATTGGAGTGAATGTGGCACCTCCGTACACATTTTTTAATAATCGTACAAACACTTACAATGGTATGGAAATGAGGATATTACGAGACATTTTTAGAGCTAATAAGCTGGTAATTTCAGATAACCATGTACTAGGAGACTATGATGAAGGACGAGGTAATAACAGCGAGGGACTGCTGACAGAGTTAGTTCAAAATAAAGTCGATGTGGTCGTAGGTGGGTTGAATTTCGGTAAAGAATTTAAGAACATCGAACCCAGCTACCCTCTAATATTGACGAAAGTTATACCCATAGCTTCATTTTCTGATTATGATAATTATCAGTATTTTGATTACTTTGGGATGCTACGCGTGTTCGACGGTAAATTTTGGTTCTTTATCATAATAGTCAACGGTTTTGTTGTCATGATTGTTTATATGATTGTATTGTACAAACGAGAAAAATGTTTGCTCGTCGATATAATATTCAACCAGTTTTATATTCTGACCGGCGAGCCCGTGTCGTTAAAAAAATCCTTCAGAACCATCTGCTTAAGTTGCATTTTGTCTGCAATTGTATTGCGATGCTGCTACTTATCACATTTGGTGAAACATTTGGAGACCGGACCATCTGCCGAAAGACCTAGAACAGTTGCTTATCTTTGTGCGAACAATTATATAGTTTTAGTATCGAGGCTCGAGATAGGTTCGCTCTCCGGAGGATTCGACGCGCCTATTGATTGTCCTATGCGAAAGGAGTACATATCTGTGAATAAGCCGTTAAGTTACATCGTAGAACAAAAATTTGAAAAATATGCAGTATTTTTGGACGCCAGAATTGCAATATCTCAATGGCATGATTACATGGACGAGCATGGGAACGATCGTTTTGTACCGATCCATGATAAGGAACTATTAATCCCAATATCATGTTATTTCCGTCAAGGAGACCATTTAATAGAGTTTTATAGACACCGTGGGATGGTGTTGCAGGAGGTGGGATTACTAAACCACTATACATATAGCGAAGACAAGGAAAGCTATAAGAGACACTTTTCAAAAATACCTTTTGAGCAGAACGCAGTGCTAGGCATGAAGAAGATGTTGATAGTTTTTATTTTGTATCTGGCTGGTGTTGCACTATCTATCGTTGTGTTTGTTTGTGAAATTATGATGTATAGCAATTAGAAATTAATCAATAAATTTATTAGTATGTTATGAATGAGTGTAATAAATTAAATCTTACATAACACTGTCATTCCTTTTTATTTTTAACCGTCCCCTAGGGCATCTCGTTATATCGTTGAACACGGCATTAAGTGGAGGAGTTTAATTTTTTTAAGCAAAATGATTTAATTTCAGTATTTTTGATAAAAGTAATTGTACCTTTTTATAACTTAATACTCAACTTAAATCATTTACACGTTTGAAGACAGCAAACTTTTAAAGGATACCTCCATTACAGGTAAAGGCATGTGGCCAAACGACTTAAAAATCTCCATACATAAATACGGGAAAAGATTTTCATCCGCCCGTAGCCGGGATAATAAAGGTTGTATTACCTTAGCATACAAATTGGTTATTCATAACGATGTCGAGTTTGCGTGTTATGTTTAAGATCGTGTTGAATTCGTAGCCATTATTTTTTGTCTGAAGAAAATCTTTTGATTGTGAATCAAACTAGACTCTATACTATAGCACTTGAGTGCTGCCAAAGGAGCTACAGTTTAATCTCTTGAGGGCCAAAAGGAGCGGTTACGGTGTTATAAAACTAAATACATATTGACTTCTACAAAAGAATTTGAAAGTGTTGTTGTTTAACTAACATCTAACTAAGAAATACTTGAAACGTATATCTCATTTAGGTTATGTCAAGCGTTCAACACCGCAGAGTTTTGTAGTGTTGACATTACGTTTACATATAATTTTAATAAAATCGCACCTTCTTTTTATTCTTGTTTCCCGGTTTCTGCAGTGCCACAGGCATGTTCGCGGAGGCGCGCACCGATTGCTTTCATACTACTATGTGCAAGCGCAGTGCCTCCCTGGTGCGCAGAGTGCGGGCTAGCCCCAACGTAGTTCTGGCGATGATCGCCAGTAGACTCGACTGCCCCTACATAGGGCACTGTGGTGGCAGACATGCTCCCGTGCAACTTTCTGTGCGGAGTTTCTGATTTTTAATTATGTATATCATTATGTTTTATTTATTATTATTATCATCTCATCTGCCTATATAAGTCCCACTGCTGGGCACAGGCCTATATATGTATATAAGGTGGTGCGAGCTATGGCTCGCACCACCTTATAGTTGAGGTGAGGTGTGGTTCGACTATGGTCCACCACGCGGGCTCAGTGCGGATTGGTGGAGGGGTGTGTGTAAGGTATGTGACCAATCTTACTGTCAGGTGTTATGCGGCTTAATAAGGCCTCCGACTAGGCCTTACGACTAATATATATCGATAATAACCGGGACCAACCGCTTAACGTGCCTTCCGAAGCACGAAGATGCTTGTAAATAGACGTCACTTAAATGGTCAGAATGGTCACCCATCCCAAACATGACCCTAAGGTGCGCCTAAGGTTGCTTAACTTTTGGTATCACTACCAAAGCGCTGCAACCTCTGCGCCACAAGATGATGATGATACCAATGGTTTATTATCATCATTTTATTGTATTTTACGTAATAGTTTTTTTTTGTAGACATGTTTAAGTAAATTTAAATTTAATGTAATTTTGAATATTATTTATTTTAAATTATCCATTGTTTAGTAAGTATAGTCACTATTATAGGTCTTAGTAAAAATAAATAAATTTTATTTATTTATTTATGTATGCAATACAATTTGGAGTACCTTCATCATAACTATTAGCTTACGTCAAAATATGATTGAGGGGCTTAGCATTTTAATATTTGATAGTATTCCAAGCAGCTACGTAATGTTACGTCTGACTGGATAGACAGGTACTTTGAGTAATTCATCAACCTAATAGTCGTATATTAAAGTGAAATTATTTTACATATACATTTTTAATGAGGTGTTTGTGTAAAATTCAAATTGATCGAAATAGTTTTAGAGTTGCTTGTGGCGCAGTGGTTGCAGCGCTTTGGTAGTGATACCGAAAGTTAAGCAACCTACGGCGCGGTCATGTTTGGGATGGGTGACCATTCTGACCATTTAAGTGACGTCTATTTACAAGCATCCCCGTGCTTTGGAAGGCACGTTAAGCTGTTGGTTCCGGTTAATATCGATAGATATTAGTCGTTAAGCCTGGTCAGAGGCCCTCGGGCGGCTTAATAACATCTGATAGTAAGGATGGTCATTTACCTTACACACACCCCTCCACCAATCCACACTGAGCCCGCGTGGTGGAGTATGGCTCGTACCACCTCATAGTTGAGGTGAGGCCTGTGCCCAGCAGTGGGACGTAAATAGGCTGACGACGAAATAGTTTACTTTCTTCGACAATAGTCCAACTACAATAGTATATCGAAACATGGTCTCTAACTATGGGCCTTATAAAGAAGCTAAAAATAACACAACGAGCGATGGAGAGGGCTGTGCTCGGTGTTTCTCTACGAGATCGAATCAGAAATGAGGAGATACGTAGAAGAACTAAGGTAACCGATATAGCCCTGAGAATCAGTAAGCTCAAGTGGCAATGGGCTGGGCACATAGCGCGAAGAACTGATGGCCGTTGGGGCAGAAAAGTTCTGGATTGGAGCCTTCGACCAAAAGCGCAGCGTAGGACGTCCACCAACAAAATGGACAGACGACCTTTGAAAGATCGCAGGATCGCACTGGATGCAGACCGCTTGGATCGGTCGATGTGGAAAACTGTGGGGAAGGCCTATGTTCAGCAGTGGACGTTCTTTGGCTGATAATGATGATGATGATGATGAATAGTATATCGGACCGAGAGTGTTCAAGAGGATTCATGTTTAAAAAGACACATAAGTTTTGATAAAACGCAATATTTATCTTTTGGCACGACAGGTTCAAATCGAAAAACGTCAGAATTAATGAGAGAAAATACGTTTTACTAATATCACTTCGAAATGCAAAGGTCATATATGGACATAAAGGATGCAATTATACTCATCACCACTTAAATATTGCGATCAGAGAGTTATAAGTCTAGATTGACACATTCGAGAGAGGCCGACATCCAGAGTTATTTCGAAGTGTCATATTGTGATTAATTAAAAAAAAAAACAATTATACTTTGATGCCTTTTTCCTATTAGTGCTGCTGTTAGAGTTAGTGCAACTTGTATCATTCGTGAAAATATTTTAAATTAATTTGCAAATGTTATCCAAAGCTTGTCCATCTCATATGATACTGGCAATGTCTATCTGCTTTTGACGACCGTTTGGTGCAGTGGTGTATATGTGTGTTTATACTGGTCTGGGTGTTTTCTATGTATAATATGTATTTATTTACAAAAAAAGTATTTAAGTATGTTTATCCGTTGTCTAGTGCCCATAACACAAGCCTCCTAGCTTAATTTAGGACTAGAGAATTGGTGTGATTGTTGTGATATATTATTATTATTATCTGCTGTCTTTTGATCGTTTTAGTGCTTAAAACGCCCATTAGTAGCGTGGTTTAGTTTTTTTTGTTGCGTTACTTACATGCGTTCAAAGTTAAATAGAGTTTCTAAGTAATATGCGCGTTCAAAACTCGATTAATCCATTTGCGTAGCCTGTTTCGCGATAGTTCTATATATATAAAAAATGCTCCGTGTCCTACGAAAATGCGAATCGCGTTTATGCCACGCTTTTACATGAGATATGAAAATAAATTTATGCTTAACGCTAATGAGTAGGTAATTGTTCTTCTTATCGTGTCGACCTAGATAAAAGACTAAGATTTTTGAAGAGCAAAACTCAGCCACCGACAAAGTATGGTCAGTGGCCTTGTTCTCGCCTGTACAGGTGCTGGGATACACAGGGCAGGACAACAAATGTACCATTGTCCGGGAGGAAACACCGCACAGGCAGGTGCTCTCAGAGCTATTCTCCTTACTTGGGCCTAGTTGGTTAGTAGCCTTTTTTTTGTTGCAGGAGAATCCTTTTAAGAGCCATAACCGAGGCCAGGGGGCCTCAGCCGTGTGTGGGACTCCCAGCGTCCTGAAAAAGACACGGCTCAGCTCCGGGGAAAATCCGGAGCGGGGACTACCCACCAAGAACCTGCGGTATCCCTTCCCTGTCTAGGAGGTGACATGGGTGCTGGCTGATCCTTAACGTCCACCAGCGTTCCCGCCTATACGGCGGGCCCAGTGCGCCCCCCTTGCTGGGGGTAGCCGGCGATACGGCACTATTCCCTACCGATGGCGGGGGCGTGTGTAATGCAGGCCGGGGCACCCGCATGCCCACCTGCACGCCACCTTGAGGGGCAAGAGAGCGGTCATATAACCGCCTAGTTCTGCCCCTCCTTCGTCTGCGGTGCGGCGGCGCCGAGGGAATGTATGAATGAATGAATGAATGAATATTTATTTGCTCATAAATAGGGTTACACTGAAGATCTTAATTGTAATATTGTTCGTCCTATTTAACTATTAAAAATAGCATGCAAACATTAATTATTACATTATATTATATTAAATTCAATCTATAATAAAATGAGTATGATTTTACAATATGTCAATACCTATTCTATTAAATCCAGCAATGTCAAGTCAACTTAAACTAATTTGTTGTTCAAAATATATATTATAATGCTATATCTATAATCCTAGCTATTCAAAAACTCTTGAAATGTATAAAATGCATGGTCTACCAGCCATTCGTATAAACTTTTTTTAAACTGATTAAGTGGTTTATCTTTAATATATTTAGGAATCTTATTAAATATTACTACACACATACAAAAGCAGTTTTTTTGGATCCGCGCACTTCTTGGTATGAAATCAAGAACCAGCCGGATCGTCCTCCCTCTCCCGCTCCGCCGCCTCCTTCTGGGACATCACTGTCACGCAAATGGAGGCCATCGCCTTCCAGTTCCTCTCACTATCTAGCATTGCATTTACAATACTAGGCAGTGAGAGATCCAGGCCGACCGCCGCCACCAGGTCACGGCGCTGCTCATCCCATCGCGGACAGTCCGCAAGGGTGTGCTGCGCCGTATCCTCTGCTGCGCCACACTCGTGGCACGACAGGGATTCCTCTCTCTCGATCTGGTGCAGGTACTTACCGAAACAACCATGCTCGGTTAGCACCTGCACCAGACGAGTTGGGTTAGTAGCCTGCTTAAGGGCTTCCAAGGTGCCCAAGGTAGATCATGTCTGGGTGTGAGGGGGAAAATGGAAGGAAACACCAGACAGACTTATGCATTGCTGAACAAGTACTTTACTGATATTAATACTATTTCCCACTAGCGGCCTTCCCGCGACTTCATCCGCGCAATCGAATTTAATCGAGATAAAAAGTGTACGATGTACGTACATGGTTTAAGTTAATTTTGATCATTATGCATAATTGAGATCTTGCACTTTGTTCGCGCCCTACATTTCGGACAGTGACTTTACATGGATGTTGCAGTATGCATTGTAACAATAAATTAGTGCTCGAATAGAAGCCATACGGTTAACTTGGGTGTTTAATTTATTTACAACATTTTAAATATCCCTCGGGCACTCATACTTGACATTTGACGTGACATTAGTAGCTGACTGTTACAGCTTTTTGGTCCTTCGAAAACAGGACTTCGCGTATCGTAATTTGTGTACCGAGGTCCGGGATATAACCAGTGACGTGACTTGAAACTGTGTCGCCGCGTGTGAATTGTGCAACATCTAACGCGTGTGCCACGGCCTGCAACTTGGGTTGTTGGAGTGACATCCTGTAAGCTGCATTAAAGGGGAGGTTCCTGAATCACAAGTAAGATCTTTCCTTTTTGCTTTGACTTGACTTGACAATGGAGGCGATAATTGAACAGCAAGCGGCTCTCCTTCAGGAGATTAAACAAGTCCATTCCAACTTTAAAAAGGATGGACCCAGTAGGAGAACGGAGGAGTATGTGGCGCTTAGGTTAGAAAGGTTAGACGGATCGTGGAAAAAGTGTAGGCGAAATCATGAACAGTTGCTGAAAATGGAGAACCAATCTCATCAGTACTTTACTGACAACATCTTCGAGGTCATACAAGGCTGGTATGAAGGAGCTCGCAAAGAAATTTCATCTTGTGAGAGAGAACCTTCAGCGTCTTCCTCCGGCCAACAGCCCAAAGCTACGGTTAAAGGTGACATCAGGTTTGACAGCAGACACTTTGACAGCCCGCGAGATGAAGATAAGACAATAGAGTTGCAACAGCTGCAAAATGCTAATTTTAGAGCATTGAAAAGGTTAGTGGACACTATTTGCATTGACGATGTTCAGGAAAAATGGGAGTTAGAGGATAAATTGAAGATGTTAGAGTCACGTTGGAGTGCTATTGATAAGTTACATTTGACTATTGACGGTATTTTAAATGGCAATGATGACGAATATTACGATTTTTATAATTATTATGAGGAGCAATACGCACATCTTAAACGATCCTTAAATACAAAACTTAATACTTCAGCTCATCAACAACATGCAATGCCAAAAATTGAGATCCCTACATTCAACGGCAACTATACACAATGGCCTACCTTTGTTGACCTATATTCTGAGGCTATCCATTCCAATCCAACCATTAGTAAAGCCCAGAAAATGCAGCACTTAAAAGGTAGATTGCGCGGTGAAGCTGAAAAATTAGTTCAACATTTGCACATAACAAGTGAAAACTACGATACTTGCTGGGAGTTGCTTAACCATAGATATAATAACAAACATCTCCTATTTACCAAAAACTTTCAAACCTTTATGCGCCAGCCTAGCATACAAAAACAATCTGCGTCTGAATTAAAGAGATTGTATGACATTAGCACTGAATCCATACACGCGATTCATAATTTAGGCATTGATACCTCGTCATGGGATCCAATGCTAGTCTATATTCTATGCGAGAAACTTGACTCTGAGACATACACAGAATATATGCAGTCTAGACCAGACCCTCGTGAAATTCCAGCCTATGACCATTTCATGGATTTCATAGAAAATAAATTTATTGCGCTTGAACCCTTACAGAGAAAAAGGGCGGAACCTACTTTAAGACCTCCGCTGAGAACTCAATTTAATAATTCACCACATCAGCATAACAAAAACCAGAAAACATCCTTTTATTCACCAATAAAGAATCCTCATTCAAATTCTCGCAATTTTCAGGCTTACAATGTAGGTCAATTTACTAAAATAACTTGCCCAATGTGCAAAGGTAACCACGGATTATACCGATGCGAAAAGTTCACTGACATGGCTGATGACGAAAAAATGAAGTATGTTACGAAATACAACATATGCAAAAACTGTTTGTTCGTGCATAGCAAAGGTTATTGTGCGTCACTGAAACGATGCAAGGAGTGCAATGACCCACATAATTCTTTATTACACTATGCTATCAGAGCTTCAGTACAAACGCCCTTAACAACAGCCAAACCTGCAACAAAATTTGCGCCAGCAAACAAAATGACGCCGATGCCACAAAATACAATAGCGCAAAATAACTTTGTGTCAAATAACGATGACGAGATATTACTTGCGACGGTTTTAGTTAAAGTTCAAAACTCTGAGGGAGATTATATAACACTACGTGGTTTCGTTGATCAAGGATCACAGATCACTTTATTGACAGAAAATGCAGCGCAACGCTTAGGGTTACAAAGACAACAATTAAATGCAAATATAAGTGGAATAGGTACAATTTCAAATAAAAGCAAGGGAAAAGTTAGTTTGACGTGTAAATCGCTACATAATGATTTTCAATTTACTACTGATGCATTAATAATGACACGTATAGTAAACAATTTGCCAAACGTGTCCTTTACAAAGAAACCTTGGCCTCACGTGACAAATATTACGTTAGCCGATCCACAGTACAATATTTCGAGGCCTATAGATATACTTTTTGATGCACACGTGTTTTCTGAAATTTTGATGAGTGGTCTAATCAAGGGAGAAGGAAATCAACCGATGGCTCAACAGACGCAGTTGGGTTGGATCTTATCGGGAAGTGTAAAAACATATAACTGCCATGTGGTCATGAATAACATAGAAGACTTAACAAAATATTGGGAAGTAGAGGACGTTGGCGACGGGGAAACAAACAAAAATAATTTGACAGCCGAGGAGCAGCGGTGTGAAGAGCTCTTTGTGCAAACCACCAGGAGATTAGAAAATGGAAAGTACGAAGTGCGACTTCCTATGAAAGAAAACTTTGAAGAAAAACTTGGAAAATCGAAACCTCGCGCCATTGCTCAATACATGCAATCAGAACAAAAATTACAGAAGAATGAACAACTTTCAATTAACTACATTAACTTCATGAAAGAATATCTAGAAATGGGCCACATGAAGGAAAGTAACGTTGACATTAATCCGTGTTGTTACTTACCTCATCACGGAGTGCTGAAACAGGATTCAGTGACAACTAAATTAAGAGTGGTGTTTAATGCATCTCAGAAAACGAGTACAGGCTTCAGCCTAAATGATTTGATGGATTGTGGACCGAAACTTCATCAAGATTTATTGAAATTATTATTGGGTTGGAGACTTTACAAATACGTATTTACTGCTGACTGTGAAAAGATGTACCGAATGATTTTAGTAAATGAACATGACCAACAATTACAAAAGATATTATGGAGAGAAAATGACAATACCCCACTGAAAGAATTTCAGCTATGCACTGTGACGTATGGAACAAAAGCGGCTCCGTTTCTTGCGTTACGAACTTTAAAACAACTGGCAATGGACGACGCTGAAAAGTATCCCTTGGCAGCTGACGTCATAACCAATGAAATGTACGTCGATGACGTATTGAGTGGTAGTAACAGTATTGAAACAGCGCAAGAAATCCAACAACAGCTGATTAAAATGTTACAAGGCGCCGGTTTAACCTTGAGAAAATGGAATAGTAATGAGCCAATTTTGCTTGAAAGTTTATCGACTTCGGAATTGAATCAAAATACTATGCATTTTACCAATGAAGGAGTGACTAAAGCTTTGGGACTACAATGGAACCCCGAAACTGACTGTTTTACGTTTACGAGTAAAATAAATAAAGATGCTGACAATTTGACAAAAAGAACTCTGTTATCTGAAATATCAAAAATATTCGATCCCGTGGGATTCCTTACACCATTGACTATTAAATCAAAACTCATGTTCCAGAAAATTTGGTTAATGAATTATAACTGGGATGACATTTTACCTGACGATATTCAAGAGGAATGGAAGATACTGAGACGTGACCTAGATGACTTACAAAAATTTGAAATACCCAGATGGCTCGGTGACATAACAAAATCATTTCAAATACATGGATTTTGCGATGCGTCAGAAAAGGCGTACGCTTGTGTTATCTATATTCGCACAGTTAACGACAAAAATAAGCCCATAGTGAGATTGATAGCTGCAAAATCAAGATTAGCGCCGAGTAATAAACAATTGACGTTACCACGGCTCGAACTATGTGCTGCGGTTCTATTAACACAACTTATGAAGAGAGTTTTGACAGCATTTAAGTGGGAAACCATTGACATGAACACATTTGCTTGGAGTGATTCTATGATTGTTTTGAGTTGGTTGAATGGTGACATTATGAGGTGGAAAACGTTCGTGAGCAATAGAGTAATGCAAATACTTGACGTCATACCAAAAGATCACTGGAACTATGTGAAGTCAGATCAAAATGCGGCGGATTGCGCAACTAGAGGTGTAACCTGTTTACAACTGCTTAATCATCCTCTATGGCTTCAAGGTCCGGGATGGTTGAAAAATTTTGACATAAAAACAACTAAGCTACCTGAAATCATTCCCACAATCCTGGAATCAAAACAAAAACAACAAACATGTGTTGTGCAATCTGAGCCGTCCTTAGTCATCGCGGAACTAATTGACAGGCATAGTGAAATGACTCACATAATACGCGTCGTAGCATGGATAAAACGATTCATCAATAATTTGAAGTCGCATTCTAAAATAAAAACAAATTATTTGACAAGTACAGAACTGAAATCAGCAGAAAGAACAATAATAAAAAATATTCAATTACACACATTCCAAAAGGAGATTTTGAAACTTAAGTCTAATCAACCTATTAACTCAAAAAGCAACCTGTTGCCCTTAAATCCATATGTTGATAATGAAAATCTTCTTCGTGTCGGCGGTAGACTAAAACACTCTAACTTATCCGAAGACGCGAAGAATCCAATGCTACTCCCACATGACAATAAATTGACAGACTTAATAATCTTACAAGCTCATCATCAAACATTACATGGAGGTCCTAAACTGACATTGACACATTTACGAAGAAAATATTGGATTGTAGGAGGTCAACGCGCGGTTAAGCGAGTCTTACACAGATGCAGCATATGTCGGCGGTTCGACGCAAAAGAACAAAACCAAATCATGGCAGACCTACCAGAGCCTAGAGTGACGGTATCGCGCCCTTTCACACACACAGGGGTGGATTTTACCGGGCACATCGAAATAAAGGCTAGTAAAGGACGCGGTGCTAAGACATTGTGGGCATACATTGCGGTTTTTGTATGTCTGGCTACAAAAGCAGCTCATCTGGAACTTGTGACAGAACTCAGTAGTAACGCATTTTTGGCTGCGTTCAAACGCTTTTGTGCACGACGTGGAACTCCAAAGGACATGTACAGTGACAACGGTACCAACTTTACATCAACCAATCGTATCCTGCGAGAGCAATACAAAAATATATTACAAACAATTGACACCTACTTCTTAGACAAAATAGGAGAAATGGGCATAAACTGGCACTTCAACGCACCAGGATACCCTTCTGCAGGAGGGTTATGGGAAGCTTGTGTGAAAAGTACGAAATATCATTTGAAACGAGTTATAGGTGAACAGCGTTTGACATATGAGGAAATGACCACATTACTATGCCATATTGAAGCCTGTTTAAATTCAAGACCGTTGTGTACTTTGACTGAAAACTTAGAAGACCTCGATTGCATAACACCGGCTCACTTACTCACCGGTACTCCTAACCTGACAGTTCCACAAGCCGATTCGATGAACTGTGACCATAGAACGCGATGGCAAATTGTACAGAAATTATGTAGAGATTTCTGGAAGAAATGGTCACAGGAATATTTACAACAACTGCAAGCCAGATTGAAATGGAAAAGACCAAACGCAGATCCAAAACTCAATGACATTGTGTGCATTAAAAATGAAAACTTACCAGCAGGAAAATGGGCTCTCGGACGTATTGTCGACATACATCCTGGAAAGGACGGCTACACACGAGTAGTAACTTTAAAAACGGCGAAGGGTGAAATAAAAAGACCAATTACAAAACTTGTAACTTTAATTGATGACGAACAAAACATGACAAAAAATAATGACAGCGAAAACAAAAATAGTAGGAGAGTAGGAGGAGGAAATTGGAATTTGAAATGCTTTTCTTCGATATTATTACTATTGACCTTATTTGTACCTTCAATGCAACAATCCACCGACAAAATCAACATAACTCCGCTGACAGGAAACCAAACAATATATTTTGACAAAATTGCCGAAGCGTATGAAATCAAGGACGAATGGAAATTGATTTTCTACTATAACATGACTAGTTATTGGCAAAACGTAGACGCATTACAGACATTTGTGACACACATCAAACAATATGAGAGAGATAATTGGGCTATACAATTCCAAGTCCTAATCAACCAACTTGATCAAAATCTACGTGAACTGTACTATTATAATAATTTGTTAAAAACACACAACATGCCACAAAAAAGATACAGAAGAGGTTTAATTGACGGCGTTGGCTATGTAGCAAACTCTTTGTTTGGCGTATTAGATGAACGATTTGCCGAAAAATACGAAAAAGATATTGCCACCCTACAACAAAATGATGATCATCTACTACAATTAATAAAAAATCAAACAAGCATTTTAGAAGTTGAGCATAATATTTTGCAACGCAATGAGGAAACAATGACCAAACACTTTAACCTTATTAACGAACACCTAATGACACTAGAAAATGTAACACAACAAGAAAACCAGGACACTCAGAATGCGTTTTATGTCTTTACATCAGCTATAGCAGCGGAAACTATGATTCAAAATCTTAAATATATTCAACAAACCCTCATCAATACATTGACAAATATGTACCAAGGCCATATTGACATACATCTGGTAACTCCCAATCAGTTGCAAACAGAATTAGATAAAATTGCACGTCATTTACCACACAACCTTGCTCTACCTGACACACAAGACAATGTAAGAGAAATGTACAGGTTGTTTAGAATTCACGCACGCATTATAAATCAATATCTTATGATGGAGATAAGAGTCCCGTTACTGAGTGATGAGCCGTATGAACTTGACAAATTGATAAGCATTCCTCAGCGGGTTAATACGAGTCGTGTAGTGAACACTATTCCAACCTCCAAATTTATTGCATTTAATGCAAATAAATTTACGTTTGTACCTTTAGAACAATCAGATATTCTCAATTGTCAAACCATGCATGAGCAAAAATTTATGTGTAAACTATCACACCCTGTATATAGTACCAGAAGCCGAGGTGAATCTATATGTGATGTACAACTTATTCATAATAATGAGAAACACGACCTATATTGCCATTCAGAAAGTACAACATGCCTTGACAAATGGATCAAGTTGCACAAGCAAAACACATGGTTTTATTATTGCTGTGACGCATGCTTAGTTCACATTATGTGTCCCACTGGCATGACGTCAGAGACACTACGTAACACAGGACTGCTGACACTTGAGCGGGGGTGTGTCCTACGAGGTGACACATTTATGCTATACGCAACACAAGAATACGCTGACAATGTTATGCTACAAGATCCGATACACCTGAACATACCTACCATATCACCTGTCAATTACTTAATAAATACGTCCTTAAAAAATACATCGCTGAAAATTGAAACACATGAAGATAAACTACAAAATATTAAGAAAGAATTAACCATAATGAAAGAGCAGTCCACACTACAAAACTTATCTTCACATGACTGGCATCATTATACCATGATATATTTAGTTCTAACCATAAGCATTGCACTGTTCGTAACTTCCATTTGGTGCTGGCGAAGGCGAAGTAGTAAGCTGAAAGCGTCAACCAATCAAGGACAACAAAAAGGACACTCTGTGGAGGTGGAGCTCCAAGAGGAAACACCGGAAGGGTATAGTGAAATAAGGCGTAAACCTGAAGTGTACAGTTGTGTAAACAAGGTGAAAGTGGTACCCTCAAGTAAAGTGAAATTTGACACTGATAGACATAGTGACACATGTGCATAGTGCGTTAGAAACCATAGGAACTGTAGTTAATTATTTAGTTTTTTAAACGTAGTTTTTTTTAAATTACATGTTTTCCATGAGATATTTAAGTAGTAATTACCTGTTATTTAAGTACTATTATGTCATTTAACTTTCAAGTTTGTGTTTATAAAAAAAAAAAAAAAAATTTGTCGTGGCAATATGTACGATGTACGTACATGGTTTAAGTTAATTTTGATCATTATGCATAATTGAGATCTTGCACTTTGTTCGCGCCCTACATTTCGGACAGTGACTTTACATGGATGTTGCAGTATGCATTGTAACAATAAATTAGTGCTCGAATAGAAGCCATACGGTTAACTTGGGTGTTTAATTTATTTACAACATTTTAAATATCCCTCGGGCACTCATACTTGACATTTGACGTGACATTAGTAGCTGACTGTTACAAAAAGTATCCTAACACCTGAGTCAGCTCATACCCTGTCTGTATACCAAATTTCATCAAAATCCGTTCAGTAGTTTCAGCGTGATCGACGGACAAACATACAAACCTCCAAACAGAGAAACTTTCCCAATTATAATATAAGTGTGAAGAGACGCTGCCGAGTAGCTGAAGATGCTCAAATATGCTGCCCTCTCGGAGAGCTACATATTTGTGCCTTTCGGTGCGACCATAGGCTCCTGGGGATCCAGGGCTATCGTCTCTTCAAATAGCTGAAGAAGAGGTTAGCTTAACACACTGGTGACCATAGGCCTGGGAGCTTCCTCGGCTAAAGGATCAGCCTTGCCAGACAGAGAGGAAACGCTGCCATCCTTTTGGGCACCCATACCCAATGGCAGCGCTGGGGGTGATATTTTTTCTATATAGTTTAAATTTTGTTTCCTTGTTTCCTTTTTTTTTGTTTGTCTGTTTTATACTTTAATTAGGCTAGTTTTAGTATATTATTTTAAGGTTTTCGCATAAATTAGTTTATAATTTTTTTATATACTCGTATTATATTATTAATAGTGCTTCAATGTACACCAATGATATAAATAAAGCTCAAGTTTTAAGAGTGATTTTTCGATCCAAACATAACCGGTCAGTCATCAATTGGCAACACGTTGTGCATTTGTCATCGCGCGGCGACGGGCAGCCGACGGTCGCGGTGATTTATCGAATGCACAGCGATGACGTATTGCGCTGCTCTATTGCGTACGCCGTATGCGAGTATCGGCATACCTTGGGGATGCGTTTTTTATTTGCGCGCTTCAAACGAGCCGCGCCATTTTTGATTTTGGATCTGCAGTTTTGGAGTTGTCGTGACAAGGGTTAACATTGACATTCGTAGGTACAATGGCCATCACATAAAGTTACACATTTTTGTTGGAAAATCGCCCGAGTGCACCGATGTCGTAACCGTGACGTGCCTAGCTTTCGTACATAATAATTGCAAAGTTGTTTTATTAATCAATTTACAAATCACTGTGCTCTTTTATATGTGTTAAGTTAAAATTGTCATACATCATTTGATTTATGCTGTATGTTATGTATGTTTGGTTCTACTTTGCAAGGTTAATAGATTCTAACCGCTGCCAGGAGTGAAGGTTGTCGAAGGAGAGAAGGTGACATGACATCAATTCGACAAATTGGAAATTTGTCGAATTGATGTCATGTCACATTTATTTCAATGTTGGATCGCAAAAAAATGGTTAAGCAACAAAAATATTTTTAAGGAATTTTCTGCAACGCAGGTACAGCAAATACAATCTGCAACCAATTTGTATAGATACACAAATTTAAAGAGCAATTTTGTTCACAGTTATATTTCCCTCAAAAGCTTTACTTCCGAATATCAATAAATGCGACATGAGCAATGATTAATTCACCCAATATCCTTAATAGCGAGTAAGTTATTCGGAATACGTCTGTTAATATCGTTCCATGTTCAGCAGCCGCCTGTGGCTAGTGTATGCAAATACCTGTCCCTCCAGGGAGGATCGGATGAAATACCGCCCGTGCAAATTTAATACGACCACTACGTTAGGGCGATAAGTAATAACTATTGCATGGTTTGTTGCTAGGGGTAGGTATGCAGTTAAAACAATTAGCTCTGCCACTTAAGAAGCTTGAAGACGAACGTAAGAAACACACTTAGATATCTTAGTAATACCAGGTGATAAAGTGATAAAGAACCATGCCAGTTTTTGTCCCACCCACAACATAAATAATATTAATATTTATTTCAGATAAGATCCATATTTTGTTTGTATGGTATGGAATCAGCCTATATAAGCTTCACTGCTGGGCACAGGCCTCACCTCAACTATGGTGGTCCGAGCCATACTCCACCACGCGGGCTCAGTGCGGATTGGTGGAGGGGTGTTTGTAAAGTATGTGACCATCCTTTACTGTCAGATGTTATTAAGCCGCCCCAGGCTTAACGCCTAATATCTACCGGTAGGTATTATTATTATTAGTATTTTGTTTGTATACAGTAACTTAAAAACTAGTGTTAGTAACAAAAAGACAAAATCTCGAGGAGTACTGAGCTGGTACTCTGAACCACTAAAACCACTGGTAAAACTAAATAAAAGCTTGTTAAAACTGACGACTGGTTATCGGGTCTAAACGCGATCTAATTCAATGAGTATAAATAAAGTACTTAGTAAGTGTTAAAATGCAACGCGAAAGTTTAAAATCTACTAACGCAAGCCACGCCGACGCATACGACCACTCAACATCCGTGATCGCCCAGATAAATCTTTTAGGGTTAATGTATGGTGATAATCTATGTTGCACGGTCGAGCAAAAACCGTCTTAAATTCTAACAGTTTAAGGTGTTCAGGTTTCACAAGGTTGCTGTTTGGAGGAAAATCGTTTAGATAAAGACAAGACTTTGGCCGGTAGCCACGGATAGGCGGCCGACTGCCAAGGGTAGGCCACGGCTGACATAGTCATTATAATGGGTTACGTAGTGGAGAGCAAGCTTAAAAAAATACTTATTTAAAAATAGAAGTGTCAAGTTATTTATTATTTTTATTTATAAGGTGGCCTTTGATAGGCGCTGGCATATCTGTCCTAGTTTGAATCTTAAACTGACCTAACATTACCACATAAATTCTTAAATGAGGGAAGAGTAAATAAAAATTAAAAATTAAAAATTCAATAAAATTCATTTATTTCTGTAACTAGGCTAAGAACTAGCACTTTTACACGTCCCAACATATAAATTAACCCTACCACCGCTTCGGGACAATTTGGGCCAGTGCTGAGAAGAAGCGGCGCAAGAAACTCAGTCACTATTGTCATTGCCTCTTTTCAAAATTGATTTACAATAATTGTAATTATTTGCATTTAAACATTTCCATATATCTTTGTCATTTATATAATCATCAATTTTATAATATCCTTTCGACATTAATACATCTTTAACAACTGTTTTAAATTTATCTAAAGGCAATGAAATTAAATTTTCAGGTAATTTATTAAAAAATGATACACATCTACCCATAAATGAGTGACCAACCTTATGAACCCTAAAATGTGGAACGGCAAGCCTATTTTTTTGTCTTGTGTTGAAGTTATGCAAATCGCTATTTTTAGGAAATAAGTGTAAGTTTTTTCGAACGTAAATTAGGTTTTCGTAAATATATTGCGAGTAAACTGTAAGTATTTTAACTTCTTTAAACAATTCTCTAAGTGTTTCATTTGATTTAAGTTTATAAATAGCCCGCACGGCTCGTTTCTGCAATACGAAAATTGTCTCTATATCTGCAGCTGAGCCCCATAGTAAGATGCCGTATGACATGATACTGTGAAAATAACTAAAATAAACTAGTCTTGCCGTTTCAACATCAGTCAGAAACCTTATCTTTCTTACAGCGTATGCAGCGGAGCTTAGTCTCTTTGATAAGGTCATGATATGAGGACCCCACTGGAGCTTATCATCTAAAGTAATTCCCAAAAAAGTTGCAGTATTTGAAGTAACTAGTTGTTCATCCTTAACAACAACCTTTGTTGGAACTTGTCGGACATTGGGCATTGTAAACTTAATGCATTTAGTTTTGGTCGCGTTAAGCAATAAATTGTTAACGGTGAACCAATGAAGTACTCGCGAGAGAGTACCATTTACATCGTCAAACGATTCTTTACCCCTTGGAGTTTTAAAAAGTAGTGAAGTATCATCAGCAAATAACACTATCTCACAAGCACCGTCGACAAAGTATGGAAGGTCATTAATATATATCAGAAACAGTAAGGGTCCCAATATCGAACCCTGGGGCACACCCATAGTGAGAGGTGCTCCAGGAGACTCTGCTCCATTGATAGAAACCTTTTGTGTTCTCTCAGTGAGATATGAATTAAATAAGTTACATGCATCAGTTGATACACCATAATTGGCGTAGTTTTCTCAACAGGGTCTCATGGTCAACACAATCAAACGCTTTAGAGAGGTCACAAAAAATTCCCACAGCATCATGCTTACTATCATAGGCATCAAATATATGTTTCAACAGAGCGACTCCAGCATCAGCAGTACTGCGACCCTTTGTAAAACCAAATTGTTTATTATGCAATAAATTGTTTGATGTGAAGTGAAATAGTAGCTGATTGAATATAATCTTTTCAAAAATTTTACTTAGAACCGGTAAGATAGATATTGGTCGAAAATTTGAGGGGTTATTTTTGTCACCAGATTTAAATAACGGTACTATTTTACTAAATTTCATTAAATTTGGGAATTTTCCTTCATCAATACATTTGTTAAAAATGATCGCTAAAAGAGGTGCTATGAATTCAATAATAGTTTTAATGATACATACGGATATTCCCCACAGATCCTCGGGTTTTTTCATATTTATTTCATTGAATGCGTTCATAATTACATCGGTGCTTACGTATCTAAAGTATAGTGGTGAATCACACTCATCAATATTGGATTTGAGAATGGATTCAGACAGTTCTGCAGAAGAGTTAAGTTCTTTAGTAGTAGATGGTGCTATATTAGCAAAAAACTTTTCAAAAATATTAGCTACTTCTGCATCAGATTTAACTAGTTTACCTCCGTCTTTTAATGAATATGAACGATCTTTTGTTTTATCTTTACCGGTTTCTTTGTTTATGATATTCCAGGTAGCTTTGGCTTTATTTTTTGAACCTGAAACTATCCTACGAAGATGATTCGTCTTTGCTTGGGCACAAACTTTTTTAAAGATTTTTGAATATTTTTTAACATATTCTATAATATGTGGGTCCTGAGAATGTTCTCTAATACTATACAGATCATATAACTTATTCCTGCTTTTATAAATACCTGGTGTAGCCCATTCATTAAACTTACTTGTAAACCGATTAGACTTGACCTTTTTTTTTGTGAAAATTGATGCGAATTCGCTTTTAATTAAGTTAAAAAGATCTTCGTATAAGTTGTCTACGTTACTACTACTGTTTGGAATTATTGTTTTCACACCATCAAAAATCCTATCCTTAAATCTATTTATCCTGTTTGCAGTGACTGGTCTATAAACTATATCTACTACGCTCAAGGCCGGACCAGACGGAAATGTGACCTTTTGTCCTCTATGGTCGGAGCTTAGACATTGTAAAATAGATTTATTTGTTATTTTGACATCACAAAAAATATTATCTATGCAAGTAGCCGTTGTTGGAGTCACTCTGGTAGGTTCTTCAAAAACATTATTTAGGTTATACGATTCAAAGAGATTAAGAAATCTCATAGAAATTTGTGTTTTTTTTAATATGTCTATATTAAAATCACCGCATACTACTAAATTCTTTTTTGATTTTGATGCTTTTGATAAGACTTTATCCATAGTGTCTTCAAAAAGTTGGTAATTAGCGTCTGGCGGGCTATATACGCTTATGACAATATATTGATCAAGTTCAACACATGCAAGTTCAATAGTTCGCTCAATGGAGAGAGATACAATATCTTTTCGTTCTTTACAGTTAAATTGATTTTTCAACAGAATAAGTGACCCACCTCTAGTTGTAGTCTCCCTTGTGAACGAACTACCGACCTTATAATTGTCAATACTTAACATTAATTCATAGTCCCTATACCAGTGCTCAGTCACACACATTACATGGGCATTTAAATCTTGCAAAACTAATGATAATTCTAATTCTTTGCCAGCTAGGCCTTGTATGTTTTGATGTACAACAATAAAACTAGACCCAGCCTTTGTCTTCCCCCTTAGTTTAAAGTGTCAGAGGTTGTCAAGTTAATAATATCTAAATTAGTACTATTACTAATATGTTGACAACCATGTGATATGGTTGAGTTTAAAATACAATTAATATTATAAGCTAACAGAGTAGCTATTCGTTTTTTAAATTTAACACGTTCGTTGCGTTATGAGATAGAAAAAGCCCCATCCGTGTCTTCTTGCTGTTGCGGCGCACAAAAGCGCGCGATTTCACTCTGTGCGGGGAGCTGCTACATTGGTATTTCTTTAGGTGTGACTGAGACAAATATACATTTTTTCTTCTCTCGTGAAGTCTATGTTAGTGGCACATTTATTTGGTAATGAGGTTGAAAAGGTCTCATACGCACTGAAGGTAAATTATTCAAGTTCAGTGCGGATTGAGGTTTAAATTGCCTCATAAATTGTAGGCCTCACAGACGCACGGAGCGGGGCGCGGGCAGCGCGGGCGCCGGTCGTATTCTTTTAGTGACGCGCTAACTTTCGATAAGGGAGCACGCTGCGTTTCGCTACCACCAGCCCGCTCGTATCACGTTTTTTCTGTTAACTTTTGTGTTGTACCTGCTACGTATAAATAATATTAACAATGGAACGTCCAGGCAAAAAACGTTGCAGAAAGAAACTTAATTTGTGTGACTCGGAATCTTCTAGTGAATCGGAAGAAGCAAAACAATTAAAATATAGAAAAGTGTTACAAAGGGTTCCAATCAAAAATAGTCCAGTAGAAAAAGTCAAAATTTTAAAAAAAATTCAGATTTGCCCTCCAACGAGAGAAGAAACAGAAAGCGAGTCAGACACTGAAATTTTTACTCCGCCTTCTAAAAAGAGCAGAAAAAAAAGTAACATGACGAACCCCGAAAACCAATTGTTTTTAAGTCCCAGTACCGGAAAACAATACACTATCCTACACAACCCAGGACCTTCAAGTAACCAAATTGTGCTCACACCTACTCAAAAATTTTTACGCGACAATAATTATAGTAAGAGTCGAGCATCTTCTCCTGATCCGTTACAAGTTGGTGGTGAAACAAGCAGATGCTCGTCATTAAGTAACATTTCGGTATCAAACTTATTACCCGTGCAACTAACTGAAGAAAACATGCGGGATTTACTGAAAGATACCTCATATACTTATGAAAAGCAGACAATTAAAAATGACAGATATGTTTTTGAACACTCCTTTGATGACACGGATGATATTAATACCAACCAAATAAATAAATCCATACAAAACTTACGAAAAAATGAAGTTACAGAGAGCATAGCGGAGGATAGAGAAAATAAACAACAAGTAGAAGAAAAAGAAGATCACGAACGGAAAGTAGTACGCCAAAAGCAAGATAAAGAACAACTGAGACAAGATTATAGCGAACAGCAAGACATAGAAAAAGACATTAGTGTTAACATTATTCAGGGTAGAAGCAATGATGATGAAGCTGATGAAGAAAAAGAAAATTTAAGTACAAAAGAAACCGACAGCAGAGCACAGGAGAGGGATAATGAACAAGAAGAATTACGTCAAGAGCAGGAAAATGTTCAATTGAGACAAGGTTATAGTAACCAGCAAGATGTAGAAAATGATATTGGTGTCAACATTATTCAGAGTAGAAGCAATGATAATGAATCAACATCTGATGTAGATGAAAGTTCAGTTGAAAACTCTGAATCAAGTGATGTCGCTATAGATGAAGATGAAGAAAGTGAAACTGAGAACGATTCAGAAGGTGAAAATGAAGTTGCTGACCCTGTAGTTGTCGATGACGAAGACGATTGGATTGACATATCTGATGACATTGATATCGATTTTAACGAAAGTACCCTAAATAGTGTCATAATTCCCCGTTTGCGTAACAAAACCCCTGCAGAAATATACAACTTGTTCTTAACCGATGAAATTGTTGGTAAAATAGTAAATGATACGAACAAATACGCAGAAAAGTATTTAAAAGATCATCAAGATGAAATAAAAGAAAAGTCTCGTCTTAAAGCATGGAAGCCCACAGATGAAGAAGAAATGAGAAGATTTTTTGGAGTCATACTTGTGATGGGCCTAAACAAAGTTCCACATATAAACGACTATTGGTCTAAAAAATCAATATACAGAAATGAGTTCATTTGCTCCGTTATGCCAAGGGACAGATTTTTGATTATCTTAAAATTTTGGCATTTCTGTGACGAGTCCATGGATAATACTGGGGATAAATTATATAAAATTCGCCAAATACAGGATATGTTGAATAACCGATATCAAGAAGTGCTCCGTCCTGGCAAGATTTTGGTTATTGATGAATCTATGATTCCATGGCGCGGGCGGCTTAAATTCCGTCAATACATAAAGAATAAGTCACATAAATATGGCGTCAAGTTATATAAATTGTGCACCCCTGAAGGATACTCGTACAATACAATCGTTTATACAGGCAAGGAAGGTAATAATCGAGAGCAAAATCACGGCCAAAAGACTGTTTTGAGGCTAATTAGAGGGCTAGAAAATGAGGGTCGTATTGTTGTAGCTGACAATTTCTACTCCTCTGTTGGGTTGGCCGAAGAACTTTTAACCAAAAAGACGTTCTATTGTGGTACCCTCCTTTCGAACCGAAGGGGATTGCCTAAGACCGTTGTTTCCACAAAATTGAAAAAAGGACAATGTGCAGGAAAAATGAAGCCAAATGGCGTAAAAATAATAAAATGGTGTGATAAGCGCCAAGTTCTGATGATCACTACCTGCAAAAATCACAATACAGTTTTAGTAAACACAGGAAAGAAAACAAGAGTAACCAACGAAGATATTCGAAAGCCTTCATGCGTTCTCTTGTACAATGAAAATAAAAAAGGCATAGACTACAGTGACCAAATGTCGTCTTACTACACAACTTTAAAACGCGGATTGAAATGGTACCGAAAAATGATGACAGAATTTTTATTTGGCACTGCTCTGGTAAATGCTTGGATAATCTACAATATGTCTACCACTGGTAACAAAAAGCCGAAGAAAGATTTTACAGAATCCATTATTGAAACATTCACAGGAAAAAGCATCTACGAAAGAGGTACGTATTCATTGTATAGGTCCCCAATAATATTAAACATACAATTATTATATTTATTATTTTAATGTTTCTATAAATTTACCAGTCCTCTCGTTATTTTTATAATTCTATTTTAATTTTTAAAATTTATTTTAAAATAATGAGCTACAAGCTTGACGATGGCGATGACGGTAACGGGGACGCTGACGTTGACATTGACGGTGACCGGGACTGGAAGGCTGACGATGCTGGGCTGGACACTGGCGCTGTAATTCTTGGCGCTCAAGCTTATTGTCTTAATGCACGCATCGCCTACGCACACTACGCATACAACACTAACACATACAAAATAATCACAAATCACTTCTTTTGCATTGCACCTAATATTGATGTGACCGCACGCTTTATTACATGATATCATGGTGTTGCTATAAACTTCGCACTTTTTCATAACTGTAAGCATGTTAAAGTTCAGATTTTGTCTTATTCAGTTTTGGTTTTGTTTGCTGTAAGATTTTTCTACGAAAAATGGCCGTACACAGTAGGCGCACGCTTCTTTTACACTATCTATACTATGATGTTGCTTTAAAATTTGAAACTATATCTCTGCAGTGGATACTTCTTCATAACTGTAAGAATTTTAAAATTCAGTTTTTGTCTTAAACAATTTTGATTATGTCTGCTGAAAGATTTTTCTACGAAAAATGGTTGTGTACAGTGGTAGCATGCTTATTTTACACTACCTAGGTTATGGTGTTTCTTTAAACTTTGCAACTATATATATACCTACAGTGGATACTTCTTCATAACCGTCATGTTAACGTTCAGATTTGTCTTAAACAATTTCGATTTGGTTAGCTGAAAGGTTTTTCTTCAAAAATGGTCGTACTCAATGGGCGCATGCTTCTTTTACACTGCTTAAGTTATGGTATTGCTTTAAACTTTGAAACTATATCCCTGCAGCGGATATTTCTTCATAACTATAAGAATGTTAAATTTCAGTTTTTGTCTTAAACAATTTGGATTTTGTTTGCCGAAAGGTTTTTCTGCAAAAATCGGCCGTACACAGTGGGTGCAGGCTTCTTTTTTACACTTCCTATATCATGATGTTGCTTTGAACAGTGGATATTTCTTCTTAACAGATAGCATTTTAAAGTTCAGTTTTTGTCCTTCACAATTTTGATTTTGTTTGCTGAAAGGCTTACACCAAAATATTTTTATGTTAACTGTCTGTTGTATGTTTTCTTGTCTTAACAATGGGTTTAAAATGCATAACGCTTTAACACGAATGTTGTTTTTCTTATTAATATAAATTCTAAATTTGTATATTTTTAACTTTTTCTTTACTTTACAGTTCCAGATCGTATACTAGATATGATGTCTGTCATGTCATCATATCTGGAAAATTCGAGTACATTCCTGCAATGGCGTGGCAACGCACAGTAATAGTAAATGAGTAAGAGTACATGTACAAAACAAACACATCCTTACACACCGAAACACAATACTATGTGTATTGTGTTTCGGTTCACATTCTCATACTTCAAAAAATATAAATCATACATGTGTGTCATCCTCATCATGGTGACAAATAAAAAAAATACACCTTCTCCTTTGCGTGTTGATTCTGACTTTTATAATGTGTGAGGGCAAACTGACGCACTTATAAAACGAAACCTAACATGAATGTTTTTTCAGGTTTGCCTAACAGCAGATCTTCAGACCATGCACTTCAAAAAGGCACCCAAAGAAAACGCTGCGTTGGTTGCTACGACAAACTAAGGCTTACGTTAAGTGCAACTCAAGCTGCAAAAAAAACTAAAAAAATTCTTACTTTTTGCGGCCAATGTGAAAAAGCTTTTTGTTTACCCTGTTTTAATGAAAAACATTTTTAAACATTTAATTTTTCTTCAAATAAAAACATTCTGATTATCGTAACTTGCAACTTTCTTTTATTCCCATCACTAGTCGATATGCAAACCAAACTTTCTTTCAGTGCGTTATGAGGCAGAATAGATGACATATTTTATTTATTTACTTATTCAAAAACAAAATGTCGTAAACGCTGGCGAAGCTAGATTTCAACGAAGTATATATCTAAGTTTACACACGTCAAATATCAATAACATAGAATCATTGTTCACCTGTATAAAGGTTTTTTAAAAAAAAAACAACTTTCTGAGGTCGAAAAGGTCTCATACGCACTGAAAATAAGTTCAACGTTGACCCAGAAAGGCCTCATCCGCACTGTCTGAAAGTCCTCAGAAAATAGCGCCGCTGTGAACGTGTTAATAGGCAAGTGTAAAGAGCTGCCAGTCAGTGAAACCACATCTGCAAAGAATTCAGTATCTTTACTAGATGGTTCAATATGTTCATAAATAAAATAAAAAAAATGCATAATTAAACAGATTTAAAATTTAATACAGGCCCGTAGAATTACGCCCATTGATTTTGTATTTACGCAAATGGACTCACTTCAATCTGTCTTCTCTATATTTCACATTCTACATTGCAGTTGAAAGTGTCACGCTGGGATAAAAACTAAATAAATAACAAACGGACGAACCATTAACTACGAGTAATTATGTCATCATCATCATCATATCAGCCTGTTACAGTCCACTGCTGGACAAAAGCCTCCCCCAAGGAGCGCCACAGCGCACGATCTCCCGCCCTTTGCATCCAGTCACTACCAGCTGCCTTCTTCATGTCATCTGTCCATCTGAACGGGGGGCGTCTCACATTACGTTTGCCTATTCGTAATTATGTACAAAACCAAAAATTAACTTTAAGATCACCTGCTCACGTCTAATGTTATTGAATTCTTGTACCTATTTAATAATCTGTTTGTCACGATTTTGTCTTAACAGGTTCACAACTTAAATGTTGCATGACGGAAAAGGAAATGATGATATCTAAAATAAAACACAATAAATCTCAAATTGACCACGCAAACATTATCAGCATTACATGAACTTGCGCGTGTATTAACGCGAATATTTAGTTTCAGCTCACGTTTCAACATCGAAATAAGACACCTAACACAGGTATTGTTTTTTTTATTAGAATTTTTCGTAACCGGTACATAGCACTGTTGAAAGCTTCCAATTCGCACGCTTTAAAACGGTAGCGCTGAGGTACATAATCGCCGCTATATCTACGAGAGCCGTCTGAATAAAACAGCGAGCGAACAGAATTGGTACCTAAATTATTCACCAACGGGCCGTCCGGTGATCGAATGCAAACAAAGCCATGCTGGCCTCTTGTAGGTAAGTGAAAAGGTATGTGTAGGGTGTACCTTTTCTTAAATTGTTAAACGAACGCTTAAATTGTTTTTAGGTGTCGCTCTTTTTGAGAGAAGCTTTAAATGCCCGTAGCTTACGATCCCTTAGCAAAGAAAACTGCATGTTTTTTTTTCACTAGTAAGTACTGTGATCGGCATAATAATGCATTTTTGAAGCACATAATGTTGAATGCTGTTTGATTTTGTTTTACTGAAAGAGTAGTGAAGTAATAATTACCTAATTAACTCGCCATCTGAGCATGATCAGCGAAATCACACGAGTGAAATTCAGCGTAGCCTACCTAAAGCCTGTGATAAAACGTCAAATTAATTAAACCAATTAAATTCTGTATTACTTGGTACTAAGCACTGTTTCCAGAGATTTTTTTTACCCGACTACGGCAAAGCAAAAAGGGGGGGTTATGATTTTGACCAGTATGTATGTATGTTTGTATGTTCATCTTTACCATCATAACTTCTGAACCCTTCATCATATTTTGACAAATACAGTGTCATTAGATGCGTCTAAACTGCCCGCTGGCTAGGTGTTATATTGCAGGTAATTGCATATGCAAAAAAAAAATTGACGTTTAAGGTTGTTTTTATTGCTTAATTGGCCCAATTCAAAAATATAAACATTGTTACGATAAATATGTCCCCTAAATTATATAAATAAAAAATAAGTTCCAAAACTAAAACCCGACTACTGAAAAGTATGAAACAAGATTCATATTGATGTTCAGATAATAGCTGTCATTCGAATGCCACTTTCCCTTTTGACATAAGTACATAAGTTTGTTTTAAGAAGTTAATCAATATGAATCTTGTTTCATACTTTTAAGTAGGCTTTAGTTTTGGAACTATTTTTTTTATTCAACAGTTTGGAATTTTAGTAGCATATTAAGAATAGCATTCGGGATGTTCGTATGTTCAGTTAGGGGATAGTGAGTGACCGATTGAGATCACCTTCTAAATTATTCAGCAAGCGGCCCGGGAGCTGTGATCGAATGTAAACAAACCGAATGTTGTCCCCTCATGTAGATCTAGTACCTACGTGCATAAAACTCGTTTTTATCCTAAAAAATATATCTAGATTATATAAATAAGAAGCTTAGCTGGTGTTTACGGGCCAAACAGTAGATTTAATGGGCTTTTTCTTTTGTCCACTGTTCCCTGCCAAGGTTTTAGTTGCCTTAGACAGATCCTTCAGATTACCAGATGTAGCAGCAAGTTGGGCATTATCAGCAACTCTATCAGCCCACATTCTCATAATAAAGTGGTCATGGTCAGATCGTAATTCTGGCAAAACTCAACAAAACCATTTTGGTGTCTTATATAGGTAGCCAAAAACATTTTTAAGTATCTTTTTGCTGCTCTAGGCTCTAAGATAAGAAATAAATACTAAGAAGCAACCAAGAATCAGAATATTTAAATTAACTAACTTATAACCTGTCATGTTATCTTATGAACATGACATAGAACGATGAACTTTCATTATTTGCAAAATTTTATTAGATTGAGTCTGTATTTTGTCATAATGAAAATAAACTTTCAAAATGGTCTCTCTATCTTTTGTAGCCCCTAGCCTACGCTATCCATTTGCCATCTTTATTATGTAGGCCATGCCATCAACACGACCCTGAGCACCTAAGAAGATGGGTAACAAACTGCTGTACCCACTACTACATCATGCACACATTTACTTGCCTCAGTTTTATTATGTACGACATGACATAAGCCCGATGTATGCGTGTCACGTCACGGACGAAGGGAGTGTAGTCTCGTATGATATTTGTCATTGCGTATGATTTTGTTTACAGGCCAAAAAACACCTTTATGCGGTTACTTAGGCTAAAAGTGAGATGGTTAGCATATTGCTAGGCCATATGGTTGACTGATAGAGAATGCCTTCGAGCCGTGAGCTTCTTCCTCAAAATTGTTTCTACCTTACTGCAAAAAACATAGGCTAACCTACAAGATTTCCCAGAAGATTATTCGCGTTAGCTTCTGCAAATTGATAACATGACGAACAACTTTGATGTATGGTATCATGCCACAGAATTAAGTGTATCGTCGTAAAACATTCCAGTCAAATTTTATCGAACATATTGCTCAAGCTGCAAGAATAAAAATTATTAATAAAACTCTAAAATAATATTCAATTCACACAGATCGATTAATAAAAGACATTTCATTCGTATAGTAAAATTAAACAGATTCAATTACAAAATAGATTATAGACAGTTTATTTACGTATTACGTCTCATTGATGCTCAAGTATATTAGTGCAGTCGAACAGCACAACTTTTTAAATTTGATTTCTTTAAATAATTTAAAAACTTAATCACAAAAACCTTATGTTCCAGGTTAGTTGTGTTTGGTTTCTACAGGTAAGTTTCGAGCTTTTCGTGTATTTTTGGACCTTTTACCTTGCGATATTTATTGGAAAAACAAAATTTTTTTTTTGTTACCCTGCTACACCATACACTGGGACATACTGCTCTGCTATAGGAAAAGGCAGTAGATTCGTTTTCTCTATCTCCCTGAAACAAAATGGATAAAAGAATCCTCCAAACATGGCATAGCATGTTTTAATGGCAATAGTTTCGCTTTGTTAAAGATAGATATTTATATCGCTTAACTTTTCAATCGAATTTTCTTAATCTATGAACTGAGATTCGTTTGTTCGTTCATACCTTCGATTTCCTCAAGCAGCATCTGCCTACTGTTAATATGTAATATCTAACTTCCAATTTCGAATAATTCGTATTTTGTTACATTTCTCAATTGTCATGATGACACCTATCTTAAATATTTTCAAGACCATTGCGTTTAAAAAACATAGCCCCTATTAAGTTTATACAACCGATATATTACCAAAAAGCTGTAGAACCCAATTTTCAAACCCACAAAACTCAATAAATATTCGGTCAATTGACTCCAATTTCTGATACATGACTGTGACGTCACGTTCATGTATTCCCATAGAAAAAATCTATGGAGGTAGACCGTTTTGACAGATAATAAAAAGTATGTCAACGATTGGTGGTATCATCTAGCCTACTGATAAAGAAAACTTTCGAAACGAGACTACTGTCCGTTACTCAACCGTGGTTCCCCGCGAACCGTTTTCCAAGCGGACCCCGATATTTTATTCAGTAGTTTGTTCTGACGGCGTTGATTTTTTGATGGCGTTCCCTTGTTCCCGCGAGCACCTTATTTGCTTGCTAGTTGAAAGGGTAGTCTTGTTTTGTTGTAACGGTCTTGCCGTCGTTAGTGCTAGTTCCAACACGCACTTGTTAGGTTAAATGCTAGTGGGCTTCTATGACGGGCGTTTAAGAACTGTTTTACATGAACATGCAGTTGAACTGGTTGAAAGATAAAAGAGATTTAGAAGCTTAGAAAAAGTCCGTCACAGCTTTTGTACCCAGGTCAATGTATGTGATGTTGTTGTATATTAAAAAAAAAATACAACGGTTAAGTGAAAAAGCCTTAAATAATTCAGTGCTAGCAGGACAGCCCACATCGTTGGAATAAAAGTCGATGCGCTGCGCGGTTGAATGTTTCTTTCATGACATCGCCTTCGCCTCAACACTCGTTTAAAATGGTTCACATTGAATGCAGTGTTAGTTCTAGATGTGACAGAGAAAAAGCAACAATATTGCGTACCTTGTTGTCTGTTTCGTTCGGGTACCTATAATGGTAATAAAATGATTTGTTAGTGTCAGTGTTGTGTTTCCAGATGCATTTTCTGTGTCACGGTTATGAATTGTTTTGTAAGTCCTGCGACTTCCAGCTTTAGTTTTTTCAAGTGGTCACAGTTGGATGTGTTTGGGTACCTGCACCGGCGACTTAATAATAATTCCCTTTTTCAGCTTTCAGGTCTTGTTTTGCAATCATGATCAAAAAGTATGTTTTTTACGCTGCGAAAACAAATTGCATCAAGAACCGAGGAGGTAAAGGACTTTTTAACGTCACGTGTGTTGGATCCTGAGCGTAGTCAAAGACTTAATGTTGACTCCTAAGCGAACCTTGAGCATTGACGTGAGCTTGCTTTACATTTATCATAATATTAAAATCTACGTGCATTGTAATCATATATCAAAGTTGTTCGTCATATTATTAATTTACCCTCATCTTAAAGTTTTGCCTATTTCATTCTAAAAAATTGTGTCTGCTCTATACCAATATTTTCCATAAAATGGCCGAGATGCAGATAAAAATGATGGAAATCGAAAAGTGTGCGTCACTAATTGATCTTCAAGGTTCTGTATAATTTTGTACAAAACCATTTACGATTTTATACTCAATGATACTAGTCCCAGAATGTAGTGCTATTTAGCAATCATAATAGTCCTTCTGGCCGATTTCGACCACGGCGGCCAATTCCAACAGAGATCAGCCAACTACGCAGGAGATATGATGGTGCACAAGTGTGAGCGCAATACACAGGTGCGTGCACTCACTGTTCAATCGCTCTCAACGTTCGATGAGGCGGCAACCCGACATGGCCTGAGAGAGATCAGGCGCAGGACCAACGGCTTAACGTGCTTTCTGAGGCACGGGGGTGTAACACCGCCAATTTCCCGACTTCGAGCTGTTTTTGAGAAATTCATGACAGAAAATCTCAGAAACAATTATGGTCGATCTGGGATTCGAGCCCAGGACCTCTCGGATGTAAGGCAAAAACTTTGCCACTACACCAACGACGCAGTCATTTATATTTAGCAATCGCGGTGTCAGCAGATGTACAACTGGGATGTGGACAGAGCCGTCCCTGCACCGGACTAAGGTTGCCTGGACTGACAAGGAAGACGTTTGTGTGCTAATCTTTTTTTTATCGTCAGGGAAATGCTGTTACACATACCCGCCAGCCACGGGCAGCTGGGGGTTATGTGGGACTCCAGACCTCAGAGAGAGAACTCGCCTACCCACTAAAAACCTGTGTGTGGCTAACCTATGTTAACCCTATATTTGACGAACTAATTTCACAATAATGAAGATTACTTAGTTTCATTAACCATCGAAAAAACCTATCACTATAAAAATATACAACAACATCACATACATTGATTTGACTCTGTGGTAAGTAGCTTAAGATATCTGTAACACAAGTGGTGTTACAGATATCAAAATAAACAGTGGTATTACAAATATAACTTAAATAAATACTTATAACACCCGGACCAGTACAAACAGACATGTTCATGCACACAAATGTTTGTACAGTGTGGGGATCGAACCCGCGACCTCTTGGTTACTAGTTAATTTCTTAACCATTACACCAAAGCGGTCGTCACCAACAATTTAGATAAATGTTCCGTCTGTTCAATGTAATTGAACCTATGGCTTTTGCACAAAATATTTATATTTATTTATAGTTTATAGCTTAACTTCAGAGTCAGCTTTTCAATGAGAAAAAAGCAATACGAAACTTGTATGCCGGTAAAGGGAACCCTAACACGCGGACCGTATCTAAATATTCGACGATCGCAAAAAACAAAATACACCACCAATGTTTTGTCACAAAACTGTTTTGACAGGCGACGTACATACAACGTACGCAGAGTACATGTAGTTAAATATTGGCTTTTGTTTTTCGAATGATAAAAAGGCCGATGTTTCTAGTTACATGGTTTTTAGTTACTTTACTGAATATCGCGATATTCTACATTATCACACAAATGTAAAATAGTATTAATTTTTGGTAAAAGATAAAGATACAGAGTCGCATTAAATCAGCAGTCGGCAAAAGTCATAAGTATGCCTAAAATTATCGTAATGATGCTAAATGAAATGACTTGCGAAAAGACAAGAAGAAGAAAATGCTTTTACATTTGTACATTTTTTGTGAAATAAAGTTTAAATGAAAAAAAAAATGAATAAGAAGGGACCGAAAGAAGTGCCTAGATAATAAAAACACAAAACTGAAATTAATTTAAAAAAACAATAATAAAGCTTTTACGTTTTCTCTTAATAAAACCTGAAAATTTATATTATGATGCAGGAGTGAATGACGAGCCAAATAGTTGATGGATTTTACAATTGAAAAACACATTTGCCACAAAATAAAAACATTGACATTTCAATCTAGATTAGTTTCAACTAAATCCTTGCAAAAAATATGTTGCATTGACAATATTTAACACTAAACTGAAAGCTTTCAGTCCGGGAAAATTGTGACCAATCCAAGGTTTAAACCCCGGTAAATTTTTAGCAATAGAATTGAGTAAAAGTATATTTTTACAAGCTTTCATATGTCAAGTTTCATATGTCCCGTGTCTGTTTGTCTGTAATCAAATCTTGCAAGCTAAATTTGACCCGCTTACCGGTGTCCCATGTAGCTGATATTTTGTTTTGATATACAAGGTGTTACAAAAAACCCCGTAATAACCCGGTGTTAATGTTGTGCCCGAAAAACTGCACAACATTCCCAAAGACACCTAGGTCAATGATTCATTATGGTTTTTTTATTACAGTTTTTTTGTAACACCTTGTATAGTTCGATTTGATGAAAATACACAATTTTAACTGGCTGTTGGATTTCTCTTTAGTACTGTTTTATTGTGAATACAAAGTTTAACTTCAACTCGGTTCAGTTTCACTATATTTTGCATTTATTTTCAATCCTGAAAGAGCTTACCCAAAATGTTATATTTTTACTACGTTTTGGCAAAGGTATAATTATTTTTCCAACATAATGTACGGACGGGTTACTTACCCTTTGTAAATTAAAAAAAAATTGGTTGCCTGTAAAGTCGGTATACGCACGAAAGTTTTACTTGACAACGACTCTGAGTTACCACTCAGAGTCGTTGTCAAGTAAAACTTACCAAATTTTACCAAATAATTTTAATGTGAATATTCATTCGTATAACATGAACCGGTGTGTATGCCTATCTCTCTCTCTCTCTCTCTCTCGCTCTGTCTCTCTCGCGCGAAACGTGAGCGGAGCAGCGTAACGCAGTTTCTTGAGGTGTCACCCGGCAAACCAATTTATAAGACGTTGTCACGTCAAAAAGACGTCCCACAAGCTGAAGATGCTTAATGCCAACAAAGAATCGATTACGTAATCGGATTATGAGATAATGTTTTGCTTAGCGCAAACATTTCACAAGCCACATTCCGATTCCGGTCTGGGCAAAGCAAAACAAGAGTTGAACTGATGCCTGGCCAAGGAGTCTGCAGTTGGGGTGCGTGTTCAATGCAAGCGGTGCTGAGTCTTGTAGAAAACGCTATAATTTAAAAAAAGTCTGCAAAGCACCTCTTACATACACTCACATACACACCACTGTCATACATACACCACACACATTATGAGCAGTAAGAAAAGTAAATTTATTTTAACAAAGTATTAAATTGCTTGCTTGTTTGGTGTTTACCAGTTGTAATTTAGTTTACCTACTTTGTAACCGATTGTCAAAAGAGCGGTTCTTCCTAACACAGGCAATGTTTGCCTAAAAGGGAGTTCCCGCAACTATTATTGTATAAGAATAAGTTATTGAAATAAAAAATATTGTATTTTTTTTTGTTCTGATAAACATGACAAATAACAAACTTTGATGTAAGACAGTTGCAAACCCTATAAGATGTACAAATGAAACTTCTTGATAGATTTTGGATATAAATCATGCTGATATGATGGGTATCATTAAAATGAAGCCGTGTAAATTATGCGAAGCTCACAATGATTTGGAGTTTGTGTATTGCCGAATGTTGATCTTGACGAGATGTAATGTGTACACCGAAAGAAGTACAATCGTTTTAACAGATCTCGTTCCTCGCAGTAGGCCTACTGTACCGAAGGATTTATAGGAGTTTTTGTGTTTCACAAAGTCAAGCGGGGACCAGTACCTAAGGACTCACCTCACCGTTCTTTAATGTTCCCTACAAAGATGAGGTTGCTCTCATTATTCCGCCTCGGAGAATGTTGGCTCTAATCCGTTCCGACGATCGTGCATTCATTCGTTATCGTTTTATTTTTCTTGTCTTTTATTTTTTACCGTAGTACATTATCTTCAGACAACATATCAGACTTCCTATTTTCGTTGCTAAATCGGCCGTATTACTACAGGTGTAATAGATGCCGCAGTGCTTACCTGGACGTGTTGTCATGTACATAAAGAATTTTGAATTGCTACACAAAAGAGCTACCGATTGTGATTTTTAAATACATTGTCATGTAAGGATGTCGTGATTGAAAATATTTGTTCATTCATAGAGTCAAGCAAAGTCAAATGTAAAAAAAAAACTTCAAACTGTCATCCTTATTATTGCCGCAATTAATCATCAAGAAAATCCAGCAATCAATTCAGATTATTTTGCAATTTTTTTTTATCTTTAGATTCTTTTAACGTGATTAGAGTATTATACGTTAATTAGTCGAATCGAAACATATCTTCTTTGATCGGAAAGCCGATAATGTAGCAAGCTCAAAGCTTTAATGTTGAATGAACAGTGCCCGTCAAATTCTACGCAGGTTTGTGTTATTATCGTATTCATTCTAAAAGTGGGAACAAACAAAAGGTCCTGATTAACTCACTTTCACATTAAATTTACCATTTAAGAGGACTCCGGAGTAAGGGCAATGGGGTAACCGTCTGTTTCCATTTCCATTCTTAGAATGGGAAGTTTGGGGATGCTTGTAAGTTTAATGTCTATTCAGATATTTTTTGTTATTCATTAATAAATTAGACAAAAAGAAACACCAACATTAACTAATTAAAATTAACTATACAATAAAAAATATTTACATATAATACAAAAAAATAAGAAACAAAAAGGTTCATCTTGCAGACCCACACCAATGTCAACGATGCCATGAACGCTAGTTGCGTTTCCTCGCTGAATGGCCAAGCTAATTCTTCGGCCAAGGTAGCTGCGGAGTCGCAAAGACAACTCATAAAAAAGTTTTTAGCCTCAGGGCCCCATGGACCCATTGTCTCCACCGCGAGAGGCACGAAATGATAGTAGCTGTCTAGAGAGGAGTACTTTCTTTTTTTTAAGGACTCCGCTAAGACAGCTGCAGCGCCCGCGGACCTCGAAGCGGCAGATACATGCGATGGAGCCAATGTATCAGTGCAGGTCGCAGACCAAAGCCCTGTCTATTCAGTGTAATACTAAAAGCATGAAGGCACCACCACCACCACCAACCAAGTGAAAGTAGGCGGGCCACGTGTGCAGGGTGCACCCTAACTTAAAGGTTCAAATCGCCATACAATGGCTGACAACTGACGGCTGCCGTCGTAGAGGTAGACCCAAAGAAATGTTGTGACGATTTGGTTGCGTTAGCTAGGGATTGGTAGGGAACTTTGCTCAGCAGTGGGATGAATCAGGTAAAAAAAAATAAGGAAGCATCAATTCGTCATATTCTTTATATTTTCGAAGTGAATAAGCGAATTATTTAGGGCATTGCAAATTTCTTAACTTTTGATAAGTTGCTGTACTGTTGTTTCGTTTCGTAAATCTGTTTCTGGTGAACATGCCTCTACCGCGAGACTAACGATATTCGTAGGACAGTGGAAACGTGCGCCAAATGAAGTAACTCAAAGGTGGGCTAAACTTGGCGCAAACACTGATACGCAAACAGTGATGGAAACTCCAAATTGTTTTCGGGCAGAGAAGCCTTTTGTTTTTGATGAGCTAAGACCGAGAACAGCAAAGTTAAATTTGTTTTTAGCCGATAAAATGTCTTTGTGACATGAAGACGTGTTTAAAAGCGGGAATCCGGATATAATTCAACTTGTTACAATGTTGCACAAGTCTAAACAGTTTTGTTTTCAACATTGTTTGTTCGGTTATAATACCGCAGAATGTTTTGCGGTTGAACGAGATAAAACGAAAACAAATTTCCTGTGAGCTTCAAAGACTTAAGGCTATATATAAAGTTAATTTTAACGTTAAAGAATATTGCTGAGTGATTTAATCAATACCCTCAAAACGGATCCTTTGATATTGAAAGTCAGTAGATATTTCTAAATAAATAAAAGCACCATTAAGTGCTTATCGTTCTTCTAGTGATATCGTCTACTTAGAATTTTGTACAAGACTCTAACAACACACTAGTTAACAGTTTACAAATTACATTTTACATTTACACATAATGTTGTTGCCTTGATAAACAAATACTTAGTACTTGTTTATCAATCTTTATTTATGAACGCACCTATAATACATACTAAAATAAAATATACGATCTTCAAGTAAGAATACTAAATAATATAGTACCAAAAGGAATCAGGCAACAATATAGTAATAACTATTCCGGCCTTTTTAAATATTGTAAAGTAATACCTGTTCAAATCCAAGCTAAATGTATTTTGTTAAAAAACCTGTTCTTCAAAACGTGTAAAAATCAGCCACACACAAACAACCCTGTATACACACGATCGGTAGCTCGGCGTGAGTTGAGGTGCAGCTCGACTCGCGTAAACAATGACTACTGTAGGCGAACTTCTAATTTTATTGTGCCTCGCCTAATAAATAAACTACCTACAGAATTACGAGATAATTTAACTATTAAAAATATTAAATTACAGCTTAAGTTACACTTTCTTGCATCTCTTTCTGGTAATTAGCAAATTAGTAAATTATTAAACTATTAACCAAACGGCTTGTATTATTTGTCCAATTCTTGTTTTTATTTATTAACTTTACTTGTAACACTCATCGTAATTATTACAAACCCTCATCGTTTACTTGTACTAAGTAAGTTAGTTAAGTATTTTGTAACGGTTATTTACATGATAATAAAGGAAAAAAAACATTTGTACATTGTCTCTGCCTCCGAAATACAATTCCATGTTAAGAAATACAATATACTCGTAACATCGGTTGGTTTGGAATCCTGCCCGTAGCTTCCGACTGCCGTAACTTAAGTTTGGTTTATGGCAAAATACTTTATTTATTGTTGACTGATACACCGATTCTTACACCGATTCCCACTTGTAATCCCTACTTTAACTGCAATTTTAATAATAATAAAAAAAATAACTTGTAATGATGCTGAGAGGTCCTGGGTTCGAATCCCAAGTCGAGCCAAATTTTTTTCTGAGATTTCCTGTCATGAATTTCTGAAAAACAACTCGGAGTCGGGAAATTGGCGGTGTGGCTCCCATGCCTCGGAAAGCATGTTAAGCCGTTGGTCCTGCGCCTGATCTCTCTCCGGTCATGTCGGATAGCCGTCTCACCGAACTTTGAGAGTGATGGAACAGAGAGTGCACCTGTGTATCGCGCTCACACTTGTGCACTATAATATCTTCTGCGTAGTTGGCTCAGCTCTGTTGAGATTGGCCGCCGTGGTCGAAATCGGCCACGAGGACTATAATTATTATAATTAAAATGTTTTTTTTTATTTCAAAGTCTAGCAATTAAATAATCAGAATAATAAATCCTATCAGAATTTAACTCAACTTCGGAAATGAATTGAGTTGTTATGTTGTTAATTAATCAACATTAGTTCTTCATGAGTGGATGTCGTAATTAGATGTTTTATCAGTACTGAAAACAAGCATTTGATAGAACGTGTATAGTACTTTTCAAATTGGTATTCGTAGATGAATCAATGTTAGTTTGAGTACATTCAATAAAGCTGGGATTGATTGGGAAACGTTTAAAAATAAGTAAAAAGTTTATTTCAGACTATGTAGCGTCCATATAATTGCTAGTAACAAAAAAAAAAAAAAGTTGACAAAGCCCTGTCAATGAGTCTTGTTCCAAATACACTTCTGTAAAGTTAAAAAAAAGTTTAAAAGAGCACCTATTGTGTTACTAAACAAAAACATTTATATAATGCAATCCTTGTAAACAATCTTGTAACACGGGAATGAACTGAAACGATTAATCAACCGGTCCATATTTAATTAAGAAAGTGAGTTTTCGTTAGCAAACATGTCTATCGCGTCATTAAAAATACATTTGTAATAACTAACAAACTATTTGTCTTATCTTAATGGTGTAACTTCTTCCCCATTCCTTATGTGCTTGGTGGATAAGGTTTGTTCACCAGTAATAGGGAGAATCACACTGGCGAGTTCATTAAGTGGTGTTGGTTAAGTAAAACCAGTTTTGAACACTTGTAGTAAAGTTCTGCTAAGCAAATTTCCATCAGATGAGCGGCCTTGACTGTTAGTAAGATTGTCCAGTATTATAGGTAGAAGATATGTCGAAGCCAACTGGTTAAAATAGCTATTCAATAGACATTTAATCACACGGCTATACATCATTTAGCTGACTTGACTGTGATGTTCAACACTACAGCTAGATGACGCTTAGCTAACTGATTAAATGGCTAATTTCAAATAATAGGATTTCATGAGACGATAAAATTGAATTTTAAGATAGTAATTACTCAAGCGCAATTAACAATGAGAATAAACTGTATTCTTATTGATTTTAAAAATGTTTTTAGAGAATTGCAATAAAAACCTTTGTGATGCATTTCATAATCGCGTAATTTCTTCTCAAATATTTGCTTTGATTGGGTTTTCATTGCATGTGAAAGCTGTACGTGTACTTGCGGGAAAAATCGTAAAATACAAAAAGGTGAATGCTAGCATACCTTGCGCTGTAGTATCGGCCTTACAAAGAGCCTGTTCCATTAATGCAAAACAATGTTGTTTTTCATTGGTACCTACTTTAATTTACGCTCGGTCCGCTCTTTTTCTGCAAAGTTCTTCTATTATGCTTCGGAAAGTGCGCGGGTTCGAGGCGCAAACTTTTAATCATCCCTCCCTATAGACACCTGTGTTCCAGGTTACTTTACAGATACTTTTTTAATAATTCTGTGGAGATAATTGAAATTTAATGAGCTGCTTATTTTTAACTAATAAATTGTGTGAGCTTCAGACACTATGTAGAAATGTTTAGCTAATGGGACAATGGGTATTCTAATTATTGGTATAGTTAAGTTCATATTTTCAAAAGCATCCTACCTTTAATTGGTTTGACCATATTATTAAGGTGAATGTAGTTACTGTTTTAAACTTTCCTGTTGTTGTCCATTATAAAACACTGATTTTCAACGGGTCTTACGCACCATAGACACTTTTTAAAGGTTTAACTTAGTATTTACCTTCCTGACGTTTCCACCATGATCTATGCAACCAGATCGAAACGTCGGGAAGGTAAATACTAAGTTTTACCTTTAAAGAGTGTCTATGTTGCGTAAAACCCGTTGAAAATCTGTGTTTTAGTGATTGTAGGTATTCATCATTATAATAAGGCACTTTACTTTCCATGAGATGGCCTGAATCCTATATTTTCTTACGTCATATTGTTATATAGTATTCTATTAACAGTCAATACAAGCATTAATGCTCATGTAACTTTTTATCTCATCCCAATTCCAAATCCTTTTGATCTTGAAATATCATTAAATATTCCCAATCCAGATGCGTAAGTCTGGTCACGAGGCCCACAAGCGGTAATTCCATCTAACTTGGTGACTTGATCGCCTGCGTGATGGGACTACAGAACTGAACTTAATGAGAACGTTTGCATCAAGCTGATGTCAACAGCAACGTCATTTTGATTAACTGAACCTTGTTGAAAGTCTTGTGGATCACGAACTGCGAACTTAGCGCAGTGGCGGCGGTGGCTGCGGATATATTAAACATAACAACTTTCAAAGCTAGAGTGAACAGGCATCTTCTAGGTGAGCTCGCTCCATCGAAAACATAGTCTTTGCCTCGTTGTAATTGATGGAATCAGGCGTTACTTTGCGGAAATCCATGACTAAAGCTGAAAAAGAGGATTATTTTGCTTTAAATTTCTTTGAGTTGAGTGGAAATTTAAAGCAAAATAATTTAATCCGCTTTTTTAGCTTTTGCCTCGTTGGGCTTAGTATTGGGTCAAGAGCAAACCCAAATAAAAATAAAATAAAAACATTATAAAATGCGTTTTTACGTCTATACTGCAGTGACTAAGGCTTATTTGACGCGCTCACTTATAACGCCCGCCTAGGCTCCAGTCACCACGTATTCAGTGTGATCGCACACTTGAAGTTCGTAGTCTTTAGTAAGATCTTCAGAGAGTGTTGTGTTGAACTCCCAATTACACCATCGCTGTTACGGGACAATGTGTGTTAGGTACTTAAAAGAAGCGCAGGTAAGTTTATCACAGTCGCCATAACTTTTTCCTTCCAAAAATCTTAGCCAGAATAAAAAAAACACGAAAACCCACGAAAATATAAAAAAAAAATATACAAATACCGTTAACAAAATTTGTTATTGTTCTATTTAACTTCTTGAATCATTGAGTTTTCAATACTAATATACTGCATGTACCATCAATCAAAATTAAGTACTCAGTAAGTTATTTACTTTATTTTACTAACTTTCACTACATATTGTAAATGTTTGTTAAACAAAGGCTTGTTTGGTGAAATACACGTGTTGTAAGGCTACAACACGTGTATTTCAATAAATAAAACATGAAATGCTCTCAAGAAACGTGTTGCATCTTTATACACGTGTCCTTAACAAATTGAACTTCGAAAATATTTGGTTTTTAAAACATAAGGTTGTAGATTATTCATAATCAGTTCATTTGCAGATATTTGCGTAATATAATGTGAAATAATATATTATTCGTAATCAGTTTATTCGGAGATATTTGCGAATATGAATGTGAAACACAAGTCGAAAAATTATCTCTATCGAAGCGTAAAATGGGATCGTTTTAATTTGAAGCAGGGCAATTAATTTCTTACGTGGCGTCGATTTTTGGAATTCATTTAATTAATGAAGTCTGCAAAGAATTGAAACAAAGGTAATAACGATGTTGACGTCACAAATATCGATTCGTGAAAATGGATTCGTGTGTTGCAATGTTTTCGATTTTTTATTATTCTACGAGTATTATGTAGAGGCTCGCTGTAACATTTTGTAGTATAAGCAAGCTTTGATCCTCTATTTCATTTGTTTAAACCACCTAAATATACTTAGATATAAAATTATAGCCTGTTTCATCTTAACCGATTGTTAAATATTTGTAAAAATATTTCTCTCGGGTGATTTGAGGGTGTCTCCCACAAACATTGATGAAACATACGCTGGCTCAAAGCGGTAAAAAGCACTTACAAAATTTAACGACTCCATTAATTTAATTTTATTTAATTTTTTTAATTTAATTAAGGTTCTCGGTAGCTCAGTGGTCAGAGCATTGGACCGGACTTCCAAAGGTCGGGGGTTCGATTCCTCCCCGATGACCGGAGCCGAAAAGAATTTTTAAGTGTTGTCTTTTCGAAATTAAAAAAATGCGTTTTAAACGCAAAAAATACTTAGAAATAAAACACCTTAATATACCTCAACTTATTGTTATATCACTATTGTTTACTATTGTCCAAAAAATACATACGTGATAGTGAAATAACTGACTTATTTCACTATCACGTATGTATTTTCAGAGAAAAAATTATAGCATACAAACTATATTTGCGATCGCAAAAGTTATAATTGGAAAGGCTTTAATTAAAATAGAGTATCAAGAGTATAATTTATTACCAGTATTTATGAGTAATGGCAGTTAAATTTACTGTGATACTTATACGAATATCTAGTAGTACAGCAAAATGTGCGTTACCTACCTAATTGATGATTTTTAACAACAGTTTTTACTCTAATGTTCTGCAAACTCTACTGTATCTATCGATTTATATCTCTATCGATATTTCCCATAAGTGGGTATTAATATTTTCATAATCCCAGATATCATAACCAGACCAGATATCATACCAGAATTAAAACTTACCCAAATGACGTCAGAAAGTTTCTAAGATGAGCTGAATGGATTATTGAAATGGTTTAAGTTACAGCCAAACTTTTGTGACCGAATTTGCAAATCACCTTTGACACTTGCTGTGTGTAAGAATTTCTGCGCGCTTTGATGGCAACTTTTTTTTAGGGTTGGCACAAAATAACTTTATATTTTAATTTTAATGAGAGCGATAAATCAATTATGTATAAAAATAAAATTCTTTATTTTTCTGGGTATTAGTGAACCATGCTTATAGAGGTAGAATGACACTTATCACTTACAACACTCAAACCGTGTGAGTACCCAAAAAATAGTGTAAGCCCATACAAAATGCAACCGAAACACGCTATTTCTGAAGGAGCTGCACTTTTACAATTCGTAGACATAAATATTTAGACCGACCAAAATTGAATTTGCTCCTACCATTTGTGCCAGTCCAGCACTCTTATTTTTATAAGTATACAGAGGGACATTTTTTTTAAACTCTTCAATGAATTATTCAATATTTTCTAAAGGTTGATAGCGTTGTTTGTAGTTTGTTAACATAATGAGTATAAGTTTTGTCAACGAACCTGAATTTTAAGCGCTCGATTGTCAACTTGCAGAAAGAAGCTTTATCAATTAACTAGCTACTAAGGTCTGTAAAAATATAAAAAGTCGAAATAAGTATAATTATACTGGTGAAAATGACAGTACCATAATACAGTGTTGGTCCACTAGTAAGGCGTTGCTAGTGTCATTTTATAGAAACGTCTGGAAACCTCTCCGGGGCTCTCAAGGCATTTGTTTATTCACGACGCTTGTTTTAAGCATACTTGAGTTTTGACCGGGGAGGTATATGTGAATTCGTATCACCTAATACGAGTATAACTTTTAGTCGATGAAAGTCAATTAACAAACTGGATCGGAACTATTAATGATAAATGGAACTGGAATGTTAGTGTGACAGACCGCTGTTATTATGATTTGTCAATCAGTGGGGTGAGCACGAACATTATCGTAACGTATTTGTGTCGTTCAAACCTCAAAAACTGTCAGTTTCACATACAAATTGAGTCACTTCTCGATAATCGCTACGAATACGTTACGATAGTTGTTCGTGCTCACCCATTCAGACTCCAGTCTCCTATCGATAGATCTCCTAACCTCAAGAAAAGAACAAAAATGATGAACAAAAACCGCTCTGCCCCAGAACTCTTTAAGCAATTGTCCGTAGTTTCGGATATAGCCATCGCTGTTACTCTCACCAGCTTGACTGGTAACGTGAAACGTTAAGAAGTACGGCTTCTGTATTCGGAACTATAGCATATCACAGCGTTTGGCGTGCGAGGGCAGTATGAACTGACGAGTTTGTAAAGATCAATTGCAGGAATAGATGCAGGACTTTTCTGGAAGGTAATATTCATCAGGAGTCGACTTGCCGCTAATTTAATGATAAGGTTGATACGATGAACATTTATTAGATTTACTCTTCCATAAAAAAATAGTTTAAAAAACTAAAAAAAACACGCTTTTATTGCTAACTAAAAAAGAGAAAAGAATTTCTGAGTACACGGAATTTATATTACAGGAGAGTAAAAAGCGTGGGGTGCACTTTATGACGTTTCCATACTTCTCTTTTTATAGTTGCCAATAATAGGATGATTTTCACATATTACATACCAAGCACCCCACGCTTTTTACTCTACTGTAATATAATTATTATATAATTCCGTGTAATCAGAAATTATTTTCTCTTTTTTAGTTAGCAATACAAGCGTTTTTTTTTAGTTTTTTATTTTATTTTTTTAGTTTATAAGGATAATGTTAAATTCTTATCAAATTATTGCATTGTCATCGGTACTTAATACGTGTGCAAAGTTTCAAAATAATCCGATTTCTGGGAATTGTTGAAAATTGAGCTCAAAAATTCAGTTTCATACATTCATACAAACATACATACACACACCCCGATCTAATAAAAGCGTGTTAAAAATACCAACTTCAAATGCGACTTACAGTTTCTATTCATTATGTTACTACAAGCAAAGACATGTGAAGCTTGCAAATCGTTGTACGATTTATTCAACCCAGACGCGAGAAGATACCGCATTAAGTTATTAACCAATTATGCATACACGTCGCCCACAGCTGGCATACATTCGCTCAGAATGTAAATTCTGCTAATGCTTCATCCAATTTGGCTACTAATGACGTTCGAGTTTCTTTTCGGCAGCTAGGGGTGGGTCGATATCGATAAAAGTATTGATTAGTCCACAATGTATTAATACACATGCCAAAAATTAAGTTGGTACATGCTTTTTGGCCGTCAAATAACCTATGTAGTATGCGGATATGAACTTAAATTTGTATCTACGTAGAGATTGTGATAATGCAAACCAAAGGTTACATGTTTATGCGTCACAACACAACACACAACTTGTGTCAGTACCTCGATGGATAAAAACGAAATATCGTCAAGCATTACAGATCAAGAATATGATAAATTAAATGATAACGATATTTAAATTATTGTCTATATATTAAATGATACTTAAATTAGTTATTCCCAAGCAGCTTCTTTAACTTTTTATAAATATATATTTTTAGTGGACAGAAGCTGCGTTACCTATGAGTTTAGCACGACACAGCCACAAATTTATATATCATAACGACTTCAAACTTAACTGAGCTACTACGAGTACAATAAAACACTACTCATGTCAAACATACTTAAAAAAAACTTATTAATCCCAGGTATTACGCATGTTAAAATAAAGCATCGATAGAACCTCGTCCTATTCTTATGCACTTCGGGGAGCGGATTTGCGACGGATATGGATTTGTAATCGGTCCCAGAGTCACGTTAGCCCGCTTAGTACATTAGGACGCGTTCTTTGGCTAATGGTGCGATTACATAGTACTCGTTTTTATATAAACGATTTCTTAACTAAGCGATTTAGTGCCGACTTTGTTTCGTAATCAGATTGCACTTACAGTGCGATAAAAGTTTCAAAATGACTGGCATAGCTATAGATATGTTTAGAGAGAAAGACATATGTAGAGTGTGACAAATCAAATGAAATGAATTTAGTGTGCACAACAAATGTCACCTTAAATTAGGTCAGTGCATAAGAACAGCCCTTTTTGCATAACGGACTAGTGGACCCGGCAGACGTTGTTCTGTCCGCTTATCAAGACACTATCCCACATTTTCTCATCGTTTAAACCTTCCCTGGACATCTGCAAATATTTTGAGACTAAAATGATACAAATCTGGTCTGTTTTCGAGTTTTAGCGAGACTAACGAACAGCAATTCATTTTTATATACGACTAGTGGACCCCGCAGACGTTGTTCTGCCCACTGATTTTTTTAAATTTTCTGATCTTTTAAACCTTCCCTGGACTACCACGAATATTTCAAGACTAAAATTATTCAAATCGGTTCAGCCGTTGTCGAGTTTTAGCGAGACTAACGAACAGCAATTCATTTTTATATATAAGAAGAAGTATGAGAGAAGATTATTTAAAAATCTGACCTACATTTTTTATCCAGTCTGCTCTATCATGACAAATAACAGCCGTAGTCAATTCTATGATAGAAAACTAAAACAAAGTTCGTAGCGTCTCGTAGCATACTTGCTACTTAACCGTAGCATTCCGTAGCAATTCGTAGCGCGTAGCCGTAGTACGAAATTCCGGTCAAATGATATTTTGATTGCAAACTTTTATCTAATGAAAAGTTTAAGGTTTATCTTTAAAAAATATTGAGACTTGTTGTAGTACTGGATACAAAGTGTATGGGGCATACCTATTAACTGTTTTGTAGTAAGGCTAATGATTTTTACCAAATCCCTGTGTCAAATAGCCTAGAAATAAACATTAGCTTAGTGCTTATATTTTAAAGCACAGAACAGGCCAACATTATCATAATACAAGAGTTTACAGTAAACACTACTTAGTGCCTTCTTACTTACAAGGCTAAAGTAAGTATTAGTTTGGAGATCGGGAATTCTGAGATGAGCGAATTAGGGCGTGCAAGATAAATGCTCTACAAACCTACTATACAAATTTTAATTTTATTTTTAAGATTAGATTTATCCAAATATATATTCAGTGTGTTCTTTGAATACAATTTTGACAATATTATAAACTAGGTTCCTGATGGCAGCTTCGCCCACGTGGAATTTGGTTCTTTAATTGAGTTATAAAAAAAACTTTGGATTTTTCCTCCTTCCTGTTTTATCTCAAGGGAGAAATCAATTGGGATACAAAGTATTCTTTCATCCGAGTCAACTTACTCGCTGTCGGTATACAAAATTTTATCAAAATCCGTTCAGTATTAACAGCGTGATTTACGGACAAACATCGAGACTTCCAAACAAAGAAACTTTTGCATTCATAATATTAGTGTGATATTCAGGATATAAGGAAATATAAGGAATTATATATAAATAAACCTTCCTCTTAAATGAAACTTTAAAATCAATCTTCCTAAAAAACCGTTCAATCCTAAAAAAAATAAGCATACATACAGACAGACGCAAGAAGTGACTTTCCTTTACACTGTGATTTGACAAGTATAGAATATCGTTTCGTTATATTAAGTAGGACTTTATCAGAAACGGTGATTACAATCAATTTATCATGGATGGAGAGGTGCTTGTGGCGCAATGGTTGCAGCGCTTTGGTAGTGAAACCTAAAGTTAAGCAACCTAAGGCGCGGTCATGATTGGGATGGGTGACCATTCTGTCCATTTAAGTGACGTCTATTTATTTTCGGAAGGCACGTTAAGCTGTTGGTCCCGGTTAATATCGATAGATATTAGTCGTTAATCCTGGTCGAAGGCCCTCGGGCGGCTTAATAACATCTGACAGTAAGGTTAGTCACTTACCTTACAAACACCCCTCCACAAATCCGCACTGAGCCCGCGTGGTGGAGTATGGCTCGGACAACCTCATAGTTGTGGTGAGGCCTGTGCCCAGCAGTGGGACGTATATATGCTGATGAGAGTTATCATGGATCTGCTTTAGTTACGGTAATGGAGTTCAAATACAATGCGAGTCGTTATTGAGAACGAAAATTAAAGCTAAAATCACTTAAAAGTCTCCACGAAAACTAGTTAATCGCTCCTATTCGTATTACTAAGATAAGAATTGTCAAAAGAAGCGTTGAGGGCTTATCGAATGCTTTAGAAGTATTTCACGAATGTCATATTATTATTCTAATAATATCTTTAACGAGAATATCGAAATCAATTGAGATCAACAAATTAAACATGTGAATACTAAATAAATAAATATACAACAACATCATATACATTGATCTGACTCCGTAAGATAGGAAAAGGTAAGTAGCTTAAGTACTTGTGTTACAGATATCAGAATACCTACATGGTATTACAAATAAACTTAAATAAATATTATTTTGATAAAATCAACAACTTTATACACTTCTTTCTTAAGACTCTCTAACTACTTACTTAAGGGAAATAGGACTTGATAAACGAGCATTTGATATTGTTACCAACTTTATTACAGGATTGTACTCTGCAGATGTTTTTCCTTTAGCATCGTTTTATGATTGAGTTCACAATGTTTATAATTTGTATGGAAAGTTATTCCATTATTATTGGACGCATGTTTCTGTGACACAGTGAAAAGACAAGCTGCTTATTTGTTCCAGTTTGGAAATCGCATTCGATTTAAGTTTATACCGCTACAAACTGTAAGAATATTGTTTAATTTTTTTTTTTTTTTTTTTTTCCATGAAATAAAAAAGTCAAGTGTATTTTGTTATTGAAATACAATTTTTTAGATAGAAAAAAATTATCTAATATAACTAAATCACTAAAAACAGATAATCCAAAAAAAATAAAAAATAAATCGAGGAAACAAAAATTCAAACTATATAGAAAAAATATCTCCCCCAGAGCTGCCATTGGGTATGGTGCCCAAAAGGCTGGCAGCGTTTCCTCTTTGTATGGCAAGGCTGATCCTTTGGCCGAGGAAGCTACCAGCCCTATGGTCACCTGTGTGTTGAGCTAATCTCTTAATTGTTTAATTATTAATTTAGTACAGATTTTCTTAATATAAATAGACATAAGATAACAAAAGTATGTATATAATTTCAACTGCATCTCTGCGTCTACAAAGTTTAGTAACGTTGGCTGATCAGAGATGGCGCTGTACTGATTTAGCTCACGTTGTAGTAGTACAGATTTTTTCTTGTGCGTAAATAGGTTGTGTAAAAAGTGTGTGCGTAATGTAGTATAGTAATCAGCTATAATATCTCGATTGTTAAGTGGGTACCAAGTACGCATGCAAAGCGATGTTCCGTGGGCTGGCCACCTTCATGGTAAGATAAGGAAGAGAGAAAGAAGGTAGGATTTGGTAAGGGTCGTGGGATGCGGACCAATCGCGGTGGTGGCCTATGCTCAGCAGTGGACGTCGAAATGAAATGATTTACCATCTCACAATGAAATTTAGGCCTTTATATTCTGTCGATACACTATCGCAAACTATTGAGGTACGACGGTTGGTCGGTTTTTTTGTTGGGAGACATTGTAAAAGTAGATACATAGTGTTCGTTGATAGACCCAGCGCACACCTGTCGTGATGAATTGGCCACGTTGATTGGTCGACACGCTTTCAGTCTCTATTCGCAATGACACCATGCTGCAGGTGTGCACTGGCAGAAAATGGTTCGAAGAGTTTAACAGTCCTACGTAGAGAAAAAAAAACAATTTTCTCTAAATATATTTTCCCGTATAAAAGAAAAAGGAAAATATAACCTGTAATGGGACGCAGATAGATGTATAAATCGTACAAAAGACATTTTCTAAAGAATATCCTAGTGCATAAATCTTTTCAAAGCAACAAGAGCGCAGTTTGTAAAGTAGATGCGGATGAACAAAGAAAATACATGTCGATTCATAAAATTTACATTTACACAAAAGATACGGAGCTATTGCTTGCAACTTTATACTGCAGGTAGTTTATTTATTGTTTTTAAAAGGCGAATAAAACAAGGTAAGTGTTTTGTAGCATGACATGACGTATCTCATCAGCCTATATACGTCCCACTGCTGGGCACAGGCCTCACCTCAACTATGAGGTGGTCCGAGCCATACACCACCACGCGGGCTCAGTGTGGATTGGTGGAGGGGTGTTTGAAAGGTAAGTGACCAAACTTACTGTCAGATGTTATTAAGCCGCCCGAGGGCCTCTGACCAGGCTTTACGACTAATATCTATCGATATTAACCGGGACCAACAGCTTTACGTGCCTTCCGAAGCACGGAGAAGCTTGTAAATAGACGTCACTTAAATGGTCAGAATGGTCACCCATCCCAAACATGACCGCGCCTTAGGTTGCTTAACTTTAGGTATCACTACCAAAGCGCTGCAACCACTGCGCCACAAGCACCTCATGACATGACATGACGTATAATCGAGCCAGAAAAGAATAGGCTTATATCTGAAGAACTCGGCCGTGTTGCCCATTTGTTTAAATACTTAATATCGAATTTACTTGAAACGTATTTGGTTGTGTCATTTCTGCTGTAATGCACTTTGAATTGCTCGTTTTATGTATTAATGAAGCGTTCAACACTGCCGAGTTCTTTTGTAGTAAGCCTGAAAATATTATTTTTTTACTTCATTAGATGCTTGCCTCGCGGATGCACGATCTGTCGTTGCATTATAGTTGTTTTTGTCATGTAAATATTGCAAACAGTCTGTACAGTAAAAATAAGATTCCAAATACAAAATTAACCTTTTTTTCTTATCACTGAGTGAATTTTTCAGTCTCCCGGTTCATTTCAGAACAGTAAGATATTCGGTTGGCCAACATTACTGTCAGATGTTATGCCGCCTTAAGGCCTCTGTCCAGGCTTCACGGCTAATATCTATTTACCGACAGCTTAACGTACCTTCTGAAGCATGAAGACACTTGTTAACAAACACACCCCAAACACGACCGCGCAGCTTGCTTAAGTTTTCCATCATCACCAAAACACTACTGTGCCACAGGACCTTACGAATAATAGTAATAGTCCTCCTGGCCGATATCGAGCACGGCGGCCAATCTCAACAGTGATCAGCGTTTTATCGTTCGGAAACACTATTTCATATTTCATCGGAAATGCGTGCGTTCCGTTTCATGCACTTATGATAATCTCTTTGGCACTGTGTTTTTTATTATTTTTTATATTGTTGTAATATTTTATGTGGTAATATCTTGTGAGCCGGCGGGTTGGGGCTTAAATGTGTGTGTGCGCGTTAAGTGCATTGTTTCAAAGCATTTATTCTATTTTGTATTGTATATGTGTGTATGTTTATTTTTATGTTATATATATGAGTAACGACGATTCTTTTTACTCTGCGAAGGATTTATCTTTGTACGATGGTAGTGATAATGATTCTTTTCATAATGCCTTTACTCTGAATGATATTTTGAAACAAACTTTCCAGAAATCCAGAATGTTCTTCAATGTGTGCCATATAAATGCACAAAGCATCCCTTGCCACTACTCGGAACTGATTGACTCCTTTTCTCTTGATGCTCTGGATGCTGTCTTGGTCTGCGAGAGTCTGCTGAAACCTGAGTTGGATTCGGCCATGTTTGTTCTGCCGGGATACATATTGATTCGTAACGATCGCACTGGTAAGGGTGGTGGTGGTGTCGCCATATACTTGCGCTCTCACATTCCTTACAAGATTATTTCTGCATCTCCGGGGCCCTACCACGCATCCGCCGAATATCTTTTTATTGAAATCAATATCAAGGGGACTACTGCGCTGTTAGGCGTAGTCTACTGTCCTCCAGGTGTCAGCTATCTCGAAGATCTCGAATCTGCCCTTGAAGCGATCAGTTCCAATTACACACATCAGATAATCATGGGTGATTTCAACTCCAACCTTCTCGCTGTAACTCCTCTAGCCACTAAGCTTCTCTCTCTTATACACTCTCACAATCTAACCAACCTTCCTCTTCAAGCAACTCATCACAACATCGATGTTCCTGATACGTGGTTAGATTTAATACTCACGTCATCTCCCAGTGACGTTATCACTCATGGCCAGCATCGCGCACCTGGCTTCTCCCGCCATGATCTGCTTTATCTCTCGTATAGGCTCCACACCACTAAAGCCAAACCGACCACAGTACTTTTGCGTAACCTATCGAGGATTAACGTGGACGCTATCAGGGGGGACGCGGCTGCTCTAGACTGGGGTTCAGTTCTTGAAGCTAGCTCAATTGATGAAAAAGTACACAATTTTAATCAGAACATAATTTCGCTTTTTGATGTTCATGCTCCAGCTCGATTGGTAAAGCTCAAGCGACCTCCAGCCCCTTGGATTACGAGAGGGGTGCGTATGGCAATGACTCGGCGTAACCGTGAATTTCGGAAATTTAAGAAGGATCGGTCTGAGGCAAACTGGAGAAACTTTAAGGATGCTAGGAACCGATGCAATCGGATGGTGAGATCAGCCAAACGCCGGTATATTCATGACAACATTTCTGACTCTTCCCCAGCAGACGTGTGGAAGTTTCTTGGTACCTTGGGCATTGGCAAGAAAAATGTTAATCTTCCTCTCCCACCTTCTCTCTCACCTGATGATTTAAATATTCATTTTTCTTCTACTCCCATTTTAGACCCAGGTATCAAATCCAGCACGATCCATGAAATTTCTTCTTACTCTTCTCCTCAGGTTGAGCCTCTTTCTTTTTCCCAGGTGTCATCTGATGTGGTCAGGAAATGTATTCTGTCGATTAAGTCTGGAGCTGTTGGTTTTGATGATATTAGTCGGGCCATGCTTATCATGGTTTTTTAACCAAGTCCTACCGTACATAACCCACATTATCAATTTCTCCCTCAGCTCTGGATCATATCCTGACGTATGGCGTAAAGCCTACGTGATTCCGCTACCCAAAATCACAAATCCTGTCTTGCCAGCTAATTTCAGACCAATTTCTATACTCCCTTTTCTTTCAAAGGTACTGGAAGCTGTTGTTCACTCCCAAATTTCAAAATTCTTTCTCTCTAACAATCTTCTGTCCCAATTTCAATCTGGCTTTCGACCTGGCCACAGTACCTGCACTGCCCTACTTAAGGTCACTGAAGACATCCGTGAAGGTATGGAATACGGTAAGGTCACTGTACTTGTCCTTATTGACTTTTCCAACGCCTTCAATACTGTCGACCATAGTATCCTTCTCGCTCTATTAGCTCACTCCAAGGTATCCTCACAAGTTTTGGAATGGTTTGCCGCCTATCTGCGGGGTCGTCAGCAGGCTGTACGCGTAGACAAGACTGTCTCCAACTGGCGTGACTTACTTTCTGGTGTACCCCAGGGCGGCATTTTGTCTCCATTACTCTTCTCCATCTTCATCAACTCCATCACTCGCGTCATTGGCTGTTCTTACCATCTGTATGCTGACGACCTTCAGCTTTACGAGCAATGCGGTGTCAGTGAAGTTAGTCAAGCTGTTCACAAACTTAATAACGACTTGAACAAGATACTTGCCTGGTCGAATCGTTTTGGTGTTGCAGTAAACCCGTCGAAATGTCAAGCAATTATCATCGGCGGTCAGCGGCGAATATCTCTGCTTGATCATTCTTCCGTTCCTCCAGTTCGCTTCAACGGGGTTAATATTCCGTTCTGTACGAGCGTCAAAAATCTTGGACTTCACAGGACCAAACTCTCAGTTGGTCTGTCCATGTGGCAGAAGTTAGTCGGAAAGTTATGGGTACACTGCGTTCTATGTGCAGATATAAACACTTCCTTCCTGTCAAGACCAAAATTTCCTTAATCCAATCCCTTGTTCTTCCTCTCATTGATTATGCTGATGTGTGCTACCCTGACCTTAATCAAGCCCTTGTAAACAAGCTGGATCGCCTGATCAACTGCGGCATTCGTTTCATTTTCTGTCTTCGTAAATACGATCATATTTCCGCTTTTCGCTCACAGCTTGCTTGGCTTCCTCACCCGCTTCGACGTAATATTAGAATTCTTTTGAGTACTTTCTCCATACTTAACGATCCCAATTCCCCTTCTTATCTTAAATCTCGATTTTCACTTCTTAGTTCGAAACATTCGCGTCAACTCCGTTCCTCTGATAAATTGACCTTGGCCTTTCCACTTCACCGCACCAGTTTTCAAGCCAACTCCTGCCACATTCAGGCCATCAGGCTCTGGAATGCTCTTCCCGAAAATATAAAACAGGCTCCCAGCAAATTATCATTCAAGAGACTCATTCGCACCCACTTTCTTACTTTATCGCAACCGTCATTATAGATCTTCCTTTAACAGTTCGTCAAATTTATTTATTTATTTAGTGTATATTTGTATATATTATGTGTATTTTAAATATGTAATCATATATATATATATATATATATATATATATATATATATATGTATATTTACATATATTTATGTATATTGTATATTTTATATTTAATCTTATGTGTCATATTATTCTTATTTTTTGTTTGTTTTCTCTTTTATTTATTTTGTCGCACCGCCCACTAATCATTTCTGCTTAGCCCAAAGGTATGACTGGTAGAGAATGCCCTACGGCGTTAAGTCCACCTTTTGTACAAAGTATTGTTGTGCTTATTGCACAACAATACTTTGTAGCTTAAATAAATAAATAAATCAGCCAACTACGCAGGAGATATTATAGTGCACAAGTGTGAGCGCAATACACAGGTGCACTCACTGTTCCATCACTCTCAAATATCGGTGAGACGGCAATGCGACATGAGATCAGGCGCAGGACCAACGGCTTACCGTGCTTTCCGAGGCACGGCTCAAGCACCTTACTCACATTAGAAGAGAACAACTCAAAACAAGTTTAATGTGGAGCTAACTTATTTAGCTCGCCTCGCGCGTCATTAAGGGGCTTTCACACGGTCCGCTTTATTTACGCTCTTAGAGTCACGCTCTTGCAGTTGCCCGTTCAACAGCCATTTGCAGTTCGCCGTCAGTATTAAGTAGACTTTATTTTAGAGTTGCAAGTAAACTTTTATATCGTTTTTCTTCTAAACGATGTCATAGCTGATGAAAAAACAGTGTTGCACGTTCTTCGGAATCTTAAGCATTTGTCAGAGAAGAGTTTTATAACAGTACTTATTTTAATATTATTAAGTAGGTTCCGTTTTTTGTATTTTTAATATTCATTTAAACCGTTGACGTTAAAGCAAATTTTTTTTTTCTGTTAACATTGTTAGGGTTAAAGAAAATTTATTCTCAAAAGAAATAATTACATTTCACTTACATGAGAACTTAATAATAAGACAATAAAGGGTATAATAATAATTAAATAACAATTTCGAGAGGCGCAAACTACTTAAACTAAGACTTTTAATTGTTAAAACATAATATTGTAACACTACCTACATAATATTGTAACGTGAATAATTTCGATGTGTTGCTTTAACTTCAGAGGCTCAAGTTAAATAAATAATAATAATTATAAATATACAACAACATCACATACCTTGATCTGATTCCGTGGTAAGTAGCTTAAGCACTTGTGTTATAGATATCAGAATCAACAGTGGTATTACAAATAAACTTAAATAAATACATGTAACACCAAGGCCAGTACAAACAGATGTGTACATGCTCGCAATTGTTTGTACAGTGCGGGGATTGAACCCGCGATCTCTTGGTTAATAATCAACTTCTTGACCATTACACCAAAGTGGTCGTCAATTAACCGACTTTAATATGACCAATTCAGTCTCCATCATCCGGATCGTTTCAGCGTTAAATGATATACCTACTAGAAGTGACACTAGGCTACTTAATAGTATAGAAAACTTCTTAGATTTCTAAAAGCAAAGCTGTCACAGAGTTGCGAAGGTGCAAGTCCACACCTACAAGAATTACTTTGCATTTAAGCACAACCTGAGGTTCCACCCCTAACAATTCGATCGTATTTTCAACTCTTCCCATCCCGTTTGCTCGCAGCTACAAGCTAGCGTGAGTAACAGGGATGGCTACATTCGAAACTTCTGACATTGGCTTGGAGAATAAGGCCTGTCTTCCACTTCGCACGTGCCGATCGCTCTGTCGCAGAAATGCAGATGGTACGAGCATGATAATTGTAATGCACAGATATCTGTACACAAGTGCTGCGAAATGAGCTCTATTACAACAGCATAAGATAAGCCAATGCGTAGCTTGATCAGCTCTCGTGTGTACATTCGTGCAAATGTCTTGCAGAATCGTGAGGTTTCTGCTGCTCTTAGATGTTTTCACACTGTGTTTGTTTGATAATGGTAATTTTATCCCATTAAAATATGTTTTAATGTTGGTTGTATTCTACATTCGATAGTTGGTTGTAACAAATGGTTTAAAGCTATGGACAAAGAACGTCAATTTTATGTAGTTAGGATGTTTTAAGTACAATACTACACTGGAGAATATTTATCAATAAAATCACTTATTTTAAGTCAACAGCTTGGACTACTGGAATGATAAATGTGTTAAATTTATAAAAAACAAACGATCGATCATAAAATATTAAATATATTTCGGTCACATATTAAAAGAGAAACCCACCCTTTACCATTTTTTATTCCGACTCATAAAATAAAGTGAAGTTTAAAATATTAATGGCCAGTCGCAACGCCCCGGGCGTGCGTATGGCGTTTACACCGTGCGATTTTTTCACCGCTAAAACCGCGCAGGTCATAGAATCAAGTAGCAAAAATCTTATATAAATAAAAATGAATCGCTAAAATGTATAAACGTGCATAACTTCAGAACGACTGCACCAAATTGGGTGATTTATTTTTTATGTGTGCCTTATTATTAAGATAAGGTATTCACATCAAAATGTTTAATTCAGAACAGTACTTAAGACGTAAAAACTTTAGTTTGGAAGTTATTTTAGGCAACGAAAAAAATAGATATAAGTATGCAATGACTGAAAACCAAAACCTCATCGACCTCATCATGCCGTGGTCGGATCAGGAATCATCATCACATCATATAAATCTTCCTAAGAATTGAAGGCTAATGTTACAAGCGTTAATCAAAGATTATTTAAAACACTAATTTGTGCAAATTTAATAATTCATTAATGTATAATCCATTCTAGTTTGATTCTTTTTTTATTGATTTGATAATCGATTGCTTCTTGCTGACCACTAAGCGGGTTTAAATTTTGACTATAAGTCTGAACTAGTGGACCCGGCAGACGCTGTCCTGTCCGCTGTTTTCGCAATTTATCAATATTTTCTCATCGTTTCAACTTAGTTCGATAAAGAAAGTAATTAGCCTTTAAATTTGATCCTAAGCCCAAATTAATTGTAGGTAGTAATAGTAATTGTAATAATTTATTCAGTTTCAAAAGGTAAATTACAATTAATTTAGGCTTAGAATCAAAACTTTACTGGTTAATTACTTTCTTTACCTGAACTAAGTTAGATATAAACCTGTGTGTATCTCAGGCTAAAGAAAGCACACATTTATTATTACAATAGGCATAGGCTAAATAACAATATTTTTGTGTTGTAAAATTGTGATTGTAATTTCTAATTTACCTATTTTATTAAATATACAAAAACATTAATAAATAACTAACCACGCGTAAATTAATCGCATCTATCCGTCCAAAAAACAAAATCGCACGATGTAAACCGTCTTTTACAATAAAAACAGCGCTTACCTCGCACTGTGTAAACTCCCCGGAGGCCGGCGCTGCGTCTGGGATCCCGGAGCCAATTTGTATGAATTGTATGAGTCAGTTAATGATTGTTACGTAACACCGGCTTTTATTCGGCTGCGATCCGGGTCCGCTCGCGATAAGACACGTACAGGTTACAGTGTACTGACACACAGAAAGCTCTGATAATGGTGTAGTAGCAGTAGGTATATAGAAGAAAAAACACTTTTTTGCACACATTAATAGTCCTCCTGGCCGATTTCGACCACAGCGGACAATCTCAACAGAGATCGGCATACTACGCAGGAGATATTACAGTGCACAAGTGTGACGTTAAAACGTTATGCCGTTGGTCCTGCGCCTGATCTCTCTCCGGTCATGTCGGATTGCCGTCTCACCAAACTTTGAGAATGATGGAACAGTGAGTGCACCTGTGTATTGCACATATTAGGTACACCAAACACTATTACAAAAAACCTCCCTTGCTTGATTGGGCGGTTGTGTTGCTCTCAAAGGACTATGACCGATTTGTATGGATGATTAGTGCCTTTTTTGGCGCGACGGAAAACCAAACTTTTCTCAGTTTGTAGTGAACATTATATCGAGCAGTTTATTTTATGGAATTATATCTGTAAACTTACTCAAGACGAAGTTATATTGGATTAAAGATGAAGAAAAATATTGTTTTGAACGAATATACTCGTATTTCGTTGCGCAATGCAACGAAAATTATAGGAGTAATCTTATTGTATTGTGTCGTTTTCTATCTCGGCTACATTTGGTCCCGGACCTTTAGGAGGCGAGCATGGGCCCAAAACCAACATATGGGGGCCATTTTAAAACATGGACCTAGTTAATTCAGTCGGCGGTTGTCCCTGTATGCACTATAGAAGTTAGAAATGCAAACAACAGTTTCGTTTGGATAGATAAATATGAATATTCATCGAACGCTGCGGTTTTCACTGCAAATTCTTTTTTTTTCTCACATGCATCTTGTTTAAAATGAAAAACGATAGACAAGTCGTACGAGTATTCAATAGTCCAGGAAAAAGTTGTTCTATAAGTTTCAAGTCGTTTGGTTATTCTAGAATTCCGCGTTGGCAAATTTTGGGGACCTGCATCCAAATTGTTCCAGCGACCTTTAATAATTATCTTCGTACTTATCAAATAATTCCATTTGATATCACCTTCTTAGCATTAAACTGTACAAGGTCTTACAAAAAACCCTGTAATAACTGAAGGGTGTCCGACCTAGGTTTCTTTGCGAAAGTGGTTCAGTTTTACGGGCACAACAACACCCTTCAGTTATTACAGTTTTTTTTGAAACACCTTGTATAAAAAAACAATTTTCAGTGATTTTACTTATAAGATTTAAGTTAACAATCGTTTTATTGTACTCACTTCTACACTTAATATAATAAAGAGGAAAAATTTGATTATTTCTTTGAATTAAATAGGCTTCGAAACTACTGGACAGACATAAAAAAATCTTTTACTGTTATAATCCTTTATTACCCTTGATGGACATAGGCTATATTTAATACGAGAAAAAGAAGACAGAATATTTGAAATAAACAAATATTATCATTTTATACAAAACATTCTATCTATTTTACTTTTGGAGTAAATAAATTACCTACTAAGATGCCATTTTTCAACTTCCGCTAACGCAGACATGTTTAATTATGCCATAACCAAAATACGTTAACTTACGCTTGCCTGGCGTTATCGTTATTGAATTGCCTGATTCTGACATTTTATCCATACTAAAACCGTCAAGAGATCCCGTGAAAATTTTAGCCACCCGTGCGAAAGCGAGACGGGCGGCTAGTAAGTTATACATACGAAGGATATCACAGCATTTACTGGAAGAAGGTGCTAATCACGGGATGGAACTGCACGACCCAAAAATCCTCTCCAACGATCATTATTACTATCCTAGGATAGTACGTGAAGTGATTGAAATCAAGAAATACAAAAATTTCAATCGGGACGACGAATTTAAATTGTCACCAGCGTGGAATCCAGTGATCAATAAGTACAAACCGCGATTTTTACCTAAAAAGACACAAAGTGATACCGTCAGTGTTGTTTGTCGCGGTGACTGTACTAAAATTTTTAATAATGAAAGTGGTGGTGGTGGATCTGGAACTGCGGCCGCCCCGAGCAAACGACGCCGCGCGCCACCAGTCAGCTCGTGACCACGGCTGTGTGCAATCCAGCCGAAACGTCACCGAGCAGTGAATACCTAAATACCTACTCATTAAATAGTTCGCGTTTAGACCCGATAACCAATAGTTTGTGATATCACAGCATCACACTGCACGAGTATGTATGACAAGAACAGCCTGAAGACGACGTGTAACCCGTCATACACGTCTCATTTACGGCCCACTCATGCCTCCCGCAGGCCGGCCATCTTTGGTCGAGCGTGAAATTGTCGTGGACGAGGAAGCAATGGAGTAATGTAAGTATATAATTTATCTCTATACAATTCCAAATACTCGTGTCACAATGTTTGTTCCCGTACTCATCTGAAACGGCTTGAACGCATTTAATGAAATTTGGATGCATAATGAGTAGGTGTGAGAATCGGCCAACATCTATTTTTCATACCCCTTAGTGATGAGAGAAATCTACACTAATATTATAAAGCTGAAGAGTTTGTTTGTTTGAATGCGCTAATCTCAGGAACTGCTGGAAAAAATCTTTTTGAGTTGAATAGACCATTTATCGAGGAAGGCTACAGGTTATATAACATCACGCTGCAACTATTAGGAGCGAAGAAATCATGGAAAATGTGAAAAAAACGGGGAAAATTATTCATCCTTGAGGGCTTCCGTTTCATACGCTGCGAAAACGATTCAAAAAATACTAAACGATACTAAAAATATTTGTATGAAAGAATTATTCATCTTAAAATGATCTAAAAAAATGTCTGCGACAGTATATGTCTATCTTTTAAAATCAAGTCACTAGAACCGTTTTTGAGATAATCAAATTTGGCCGAAATTAATGCATAATTTGTCAAGAGTTGTATCAACGTAATAATATTAATCTTTATCCAAATAAATGTGTTGTTGATTAAGAGTTTTAATTGTTAACAAAATTGTCTTTGACATCACTTAATTTCTATGAATATGTAAGAAGATATTACAATTTTAAAATAACACCAATATAAAATTCACCCGCGCCGCATGATGTGCAAAACATGACGCTGCAAGGAAGAGAGGCGATACTTGCGAGCGACGCGGAGAGGGGGGTGTATCTCTACGAGTTACCACGATGAACCAAAATAAGATTTAATTAATGACCAGTTGCGTCATATCTTCACGTCGACCCTGCCGCAGTGCCTAAAAAGCCGGTTGTTTAACTAATGCGTCTTACCAGTCTAAACCTACGGAGCCGAAACGTGAAACATGACAGTCAAGCTGGCTCACCGACTACACGTCACTCAGCGTGCTAGGGAAAGGTCTATGTTGGGGATCTCATTAAGGGATAAGATCCGGAACGAGGTCATACGACATAAGACTAAGGTAACTAATGTTGTCCAAAAATGTAGCAAGCTGAAGTGGCAGTGGGCTGGCCGGCCATGTCTGTCGCCGACGAGAGGAGGAAGGTTCTTGAATGGAGACCACGCTTAGGTAAACGTAGTGTGGGACGCCCCCGGCTAGATGGACAGACGACCTGAAGAAGGCAGCTAATAGTGACTGGATGCAAAGGGCGGGAGATCGTGCGCTGTGGCACTCCTTGGGAGGCCTATGTCCAGCAGTGGACAATAACAGGCTGATACGATGAATGACCAGGTGAACGCGTATAATAATCTGGGACGAATGTTCCATGATCCATTGAGCTCATGTAGAGGGTCTAGATAGGACTCTTAGAGATATAAGAAGCTGTGATCAATTCATCATCATAAAATTACTGTTATGTTTGCGGGGGACTTTTGACAAACTATACCAGTAATTGTAAGGGGAACAAGGGCAGACATTGTAAAGTCTTGCCTTAAAAATACCCCAATATGGAAGTTTGTGAACATCTTAAAATTAACTACAAATATGAGAGCACATTTGAGGGGAGCTAGAAATAGCCCTCCAGGCCGATTTCGACCACGGCGGCCAATCTCAACAGAGATCAGCCAACTACGCAGGAGATATTACAGTGCACAAGTGTGAGCACAATACACAAGTGCACTCTCAAACTGCACTGTTCCATCACTCTCAAAGTGCGATGAGACGGCAATCCGACATGGCCGGAGAGAGATCAGGCGCATGACCAACGGCTTAACGTGCGAACCGAGGCACGGGGGTGTAACACCGCCAACTTCTCGACTCCGAGCTGTTTTTGAGAGATTCATGACAGAAAATCTCAGAAACAATTTTGGCTCGACCTGGGATTCGAACCCAGGACCTCTTGGATGTTTGGCAGAAACTTTGCCACTACACCAACGAGGCAGTGGTAGGGAGGTAGTAAAACTTTTCTTTCAAAGTTACTTTTAATAGGAGACGGGAAAGTACCTCACTTTGAAAATAAAATTGCAATTGAACGAGATTAAGGATTAAGAATGAGTAACATTGAGCAATTTATATCGAAAGTTTACCCTGAAATAAGCGAAATAGAAAAAAAAGATCATCAATGGATGTGTCAAAGTGCGATATTGGGAGTGAGAAACTGTAGCGTAGACGAAATTAATAAAATAATTATTTGAACACAAGATAGGTGCCCCAATAATTTTACTTTGAAATCTTAAGCCGACCCGACTTTAAATCTAATTTCTTCGCAATATGTAACGTTATGGTTGCAATAGTTTAGACTGGTTAAGCAGTTGGTCAAACAGTGCTTACACCTCGCACCTCAATGATTCCAAATTATTTACCTTTTAATTTTAAAAGAATTCTATTTTCTTTTATGCTATCTTTCACCGTTACAATTAATAAATCACAAAATACTGCTTTTCACACATATGTCGCGTTGTCAAGATCAGACTTACAAACGCGTTGCGGACAAAACTAATATGTTCTTCTGACACAAGAAAAAACTAGAAAAATAATTAACGCAGAAGTACTTTAAGCTAATTATGTTCTTAAAAAAAAATTGTCTAAAATAATAATCAAAAAATAAATTTGCAAAAATAAAATGATGCCCAAAATAAATATTCCACGCGGACGAAGTCACGGGCACAGCTAGTAATTTATATAGCAAAACAACGTTTGCCCGGTCAGCTAGTTTAAAGTATATAATTTAATTTATATATAGTATTAATTTAATTTAATAAAGAATGATAATGTTGATGCAAACGAATAAAAGTCATCAATGGTAAAGTTGTGTTGGTGATGATCAAATAGTTAAATTCGTAATTCCTCGTCTTAATTTGTTTAGAAAGAATAAACAAACAAATAGGAAGAAAAGAAATTAAATTACGTTCCATTCGCACTAAAATCCTCGTGCTCGAAAATTTAAATTCACATTAGCAATCAACCTTACAGTGCTAATTTCCCATCTAATGGAAACTCCCCGTAGGATGAGCAGTTACACAATTAGCGACTCAACCAATTAGGAGTCAATTAATCAAGCGGATCACGTAACTAATGCATGTTAAGTATAAACTAATAACACAACTGAGACGCTCGTGGTAAGATCTCTCGGTAATGTTAAGCAAATTTGCAGCAGCATGCATTCACTTAATTTGCTGATATGGATTTTACTCAGATGGTAAATGGCACTTGAGCAAAGACCTGATGACATTTATTTATTTAAAACTTTACTGAGTGTACTGGGTGCAGTGAAAATTGAATGAGAAAGGTAAATTGTGGTTAATAACGCAAAAAGAAATAAACATCTCTATATATGTAAAATTCGTGTCACAATGTTCGTTACCCGCACTAGACTGATTCTTATGAAAATTTGTGAGCATATTGAGTAGGTCTGCGAATCGACCAACTTCTAGTTTTCATATCCCTTAGTGATAAGGGGTGTCCTTAATAATTTATATGGCCAAACAACGTTTGCCGGATCAGCTAGTAATATATAAATATATATTTCGTTGAAATAATAAATCGTAACACTCTTAAGTGGGCGTTCCACGTAATGAGTTATCAAAAGCTATTGGTCAAATCAAATGCACATCTTTGCAAAGTCTAATAACTGACTTCTATTAAATAATGAATTGGTTAAGGAAATAAACATACATGCCATCCGAGTACGGATGCAAATATTGTTTTCGAATGTGTTAGATTTTACACAAATAGTCTGAAATCAGAGCTTATCTCTAATAATAGAAAGCTTAGAAATTATGTTAGAAATAATTTTATAATTTAATATTCAGAAAGCTATGCTTACATAATGTTCCTGCGTAATCGAAAAAATGCATGCATGCATTGCAAAAGATGTCAAGGACAATTTTGTTCACAATTAAATACCCTTAATCAACAACACATTTATTTGGATAAATATTAATATTATTACGTTGATACATTTCTTAACAAATTATGCATTAATTTCGGCCAAATTTGATTACCACAAAAACGGTTCTAGTGACTTGATTTTAAAAGATAGACATATACTGTCGCGGACTTTTTTTTAGATAATTTTAAGAGGAATAATTCTTTCATACAAACATTTTTAGTATTTTAAACCGTTTTCGCAGCGTACGCAACGGAAGCCCTCAACGATGAATAATTTTCCCCGTTTTTTTCACATTTTCCATGATTTCTTCGCTCCTAATAGTCGCAGCGTGATGTTATATAGCATATAGCCTTCCTCGATAAATGGTCTATTTAACACAAAAATAATTTATCAATTTGAACCAGCAAATCCTGAGATTAGCGCGTTCAAACAAACAGACAAACAAACAAACTCTGCAGCTTTATAATATTAGTTTAGATAATACAAAATAACAAAACACTAAGTTAAAAATGTTATTAGTGATATCAAGTTATGAAAGGTCATTTAAGCAGCATTAATTGTAAGATCACCCTTGTTCATTTGGCCAAAGTGGTAAAAAGCCTCTATTTATGAACTTACTATGAGATTGTGGTAAGTAAAATTTCAGAGCAAATTTTAATGCAAACATAGTAGTTGTAGATGCATACATTAGTACCTAATGCATTTACAAGCTTGAGAATAGATTAAAATGCAAACAATATTTTAGTACCAAGAGAACTGGTTGTAAAGTTTAAAATGACAGAGATCGATTAATTCTGATTGATTGAATATAACGAAAGATAAAAGGAAGAAGAAGAAGAAATTGTTTCTTTTTAATTCTGTTTATTATACAAAAGAAGAACGTAGAAGAACTAAGGTAACGGACATAGCCTTGAGAATCAGTAAGCTCAAGTGGCAGGGCACATAGCGCGACGAACTGATGGCCGTTGGGGCAGAATAGTTCTGGATTGGAGAACCTTCGACTAAAAGCGCAGCGTAGGACGTCCACCGACAAGATGGACAGACGACCTTGTAAATCTTTACAAGGTCGTCTGTCCGCAGGATCACATCACACTGGATGCTGACCGCTTGTGATAGGTCGATGTGGAAAACTGTGGAAGTCCTATGTTCAGAAAGGACGTCCTTTGGCAAAGACTAAAGGACAATATAAAACAAACGACCAATTTAAGTTTGAACCTGTTTTTTTGTTTGTCAAGACCAAAAGTTTGTCCACCCAAACTGGAACGATTTCTCGATCGTTACCCATAGTACGGGCGATGACTAGTCACTTCCAAAGCAAACATTTGCCCATACCTGACCAGCCCGGAGCGTGTTGGCACTGTTAATATAAGCACGCCATTATCTATATCGTGGTGCTTGCAAACAGTGTTTTGCTTTCGTTGCATCGCGGCGACGTGTTGTTGAAGCAAGCTGGATTGTGCTATTTTATATCTACTATATTTAAATTTGGTTGTTTGTAAAAATTAACAGAAAAAAAACAAAAAAATATATATATTCAAATTGTGTATGTATCCAAACTAAATACTTTTAATTTCACCTCAACCGGCATTGGGAAATAGATGAAATTTAGATTTGATTACAAGCAAACAAACATTTAAACATCAGACCGGTGAAACTAAGTTGAAGCTAGATAAAAACTGATTTTATGCAAAATATACCTATTTTACTTTGGGGTAAATTATTTACCTACTAAGATGCCATTAATCAACTTCCGGTAACCAGACAAGTTTAATTTGTGTAATTTGTCAGAAATATTCTTGTTTGCCTGGCGGTTTCGTAATGGAATTGCCTGATTTGGGCATTTTATCCATACTAAGACTGTCAAGAACTGTGCTATTTAATAACGATTATGTTTCAAATGATAATCAGAACGAGGCCCTAGATAACCTACCTCCTACCGAGACACAGGAATCCGTAAATTGTCTTGTAAGTCAAGAATCACTTTGGTTACAGACTTATTGAAAACATTATTGTAAAAACTTATAACGTAGCATTGACGGTTGTTTTAAAATCAGTAGCATATTTAAAGAAACCTAACCGCGCAGTTCGCCGTTCCAAACTCAAAGGAATGCACCAACACCAAAAAAAAACCACACAGTATCGCCTCAAAACATCACACATTTCAGCTCTAAGCGCTCGGGCGCCGAGAAAATCTCTCATTCGAGTCTATAAAGAATTGCGATTTCCGCATGATTTGCCACGACCGAGTTTTAATCCCGCTGATGAATTTTTCCCTTTGAACCGAGAACAGTACTTAGTGCGGCGATGAAGTATAATGGAGCGTATCGATTGCGCTTCGGTAGCGCATTGATGAAATCCCCGCATGACAGATTTGCGTGGTCACGATCTCCGAAGCTGGATGGATGGATGTGACACGTGTAACAGCATTTGAAGACACAAATACCTTTGAAATGAGACACGGATTACGGATTATATCGCGATTTATTTAAATTTTATTTTAACCTGACGTTCTCGACCCTTTTCACCGTCCGTGGTCACAGGTAGACTAAGGTGTTAGTTGTTATTACAAAGTTTTGGAAAAATTGTAAACTACCATCACTTAAAAATATTAAGTTACGTTCCTATCCACACAAAATGAGTTAACAGTATCTTGAGGTCTTGCAGTGCGGGGTCGAGCTTGAGTCTTGGCTAAAACAGGATCTCAAGCTGGTGGATTAAAAAGTGTCTCATTTCAATGTCTACTGTTCGCGTAAACCGAAGAAAATAATTATTTTATTTTCTTCTTGTTCTTCAAATTGAAGAGCCTTGCTCTTGTCGGTGGAGCATTCGCCACTGTGTTCTGTTAAGCGTCTTCACCTTGACTTTATGGTACAAAATGACTCCAACCATTTTCTTCAGTTGTTGCATGAAACTCTTCCTTGGGTTTCCCCTTCCTCTTTTTCCTTCTATACATTTTTATGAAGTCATTTTTATTAAAAAAATACTTTCTTATTACAAATCTCTAAAATCATCACAGTTAAAAAATAAAGGTTATCGATCTGATGAACTTGGCAAATATCTAAACTACATAAGGATGTTGTCTCTTACAAAATTATATTTATTTTTTGCTGTATATATTTTTTAACCTGATGTGCTACAAAGAGTTATTATTGATATCTTTTGTCGCAACGCATGTTTATCTGTAGCAAAGTACCCCATCCTCCTCCTCCTAACTCCTACTTAATCCTCGCACGAAATAAAAATTTCATAGTAGATTTTCCACGAGTTGAATAAGAGATGTATCTGACATTAATTATAATATTCAGCCGGTGGTTTTCCAAAATTTTATTTATATCATTTGTGTACATCATAGCGTAATAAATAACTAATTTACAATAATATTTAAAATAATACAACTAGCCTAATAAACTCTTTTGCAAAAAAAACGGGCACTTTAGATTTTTTCCTCTACTTTAATGAAGAAGAACAAGAAATAGGTTTTATTAATTTGACGATGTATTGGCATGTTATTTGAAGCATCCTGGCATGATTCTTTACGTTCCAAATTTAAAATTTGAAATTAAAAAAGAAAAGTAATGATTATTGTGGATTATTCTAAAATTGCTTTACTAATGGCGCGAATTGCTGAAACGATTTGTAACTGATTACGATATTTAAAAACTTTTTGGACATTTTCTGCAAATTAAACAATTTAATCTTTATTTTTACATTAAATACCACTTTTTGATATGAGTGATAAAGCGATAAGGGCCGGTAGAATTATAGCCCTACTTGAAGAAGGTGTTTCGCAAACTTACGTGTCTCAGCGGCTAAATGTTACTTGGCAACGGTATCAAGAGACCGGTTCAGTCAAAAGAAGACCCGGTTCGGGAAGAAAACGATGCACAGAACCAAGAGATGACCGCTTTTTTGGTGAGTCAGGCGTTGCGGAATCGTAAGGCGTCAAGTGTGGACCTGAAGAAGAGCCTTGAAGAAGTAAGAGGAGTAGAAGTTAGCTTGTGGACGGTCAGGAGGAGGCTTTTGGCTGCCAATATCAGGAGTTACCGCCCAGCTCGGGGCCCTAAATTACTCCGTGAGCACCGTGTTGCTCGACTTCAGTTTGCTCGGAACTGTGCTTCATGGACTCTGGAGGACTGGAATAAAGTATTGTTTTCTGATGAAGCTAGAATCTCTTTGTGTGGAGAGGACCGACGCCGGCGAGTGCTGCGAAGACCACGGGAACGCTATGCGGAAGTGTGTTTCGAAGAAATCACTCCTTATGGCGGAGGCTCCGTTATGTTTTGGGCAGCAATTAATTCGACGGAGCGTACGGAGTTAGTTTTCATAGAAAATGGAACATTAAATGCACATCGGTACATAATGGAAGTCCTAATTCCATATGCACAACCCACATTGACTGCACTTGGGGAAGATTCCATTTTTATGGACGACAATGCTCGCTCGCACCGTTCTGGCGACGTGGAAGCGTACATGCAAGAAGTTGGGATCCGTCGTTTAGATTGGCCAGCTCGAAGTCCTGACCTCAATCCAATTGAGCATGTCTGGGATGTTCTAAAGAGACGTGTAAGATCAGTGCAACCTGCTCCACAAAACATCAGGGAGCTAAAAAGAGTCATTGCAGAAGAGTGGGAACGAATTCCTCAAAAAGTTATTAAAAACATCGTGGAAAGCATGCCCAGAAGGATTCAAGCTGTGATTTTGGCAAGAGGAGGTCACATTCGGTATTAGGTTTTTACATTTGTAACTTTATTTAATTAAAAAAAGTAAAAAAAAATCTTATCTTACCTTAGAACGTAAATTTCCTTAGGTGCCCGTTTTTTTTGCAAAAGAGTGTATAAGTATAAAAACAGATAAACAAAAAAAGAGAAAACACTATTTCCAGCCTTGAGGGCACCATACCCAATGGCAGCGCTGGGTTCGATATTTTTTCTATTAAGTTAATTTTTTTGTTTCTTTGTTTCCAAAACTTACTTTTTCGTTACACATTAGGATCAAATATTCCTTCTACCATCCTTGGCGGTGCTGAGCGAACATTGATTTGGTTTTATTAAAGCGACATCTGCCGCTCGCTCGCACCAACTTCTCGAGATTCACACACACATTTGCGTCGGTCATTTATAACGAGATTGCTTTAAGTTTACGTGTTGGTTCTACTAAGAGATCTCGTGGTAAAATCCTTATTAGATGCATAATAAAAGCAAAAGTTTGTAAGTACCTACGGGTGGATGGCTGTTTCTTACTATTTCGCGTAAAAACTACGGTATGAATTTAAATAAAAATATACCATATTACATAAATCAGAATAATACATAATACAAATATTTCCACGCGGGTGAAGTCGCGGGAGGCTAGTAGTATGTCGTAAATAAGATATATTCAAATGTAAAAGACACTGAACTAGGTACCGACATAGGTAATGAAAGACGCACATTATAGTCTTTAGATTGATTTTTCAGCTTTAACTACTCTAAGCATTACCTTTCTTGATCTTTTGACTTTTATACGAGTAATACCACTTGGTGTTCATGTTCGAACAAATGTTAGAGTTTTGGCCCAGTCCACTCGTCGCTCACTTTCTCAATCATATTTTTAGGCCTTAGCACCGCGACACAGGCTGGTGGGAAAGGAATGATCTTAAACAAATAACAGATAGAGGTTATTTTTCGCGAAGGCTATGCCTTATGCATATCCGCTGCATGTGGATAGCTGCGGGTAGTGGGACACCCTCGATCATGTTTACCCACTAAAACTTATGCGGTTTTCCTCAGTCAGCTATTAGTGGCGCGACAGAGGTTCACTTAAAGCATCTCCGTCGCTCCAACGGTGGTCTGCGGACTAAAACGCTATGAGCTTGCTTTGGGAAACTCGTGACAGCCCTCTCTCTACTCGTGCAAATCAGCTCACCGTGGTCCCAACGTGTTCTTCGCGCCCTACCTGTTACAGCTGGTTTAAATATTCAATCTTTGATTAAAATTTTAAATTGCTGACAGTTATACTAAAAGCTATCTGCAGTTACAGCCGTTTGTATAAAACTGAAATTTAGATATCTACCTTCAAGACAAAGGTAGTTAGAGTTCTGCGATCGGCCGTTATTCTATAGCTAATTTCAGACTGCCTCGTTGCTGTAGTGACAAAGTTTCTACCTTACATCCGAGAGGTCCTGGGTTCGAATCCCAGTCGAGCTAAAATTGTATTTGAGAATTTCTGTCATGAATTTCTCAAAAACAGCTCGGATTTGAGAAGTTGGCGATGTAACTCCCCCGTGCCTCGGAAAGCACGTTAAGCCGTTGGTCCTGCGCCATCTCTCTACGGTCATGTCAGATTGCCGTCTCACCGACCTTTAAGAGTAATGGAACTGTGAGTGCACCTGTGTATTGCACTCACACTTGTGCACTATAATATCTCCTGCGTAGTTGACTGATCTCTGTTGAGATTGGCCGTCGTGGTAGAAATCGGCCAGGAGGACAATTCATTGCTAATCCTGTTACCTAGCCTAATTAGTTAACGTTAAAAAAATAAATGTATATTTATCTTATTACTAAAGTAACCTATATCCATTCAACCGACAATATACAGTAATAAGAGCTATGAATTTCAAATATTCGTGGCAGATAAACGACTAGTCTCCTGTAGCGGTGAATTATTAAAATAACCTCAGAATTCGCCTCCGAATGACCGCAGAAGGCAATGGAGCTGAACTGGATGTAGATTTTATTTTTTAAATAATATTATCGAGAAATAGGAATTGACTATTGAATGTGTAAGACTGCATTGGCGTAGGTACCTGAAATAACACAAGTGTGGTTACCCATTTGACACTCTTTTTTATACAAATTCAAAATGTTTAGGCGTATTTCGTAAAAAATAGATATATTTTAACATCACGTCATTGTTTGCGTTTTACAGACAAAACTATCTTATTTTGTAGATCAAAGTATCAACATAAGTCTATTAGTATATTTATTTCATTTAATTCAGAATGATAAAATGTACATCAAACAGCTAATCTTCTATTTATCTCTTCAATCAGCTTAATATTTCTTACAGAGGACTAAATTAGAACGAAAAACCAACCAGCCCTATTAACTGACACTGCTACGTAAAATTTCCCACAAACTATTCACCTCTAGAACTATCCACCACCTAAGAACCAAAACGTGGGTTCAACTCTCTACAAAGCGTCAAATTTGCACCACCAAAACTGAACTCAGCTCGTTTAAACATAAGACCAGAATCAGTTTTAAAAGTTAAGCATTTTTCAAATGACTTGACTCGTTTCTGTGTTCTTGAAGATATCACCAGAGCCCAAGTTCCCTCGTGGAATCCCGTCGACAGACGATTTTAGTGGTTCTATCAACTTTCCACCCCATAAACGTCCCGGGGGATCCATTGATTGCCGTCGCAGATTTCGGAAATTTGCATTTTATAATTAAAGAATTAAAGGCGAAGGTTCAAGTTTATTTACATCGCGCCGAGGTTTACATTTTAATGGTGCGTTTTCAGGATACCTCGTTTCGGAGTCAGCATTATCAATGCTAATGAGACTCGCGTAGTTTTAGAAGGATTTTTCGGAGCACGTAAAACTGTTCATGACCCAATTATTTCTATCTACATATTTAAAGAAGCATAGCTACATATTTGACGACCGCTTGGTGCAGTGGTCCGCAGGTCGGACTTCTAAAAGGATCACGGGTTCGATCCCCGCACAGTACAAGCATGAGTGTGCATGAACATGTGTGTTTGGTTTGGTCTGGGTGTTTTCTATCTATAATATGTATTTATTTACAAAAAAAGTATAAAAGTATGTTTATCCGTTGTCTAGTAACCATAACCGAAGCCTCGTAGCTTACTTTGGGACTAGAGAATTGGTGTGATTGTTGTGAAATATTTATTTATTTATTGTAGGTACTTTTTTGATAAACATCAGTACTATTTACTATGTAGTTATCGGGTCTAAACGCGATCTATTTTAATGAGTATTGGGTACTCACTGTTCGACCTTAATAAGTTTAAAACCATATACATCAGTAGTATCTTTCACTGATTGTGTGAAAATGTATCATCAGTAGTGTTTGCATTTTTACTTTGGCGACTAATACTTTTCAAATATTAATAGCTATGCTATGCTATGGTTGACTTGATTTCATAATTTTAGCTGTAAAATGATAAAATAACAACCAGTATGAGTAAATAAACCTACAAATGCGTAATAAAGCTATACACATTTATCTAACCACATGAATTTCCTAGAAAATTTTTCAGGCCGAACAATATTAAAGCATAAAGCTAATTATTAACAAAAGTTAAATAGTGTGGTATTGACAGTTTATTCGTAACAAAATACTTTACAAATTCTGCTCATGAAATTTACTATCAGCTATAGTTCTTTTGTTAAAGAATTTACCATTTTGTTGCATTTTATGCCTTACAAAATTTTCAAATGCAACTGCATTTGTGATTACGTTCTACCCTCTCCTAAGGATCTTCAAACAATCATCAACATACATCATCGCCCCACGACGTCTCCTAGATCTTCGCAACACCCTGATTGCTTGCGCCAGGCAATACATCAGTATTTATTATTTAAATTGTAACGCAGTGCATAGTTCTTATATTACGGGAGAGAGTCCCGTCGCAAGCGTTCCCTTGTAATGTTTTTTTTTTCTTTTACATTTGCTATAATTTTGAATAGAATAGAATAATCTTTAATTGCATAAAACATGGTACACATTTTTCAGATGTTAAAATAATAAAATGGCCAAGCATGTTTTATCGATTTTTCGAAATGCAAATCCTTGACAGCGATTTAAATCTTTTCTAAACGTAATAGAGGTTTTGTCCATGAGAGTTATCGATGTGCGACGACGTGTTAGTAATTAATTTAATCTTTTAACGTTTATTATGAAAGATTTTTGAAAATATGTTAACAAGAAAATAAAATAAGTGCACAATGATTAAAAAGAAGCAAGAAAAAAGTTATTTATTTATTTTTTATACAAAAACATCACATACATTGATCTGAATCTGTGCTTAATAGCTTAAGCACTTGTGTTACAGATATCAGAATCAACAGTGGTATTACAAATAAACTTAAATAAATACGTATAAAACTCAGACCAGTACAAACAGACATGTTCATGCACAGAAATGTTTATTCAGTGCGGGGATCGAACCCGCGACGTCTCGGTTAATAGTCAACTTCTTGACCATTACTTGGTGTAAAAGTGGTAGTCAAAATAATAATAATAACTCTAAATCGTGCTGTTCGTTTGCGTTAGGCCCGTGACACAGTCACTATATCAACCAAGACTAGAAAAAAAGCAAGTAAAACTTAATTAAAAAAAATGGTTGCCTGTAAAGACGGTTTTACAGACGGGCGAAAATTTTACGTGACGTCGAACGAATTCTAACGCGCGGCGGACCGGATTTTTTTTTTATTTTTTTTTAATTTATTTAAACATAAGTGAGTTACATTATTTGACTTAATGCTAAACTGCCAAACTGCTGAGCAGTTAGTCGGCAGACGTTCTCGTGCTCGTCTTTTGATTTAAATGTAACATTATTATATACTTATCTAATCCGCTGATATTATAAATGTAGGTAACTTATATTATTTAACATTTAAAGTTTTTATTACATTCTTAGGGACAAAAGGACAGATAGTGTTTCTTTAGTTTAGATTTTAAGTGATTTTGGACAACACATCATTGAATATATTTTGTTCCAGCTCGTTATGTAATGTAGGTATAATCCATTGTCTGGTTCTTATACCAAAATAATTTGTAACTTTAGGCACCATCATCTTATTTTTCTTAGATAATCTAGTTGGGTAGTTATGCTCTCGTTTCGTTTTGAATTTATTTGAATTATATTGTTCTAAAATTAACATTAATTTAACTTTACTTTCAACTGGCAAAATTTTACATATTTTAAATAATTTTTCATATTCCTTATTACAACTTTCTAAAGTGTTTCTATCGACTAAAATTTTTAATATTCGTGTTTGTATTTTATTTATTTTATTAAGATGAACCGGAAAAGTGAGACCGTAACTACTCAACCCATAACTAATTGTAGCCTCTGCGAGGGCGTGATAAAGCATAAACAGTATTCTTCTATTACATGAAAATTTTAAATGATATAATTTGCCTAATATTTTCCGTAATTTCATACACGTTCGCTCAACATGAGCATTCCATGAGAACGTGCTATCTATGCTAAGACCCAGATATTTATACAAATGTACTTGTTCTATATTTATACAATAACAGTTTTTCATTTTATCGTGTCGGCACTCATATGAATGACCCTTAATATGAATATCAATTTGTTTATGTTGGCTACGTGGGCCAAACTGAAAGTTTTGCGTAACTCATAAATAAAACAATTAATTTGTATAATATTATATTTACTGCTTTTCAAAGTATTCTCCGTTGCATTTTAAACACTTTTTCATCCGTTCAAACCATTTTTGGAAACACGAGGACCATTGGTCTGAGGGTATGTTTTCTACGTGCTGGTTGAACGCAATCACTGCCTCTTCTGGCCCCGTAAATGTCGAACCTCTCATTAAATCTTTGATTTTTGGGAAAATGAAGAAATCGCAAGGTGCTAGGTCTGGACTGTGTGCGGGATGGGTCACGAGCTCTATGTTTTCAGAAGCCAAAAATGACTTTGTTTTTTTCGCGGTGTGCGCCGAAGCATTGTCGTGGTGCAACAAAATGCGACTTCTAGGTCGTTTTTCCCTTACTTTTTCTGAGACATTGGGTAAACACATAGTGGTGTACCATTCAGCATTAACGGTTTTTTGTTGCTCAAGTGGGATCGTGCAGACAGGACCCGTCTTGGAGAAAAAAAACGCAATCATTTGTTTGCACACGCTTCTCGTTTGCCTCAATTTTGTTGGTTTGCTCTCACCTTCAAACACCCACACAGAAGATGCTTTTTCTGGAGTATAACAATATATCCATGTTTCATCACCTGTTACGATGTCATACACAGCATTAGAATGTCCGTGATTGTACTTTAATAGCATTTCTTTACACCAATCCACACGATTCCGTTTTTGTTCTGGAGTGAGTTCGTGAGGAATCCATCGGCAACAAAGTTTCCTAACTTTTAAATGATCATGTAAAATTTTCTGAATTTGGCTCATACCAATCCCCAAATGTCCTCGAATCTCCTCATAAGTGATACGCCGATTTTCTTCAATTAGTCGTCTGACTGTAGCCACATTTTCCTCCGTGATCGCAGTTGAGGGTCGACCTTCACGAATTTCATCATGGAGAGAAACACGGCCGCGATCAAATTCAGCATACCAACGCCTTACAGTGCTCAGATGTGGTGCTTCTCTCCCAAAAGCATTTTGAAGACGAGCAGCGCAATCTTGCGGAGAAAGCGAACTTTTAAAATCATAAAAAATCATCGCCCTAAAATCTTTTCGTGTTAGTTCCATTTTTGCGACGGACAACGAACTTCAATTTGAGATAAAAAAAAATTGACAAGTGACATCCCGCCAGAATTTATTTTCATTAGCTAATGAGATTTCATGTTTTAAAAAAATATAACATTCGAAATTCAAACATTTACGGGTGGCCAGCTACGCAAAACTTTTAGTGTGAACTAGGTATATGGTGACTTTATGACCATACATTTAGTTTTATTTAAATTAATTATTATGCCGTTGTCATGTGCCCATTTTATTACATGATTGAAGTCATCTTGCATATTATTTTTTTATATTTTCTAGGTTCTTACTGCTATACATAAGACACGTGTCATCCGCGTACATATATGCATTACAATTCTTAATAACATTTTTCATGCTGTTTACATGGATTATGTATCCGACAGGTACAACAATAATGGTTTCAACGAACACACCAATATTTATACAAACTGTAGTTTTCAAATATTTGTTTGGAAAACGCTCGTAAAATACAACCGAATGTTTTTCTTAAGGATAGAAGTCATGCTGTTTAAATATTTCATACGACACGGCGGACGTGATAAATTCGCTTACTATGAAATATGTAGGGGAACGATACTATGATTATAAATATGTTTTATTGACTAGCTGTAAATAGGGAAAAATAGCTGTGCATTTTGTTTGTAAGCGTTTTTTTTTGATGTAGAATAAAATTGGAATCAATCAATTAAATTATCTATGGTGGTTATTGGCGGCAATATGGCATTGAGAGTAGGTGATATGAATTTAATAAACGTAAAACATGATGAGTATAAAAACCTTTTTTAAAACTTATTGACCTAATTGGGTTGTCCGAGTTGTATTATACAGAAACTGATTTTTAAATAAGAATTTACACAGCACAGATTTTATGAAGGTACGTAAAGAAAGATAATTCATATAAAATCAGTACATATCGTTTTTTTTGTATGAATTGATAGATGTTATACATTCATAAGATATTAATGCTCTATAATATTTTCTTAAATATTACAAAGATGAATTGTTTGATTGTTTGTTTGTTTTTACTCGTATATAAAAAATCCAACGTTTATTATGTAAAAAATAATTGTCCATCCGTGCGAAACCGTGACGAGCCGCTAGCGATATATTAATAAAAACACTGTTCCACGTGTATTATGTATGTACTGGTTATTTTTACCCAACTTTTCCTGCTTTCCTTCCATTTATTTTAATACCCCAGCTCAAAACGCAAGGATTCGACTGGTTCATTTTACCCGTTTTTTCTGTTAAAAAATATACCTCCGTCGAGACACTGAAATAATAATACCCTATCTCGAAGAGTATGAGGGATACCTGTAATATGAAAAATAATGGAGAAGTCTCGGCGGGTTTTTATAAAGGAGCGAGAAACAAATGAACTCTTTGTATTGTTTGAGCATGGTGTTGTGGAAGCGCTAAGATTTGTTTTTTTTTGCTTATTTAATGGAATTAAAAATTACTTAACTTATTTTTTTCTACATGTCTGCCATTAGCAGACATGTAGAAATAAATTATGGTTATGGGGTAAGGCTGATATCACAACAATTTTGACAGCAGATAATCGGAGGCAATATTCGTAATTACTTGTAGATGTTGAACTCTTGACAGTAGGTACATTTCGAGCATACAAAAAAATGGCAACATTCAAAAAGTGTAATCAATTGCGTTAAAACAACAGGATAAATGAATACTCGTTATAAGTTACATGTTAAGTAATCAGTTGCGTTAAAATATTGTCAATGTACAGTTCAATACAATGGACTGAATTTTCCTTTCGGCTCATTTGTACATTGACAATATTTTAACGCAACTGATTACTTTACATGTAACTTATTACGAATATTGAATTATCCTTTGGAAATTGTTTCTGAGATTTTCTGTCATATATTTCTCAAAAACAGTTCGGAGTCGGGAAGCTGGCGGTGTTACACCCCCGTGCCTCGGAAAGCACGTTAGCCCTTGGTCCTGCGCCTGATCTCTCTCCGGTCATGTCGGATTGCCGTCTCATAAAACTTTTAGAGTGATGGAACAGTGAGTGCACCTGTGTATTGCGCTCACATTTGTGCACTATAATATCTCTTGCGCAGTTGGCTGATCTCTGTTGAGATTGGCCGCCGTGGTCGAAATCGGCCAGGAGGACTATTATTATCCTTTGAAATTCAAGTTTTCGACAAAACACTACTTGGCTGCGAAAATTAATATAATCGCCAGTGAGGAGAACATCTGATCGATTTCAAAGCATTTTCCTATGAGACAACAAATTTATTCAATACCATATTTAGTTTTCTTTTTAGCATCACTGCCCGTTTTAGGCACACAAAACATTGCTACGACTATCTTAATACGTGTATACCGGTCATGTAATGTAAAATTTAATTATCATAACACAATTTTTTCTTAATGCCAACAAGTCCGTCCAGGCCCACTAAGCGTGTAACATAATCTAAATCGTGCGATCGGTACCATTTTGTAGTAGAACGCTTTCACTAATAGAACGACACCCTTCGCTATCGCACACAATCGCAGTGTAATCTACGCCGGCGATTTGTTAAGTAAATCAAGAATCCCTAGACAAAGTTACCAAGCATAGTTGATCGACGAAACGACCGATCGCTTCGTTTTTGTTTCGTTAAGTTTATTTCCATACATTTAGCAAACGACGCTATCGGTTGTTTTTTCGATTGACTAAGCAATCGTTTTTGTCTGGGAGCCCTGATCGGTATACAGTATGTCGCAATCGCTACAAGCCTATTTATTTCATGTTAAGTATTTCAGGATATATGCGCGCACTGGTGCGACAGGGGCTGAGAAATGTTTTTAAATTCACATGCATCTGGTTATTTATGGTATTAACTAATGAAAAAGTTTAAGACTAATTAAATTAGTTATGTAAATAACAAAAGTATAACGTGCACCATGCACGATAAATATTCATTCAGTTAAATGTTTAATGGAGTCGAAAATAAAAAGTCAATACTAGCACTACTGTTTGTTTACGTGCGTATTGGTATCTCCATGTCTTCTCGTTGTATATTTCTATCCCGTTCACACATTCTAAGCTAAGTAAAATGAATTTTTTATTTTTATTTTTTATAATTCCCAAACATCTTTGTATATAAATACAACACTTAAAAAAATCTTTTTCGGCTCCGGTCATCGGGGAGGAATCGAACCTCCTCCGATCTTTGGAAGTCCGGACCAATGCTCTGACCACTGAGCTACCGAGAACCTTAATGGAGTCGTTGAATTTTGTAACTGCTTTTTAACGCTTTGAGACAGCGTATGTTTCATCAATGATTGTGGGAGACAACCTCAAATCACCCGAAAGAAATATTTTTACAAATATTTATCAATCGCTTAAGATGAAACAGGCTAAAATTTTATTTGTTTAAGTACTCGTATATTTTGCATTCACAACGCTATTTTTAATTTAGAAAAGACAACACTTAAAAAAATCTTTTTCGGCTCCGGTCATCGGGGAGGAATCTAACCCCCGACCTTTGGAAGTCCGGTCCAGTGCTCTGACCACTGAGCTACCGAGAACCTTAATGGAGTCGTTGAATTTTGTAAGTGCTTTTTAACGCTTTGAGACAGCGTATGTTTCATCAATGAATGTGGGAGACACCCTCAAATCACCCGAAAGGAATATTTTTACAAATTTGTAGAGTTTTCGTAGAGCATTTTCGCCTTGAATGAAACCGAATGATATTTTACTAATATCCAAGGCAAAATAATAAAACTTAACATAAATTCATATCAACGTTTAGATATACTTTTCTATATACTTTTATGTTTATGTTCAAAGGGTGACTAATCTGTAAATCAAGAAACACCACTCCACTCCCTCTTTTCACACCAACCCCAATTCATTGCACCATCAAACGTGATCTATGGGACCCCTATGGGTTTCATTACGCGGCACCCCTAGTCCACAACATGGGGTTAAAAGTTTAATTAAAAGAAATTTGCATGTTTGCGTTTATTGTTTTGGATTATTTGTTTATTAATTTTAATTAATACGCAGTAAATTTTATTGAACAGGGTTCTTTCTACCAACAAAACGAACTTGATCTAAGAACCTTCATCGTAGATATTTTTTAATTCCTACTATAATTTTAAAATTATAAATTAAAATTATAAATGGAAAAGTCAGTTTGTTTGTTTGTCTGTCACGAGGCAATGAAGCAATTTTATACGAGTGATATGATTTTTTATGTGGTGGTACGTAGGAGGTTGGAGAGTGACAGGCTACTTTTTTCCGCGACAAAACATCTAAATCCTATGTAAAAATTGAAGAATCATACTTGGCGCCATTGGGTTCTGTTTTAGGGGTATGCGCAGTTCCGAGCCGAACGCTGATTTTATTTTCTAAATGTTATTGGGCAGGACTAAATCCCAAGTTATACATATAATAGGGGTTAAAGGTTTATGTGAAACTCCGTGGCAAAGTCTAAAGCCCAAGCGGATCAAGTCGCGGGCAGCCGCTAGTAAGTATATAATACACAGTTAAAGTCAATATAACATTAAGTATTTATCAACTTGATTTCATGCCAAACGACAAGATAGGTATTTACATCAAACTAATACTATTTAGAAACCTTCCTTCCAGGAATATGGAATAGAAAAGGCCATGGAATAATAGTGTCTGGAGAAGCAGAGAGCAATAAATTTTGGACCCGAGGCCGAAGGCTGCCGAAACGTTAATAAAGACTTAGAGATAATTCGGGATGTCTGAAATATATTTAGAATTACGAAGAATAAAACACTTATAAAAAATCAGGCAATTTTGTTTATGATAAGCTTACAGGTACAAATCACGTAAGCTTTTAATAATTTTCTGTAGATTTTTCTTTTATTCGTTCGATACATTCAAACGGTTGTTATGAACAAGGGTGAAATTAATGTCACTAAGTAAAATCTATTATAAGTAAAGTATGTATTTTTATAAATATACAGCAACATCACCGTTGATCTGACTGCGTGGTAAGTTGCTTAAGCACTTGAGTTACAGATATCAAAATCAACAATGGTATTACAAAAAAACTTCAATAAATACATATAACACCCAGACCAGTACAAACAGACATGTTCATGCACACAAATGTTTGTACAGTGCGGGGATGGAACCCGCGACCTCTCGTGGTAGATTTTCTCTTCTCGAATCTCTTGGTAGATTCTTGACCATTACACCAAAGTGGTCGTCAAAACATACGCTTTACAAGTTGAATTGATCAAAAATAGAACTACGGCCGCTTTTATTAAAAGGCTTAAAAAATAAAACACCGATATGAGTATAACCACAGTTAAACTCTCACAATCAGAAAGAGCTATAGTTCCAAAACAGCTCTCTGTCATGAAAAAAGGAATAATTTACGACCAAAAACCCAAAGGAATCTCGTTAAAGCTCGACTGAGCCGCTCATTCGTTCAAACAGTTGACTCCGAGCGAGCTGGCTGTAATACGACCCTAACTTTCTTTAAAAGATTCGCATCAAGATATAAGTGCATGTTGTTCGGGTGCTTATTGCATCGCGATAAATGTCAAATTCGCCCATTTGACATTGGTGAAGTGGGATTGCAAGATACGAGTGGGTAGAGGTAGGGCGCATGCGTGGGTAGTTGCAGCGTGCCAGTCTGGAGCATGCCGTGGGCCTCGGCGATGCCTTTTGCCTCTGCCAGTCGGTTCTGGGCTGCGTAGCCGAGCGGACGTGCGCGGCCGACCTAGCTGTAAAACATACCGAAGTCGCGACGTATTCCGAAAACTGTATTCTTGAATTTCACTTCACGAGAAAGTTTGTTCATAAAAACTACTCTTCACAAAAGTACTCGCTATTAGTTTTACTGTAGACGTAGATCAACGCGGTAATGTGTGCTTAAGAATTTAGTAAATAAATGGCAAATGTGGTTGTTTGGTGACCGAAAAGGATTACACGGGTAAGTCATTTCTCATTTGAAGTAGCTTGAAAAGGATTCTGACAAATGAAGCTTAAAGGTAAATTGAGACGAAAATTTCGGGGTCACGTTTCGTAACAGGAAAAAATCTTTAAAATCGGAATTCGTAACGGAAAACCATGTGTAATGTAAGTAAACATCGTTAAGAAAACAATTTTTTTATCAGAACAATGCAATTTAGGTAAAAGATTTTCGGTATTTTTCCATCTATTTTAATTTTAAGTTTTGGTTCAGACTAACTATATTTTTGATACATCAAAATGCGGCAATTTACTTAAAAATATCAATGACCCTACCGTCAAGTTCATCACTCTTTGAAATTTGTTTATTGCTCTATTAGATTGCTATTATTTCTGGCGTATCGGAATTGACTTGTCCAATTTCACCCAATCCTAGGGCTGATTGAGTCTTATATCCTCCCCAGAATACTGATTACCTGCTTACTATCAGACAAATTGCTTTGGTTGGTATGTTGCCATTTGGGGAATTCAATATTAAAGGCGTTTGGTTTATCAAGTTCCTTAGAAAAGAGTTAGGCGAGTTTTGTTTTGGTATAAGTTATATTAAAAGTTGTCTGCTTTGCTACAGTATTCACTGAAATATTTTATGAATTCATACTCTTATCAAAGTTGTATTTAACTTTAAATAAGTACTCATACGCAAAATGAAACATTAAGTTTACGGTCCTCTTATTGTACGCTTTCCCGTTTTATTTCGAACATAAAAAATATACACCAATAATCTTGTATTTAATTGTCCATAACTTTCAATTCCCACTTTGGGATCGTTGCTCGCCATAACTCGAGGTTAACGTTCCAACATCCTTATAAAACATGAAATGACGTTTCTGAAATCGAATAAAGCTCTGCAATATCACGAACTGAGCCGTAAACCGTTTATAGTAGCGCTGCAAAAATATTTTTAAATTTTCCTAACCGTAGTTTTGAAAGGAAATAAACATTTACGGCTTACGCGGTGCCACGTGGTTCGCGACACGCGAGGATCCTTTTTAACTCGAATGTACATTTCTCAAGTTTATGGAATAACAAACTGCGTTAGGTGGGTCAATAACCTTTTGAAGTTTTTGTTAAGACGTATTCTATTTTATTTTGGTTCATTACTGTTGGGCGATTGAAGCGATGGATCTGTTATTTACTTTGGTTGATTCCATTTCTTCTCGGTATTTTAACCTTCTTTTGAGATTGAATTCATAAAAAAACTACATGTAATTATTTTGAGAGACATAACATGTTATTTAAACTATTGAACCCGGCAGACGCTCTCTTGCTTTTCGCATTTTTTCCATATTTTTTCATCACTTAAACCTTCCCTGACTTTTCGAACCTTTGAAATGTAGAACGAAGTATTTTTTAAAAGTGAAACTACCTAAAAAAATCATCTAATTTGCTGTCGTTGTATTGAAGTTATGAGCATACATACATTTCGGCGAAACATTTTTAATATTATAGATATAATAAATAAGCCCAAGGTAATTGAAATAAATTATCTATAAATACTAACTCTAGCTTAATTATCATTATTAATAACAAACTTGCCTCGCTAATGAACTCTCAAATGTGTTTCATTATATTATTATCTACTTTTACAGTCATCTCAATGCTAATTAAGGCTTGTGGAAAGTTCAGGAAAGCTCTGTCAAGTTCGGTTTCGACGTTTATATTTTCAGGAGAACTTTTCGTGGGCCCGTTGACTTAGAACGCCTGAAACTTTCAATGACTTTTGTCTTTTCGAGTGAAGATAAACGTTTGTTTGAGCTTTTTGATAGTATCAGTTGTAATTTTCCATTTACTAACTGATTAGCTAAAACATAGATTAATTAATAACATTGCTAGATACCACATGATGAAGGTATGGCTTAGTATGGCTGGGGTGGTTAGGTCAAGTACCTGCGGTAATAGAGCAAGGAGATGCAAAAATGTTGTCCCAGTTGTTACAGCTAAAACCGCCTTTGCTAAAAACCAATTTAAAAGTCGGTCTACAAACATTTATAATAAAATAAACAAAATTGTAGAGATACACAGTAAAACACTGTATGATTGTAAAAAAACTGTTACGAACTTTCTAATGTCTTTAAGTTATGAGGAAACAGAGAACTTTCTGAAACACATAGAATAAATTCACAAACATTTAGAGGTTAACACACACAACCCTACAGTTACATACACACACACGCACACGCGCGCGCACGCACACACACACACACACACACTCACTCACACGCATGCATGCACACACACACACACACGCGCACACACACACACACAAACACACACACTCGGCAGTCTGAATTACCTAAATGTACCTAAGGAAAATTTGTAATTTAGTATTTATAACTTAAACGCTATGGAAGGGCGAAGACACCTAATACAGGCATCTTATTTGCTTAAAAGGTGTCTTCGGTCATTGTTTATAAACTGTACATTTCATGTTACTGAAATAAATTATTATTATGATTATTAAGTTTCAAGAAAGCTGTCAATCTTGCCACTTTTGTTTGACATCAATTTTATTTTTGATTTTCGTTGTGAATTTATGTTGTGAACTTAATCAGTGTTATGAATTATATACGTATATCTCGGGAAAAAAAATAGACAAATTTTTCGTTGTTAAAATGTGTATTAAGTCAGGTATCCACATCAAACCGTTACTGTGTATCTGATTATCGTAAATATTGTATTTTTTTTAAACCTATTTCATCTCACTGCTGAGCAAAGGTTTCCTAAACTTCTCCACCGATCTCTATCTTTCGCCAGCAACTTCCAGTCCCTTGCAAAGGCAACCAAATCGTCACACCATGTGCTTTTTGGGTCTGTTTAATATTATATATCGATTATTTAATGATACCCATTGATATTTGAAAAAAAAAATGGAATTATGTCTGTCATCATGAAGCTGTTTGTTTAATTAAACCAAAATTCCTTTATCCTACTCGCATATTGTTTGTAATCCATACCTCAAAACACGGAGCTTTGATTTAGCAATGTGACGCGTTTCATTTAATCCAATTTGTAGATTTCAGTCAATAATTTGTACCATAATTGGCACATAATTACTTTGCAATAGTCAAAGGGAGCTATGTAGTTTGATTTATGTAGACCGGAGATCAGAAGAAGCATAAAAAAAATGTTTTGTATTTAACAACTAGCGGACCCCGGAGACGTCGTTTTTTTTTTAAAAAAACAAGAAACATGCCCATACTTTAAGGAATATAAAAAAAAATGGCCAAATTGGTTCAGGCGTTATTAAGTTATGCGCTTACCAACACATTTTGCGATTCATTTTTATATTAAAGATTTAATATGGATTGTACTACACGTATGTCCCCATTAGTTTATTGTCGGTGCTCTCTCTGACTATTGATTGACTGTGTCATATAATAATAGTCCTCCTAGCCGATTTCGACCACGGCGGCCAATCTCAACAGAAATCAGCCAACTACGCAAGAGATATTATAGTGCACGAGTGTGAGCGCCATACACAGGTGCACTCACGGTTCCATCACTCTTAAAGTTCGGTGAGACGGTTATCCGACATGACCGGAGAGAGATCAGGCGCAGGACCAACGGCTTAACGTGCTTTCCGAGGCACGGGGTGTAACACCGCCAACTTCCCGACTCGGAGCTGTTTTTGATAAATTCATGACAGAAAATCTCAGAAACAATTATGGCTCGAGCTGAGATTCGAGCCCAGGACCTCTCGGATGTAAGGCAGAAACGTTGCCACTACACCACCGAGGCCGTCATTTAAAAAAAAAGCTTAGGTTAACATCGTTTACTTTTGTGCAGTCCTACCGTGACTTATTTATATTTTACTTTATAGAGATAAACCCACAAATATTGAAATTTCTCGTAGACAGCCCGAACGTTCACAGTCACTGCAATCCAATTTTTTTTTTTCCAGCGCCTGGTTTTTCCAATCTACGCAACAAATATAGACTATCAAAGTATCGTTATACAATATACGAAGTTTGCGTTTCCGGGGTTTGATGGTTAAGCTTTTTGTGAACTACAGTTTAGGATTGCAGATTTATATTTTCAGTTTGTATGAACACTGTAGCCAAGTATTAGTTACATGTTGGTATAACCAGGCATAAATTGTTTAAAATGCTTAACGGCTGAATCTTCATCCACACCTTCATGATAATATTATTATAAAGAGGAAGGATTTGATCATTTATTTGTTTGAATTGAAATAATACCTATGAAATTGCCGTTTTTACTTTGCACTTGAATATCTTCGAACTGGGTGGGAGTTAAAAACTTAAATTAGTCTTAAATTAAAGATTGAAATTAATTGTTTGAAAATATGCATTTAATTTGTTTTCGAATAATTTGGTTTAACCAGGATTGGGATAAGACCACAAGCGTGGAAAACAGAAAAAAAATAGAAATTGTTCCATGGTGTCAGTAGTGCTACAGAAACGGTTAAAAGTGTTTTGAGCCTCTATAAGTAAGGCACCCATTGCAAGGCGACTCACTTTTTGTATGGAGAAATTCGTGACTTACTATTCCAAACTTCGTTTAATTAATTTTAAAACGGAAATTTCGTAGGTAAATATCTAATATACTAATACAAAAATATTGTCCACCCGTGCGAAGCCGAGACGGGGCACTTTGACTTAACGACAAAAGTAGAATATAAGGCACCGTAAAATTACGCAAAACGATAAAACTACTCAACTTTGAACACAATCTAGCAAAATGCTTGCTTTTTCACACCAAACCTTTAAACCAATAAATCACAACTATCCATCGTAAAAGCTCCACCGAGCTTACTAATCCTGAAAGCTGCGCTCAATCGAATCCTTTTAATTGTTTTTACATCATCGCCTGTAGACGATGAAGCAATTAAACACTCGGGACGTGGCGCTAGAGGAGAGCAAAAGCTTAGTCTGAGCTTTCTGCTTTTCGCGCAGTCGCCTCTTAAAAGTCTTTGAGGATCTGCAAGAAAAGTGGCACTTGTGTCAATAGCAGTTTGAAAATATCGCCTTTGTAGTTTGAAAATATTGATTTTTTTGCGAATATATAAAACATTGTCACATGTCCATTTATCTATAGTAGGTAACTAGGTTTGCTCTATAAAATTAATCGTTTTGAAACTGTGTAAGGTTTGTAATTAAATAATTGAATTATTAAAAAAGGATCAAAAATAATGTGGGCGACATTGCAAGGGAGAGGGGGTCACCTTTGATCACTTATTACACTCTCTGTCATAACTTTAGATTCTCTAGTTCTGTACCTTACTACTGTTTCACAATGCTTAGCTAAGTAACTATTAGGCTATAAATACGCAATACATCATAAACGGGGAAGAAATTGTAATTGAAATTATAGCCGCAAAATCCATTTAAGAGAAACAAGTCAAATATTCAAAGCTGCCCCGCTTCAAAGGTGCCCTTCCCCTACACATTGCTTTGATCGCAAAAAAAATATCTGATGAATGGGCCATGCTAAGAGTAATTAAAATTACACGTGCTGAAGGCACCACAGAGCCGTGAATAACAGCGACACCTTGAAATCCGTAAGACGTCACCCAACCTCAGTGCGCGACAAACAATAATTGCAGACAGAAATTTCGCAGACAATATTGAAGACGTAAAGAACACGTTGTTTTGTCCTTACATTGGTGCCCAAATGTTTTACTTACAGTTAAAATGTTGAACTTTGAAGGACAAAATCGCTTAATCAAACACAAAATAAATGAGTGATACATACATATACCACCAAAATCGTCAAGTGAAGATATTTTTGGCCGATAACACTTAGTTAAGCATGCCAAGATTTTACACGCGTTTCATGCAAAATGCGTTTTTGATCAATTAATTTCGAAGCACATTACAATAAAACCTAAATCACAATTGAAATCACAAATTGTTATAAACGTATTGAAAATAACGAACTGTAACATGATTATAGTCGGTTATTTTCCATTCGTTCATGGTATAATCTCCACGCACCACCTCATAGTTGAGGTGAGGCCTGTGCCCAGCAGTGGTACGTATATAGGCTGATGATAATACACAGGTGCACTCACTGTTCCATCACTCTCAAAGTTCGGTGAGACGGCAATCCGACATGACCGGAGAGAGATCTGGCGCAGGACCAACGGCTTAACGTTCTTTCCGAGGCACGGGGTGTAACACCGCCAACTTCCCGACTCCGAGCTGTTTTTGAGAAATTCATGACAGAAAATCTCAGAAACAATTTTGGCTCGACTTGGGATTCGAACTCAGGGCCTCTCGGATGTAAGGCAGAAACTTTGCCACTACACAGTCAAGAAAATAGCCGTATCTACCTACGGGTACCTAAGTCAATAGTTTTTATAACAGACAGACAGGGCTTTACTTCACGAAACAATATTTACATGCTTTGAAAAACTCATTCTATTTGCTCCCTTTTGTTCAAGGCTCATTGATCCGTCCCAGACCCCGGAATATTTGTATATTTCAGAATTTTATTACTTGAATGGAACCCCACTTGTCCCTTCACAAGCAATATCTGTTGTACGGATCTCTAAAAGATATACCGGTGGATTGGTTTGCGTCAATTGGACAACGTTTTGGGAAAGCAAGTGGTTTCAATCTCACGATATGGTGCATCGGGAAATATATGTATAAAGGAAAATACTCTTCTAGTAGAAACTTATTTAAAACACAGTACCATTTTCATAGAACTCTATCATATAAATTATGTCTTAGTACTACAAAAGTGGTATTAAATAAAAGACAATGTTTTACTAAAAAAAGATATTAATTTAAAAATATATTGGACAATAAATTGTACAAAAGGCGGACTTACTGCTAAGAAGCATTTTCTGCTGGTACTTTAAGTCATGCGGATAGATAGTATTATATAAAATAATATTATATTATATATAAAATATATTGTTGTTACATATAATTATGGTAGATGGGACAATTTGCTTTTGCCTCAAAGCGTTAACTAGATCCTAATTCCTCTAATAGAATCGTAACAAATTGGTGACCTATTGAATCTTCCGATTTTGACATTTCGCCCATTCTTGAACTGTCGAAACCAGTCAAAACGTTTTTGTTACGATTGTATTAGCGGAATTAAGTCTGAAGTTGAAGATTAACGGGATACATGTTTAACAACTGTAAAAGTATTATTCAAAATATTCCCAAAGTGATAAAGACATCATATTTGTTTTACAGATAAGAATATATTCGAGTGAGCGAAGCAAGTCGATCGTTCCATACATTTGGCCCAGCAGTTGGTTTTTTCCCATAACTCACATACGATGGGGGCATAAAAGTGAATGGAATGCTCAATATTGTATCTCATCTTATCCTACTCTCAATTGCTTCTTTTGTATTGTTTGTTAGTATATTTTCAAAACACTTGTAGTGTGAGTGAGTCCTTTTATTCCTATCACTTAGAAATACATACAATTTTTACTGTAAAAAAAAAGTTTTATAAAGACTGAATGAGGCTCCATTAGCTGGGGGTACTAACAGTTATACGAAACGTAAAAACGAAGAGAACTTATTTGAAGACACATTCTTATAGATGAATTAATTGATCAATTTTCATGAGTGTGTCGGTTAACTAAGCCAGACTGAATAATATGGACAGACCTAAAAATAATATAAGATGCACTATTTAATATTTATATTAAAACCAGCCATCTTGAAATTTAATTACAGGACATTACTTAACCGTTTATTAAAAATTTCCATTGTGCGAAGTAATGTGGTCTCTGGTATCTGATTAGATTATGTCACTAGTAAGTATCTGATCCAAACATTTAATCGATTGGAAATCGCTATAGATACCAAACTTTTACCCTCACATCGTCTACGTAAATATATTCCTCTCCCCAACACACTCACTTTGTTTTCAAACGATGCAAAGCGTCAAGTTATTCTAAGTTCAGTAAGAGCTTTGCTTTAACAATAACTCGCATTATCCTAACAATACTGGCCGTTTCGCGCTCTACCCGAAAGCGGGCATTCCCCACAATGCCCGGACAATGAAATGTTTATTTTCGATAATGGGATCCTACTTACTGTTTTCGCTTATTCATCGTATGGCTAATTCGTTTATGTTTCGCGAATTCACCGTTTTTAAGTGCTTTCGCTTTTTACTGAAACGGACTATTCAGGTTTGAGCTATCAACACCCGATGGATACTGAAACTTTTTGTTACCGAACAGTTTATTTTATGGATCGTAAATCTCTAGTTATACCTATTTAAAGATATATACATTTTTTAGGCTATGCCGCATAAAAAAAAGATATGGATCAAAGATTTTGTTGTCCACAAGATTATAGGTTTATCAAAATGATATTTGAATTACTATTTTTATAAAAAATCATAATTTTTTATCGTGATTAGCATTAACGATATAAGCTTATTGCCAACTTGTTGGTTGCTTAACTATTGTTATCACTACCAAAGCCCTGCAACCACCGCCAGAGCTTGCACCTGTACCTGCAAACATAATCTTCTTTTTTCGAAAAGGAATTTCCTCTCCTCTGATTACGATTGGTAGCTCTCAAAATTATCGTCGACCGTGTTACTTTATCCGACTCGAAATCCTCTGGGTACAAAAACTTGCATCTTCCTTCTTTTCCTCGAATTTCCCTTAAATTTCTTTACAAAACTAATTAGGGTTACACAAAGGCACACCTACTCCAAATCACATTTACGTTACTTCAGCTCGATAAAGGTTCACAAAGCCGAATTCCCGTGCAGGGTTGCGCCAACGAATTTCAATTGTAATCAAATATGTCGACGCCACAGTCTGGATAAACAAGATAAAGCCTCGATGTGTAGCGTGTAAACGTGTAATTCTCGGCTGTGACAACCCTGAGTGGTGTAAGTTATAGGGAGGTGCGAGTTTAGCATTTGCTCGTGATTTTCTCTTGAATAAATAAAATGATTCATACGCAATCAAATAGAGAGCAAAAGTCGTGAGCACATGAGTGCTGATTTTTAAACCAGCAGTTGCATGATGAACTTAAGTTTTTATATTGCATATAGGCACTGAACAAAGAACTGGGAGATCTAGACACTCACTTTGGTGTTATCCAATGTTTGTATTTCGAGTAAGGCGATTATATGACTGTTAAAATATGCTGCGGGGCACGATGCAGAGAGATTGTAGTATTAGTAGTAGAAGGTTGTTTTTGCGCATGTTATATCATTGGAATCATGCATGCAACAGTCACTGCTCCACGATGCGGTTTCCCTTACTCTTGTTCCAACTTTGAACGTTGTCAATCCCTCTGAATAATTAAAACTGTAATTTTAATTTTTAATAAATTAATTACAAGAATATCGTCTTTTTGTATCCACCGCTGTGGCTGTTCGTAATTCGCACCATTGCAATGTATCATTAGTATTGTGTTATTTTTAAACTGTCACATAAGCACTAACCTTCATAATAAGAATAGATACCTAAAATACAAGCAAAATATTTGCTTAGTGTAGGTACAATCACTAACATAGTAGTTAGGATTAATTTATTTTTTACATCGTGTTCTGTCGATTTTTTATGTACCTAATAAGGCTAAGTTTTATACAAAAAAAATATCTTATATTTATCTTATCTTTATAGTCGCCTAAGCTGCAGCTAAAGATGATAATATTTCGATAAATTACAACCCAAAGAGTTTTTAAAGAAAAAAACATTAATTTTTAACGGGTTTTATGCAACAAAAACACTTTTTAAAGGTAAAACTTAGTATTTACCTTCCCGACGTTTCGATCTGGTTGTACTGATCATGGTCGCTAGCAAAATGGGGGCTGGTGGCGTCGTCTACTCGGGCGCGTCGAGTTTTCTTCTTCGATATTCATATCTACAGTACAGTCAGTCCGACAAACTACACTAAAAGAGTCCGGGTTTCTTTGAGACACATCGGATTCCACGCAGATGACAAGTTAAGATTCTTAAAGATATATTATAGTACACAAAAAATCCTCTTACTCCTCTCCTTACACCATTCCCGGATTATCAAGGGCGGCTTTTGCAGGTTTCCGCCCCGCCGACATTGTTCCGCTGATCACTGCTAATCGCCACGGATTATTATTTGTGGAGACGAGATTTGACAGGTGAACGGCAAGTTCGTGCAATGTAGGTCACAACAAAGCGTCAGCGTACTCGTACTTAACATGGAAATCAAATTTGTATGTTGTTAATGTAGTAAAAATTCGTATGCGTAGTGATACCTAGTTCTAGCAGATATTTTAATTTGATGATAAATTTGTTATAAAGAATATTGTACAAAGTACATTTGGCGTATTTATGTTTACGAATATTTCGTAGGACAATGTTGTTGTCCTACGAAATATTTTAACCCAATATAGCAACTGCCACACGCGCTACTCAGAGGCTTTACTCTGTAACGTTTCATTATTTAGTATTTTCGACTTGATCCCGTCGGCGCGACTCGCGAATTTCAGGGATCTATCCCCGGCCATTGGTTGAGACGCAGTCAGACACAGGGTTCAAAACAATCCGATCAAAATAAAATAAAACCGATGTTTGATATGTCTTTATATGTTTGTAATACGATTTGGATAAGTATCTGATCTGTATAATCGTATATTTATACAAGTACAGTAAAAGTACCTTATTTATACGCTGGAAATATTTCATATGAAAGCTATTTCTAGCTATGGCAAAAGTTTCATAAATTTAAAACATATTTTTTATAATCCTATTGTGTAAAGAGGATAGAATTCAGCTATATAAAACCTGCTTTAGAATATTTATGAAAATAGTGTAGGTATGAACTATATGTATAAATCGGAACAAAACTGCATTGTTTTTCATCGACCCCTTGTCGATTTTATACCAGACACGTCCAAAATTGTTGTTGGAAGAGATTACTTTTAGCAATAAGAGTTGTTTTAATAAACTTGTCTTTATAATAAATTCATTTTCCCCTGTCAAAAATGGAAATATATCATTGATGATCATTAAAAAATCCATTGTTATATATCACGATATATATCATAATATATTCATCTTTATTTATCCTCGAATCCTGGTCAGCCTTGAGTCACAGCGACAGTAGGTAACAGGTGTCCTCTGTCAGTCAAGTCGCAATTCCGCTTCTATATCGCCACATGTATATGTATATCACACGATATTGTGGGGCTGAAGATTGACCATGAGCCACATAGACTTCGTTCAAAACTGCTATATGCTCATGGAGTAGGGTCCCAAATGCCATGCGGTCAAAACCTCCAGCGCTCCGAAAACGATGCAGCCGACCAGAATGAGAAGGTTTCCGAGCTGGCTAGCCGCACTAGCCAAGTGAATTTATTTATATAAGATTTAAAACAAATATATCCGTCTAATGTACCTCCTTAAAATTAGATATATTATTCTTCCTCAAAAAAAACGGGAAAAAGCTATATGTGACCATCAGTCATCATGATTCTACAAAAGAGCACCAGACTAGAAAATATACATCATTTTGTTGTTATTTTATTATAACGCCAATTCAAGTCCCTAAGCAGGGCATGTAAGGTATGACAGTTTACTTTGAGACACTAATCTTACTTACTTGGACACTTGACGTGATAATATTTCAATAAATATATAAAATCTTTTTCAAAACACTTAGGTATACCTTGCTGTAATTCAAGAAATATGTTCGCGTAGGCTTTTACTAATAAATTATAACGTGTTGATGTCCAACTTCAAAAGGGACACACGGTAAATTCAGCGCTACTGCCAAACCTGTATGCCACACGGCCAACGTCGTCCACGGAATATACCAATGTCCCGTACCTATGTTGTTCAATATGAACTAAATTGTGGATTAAAAAAGAAGAATCACACGCAAGTTCATAAATATGCTTATGGGAATGCTAAGACTTCATGTTATTGTCGCAAAACGTATTGATTGATATATTTTTTTTAATATATTATAATATAATTTAATATTTTCTTTTTTTACTGATATTATATTATAATATATCTATTATTAAAGTATTATATCCATATATTATATTAATTAATTTTTTGCGTTATTAACCACAATTTACCTTAATCATTTAATTTTTACTGCCTTCTTTCTGCATGATGCTTGAGGTTGAATGGCAGAAAATGCTTGTAGCATTAAGTCCACTCTTTGTACATTTATTGTGCAATACATTTTTAAATAAATAAATAAAATAAACATGCTAGTTATATTTTGCAAAAGCCTGACTAGAAGTTGAAGTAACCTGTATCAGTGTTCTGTTTTATTAATATTTACTTTTACTGCAAAATATTATACACGCGTAGGATTTTTTTAAATAGGTACGATCAGATTTTTATATTTATAATATTATAGTTTTACATAAAAAATCCTAAAATTGTGAGTAAACGTACCATTACTTATTTTTTAATTTTATTAGTATTATTAAGCCTGGACAGGCTATTGCCTAAATTAATTCTAGCCATAAATCATAAAACGTAAAGAAATATAAAATCTGTTAAAAATTGCAAATTTTAATGGGTTGACCTCTAGACTGTATTAAATTTTTAAATGGTTCATTAAGCATTCGCTTAAATAGCTAGCTTTGAGTTCCAACAATGAGATGGGAAAATAATTAAATAAGACCCTCCGTAGTCCCTTTGCGTTTGTTTGCCTTTCTACTGGTAAAAAAAATGAGTAGGTAAAGAAGAGCGCGTTTGTGCAAATAAAACTGGTAACATATTAAATTTTTATCTTTGGAAGATAGTTTATAAAAGCAACAAAAATCTTTCCCGCTTTTAAGTTTCTCATAATAAATAAATAATAAATATTTCACAACAATCTCACCAATTCTCTAGTCCCAAATTAAGCTACGAGGCTTGTGTTCTGGGTACTAGACAACGGATGATGTTGTTGTTGTTGGAGTCCTATGGCACCCCCGTGGTGCAAAGAGCCTTCGTGAGTTGTCGCCATCTCCCCCTGTCCTGCGCTTGACTCTTGACATCCTCCCATAGTAGACGTGCAGCTAACAACTGATAAACATACTTAAATACTTTTTTATGTAAATATATTCATATTATACATAAAAAAACACCCAGATCAGTACAAACACACATGTTCATGTACACATATGCTTGTACTGAGCGGGCATCGAACTTGCTACCCTGGTGTTAGTAGTCCGACATGAAGACCACTGCACCAATCGGTCGTCAATAAGGTAGCGACCACAATACGACAATTTCTGTCAGTGACGCTCTCACGCCTAAACTACTGAACAGGTTGTGATGAAATTTAATACACATTTATAATGTTGACGACTATAAATAAAAAGAATAAAATAAAAATAAAATAAAAATCATTTATTTCGGAGAAACTTGGCTCCATAAAGATTAGTAACAGTTATCTTAATATCTATGGTTAGTAATGAATATGGAATGAAATATGAAAGGTACATTTATTTATATTTTATTTTAAATTCTGAGTCTATTTCCGCACACACAAAACCTGCAACTCAGAGTGCCTCCTAAAGATAGGATCCATCCTACTTGCTATCATCTTCAGGATCTCGTTCCCGCTTTTTATCACTCTGGAGACGATGGAGAGTGTCTTTTTGCGCATGATTGCAAAAAAGTCATCTACAGCAGCGACCGCAAACATGTTTGATGCGCTGCAAAAAACGCGGAAGCCGCAACAAGACCCTGAAGATGTTATCATACTGGACTCGCAAGGCACTATACGATCTCAGCGTGAAGTTGGACCACAGGCCACAGGTGTAGAAACTCTGGCAGTATGCTCTGAAAAGCGTGATTTTGACATCTATACTACACCGCTTAAACCTATGAGCCAACATGTTGCCTCTGACCGACAGTGCCCTGCGTTCCCTCTCAATGTCCTCCTCGTCCTTCAGGGACTCTGTCACAATGTGGCCTAGATACTTAAACTGAGTGACACGTCTAAGAGATACTCCGTTTAATTGAATTGGAGGCACATTTGCCGGTTCTCTCAATTTACCCTTAAACAATAGGAACTCACTCTTTCTTTCATTGTACCTCAACCCATACTCCACAGCATAGGCCTCACATTGGCTCAACAGTGTTCTTAGTCCACTGATAGAGGGGCTAAGCAACACCATGTCATCAGCGTAACTGATGTTATTGACACTTATGTTATCAATACGACATCCGACCTGGGTATTGCTCAGCTCCTCTATCAGGGCATTTACATACAGGTTAAATAATCTGGGTGAGGTCAATCCCCCCTGTCTGACTCCACAATTTAGGACATACTCATCAGATTGAGCATTTGCCCATCTTACAATATTTTTTTGACTAGCATACCAATACGAGAACATATTAACTACCTCCGGACATATGCCTGCCTCCCTCATTTTATTCCATAGTTTATCATAGGACACAAGATCAAATGCTTTTGACAAGTCTAGAAAGCAGGCATACACCGGAGTGTCTCTCCTGATATAATAGTCAACAGTATACTTAAGGGACAAGATAGCACTGTCTGTCGACATGCCCTGCCTAAAACCAAATTGAGAATCATGCAGTTGAATCCGGTCACTCAGATAGACATCTAGGATTCTGTCCAGTACTTTAGCAATAACAGTTGCCAGAGAAATTGGTCTATAATTGGTTTTGTCAGATGTATCACCTGCACGATTCTTTACAAGAGGTACCACTACAGTCTTCATTAGACTAGGTGGCAAGTAGGAGTGTCTCATGCAAAAAGTAAAAAGTAATGCCAAAACTCTACTAATGTGAGGCCCTGCATGTCTCAGGTGCTCAATGCTGAGTCCGTCATGCCCAGGAGACTTGCCTCTTTTCATTTTATTGATAGTTGTTCTAACCTCCTTGGCAGTAATACCAATAGGTTGCTCCACATGACACGTCGACTCAGCATTGAACACCCTCAACTCTGGCAAGGATGACTTAACCTGAAACTGGTCTTTAAAAATATTTGCAATACTTTTTGGGTCACTAATACCCTCTATGCTAGAGGGTAATTCAATCCTACCCTCAAGCCTCTTAGTAGTTTTCCAAAACTTATTAAACTGTTTAGACGAATGCTGTGACGCAAGTCTATCCATTCTAATTTGGTCTTGATTTTGTTGACAATACCTAAGTTGTGACTTGAATATTTTACGACTCTGACACATATTTTCAAATATTGGTCCATTATTAGGCTTACCATAGAATAATAATAAGAATAATAATAGAATAATAATAGAAAGTATGTGTATCAAATTTTATCCAAATCTGTTCAGTAGTTTAGAAATAGAAATAGAAATAGAAATATTTATTTGCTCAAAACATGGTTGCAATAGGTGGTAGGTACAGATACAATAATAAGTCCTCACATTTTACCAAAAATTATGGCATGCAAATTGTTCGTAATAGTAACATTAAAAATATAATAATTATAGGTCCATTTAACATTTACATTATTAATTTTACATTTACATTATTATTTTAGCAATTATGAATTCAAAAAATATATGTAATTGTCAAAATCTGATAAAATAATTCAAATTAAACAATGTCCAGAATAAATTAAATTAGTCATATACTAAACAAACAACACTAATTATGCAAAAATGTCACTGATTTTATAGAAATTCTTTTCTTGAAGCCATTTCCTGAGTCTGTGCTTAAATAAATTATTTGGAAGTGATTTAATTTCATCTGGAATTGCATTAAAAATCTTAACACACATTGCATTACACTGTTTCTGGTAAAAAACCAATCGTGGTGTATTATTGTAAACAAGTTTGTTTTCATGCCTTAGATGATACCGATGCTGTATTTGGTGTCGTTTCTTAAAAAGATCATTATTGTTTTTGACAAAACAGGCAATTTCCAATATGTACATGCAAGGAAGTGGCAAAATTTTAAGCTTTTGAAACAGTGGCTTGCAAGAGTGACGAGGTGTTTTACCACATATGGCTCTCACACATTTTTTTTGTGTTCTTAATAAAAGAGGAGAGTCGGTTGAATTTCCCCAAATCACAAGTCCATACCTAAGAAGTGACGCTACGTAGCCATGATACGCTGCTATGGATGTTTCGATTGCCGATATGTGACTCAGTCTATTAAGGACAAATACATAACGATTTAGCTTGTCGCGTATATATTCTACATGTTTTTTCCAATTACAATTTTCGTCCAAAACTACACCTAAAAATTTCGTATTATTTACTTGTTCAATATTAGTCCCGTCAAAATTAATGTTCAGATTTAATTTCGTTTGGCGATGTGTGCCAAATTGAACGTATTTAGTTTTATTTAGGTTAACGTTTAAATTGTTGTCGTGAAGCCAATGTATTACTCTTCTTATGGTATCATTTATATCATCTTGCAACTGTATGGCATTCTTACAACAAGGAATAATTACTGAAAGGTCATCGGCAAATAAAATACATTTGTGTGAAATCACATCGGGAAGGTCATTTATATACAGTAAGAATAATAGTGGCCCAAGAACACTTCCTTGGGGAACCCCACATGCATTTGTCATAAATTGAGATCTATTAGAAGTTACACATGATTTATCGTCTAGGCTTGTTATTTCAACGGCTTGCTTTCTATTTCGTAGATAGGAAGCCAACCAATCATGGGCAACTCCCCTCAATCCCAAGTTCTCTAATTTTGTTAGAAGTATATCATGACATACAAAATCGAAGGCACGTGTCATGTCAAAGAATACAACAGCCGTGGACATTCCTGAATTAACATTTTCATTTATCTCACTAATAAGATCATAAATTGCAGCGGTTGTGGACCTATTCTGTTGAAAGCCATACTGTTCCTTTTTCAGTAGTCCGAAACGCAATATAAAGTTCATTAATCGTTTTTTCATGGCCTTTTCAAAAACCTTAGACAATACTGGCACTAGTGTGATGGGGCGATAGTTTTCAATCGAAGTCTTCTCGCCCTTTTTATAAAGTGGAATTACGACCGACAGCTTCAGCAACTTGGGAAAAATACCGTTTTTAAACGACAAATTTACCAAATATGTAAGTGGTGGGGCTAGCTCTTCGGCACAAAATTTCAAAACTTTTGTACAAATTCCATCATATCCCGTGGCATTTGTGTTGTTCAGTGATTTAATAATGTCTTTGACTTCAGCTGTGGTAAATGGCTCCAGAAATATGCTATTTGGAACACGAGTTTTATTAGTGTTAGTCCTTAGTATTAGGCGTGAGACACATACAGACACACACAACATACAGAAATTCAATTGTCGTATTGTGGTCGCCGTGTATGTCTATTTTCAACTCTTTTTAGTGGAGTTCTAATGTATTGTTTGACATGAAGATGTGAAGACAAGTGGCGTAAGAGAATAAAGTATGTCTGTTTCTTCTAAGTTTCAAGTAAGTTTTAAGTTAACCACATTATCTAGCACAAAATAATAAGCGCGTGTACGTCGTTTTATGAAGTGATGCAAATAGATTGTATATTGCGCTATTGAGAAGATACATTTGTGCAAACGCGCTTTAAATCGCGCTTGGCCGAAGGGTGTTGTGTATCGTCGATTTCGTGGACGGATACCCGACACCAATATGCGTAACACTACGCCGAATAAATAGTGTATTGGTTTGTTTTATTTTTATAAGTTATATGTATGTTTTATAAGAATATGTATGTTAGACTTTAAGGTATTTATGATATGGGCCATAATTTTGTTAAAATTCGTTGCCTGAAATAAAATTTATTATTATTATTATTATAAATCACTTTTATTATTTGAGGATAGTAAGCTAGTAAATTTAATGAACGCTTTTCTGGATGATAGGATCCATCAAACTTTTTTTCTGTACATAACAATATCCTTAACCTTAAGTTGTCTGGAAAAGATAAGCGATAAGACCGCCTAAATTGTACATCTTTAATTTTTGCATTGCTTATTTCCGTTTTAGTTGATATTTTTGTATTTTTTTATGGTGTGAAATAAAGAGTTACCGCCTGCTGTTGGCTCGACCTTGGATTTGAACCCAGGATCTCTCGGATGTAAGGCAGAAACTTTGCCACTACACCAACGAGGCAGTTAGTATGTATCAAATGTATGTACAGTGGCCAGAACAACGTGCTAATTTTTTTGCAATATCACTCGTATCACAAGCGCGTAAGATGCAGGAGTTTACCGTGACGGCCACCGTACGTCTCTGACAGTGTCTTACGTGACGATGAAGCGCGATTGTCATTAACACATGAATTGGTTGCATCGCAATGCGTCGCTTTGCATACGTAGGACCTCGCCTTCCCTTGTGGCCTATAGCGGAGACTGGTGACTCTTTTATACGGAACCCTAAAAAACCACAACATCATAGACAACCTTGCCGTTAACACAGAAATATCTAGAATTAATGCAAAGTGGCATAACTCGGGCGTAACGACCTTTATCGGTTGTAAGTCATCGTTAACTTTAAATGGGCTTCTTTTGATAGACAAAATTAATGTGGGAAAAGTGGAAAATAGTCCATTTTCATCGCATTAATAAAGGCCATTGTTGTCTGACCTAGTTCCTGAAAAGGCGACCGAAACATAAATAGCGAAACGGAACCTCTCCGATGGACTATTCAGGTTTTGTTTATTCGAAAGTGGAATAGAAAACTGTAAAACTTCTGAATAATTATTAATAGTTTCGAGTTTAATTATTATAGATGAGTTTTTTTTACTCCAGGCTTATCACTAGCGAAGAAGAATAAATATTTATATATTTATTTATTAAATCTTTATTGCACAAAAAAACTATGTACAAAAGGTCGACTTAACGCCGTTGGGCTTAAGCAGAAATTATTAATGGGCGGTGCGACAAAATAAATAAAAGAGAAAACACTAAAATAATAATACAAATAAATGAGATTAAATATAAAATATACAATGAATTTATATAAGAATATAAATATTTATAAATAGATGTACATCAATGCATTATATTAGGTGTGCAGAAAAAAAAATGTTTTTTTAATTCAAAACACTAACTACCTACACTGTGATGAAACGGCTAACTTTATAAATCTGCTTTTTATTCAAAATTAATGATTGCGTTTTGTTTTAACGCTCTCATTTTAAGGAACTTAAAATAGACTCTTATACGAGTATTCCTAATTATTTTCAGATTCCAATGTGAGCGTTACTGTAAAAATATATTGTAAAATTAATGGTATAAATAATTTTTACGACACTAAAGTTGAACTTGTTTTTTCCTCTTCTTAATAAAAAACAACTTTTCTGACTTTGAAAAAGTTGCAATAATTTCCACTGTGACAAATGTAGCAAACAGGATAGAAAAAACGTTTCCGATCCAGCCGTCGGCACATAAATTAACCTAAGGTTCCTACTTTGTACTCTGAACCATACCACCACGACGACCACTTTGGTGTAATGGTTAAGAAGTTGTAGTAATCAGTGTCGGGCGAGTTGTAGAGCCGGCAGTTGGTGAATATGCGCGTCATGTCCGCGATGAACAGCCGCTTCGCCACGTAGTAGCGCGACTTCAGCCGCTACTATTTACCAAAAGGTCGCGGGTTCGATCCCCGCACTGTACAAACATATGTGTGCATGAACATGTTTGTTTGTACTGGTCTGGGTGTTATATGTATTTATTTAAGTTTATTTGTAATACCAATGTTGATTCTGATATCTGTAACACAAGTGCTTTAGCTACTTACCACGGAGTCAGATCAATTTATGTGATGTTCTTGTATATTTATTGATCTTATTAATCTTATATACCAGAAAAAGTATTAAAGTTATCATATATACTGCTCACTGAAAGAAAATGTTTCTAAGTGGAGATGTAAGTTTTACCGTCAGCATTACAGTCGGTGCGTAATTAATAATAATAAGATATGATTAACTTTTAATATTTATATGCTAACATGTTGATTCCAACCAATGTTTAAAATTACCATCTACTGCTACTATCTCATACTATCTAAATGTCCATTTTATTTACTAAATATATCTTATCTTGTCTTAAGAGCTAGCGCTAACTAAAACAATAATAGTGCCACCCATTGCCTTCTTTCCGCATGTTGACTGGCAGAAAATGCTTTTAGCATTATTCCACTCCTTGTACATTGATTGTGCAATAAAGTTTAAAATAAATAAATAATAATAGTAATAGAAAAATATCATTCGGTAACGTGACCATGCCGGAATAGGTAATGATCAGCCAATTACCTCATCCTATAGTTAGGTCCTGACTATTACACTAATTTTACTATTTTTGTAAAAAATATAACTACGAGTATGCATGGTAGACCCCCTGAAATAAAGTTTGGCTCCTTTCCTTAGGGAGTGTCATATGTTTTGATTAATGCGGAATATTGTTTTTGGATGAGGCGAGCGAGCGAGTTACGCTCGTTTAAGATTTTCTTATACTAACATTTCGTTAAAATGGGATTTGAAATTAACTGATTTATCTTTTCTGTTTCAGGTAAGCGATGTGCTGAATTAGTATGTAAGAACCTTATACGTATCATTATGGCTGTGTTGCACTATGTTACTGAGAAACTATGTAAATGACTAAATATTGAAGCGTTACAACGTTTTTTGAATACAAAGAGAACATATCAGCGCTTAGCAATAAAATATCGATTTGTACGTAACGAGTACATTCTAAGAGTTTTGGCATGTCGCATTGCTCAAATATTTAGTGCATATATATTTTTTAACTTTGACTGTAGAAGTCAATTTATGTGGGAGTCAGGACTAAAATGAGCTCATACTATTAACAAAATTGTAGAAAACAACTGTTTCACAGTACTGAAATGGTGGATTCCTGACGAACAGTTTATTACAGCAATAAATAGGGAATCCGCGGAAAAGTGGAACATCCGTTATAACTGCGGCACGTTAATGCATCGCTAAATAACGGTTGTTTCTATACGAACGTTTCCGGCGAATAATAGGAATTTTGGTGTAACACACATACTTTGATTACTCTAAAACTTTCATAACAGTGTCAAAAATGAGGTGATTTTACATGCTTAAACTCAAGATTTTTTTTATAGGCGTCCGTTGGGTAAAACACATCTATAAATAAAAAAAAGTATTTTTATATTTCAACAGCTGGATTTTTAGTAGGTATACTTATCTTATTTCTGTGTTTCTGATATTTCGGCACTGCTGCACTAGCTGTAACTCTTTTAATAGTCTAGATTTCTTACAATTCTTAATAATTCGGTTCATTTTATAAGAGTTTAATCGACAATCCAGTTAAATCGTCAATCGATAAAATTGGCACTTAACCTCTTTGATATGACCGCATTTTTGATCCTTAAAGTAAGACTTCAATGCCGTGTCAGTTACCCATCGGTCCGAATTTCTTTAAATGCTTCTTAGGCTGCAGCCAATCTTTGAATTCAGTATTGAAAATAAAACGACTTTGAGTGGTAAAATAATTTTAATGTGAATATTCATTCGTATAACATGAACCGGTGTGTATGCCTATCTCTCTCACTCTCTCTCTCTCTCTCGCTCTGTCTCTCTCGCTCTTAGGCGGGCTAACTGTGCTCGAGTGGAAGGGACGCGTGCCTTTCACTTTTTATGTCTGTCTCACTCACTCTTAGGCGGGCTAACCATGCCCGAGTCGAAGGGACGCGTGCCTCTCACTCGCTCTCATTGTGAGCGCATAACGTGAGCGGAGCGTAACGCAGTTTCTTGAAGTGTCACCCGGCAAACCAATTTATAAGACGTTGTCACGTCAATAGCTCTAATAACAAACAAGTAATACATAAGCAAGTATTAATAAACTACTCGTAGTAAGGCTTGTAAAGTTACAAAGTTAGTAGGAAACATCATCGATCGTTAGAATCAGCCGCATGACATCCAAAATGAGGTCTCTCAGTCCTGCAACCATCATTAGGTCGTCGATATATATATTGCTGGTGAATGTCTTATTTTGCGTTTTTTTTAATTAATGGCAACTGCAATATGCACTCTCTCATCAGCCTATATACGTCCCACTGCTGGGCACAGGCCTCACCACAACTATGAGGTGGTCCGAGCCATACTCCACCACGCGGGCTCAGTGCGGATTGGTGGAGGGGTGTTTGTAAGTGACCAACCTTACTGTCAGATGTTATTAGGCCGCCCGAGGGCCTCTGACCAGGCTTAACGACTAATATCTATCGATATTAACCGGGACCAACAGCTTAACGTGCCTTCCAAAGCACGGAGATGCTTGTAAATAGACGTCACTTGTATGGTCAGAATGGTCACTCATCCCAAACATGACCGCGCCTTAGGTTGATTATGATTATGAGTTGAGGTGCTTGTGGCGCAGTGGTTGCAGCGCTTTGGTAGTAATACCAAAAGTTAAGCAACCTAAGGCGCGGTCATGTTTGGGATGGGTGACCATTCTGACCATTTAGGTGACGTCTGTTTACAAGCATCTCCGTGCTTCGGAAGGCACGTTAAGCGGTTGGTCCCGGTTAATATCGATAGATATTAGTCGTTAAACCTAGTCAGAGGCCCTCGGGCGGCTTGATAACATCTGACAGTAAGGTTGGTCACTTACCTTACACACACCCCTCCACCAATCCGCACTGAGCCCGCGTGTTGGAGTATGGCTCGGACCACCTCATAGTTGAGGTGAGGCCTGTGCCCAGCAGTGAGACTTATATAGGCTGATGAGGGTGAGAGAAAGAGAGGTTGATTAACTTTAGGAATCACTACCAAAGCGCTGCAACCAATGCGCCACAAGCACCTCTTGTATATGTGCAATATGCACACACGAGAAAAAATATAATAAAAACATTACAGTCTCATCCTCGCGATTCTCATAACTTGCCGCCGTCCGGCCGGGACATGAAAAATAACTTTTGTCGTGTAACAATTATAAGCGCATTGCAGTGTTTCTCGCGTTTTGAATAATTTACGAGCTGTCTGTCGCACTTGGTGTTTTTTGTTCGCTTCATAACGACCTGTTAATCGGGAGAGCATATTGTTTTGCGGTTTATTTATTTTAAAAAAAATATCACACTCCATTTCGCCCGAAAAGATTGCCGCGTAGCTTAATAAGTTTAATTGTCAACCAGCAGTGGGACGTATATAGGCTGATGAGATGATGACATGAAGTTTAATCTCTATCTTCTATCTAATATATAAAATTCTCGTGTCACAGTTTTCGTTGCCATACTCCTCCGTAACGGCTTGACCGATTCTCATGAAATTTTGTGAGCATATTGAGTAGGTCTGAGAATCGGCCAACATCTATTTTTCATACCCCTTAGTGATAAGGGTAGTCCACCTTAAATATTTATATGGCAAAACAACGTTTGCCGGGACAGCTAGTTGTTAAATAAAATTACAATGTAAATGCTACAATACAAATTAGGTTTTTTTTTTAAATATCAATCAAATGCTTTCATTTAAAAAAATAAGAGATTTATCGTCGCCTACTAGGTTGACTTACCTACAACGTCAGTAAAAATCATAACAAATGCCATGTTTATGATTTTCATAATCAAAAAATTTCTAAGAATGAGAATGAAAATCATATCTATATATGTAATGTTAATAACTTCTGTTTAGTAATGACAAATTAGTATTTAAGTGTGCTGGTGTATTTTTATGACTAGCTTAATCCTTGAGTAAATGATCGAACCTCAGATACGAGTATTATGTCAAGCTGAAGAAATAACATCGGATCAAGTTGTTTCTTAATTGAGACCAATTAGTTAACGTCATCTCAAAGATAAATGGAAAGAAGCCGGATTATGAGCAGAACAAATTATGTTTTAATCTTGCTACGTAAAGTGCATGAGTAATGAATTAAAAGTGTATACTTATACTTTAAAAGAGTTTTCTTTAACAAAAACAGAAAGTTAATTTATCATGTTTCTTTCCAAATTTAACACTGTAACTGACTTGTTAAACTTTAGGAAAACAATATATGTGTACATATTTTGTCTGTTTTTCGTTTGATTCTTGTTTTTTTAATAAGTAGTCTAAGACTAAGTTGCTCGTAATCTGTCGAAGCGACAACATCTCCTGAGGATGGTATTAATGAAAACGTAGACAATGTTTTGAATCAACAAACCGTTAACCAGATTATACATTGGCTTTTCAGTCTTGATTTACCTAAATAAATATACCCACGTTTCTCTTCATTCAATCTTGTAAGCCATTCAACTTGCAAATAAGTAAATATTTCGTTCAAATCTAGACATTTATTTTGTCGCTAGTCTGGTAAGTTTAGGTTTACTTAACAACTTAACTCACCCTTAGATGTAATTTTTAATTCTACATTGAAATGCCCGAATATCTAGCTAGTCGTATTAGCTTTGTGAAATTTCTCACGCAAATTTAAGTTTTTTAGAGTACTGGCTAAATATTTACTTAAGCCAGTTAACTTTTGAAGTTCACATTGTAATTGTAAAGATTGCTTACCTAAAAACTCTGACCCTCGAATACAACCTTCAACTGATGGCTATTGCGCTTAATGTGAATCGCGCCTAAACAGTTCCAAACTTCGTGCAGTCAGAGAAAAAGTACCGAACTCCGTAATTATTGTCCAAAAATGGTTCAACCACAAAAAAAAAGAAGTAGTGGATCTGTGTGCTTAGATTTTTTTCTGATGGAACTTATTTTAAGTGCCTTAGAACTGAGTCAGGAAGTTATTATCGTAAATTGGTAAAAGCGAAACGCAGACGTGACTTATCAAGCGAAGTGACTAAATTTCAGCTGTTTTTTGAGTTACATATCTCAAAACAAAAGCTTTACCGTGTCTAATCTCATCACTTGCTTTACAACCGGGATGTTTTTTAAATGAAAGTTTTCCTATAATATTAGTACTTAGTACAAGTTTTAGTAATAACACACTTTGATAACTCTGAAATTGTTTGTTTACCTTTTAACGCACTCTCTTTACTTAATAAATAAGTATTTACCAAAAATAATGAAAATGAATCGTTTAAACTTATTGAATGTACTTACATTGTGTCAGTAATTGTGTCACGGCCGAGCCGAACGCCGGCTTTTAGGGATTAATCTTCGAACGGCCGAGTTGTTTGGGCCAAGTTTTTATTAAAGTGCAACTTTATTGTTGTCGTACGCGACTGTACTGTGTAGAGACATTTCACTTCGATTCGGAAATACTCTCATATAGGTATTTCGTAAATTAAAAACTCCACTGATATTTACACAGCACTTTATTCGTATAACACTGTCTTGCTTACAACAATTACAATAACGTATTCGTCCAGAGCTAGTGCTCGCTTCGTGCCACCGACTAGAATGACTCGAGAAAGTGTTGTCGGAACCATGTCACCACTCAACATCCCTCCCACCGTGCTTGATTCCGATTGGCTGTTCGCCAACCAATCAGAATCAAGCTCGTACTACAGAGTCAGTTAGAAACTTATTATTTTACTTTTAATTTAAAATACAACAAAATATGTAAAATTACTGATAAAAATCAAATGACCCAAATATCGAAACAGTACGAATAATTAATTAAAAATAAACTCAAGAAATTATCTAATAAATTTAAATACAATAATCAATAAAAAATCTAAAAGACATAATACTTATTCTAAAAATCACAACATTCGGCCGTCCTAATATGTGCAACCTCCCGGTGCACATCAGAATCACAACATTCGGAATAATAATAGGACAAGTTACGACCTAATTAAACCTAATTAAATTGTTTTTACTGTACAATTGTTTTATGTTGCTTTTGTCGTTGCAGCGCAGATAAAGGAAGATCATCCTCACTATCGAAACTAGAATCAGTTGTGTTTTCATCAGACTCATCTAAGGAATTTGTAGTACCAAGATTTATCCAAGGCCGATTTCTGTCTGCTGCAACGACACTTTCAAACTGTTTTCTTTTGACTGAATATCGGCAATTTCTTATCTACTATTACAATTTACAAATTTCCTAAAGTTCGGCCTACTCAGCCATTAATAGCATGCAAATAGTCATTTGGCATTTAAACAGAAACAATTATTAATACATTATCAGATATACAAGATGTCAGAATATTGTAATTTAGCATTATTGTCCGTATAAACATGATTGAACATAGGTATATATATTATATATTTTTTTTACAAATTGGCGTAATTTGGGAACCAAAAGTTGTTCTGAACCTTCTCAACCGCTTTAGTTATACCTAAGTGACGAACGTCATCATGATTGGATAGACAATTTAAAAACGCGCACCACGGGGCCCAACGAGGCACAATTTTTCTCTTACTTTTTTTTGTACTTGATCACAAAATGCTTCTTAATACCTTTTAGTTCCTCATTGTTATTAGGCCTAAGGATTTTCACTATTCGCGATATGTCTGGCTCCGCGATTTGAAATCACAATAGCCAGTGTTCCTTTTTTAATATAGTTCAGAAAGATAAGGATTCCTACTCAAGCGTCAACGTGAGTCATACGAGTTCCTGATCTTTACTCTATATCAAAAGTGAATTCACTTATCTCTAGCCACCAACGCGCAATACGTGGGACTAAATCTTGTTTTACAAGTGTTGTTCTGAGAGCGTGGTATTCAGTCACCTTGAATTGAATACCTAATGGATACGCACGCGCGAAGGATAGACAATTGCAAGGGTTTCGAGCTCATAGGAGTGGAGGTGTCATTCTTCTGGCATGGTTTGTTTGCTAAAATAGGAGACAGGTTTTAAGACACGGGGTTTGTCCTACTTGTCCTAGCATTATAATAAAATTCCACCAACACCAAGAGAACTGGCATCCGTATGGAGATCAGTTTCAAGTTTATGATTATATGTATAAGGCCAAAATAGGACGTTCAACGTCTTTTAACAACGCACGTCTCTCAATTTCAAACCAATGAAAAGATACCTTTTTTTTAAACAAATCTAAACTTCTAATGAATTTGCGAAAGTAACTTGCCAGGCCAAGAAATTGTCTAACCTCATGATCGGATTTTGGGATGGGTACAACAAGCATTTTGGTTCTATCGGGCCTAACACCATCAAAAGAAATTTAATGACCGAGGTAGCTTATACTAGACCAATATTTTACACATTGGTAGTATTCACAACAGTCAATTTAAAATTTAGATTGACAAAAGAATCATCATTAGAGCATTTATATAAAATCAATTTCGAATTATCTTTCATGACAGTAAGCTCCGAAAAATCTTGCCCATTTAAAAGTGGCGTTTGCAGAAACTCGTCAATTACAACAAGGACTTCCGACATCAGAATAGCGTTTACCTCATCAAGTTTCAAAGAGATTGCACTTTTGTAGAGAAGTACAACTGCTGAATTCCTAAAACCCTTCAACGCGGGCAAATTGTCCAAAGAATTTTTTAAGTTCAGGATTTTTGTATCAGATACTCAAATCAAACTGCACTTGTTGCCAAAATCTATATAAGCGAGAATATCTGGTCATTAATTCAATTATTAACCTTGGTCCTTCCTAAAGAATTTATCATTACTATTGATGTGCGTGGAAATAGCCAGTGTTTTACGAGTATCTGACACAATTGTCGCAGTGTTATTGTTGGAAATCTACAAGTGGCTTCAACATGTCCCACTCAATGGCACGTTAGACATTTGATCAGTGGATTTGGGTATTTTATGTAAGTATGGCCTCTTCTTTTACAGTTAAAACAAATTGGTACGTTACCAGTGCTATCATTCGAGGTAGGAGTGTAAGAAGCAATATTTTCGATACGTTTTTGACAAGGATATTGTCTGAAGGACGTTGAGAGCTAAGAAAGTTCAGAAGATCCTCCGGCTCCGCGCAATTTAGAGCCTGTGCGCCATTTGATTCCCAACTGATTTATCATTTATGCAGTGGATAACGCAGTCCACTGCCTTTTTCCCACATACTTTCACATCTAATAAAGTTAGTAAGTTTATCGTACAAATACTCTTTAAAGCTTTCGTTGTTCTTTGAAGTACGTGCCAGCATTTCCTCGAGAAGTCGACCGTAGTTTTACTCGTTTGGGAGTGCTCACTTAAGTTTTATTTACCATTCACTCTAATTGTAGTTTACAGACGGTAAGCCGCTGTACCATTTTTAGCTAATCCCACAAAATTTTACAAAGCAAAATGTACGGTTTACCTCTCGTCCTAATCATAGATGCTGGCACATTCATTGACCTTCCTTATCCACCCTTCAACACTTTTGAGTTTTACAAAAGGGGTCGAACTCCGGTATAACATAATTTAATTGGTTATTGCCCAAACAGTTAGATTCTTGTTTATCACTGTATTTAATTAATGATAAAAGTTTTATGACATCGTCAAGACTAAAATAAACTTGGTGATGGAACCTGCGTCATGTCATCAGTTTCAATAAGCGACCCATTTCTTAGATCTGACCTGACTGATTGGAGCTCGGCGCTGGATTGATTTCTTCCACAGTCCACGACAAAGGTGAATTAGTTCTTCGCTTTTTAGCAGCGGTGACCTCTACCGCCGTCTTCTCTCATGGTAACCTCGCAAAAAGAAAGATAGGATAATCAATATACTTTTGATTATGTAAAATAAATATGATCTCATGTTATATAGGTGCATATAACCTTGTTAACCTAAAGGCGAACCTAGCCATGTGAACCTAAAGGCGCATCTAGCCTTGTAAACTTGAAGGCGCATTCAGCCTTGTAAACCTAAAGGCGCATCTAGCCTTGTAAACCTAAGGGCGCATCTAGCCTTGTAAACCTAAGGGCACATCTAGCCTTGTAAATCTAAAGGCGCATTCAGCCTTGTAAATAATAAGCGCCTCTAAGATTTGGACCGTAACAACGTACCAGGACTATCACAGAACATTATCAAGGTGTAGCCTTGACCAGTATCCAGCGATAATCCGATACGAAGGCATGCATAGCACTGTTGAAGACTTGCCTCAACCAAGCGCCATCACACACCCCAAGTATCACAAGGGCAATCTTACACGAATTTCAGTGTAAGTAATGCACACACTAAATCCTAGCGACTTAATGGTTAAAATTCAGTTTCATAGTCGGGGCCATCATAATATATTATCAAATTTTAGCCTTGACCAAATATATCTAATGATGAACCTGATACGATAATATCGGCATAGCGCTGTCGAAGAGTTGCCTCGACCCGAAGCTATCCGACCATTTTACATGCTACAATGTACGTATAAAAAATACATGTATATATTTTGTAGCACACGTTGCTTCTTACTCGTTTTTGGATCATACATAGATCCATACAGGCACACGTGGCCTTTTATCAGTATTTGGAACACACGTAGCTCTTTAACAGCACACATGGCCGTTTTACTAGTTGTTGTGGAACATACATAGCCAAATAACAGCACACATGGCCGTTTAACTAGTTATGGTGGAACATACATAGCTCCATAACAGCACACATGGCCGTTTAACTAGTTATGGTGGAACATACATAGCTCCATAACAGCACACATGGCCGTTTAACTAGTTATGGTGGAACATACATAGCTCCTGAACAGCACACATGGCCGTCTGTGGAACATACATAGCTCCTGAACAGCACACATGGCCGTTTGTGGAACATACATAGCTCCATAACAGCACACATGGCCGTTTAACTAGTTATGGTGGAACATACATAGCTCCATAACAGCACACATGGCCGTTTAACTAGTTATGGTGGAACATACATAGCTCCATAACAGCACACATGGCCGTTTAGCTAGTTGTTGTGGAACATACATAGCTCCATAACAGCACACATGGCCGTTATTTTACTAGTAATAAAGAACATCACAATTTATTTTAAATGTATTTTTTTCCATACTATGCCTTTTGTTCATATGCAATTTTTACTTAATATCTTTCTTCTACAGACAGCTTGTTGGATAGTTTATCAAAGATCAACATTATCAAGGAGTAGCCTCGACCGAATGGACCGCATGATAAATCATTCTCAACATGAGTAGTATTAACAGAGAGTCGCCCTGTTCGAATAATACTCACGCAAGTCCAACAATAATAATATCATAAAAAAAAGTACACCAGCTCAGAGGTCTCAGGAATTCATCGCGAACTATTATCAAGGAGTAGCCTTGACCACATAGATTGCGCGATGAGTTCAGAGTTTCTTTGCATTTACTAGAATAATACCATCAAAGAGTGGCCCTGACCAGATATTATTCAAGCTGCTGTCAGTGCTAGTGTAGGCCTCATTATTTTATAGAAATTGCAATATGTTTACAAGTTACATTATTAGGGAGTAGCCCCAACCAAATGCTCTTGGTAACACTGTAAAAATTCATTTCAAGTTTATAAAAGGCATAGTAAGGGTGAAATCGTATAGCTATCTTTTTATTATTTAGAAATAAAGTATTCCAACTTACGTTTTTTTTTGGACAGGACAGCAGGTCACGTTCCACTTCTGAGTTTTCGTAAATTAAAAACTCCACTGATATTTACACAGCACTTTATTCGTATAACACTGTCTTGCTTACAACAATTACAATAACGTATTCGTCCAGAGCTAGTGCTCGCTTCGTGCCACCGACTAGAATGACTCGAGAAAGTGTTGTCGGAACCATGTCACCACTCAACATCCCTCCCACCGTGCTTGATTCCGATTGGCTGTTCGCCAACCAATCAGAATCAAGCTCGTACTACAGAGTCAGTTAGAAACTTATTATTTTACTTTTAATTTAAAATACAACAAAATATGTAAAATTACTGATAAAAATCAAATGACCCAAATATCGAAACAGTACGAATAATTAATTAAAAATAAACTCAAGAAATTATCTAATAAATTTAAATACAATAATCAATAAAAAATCTAAAAGACATAATACTTATTCTAAAAATCACAACAGGTATATAGGTAAATATTGGTATATACGGAGATATTAATTTTCAAATAGGTAATACAACTTTGTTAACAACAAGGTCAATATAGGTAAATACAGATATTTATTTAAAATACTTCTTAGTTACAAATCAGTTAGAGTTGGATCTTTGTTAACTACATAAATTATTAAACATAAGTTTTACAATATAATTATTAGAAAAATATTGTCCTATTACCTGATAGGGCAGTATTTTTTAGTTATAATCGCGTTTTTGAAAACGATCGAAAAAAAATACATTGGAAGTTGCTATGAGGGCGTTACTCTTTCTGAGAAAATTGTCGTATGTATGTATTGTAAATCACACATCGGTATAAAATCCGGTTAGGATATATGACTCGAGTAAAATAAGGCTTCATTTTAGCGGATTATCGTCTTTGCTAGGTAGGTCGTGCGATGTCCTCCTATATGCTTTGATTTAAGCATCATGCTTATCGGCTTAGCTAATCCTAGCTGCTTTACTATGTGACTGTATTCTATTTATTGTGATATTTTAATCACATCACATATTTTATACGCAAAACATATTTTATTTGCCTATTCCATGAGCTTTAGTATTCATAATTTTTCTGTATCATGACAGTTCATAATTCTCGTTTGGAAAATAATTGTATCAAATAAACTAACAATGCGGTTGCAAGTTTTAGTCTAGTCAATATGCACGTTAAAGAGCATGGTACTCTAAAATATGTGGTTCCTAATTTATTTTAAGTTAACAATGTACTACATCTACGTCTTTAACAAATCTTCAAATGTAAATCTTACAAAATTCACACACTCCATAATTGCTAGAATAAATGCAAAGAACGAAAAGATAGCATACGCTACGAAACTTTGTAGCAAGCGCAATAGTAACTCGTAGCAGTGAGACTACGAGATGCTACGAGAAATCTTGTAGTATGCAAATGTAGCATACACTCGACTTTAAATGTTATGGTTCTCCGTGTTTTCTAGAAAATGTAGTATTTCTGTAGTTCAAATCGTATTCAAAATATTATTGAGCAAATAACATGTATTTTGGATGTCAATATTTACATAATTGATATCGAATGTACCTAACCTAAACGTTTAATTTTTTTAACAAAAATTTGAAATATTTTTATGATAACAACCCTTATCACACATTTCACCGGTCACTCAACCACACTATACAAAGGTCCGCATTGATTACTCGTTCGTAATTGTGATATGATTGACAATAAAAGCCAAAAAAAGCAAATTAAATATCATTTTGAGTCATCGCAAAGCTCTATCCTTGAAATTGAAGTTGAAATATATATATATATATATATCTTTTCTAAGTATCGACGTCCATAATCAAACTAATAAATAAAATAATTATTTTCTTTAGTTAGACACTGGTAACGAGAGCGGTTTTTTGAAATAAAAGGTAGCCGGGGTTTCAGTTGCCTGTACATTGCCAATTGTGTTTTTTTTTTAAAATATTTTACTACTACTATTCACTTTAACTTCAATGTTTATCAACAGTCTTCTACTACTTTTAATTATATTAATCTCTGGCTAACTAATTTAATTGACTAATTAATTTAATTATGTATATTATTCACTTTCATATATTTCTTTATTTAAGCTTTATTTCACAACAAAACTTTGTACAAAAGGTGGAAAAAAAGCCAGAGGGCATTCCCCTACCAGTCATACATTTGGGCTTAGCAGAAATGATATAATATGTCAAGAACTAATCCTCAGTAATAGCACATTTGCAAGGCGACCGGTAAAATTTTAACGAGTCTTGAAATTATACTGGAGGACGGAGTGCTTTAAAAGCTCGTCATAGCTATTAAGTCACCTGTAGTCATTAATTTACTTGACGGGAAAGTAATATTAGCTTTAAATATTGTATTGAAATCTCAATAATAGTTTATAAAACACATCGTTTGTATCGATTTGACTTAGCCAAAAGTTTGTGTGGATTGTAGACATTTTCATTATTATCTTGTTCATGGGCTCGACCGGAAAGACATGGAGAGACCGTTCTAATAAAATCTGCAAAACATTGCATAATCACAACCAAATATCACGTAAGTCACCTAAGAGGACAAGTAATCGCTTCACGGTCATTAGGTGATGAATATTGCATTAACTGACGGTAAGGGCCCACACACACGTCAAGCCTTCAGCGACTATTACGCGAACCGCAAATACATAACAACGCGCACTAGTGTGGAGGCGGTTTTAGTTACATGTCAACATATTGAAGATTAACTGCGATGTTGTACGCATTGAGAATACAGATATTGTGAGATCGCAATTCTACAAGCAAATAAACTGCGCAATAGTTATGTACACTCTTTTTACGTAAAATTTCATAACTTGTGCATTACTCAAAGTTAGACATTTTCTTGTTTCGTAAATTTTTGGTGAACTTCAATTTATGAAGAAAAAATATAAAATTATTTTAAAAAATCCTATGATCATTATCTATGATACCTCAAATTATCTTTGTGTTAAAATAGTTACAAAACCAATCATTAAAAACATATACGGTTTTACAAAAGTCATCTCTATATGCTTTCTTTCAGCTTTGACTCCATGCCGGAAGTAATTTAGCTGAAGAAAGCCTGCAATTATCATTAATACCAAGTTCCTTGTGCAAAATCCTTTGTAGTAAATCGCGTAACTTTACAGAGTAGTAGTTGGCTGACGGTTTTATATTGGTGGTTGGTGGAGGTGCTCCAAAATTGTGGTGAAAATACCTTTTTTCTTTATAAAAACAACGAAAATGATATCTGTATTTTTAACCAAGGCTAAACATATTAGTGTGACATGATTTTTGGATTAATTATAATAATCACCGACTTGAAAAAGCCTAATTAGAAAATTACTAGCACGCTTCGCAGGAAGACCCAGGTTCTAGTCCTGGTTCAGATGAAATTGGCTTTTTTAAATACAGTTATAACAGACAGTCCGGTCGTTCACCTCGACCGCTAAAGCCTTGATTAACTGCATATTCCGGGTATCAACAGCAATTAGGTTTAAACGAATGACGAACTTCCGGGAACTCGGCCATTACGTCACCAGCTGAAAGCTGGGAATCCTATAATGTACTAATGCTTTTCATACCTTTTCGTCGTACGTTTTATATACGTTATATATTTAACATAGACCCCGTGCCTGCGTATTACTTTAGCCCAGAGGAGGCAGGTATTACCCTTTACCAGTAATAAGTTTATTTTACTGTTTTCTGTGTCTATTTTACTGTTCACAGTTTTAGCAACGATTTATGACACCATTTATTGGATGAAGTATGTACTTATTCGCCATTTGCTACCAAAATAAAACTGTTTGAGTTTCAAACTTTTAACTGAATAGTTCAATTTAATTCAATTCAATTCCATTTATTTTCTTTGAATCACAGTACATATACAAATTTAATTATATTTAAAGAACGGCATGTTCCGCTACAATCATGGCATGTAAATATCATTTTAAAGTCAATACAATAAATTGATCAAATTAAAAACAATATGTAAAAATCAAATCAATAAATTAATCAAAATAATATGTCAAGAAATAATAGTAAAAGCACAACATAACACATAATAAATCAATTCAAAAATTATTTCAAAGGTTCGATGTCGTGCTCAGGCACCATCAGCGTACACTTGTGGTATCTGTAGCCGCAACTTGCCAGTGACAGCGTGTGACAGAAATCACCATAGCTAAATCGCTGACAGTCATAACTCACGGTAACCGTGTGCCCTGGGCATTATATACCTATACTCACTCTCATCAGCCTATATACGTCCCACTGCTGGGCACAGGCCTCACCTCAACTATGAAGTGGTCCGAGCTATACTCCACCACGCGGGCTCAGTGTGGATTGGTGGAGGGATGTTTGTAAATTACCTATACTAACTAATTTTAATGTTTTTTTGTTAAACAATAACATTATATATTTATCTGACTCGGTGGCAAGTAGCTTACACACTTGTGTTACATAAATAAGAAAAGTGATTTCTGAGTATGCATGTTTGAGGCGGAAGTTTCTAAACTTTTGCACTGATTTTAAAGATTTGTAGATACAAAGATTTTTTTCCAGGAAGTTAGCAATGACTCGTTATGAATGCTTATCAGTAACAGTCACGTTATATCTTTACGCGTATTGAAAAGCTCAAAATGTGACCAACGAATAGCAAAAATGGCCGTTTGTCACGCCATTTTAGTATTTATTTGGCTCAAGGGCCCCATTTTTCATAAATTGAACACGATCAAAAGATTGGGACCAAATTGGCTAGCTATTTCAAGAGGACATATTTGTTGAACTAAAAAAATGTTTTCACTGTTCGTTTCCAGATTAGTTTCGTAAAATATTTTTTTAACAAGAACGGAGCTCAAATCTCCCAACGCATAAAAAGATTAAATACTGATGAAAATTGATTAAAACAATGACTAAGCCAAGAATAGTTATTCTTAATATGCCACCAAATACTTCGTATACATGACTTTGCTGTATCCTCAATCTATTGTGCATATTTCCTTGAATTTCAAATTCAAGTAAACGTCTCATCGTCATCATTAACCTTATTACATTCCAAGTGATAAAAACTCCGTCTTATTATCATCTCGCGATAAGTGTCTTATAAAAACTCGGGCGCACTGAACGGCGCGGCTCGTAAAAATATTTTTACGGAGCCACGATAAGATCAAGATGTCCGTAAAACAAATACTAAACGAACGAACTCATGAGCAAACGCGATGTGACAGGGATAAACAAAATTTGAAACGACAATAACAACCCCATTAGGTAAATGACGTTACATAAAGGTTAACACAGATAAACAACATTTGCTTTCTCCAAACCTTCCCTCTCACTCGGCAACCTTTGTAGTGCGAGCAAAAGGGTGACTAGAGTAAATACATATTGATAAAGTGTTTCAAATTAATGTCTGCGTATGGTTGTCATAAAAATTCCATTTAAACACGTCGTATGAATAATATGCCAATAATAAAAATAATATGTTCAACAATCGAAATCGAAAAGGTCGACTTACCTTACGCCTCCAACTTGTTTTACTCTTTATAACAACTAGGAGTTAAGGTAATAATAGAATAGAATAGAAATCGGTTATTTGCAAGAATACAACAAATTTGCAATTCTACAAAGGTCTTAGTAATAAAAGTCTTGTGTATTCAGCCTGCGTACAGGCATGCAAATAAATAACTCACGGAGAAAAAAATTCTATTGACAAAAATTTTTATGTCCAATTTTCATTTCGATTGTAAAACAGCCACGAAAATGAGGATAGTGCGCATTAATTAAGTTTCAAGTACAATATTGCATCAATTGTTTGTTTCTAACTTCAGGAGAGTATTACTATCAAAGCCGGCTATTTCATAAATTAAAGAGATTTTCCGGTTGACATTCCTGATTCCACCCATAACAGTGGACGGCAGGCTTAGCGGGGGCTACACAAACTGAATAATCGAACATGAAATCTCATAATCGGATTAATGGTGGAAACTAAATAACCGAATATGGGTTCTGGCGGGCGGCCTCATATGTGATTGAATATCAGATTTAGTCATCATTTAGTTGAGTACTCCAAAGTTGGTATTTGATCACTGTTGTTGTGAGCAGGAATAGAAATCATTGTTTACCAAGAGGTCACAGGTTTGATCCCCGCACTGTACATACATTTGTGTGCATGAACATGTCTGTTTGCACTGGGCTTGGTGTTTAATTAAGTTTATCAGTAACACTGCTGTTGATTCTGATATCTGTAACACAAGTGCTTTAGCTACTTACCATGGAGTCAGATCAGTGTATGTGATGATGTTGTATATTTATTTAGACTCGTATATTAAAAATATCCTTAGCATAAAGTTAGTATTTTACAAGAGAGATTATTCCGATTAGCTGGAAGTAATTAAAAATAACATCTAAACTGATACATAAAGTTTTCAGAATCAAGACGTAATAATGCAAAGTATCCATTCTTTGTCTAATGTACTCTTGTTTCTGTGTATGGTCTCTTTTACATGCTCTAAAGGTTCAATTTGTGTTAGACCTACTCATCTAAAAAATACGAAAGCTGATGACAATTTTCCAATACACTGAATGAACCCTAAAATCCAATCTGTCGACATGCAAATTATATTTACGATTATTCAAATTTTTGCCAAAATTGGTTGAGATTCCGTTAAACTGATTTGCCACCCCTACGTCGGTCGAGCCTGGATCCAAAAGCCATTGATTGGCAAAGGTTTGTGAAGTGCCTTATCCTGTGGGTCAAACAATCGTACGGTTCCCTTACAACATGTTCCGAGATATAGCTAGTGACGTGACCTAGCCTTGATAGCCTAGCGTTTGATATTATGTCAAAGCGGCTTTGACCGACAAAGATTCGTACAAACATTTATCAAAGAGAAAGTAAATCTGTAAAAATGTTAGTTTTCATAAGCTGCTTAACCTATTTGTGAGGGTATACAAGTATTTTGAGAGCCTGGAAAGAACATCCCAGGCTCTGATTGGTCATGATTTTGTTACCCTGTATCATATATCTAATTTAACGATCGTCGTTCATTTTTTAAAGCAAATGCGCTAGATATCATGGATTCGGCACATTACTTAACATAACGAACGTATTAATCAGTTTTTTAGACATTTTGAAATAATGCATTACATAAGTCGATACCATAAACCTGCATCACAAACTAAGCGCTTTAACAGTTAATCCGATTAGATCTCATTATAGTTAGCTAGTAGGTAATCTGGCCTTAATCCAATACCTTTTCACATATTGTCGTGAAGCGACAAAGAAGGGAAAAGGGAAACGAAAAGAATTGAGAAATAACAAATAAATTATATTAAAAGAAAAACAGATAAAAATAAAAAGAAACCTAGACGAGTGAGAGGAATGAATGAGTGAAAATGAGTGAGTGTAGTGAGTGGAGTGGGCGTGGGTAGGTGTCTTCTCAAGATTAAGCGGGTCCGGAGGCGCCGAAGAGAAGCGAAGCGTTCTTGGAGTAGTCCGTCGATGCTCAGCGATGTAGAAGCTGGAGCGCAGCTGTGCCGGAGACCGTGAAGACACCGGTGATCAGCAGAGGTAGCCGCGATGGCTCTGTCAGCAAAGGCAAGCAGTTGATGTATCCGATGTAGATAAATTTAGGAAGAGGCAATGCTCCCTCCGTGGGAGTAAAGTGAAAATCCTCCTTAATAGGAGCGAGTAGCAAAGTGGGTAATCCCTCCTCGGGGTAAAGAAGAATAGTCCCTCCTCAGAGTAAGGAGGGGCAAGTCCTCGCAGTCTCTCGGGCTAGGAGAGGATAGCCCCTCACAGATCCTCCTCAGGATAGGAGGGTTCAGTCCCTCGCAGTTCCTCCTCAGGCTAGGAGAGTTCAGTTCCTTGCAGTCCCTCCTCAGGCAAGGAGGGGTCAGTCCTCAGTGTTGCAGAGGGTGAGGGCCTTCCGGAGGTAGAGAAGTCCTGGTCTTCCTGTAGTACTTCTTGAAGTATCGTATAGTAAAGAGTTTACTGTTGTGTAATCGAAGCCAGGATTAGAATGAGTCAGATATGGATGGTATGGGCTTATATAGGGCCGGCCGTTCAAATTTAGAGCGTGGATAGAACGCGATAAAACTCGTGCTTTGCAGAGTTTGTAATGGAAATTGTATTGAAACTTTGCTAAAAGTTGTCAATTTTCAGAAAAAAATAATAAGACTCCCGTCACTCAAAATGTCAAACATAGTGTCAAAAAGTACAAAATTCGGAAAAATACTAATAAATTGTGTTCACAATAAGAAATAATTATGCTGAGAAGGAGAGAAAAACCATTAAAATGTTAGTTATAACCCTTTTTCCCTATTTTACAGCGGAATATCACATTTATAGGTGATACAAACTTTGACGTTTATGAACACGTAATTAGAAATTCCTTATTTTTCAGTAAAAAGTGAACAGATTCCACGGAAAAGAATAATAATACACGCAAAATGCATATATTGTGAGAATGAAAATGACTGGAAACCCAAACCGGAACAAATTATTATCAGTATACCAAGTGAGTATGCACGTCGGTACAATATATACATAGACAGATTTCTGATGGGAAAACCTGGTGAGAGCAGTGTGTAAAATAAAGCCCTAAAATAGCTTCTCCGTTGCAATAACGATAAATAATTCACAAGCTAAGTGTCGCCTAATAGCAAACGTACGGTTTCTCATTAAAAATGCTATCCTTTGAGGCGACGCAATACCTTCGATAAGGCAAACAATCTTTGAGTATAATAGACGCTTAATCTACGGCACAGCGAAGTAATTTAAAGAAAAATAACATTAGCAATTCAGATTACTCTATAGCGCTTTTATTAACTGTCAAACTGGGAAAAGAGGGCAATACAAATTGACTTTTGAGGACGCCTCTTCGCGCAAACTCGATTTCAGCAGGCCGTCATATTTTCACAGCTCTTGATGCTGAGATTTTGTTAATGAAATTAAAGCTTTCATTCAAGACATCCGTGTGAAGTGAAAGGCAACAGTGGCCGTGTTAACTCCTTTATGTATGAACAAAGAATACAGAAAGACCGTAAAACGTTTAATAAATCGATTTATGGTAGTATAATCTTAGAGATTTAGTGGTGAGACATAATATTTGTTTCTTCGGATTACGCGAACAGAAGACATTGAAATGAGACACTTTTACGGCTAATTTCGCGATTTTTTTGATATTTTATCCGTTTTTAGCGTCCGTGGTCACAGTCTACCTGTGACCAAAAAGCTGAAAAGGGTCCAAAACGTCAGGTTGAAATAAAATGTAGAAAAACGTAAAATAATCCGTAAAAAGTGTCTCCTTTCGGTGAGACATAATTTCAACTTGCTTTTTTGTATTATGTTCCAAAACTGGTTTTGGTTCAGTGTAACCGTAAATAATCAATTTGTATAGCCTGGTAAGCAATTCAAAATTGCTTCAAATTCGTTATATTTCCAGACTATTAATAAATAAATATTTCACAACAATCACACCAACTCTCTAGTCCCAATTTAAGCTACGCTATGGGTACTAGGCAACGGATAAACATACTTAAATATATATTTTTTTGTAATTAAATACATATTATACATAGCACGCCCGCATCGCACATAACGAATTTTAGTTTGCCCTGTATAAAAAAACTGCGGATCGGTGGACGCTATTGTTACAGTTTTTATACAATCAAAAATTCGTTACATGCGATGCGTGCCTGTGGACGCTCACCTTTCAACAGCCTGAAGTTTCACTTATTAATACACCACGTCTTGTTATTACACCAACCGTCTTACCTCACTCCACGAGCCCTTAACATTTCTTCCCGCAACTCGCTCCTTAAAAACTTCACTCACATTTTGATCACTGAACTTTCGGCGTCACCCGAGTTTTTGTCCCATAACCTTCGCCGTTAGTTAATAAAGCAGTTCGTAGTTAATTGGAGAGCCCTGGATAATGGTGTGTTGGAGTGAGATTGCGGGGCGTTATGTGCTCGTAAATTAGGGGCGAATGCTTGCAAGAAACATTTACGTCGCAATGCGGGAAGGGACCGAAAGCTCAGTGAAGTGAAAGAAAAGTTACTGGTACTCATTAACTTGTAGTACGCCATATGATTTGAAGCGCCTGTGTGTCACCATCGTGCATTGCATAGCAGTGCACTCAAGTTCGGTGATACGGCAATCCGACATGAACGGAGAGAGATCAGGCGCAGGACCAACACCACAAACTTCCCGACTCCGAGCTCTCAAAAAGCTCAAAAATCTCGGAAACAATTTTTCAGGACCTCTTCGATATGAGGCAGAAAATACGCCACTGCAATAAAAAGGCAGTCAGCCAACAAAAAAATGGTTGCCTGTAAAGTCGGTTTTACGGGCGAAGATTTTACGTGGCACCGATCATGTTTGAGTGGGAGAGAGACGCAAGGCATTCGCCGGACCGGCGGGCCTCTCTCTCGTTCGGTGACTCATCGTAACAGACGTGAGCGGGCGTTACACTTTTTCATGAGTGACTCCGAGCCACAACCTAATTTAAGACGTTGTCACGTCAAAACGAATCTTCTATTCAATCTTACATTACCTCAACACAGCCAGCTGATAAACGGGAGGTCTAAACCTTTATTTCTTGACGCACAAAGGAGAGAATCCCGTGACATTTATGCGTGATAGCTAGCTCTTTCTCGGGTGCGCTCCTTTATAAGTTAAATACGGTATGAATTAGCGTTGTTTTAGAAGAAGCCGTGTGGCGTGTAACGCTATCTAAGGTTTTGTTCTATGGGACAATATTGTTGCGTGATAACAACGTAATTTGTGAATGGCGGAACTTGTAGCTCAGAGGTGCTCGTAGCTCAAATTGATTTGAAAAATATGGTCGACAGTTAGCTTTTGTGTTGAATTTCATTGTTACTTTAACATTTGAATAAAAATATTTTCTCGTAAAATAATGTGTACTTGCTAAGAAATAAATAAAAAAAAACTTTTCTATATTTCTTAGCAAACACACAACAAACTTAAAGTGAAATGGACTGCTACAGGCGGGACTCGAACCGGCACCTCTCGCAAGTCGGGCGATTGAGTGATAATCAGTAACCGCCCGAATTTTAACTCGAAATAAGTGCAAGTAGCTATTTAACATGACAAGTAGAATATGTATCAATATACATATTCTGTTTTGTGCTGTTTTTGGATTGTGGATTTTTTATACACTCAAATATAATAATAAAGCATTTCGTTCATACGAGAATAATATTAGTAATACAATCAATGTGCAAATATTTTTCGGTCGCAAATTTATTAGACCGATTTGTTAGCAAGTAGCTATTTAACATGCCAAGTAGAATATATTGTGCTGTTTTTGGATTGCGGATTTTTTATACACTTAAATATAATAATTAAGCATTTCGTTCATACGAGAATAGTATTAGTAATACAATCAATGCGCAAATATTTTTCGGTCGCAAATTTATTAGCCCGATTTGTTATAAAGTCACATAATCATGGGTTTTAATTAAATCTATCAATCAATAAAACAACTTGCATTTTAATTGAACACTTTCTATTCAATTCATTAAGTATTTTATGTAATCATATAAATATTTTATATTGTTTCTAAGTATCTGTGCTTATAAATAAAGAGTAACAAATTTACAATCTTAAAACTAGATAGAAACTCAAAGTAGGCAGATGCAATTAAAACGCTGTAGGTAGGCGACAGCGAGTACAGCGACAGCCCTATCTCATGCTTACGTACCACGCGGCGGTAGGTACTTATTTTGAAAACACGGCCGAGATGGAATACTGTATGGATAATATTACCGTGCTCTAGTTTTGTTGGATTCAAACTCCTCTTCTTCTTCTTTCTAGCGATCCTCCCGTCTGGTGACGGAGTCTGTTTGCCGGCTGTTCTTTTTCCACTTTGCCCTATCTTGGACGTCTTCCTCGGTCAACTCACAGCTGAAATATAAATATTTATTTGAGTAAATAGGGTATAATTAACATTTGATTTGTTGGTCATCTTACAAAAGCGTGTCAAACTGCATGCAAATTTATAAACATTATCCAATACGAGTATTAATTAATTTAAATGTCAATTTTTAAAAAATGTCATTAATTATACCTTTTATTATATTGATTACATCATTAGGGTATATTTTGCATTTACTGCGCCCCATTTATTTTTTCTATTTAATTAATTATATTGCATAAATTCTTCGATTGAATAAAAAGTGTGTTTCAGTAACTATCTATGCAATGAATTTTTGAACCTGTTTAAGGGGAGATCCTTAAGGCGCGACGGTATTTTGTTGAATACACTTATACACATCGCAAAATCTATCGCATCGCTATCTAGGTCTTTCTTGATGACAATCAACCATCGCAGTTCATGCCGTTCTCTTCGTCCGTCGGATTTAAACTCCATTGTGCTACTTCTTTGAACGCTGAGAATATCAAGGCAATTGGCCTCGCCGATCCGACGATTTGATAAGTACAAAAAAAAGCTTCCCGATTGCGGCTTAAAGGTTTTCCACTCACTTTACTTTCTGCGATGTATGCATGTACATACTTACTACTGGAATTCAGGATACCCGGGTTGACTTTATTTATCAATGATTTTAGAAAAAAATATTTAGATATTTTTTTAGGAAAGTCAATAAATTCGAACTGATTAGAGACGGCAAAATAAAAAATACCTCCTTTGGAGATCTCTTATGGATCTGGATGTAAGTCCTGTCTTTTATTAGTATGTTTTAATTTGACATAATGTACAAAAAATAATAAGCCTCAAGGGGTTTGTTTCCTTTGAGCAGAAAATCCCAGCGCTTAAGCCAAAAAAAATGATACGGTAAGTTTCCATGTAATATGGGAGTATTATGACTGAGAATGCCAACGTTCGTGAAACGATAGATAGTCGGACGATTAGATGAAATGAGACATGACGTTTCGTTTCGCAGTGGCTTAGTGAAGGGATAAGGAAGATTGATCTATTGGGATTTAAATCTGCTGAAATTTTTTTATGACATTACAAAATATGCTGAACATTTTTTTCCGTTGTATTCTGAGATAATCTTAAATATGAAGACTGTAAAAACTTGTTGTTTTCGAGTAGTAAAATGATGATTTAAGGAAAACTTTATGACTAAAATATCATTTGCTCCGGTGGAAAAATTAAAAATGGCTGACTTGTTTATGGGGGACGGCTTTCATTACAAAATGTCATTCGGTTTATGTCACTGCTGACTTGCTGGACGTATTGACTACTTCTAATAATTACTTAAATATTCATATTCCAAATACGTATTCAACATTATGAGTTGCTCATTTCTATGAAAAATGAGGTTCTTGGTTCTAAGTTTAATATTTTGTTCCATGACTTGTTTCTTAAACACAAAGTTACAATCGCTGTCTACATAACAAAGTTTAAAATGGTTTAGATACATTCGCTTTGGCTAGAAGTTATTTAATAATATTCATATTGTGTTTATAATGTTACTGAAATATAAAGTTGTTTACCCACTTTGAAACCATTAAAAACCTGGCAAAAGTTTGTAATATACTTATTCAGACTTTACTGCGTCTTTCAAACTTTCAAAACTAACCCAAGGTGTTTTTCGTTCGCAATACGAATGTGTTTTTTCTAATATATGCACTAAGCCATAGTTTTATGCCATTTTTTATTAAAAAAATACTTTTTTCTTCATAAAATTATTTTTAAAATGGTGGCTGCCATTAAAAAAAAGCTTCATATGCTCTTCATGAGATAATAAATTATTTTTTCGAATTAGACTTTTTAGAAATTGTTTTATCAATATTGTGTGATTATACCTACTGTACATAAAAAGGAATATGTACTATATTTAGGCAGGGTACTACGTGATTTTTTAAATAAAAAAATCATTTTTGAAATCACACAATGTTTAATATCGAGAAGTGGGATCTTTGAATTTATATTAAAAAATAATAGTTAAATGACCAACTGTCTACATAGACTTTTAAATTATTTCTACTGAATGCAAATCAATTTGATTCCTTTGAATAGGCTCTCTCAAGGTTACAAGGCCTCACCTAACCTATTGTTGTATTTGATATCTTAGACTTGTAAAACTGTTTTTTGATATATTCGAGACGGCTTTGTCACACATGTAGCGCAATGACAGTGCAACGCATTTTTAGCGTGATTTTTCTTTAAAAATGTCAGTAGCAAAAAAATCTCGTCGCGCTATCGTCACACCGCGCTATCTATGATAGATGAGCCTAATAATACAAGGTTTTACAAAAAATAAACTGTAATAACTGAAGTGTTGTGTTGTTGTGCCTGTAAAACTGAACAACTTTCGCAAAGAAACCTAGGTCGAAGTCTCAAACAAAATTTGGCTCTCCCATAGTAAGTCGATCAGCTGATTGGCAATTTTGTATGGGAGGTCCGATTTTTTTTTTGAGATTTTGACCTAGGTATCTTTAGGAATGTTGTGCAGACTCAGTTTTTAGTAACACCTTGTATATAACACTTACACTTTTATACTAGACTAGTTGACCCGACAGACGTTGTCCTGCCCGTTGCTTTTTTTTAAATTTTCTGATCTTTTAAACCTTGCCTGGACTTCCACGAATATTTCAAGACTAAAATTATTCAAATCGGTTCAGCCATTCTCGAGTTTTAGCGAGACTAACGAACAGCAATTCATTTTTATAAATAAGAAACAAGATGAGAACATGCTAAGACCTTATTTTGATAGCATATTCATATTCTTAGATAAAGCGTAATATAAAATATTTCACGCAACTCCAACTGTTGTGTTACCTTAATCAGAATCGATCGTAGTCAGCCAGATGGTTAGAAATACCAAGTTTGTGTAATTATTCAGTCAGAATGTTTGATTTCGGAGCTCTACTATTTAAATAGGGTATAATTGAAGTGCTTTTGGATAGGTACGTCAAATACAGTGTCGTATAAATTATGTAGAAGGTTGTAAACACATGCCTCGGTGTATACGTTGGAATTATTCGTGTCTAGTAGTTTATATTTACCAGTCAATTCATTATTTTCACCTTACTTGGTATTTACATTAATTTACTGTTACCTTGATAAATATTTTGACTTACAAGTTAACCCACTTATGCTGGATGTACAGTCCAAGTACAGATGTACATAAATATAGTGTAAAAGCCATCCCTAAAAAAAGTGAATAAAATAAAAACCTTCCATGTCGAAGAACAATGCTCCATATTAGTAAGTAATAACTTAACTTAATGTATATGGTATTAGTTAATTTAATTTAAAAATAAATTCGTTCATTAAACACAATTAAAATGTATACATAAAAAAATATGTAATGACACAATTAAAATTTAGACACCCGTAGCGCCTTACAGATAGGACCTGTTACTCAGTGTCCTCCTAAATATGGCTGAATAATTAAATAAATAAATATTTCTCAACAATCACACCAATTCTCTAGTCCCAAAGTAAGCTACGAGGCTTGTGTTATGGGTACTAGATAACGGATATACATACTTAAATACTTTTTTAATTCCTACCTGCTATCATCTTCAGGATCTCTTTGCTGTTCTTCATCACTTTGCACACAATGGACAGTGTATTCTTGCGCATTATAGCATAAAAGTCATCAACGGCAGCTAGTACATAACCTGTACTTTTTGCTTTTGATTATGCGGAAAGTTAATTATTTTGACACATTCGTGAGTCAGCATATTGACATTAAAATATATTGAGATGTTGCAATGCGATAATACTCCCTAAAATACTCTGTCGCATTTAAAAAACCGCTTAATAAAAATATCAAAATTGAATTTCTTATCGTTCAAAAATTGAATTGCACACTCAATCAGCAAAATAAATACGATCTCACAAACACTCGCACATCACTCATATCGCATTCGAAACAATAAATAACGGTGAAATGCAAAGTTACTGCAAAAATAACGCAATAACGTTAAGTGGGCGTGATTTATACACTGGCAACACTGGCCGGGCGAAAAACAAGTGGGACCGGGCGGGATGCGTTTTGTCCAAGATGATTTACCGCCGCTCGGATATCTTAATAACCACCCGCTCCATAAATCAACGGGGATTCTTATATCCACTTAAGGAAGCGCTATGTATTGGAAGAATCAGCTGATACATAAATCTTATACTGCAACAATGCGCGATACTTTACAAAGCTGAGTGGAGCTTTATTGTTCTAAAATTGGTTATTTGTTTTATTTTAGAATGTAAGGTTTAGAACGTGGTTAATATGAGTTTTCAGTCTCAAATATTGTCAAGATTTATAATGTTTTTTTTTCAATACACTTGCTCATAAAGTGGTTGTTATTTCACTGCAATTAGACTAATAATGACACCTATAATCAAACTGTGAATTTTTCATTGCTATTGCTATTGCTATAACTCACTAATGAGTTATAGATTCAAAAAAAGAAAACTTTAAAGTCCCCATTTTGTACGTGGCAGATTAGGCGCAACCCCTATGCGCGGTAAATAATCTTTTTATCTACTAAATAAAATGAGATTCTATTGTTATTTTATTCACAAGTGTGTTGAAAAACATCGTATGATACACGTGTGTATTGATGATTACCGTCCTCGACTCTATTAAGACCCTCGCCTACGGCTCGGGTCTCAATGGCGCCTCGCCGGTAATCACCAATGTTACACACTAGTACCATAATGTACTACGAGTATTGTGTTACTCATAAACTTCATCATTAGAATTAGGGCCTGAGAGCAAGAGTCCTAAATCATGCATGACACAAGTTTGTATCAAATACCTATCTTATTTCTAGTCCTAGATCTCGGTATAGTGTTTGCAAAAGCGACAAACACTTATGCAACCCGGCACGGAGTAATAGCGCGGGATATTACTTTCATCTATCTCATTGTAAGTGCATAGTGTATATAATATATTCAACTAACTGATACACAATGTTTTTGTATCTTCGATTATGAAAACTATGTATGAAAACACTACAACACTAGGCTCACTATTTACAAACGAGACGATTACTTAAATGATAAATATTATTGCTTGGAACAGCTTGCTACTAAAATAACAGTATTTTATAGAATCTTTCACACATTGGTGATCTAGTTTCTTTCGCTGTTAATTCCCATTTAAAAGACTAAAATTATCGTGCACGCACATAAAGCATATCTTCTCTTTAATAAAAAAAAAACTATTGCTGTTAATTAGCTTCGCTAAGAGTCGAGAGCGGCTGTACCGATTTTGGTTATGACTTATTTGTACTTTCATTATTCAATCATTTATGTAATTTTCAACGAAGGTTAAAACGGTGAGATAATGTAAAAAAAATTGCGAAAAAATTGTACAGAACGACGTCTGCCTGATCCGCTTGTTTTAAATAAAAATCCGAAAAATATCGCATCTTTTTCCACTTTATCTACGAACTACTCTCACTTCACACGATAATATCTTCTAAAACTTTTTTCTACTGCTACGTTATTAAGGCGACTGTAACTCACTTCGACACGCGTAAATCTGAAGTTGAGTTATGTGTCTAGACTTTTATTGATGTCTCCGTAGATCTATACTGCTTATCAAGCTGAGTGCATAAGCTCTCTTAGAATGGCTAAAGATGTGATAGATGGATAGGCTTAGATTTTTGGCAAATACAATTTTATTTATGACTTCACAAAAAGGTTTCAACGTAAAAGTAGTACCCTTTTTATAGTCAGTGTCACCTTTTTTGTTATTTCCACTGCCTCGTTGGTGTATGAAGTGGTAAAGTTGATCCAAGGTCGAGCCAAAATTGTTTCTGAGATTTTCTGTCATGAATTTCTCAAAAAACAGCTCGGAGTCGGGAAGTTGGCGGTGTTGTTGCGGCCGTTGGTCCTGCGCCTGATCTCTCTCCGGTCATGTCGGATTCCCGTCTCACCGAACTTTGAGAGTGAAGGAACAGTGAGTGCACCTGTGTATTGGGCTTACACTTGTGCACTATAATATCTCCTGCGTAGATGACTGATAACTGTTGAGATTGGCCGCCGTGGTCGAAATCGGCCAGGAGGACTTTTTTATTTTTTGTAATTTAACGCAATGTCAATTAAAGTAGGTAAGCAATATGTAGGTAACCGTTGCTTCTACGACGCCATTAACCTACAATACAAAAATTAACTAAAACTTAAATTCTAAATATATTTAGTATGTCAAATTGTCAACATTTTGTGACCGTTCTCTTGGAAATATAGAAAAGTTAAAATATGTTCAAAAGCAGCTCTTAAACAGACTGTCTAACTTTACTATTTCGATAGATGTGCTCTCGGGATAAGTGAAAACTGATTCTAAGCGTTAGTAGTCTTGTTCGAGTATGGCAGGAAATTTGAAAACTTCGCGGCGGTTATCTGAGCACTTTATTTAAGGGGTGTCCTACGTAAACTTATAACAAACGATGTGGTAGTTAGATGTTAAATTGTGTTTTGGTGTAGCAGGTAACTTTAATATTGTCTACAATCATTCGAGCATTACATACAAGCTGACTCGACAAACGTTATTTTGCTATTTAAATTATTTTTTTTATCACTAAGGGGTATGAAAAATTTTGTTGACCGATTCTCAGACCTACACAATATGCTCACAAAATTTCATCCCGAAGGAGTACGGGAACGAACATTGTGACACGAGAATGTTTTAAATCTTTACTTTAGAGAGATCAAAGATGTTGCAAAATGATAAAAAATATCAAAGTACCTTTGCATCAAAGAAAAACAAAATTAAGCGAATTTTAAAACATATGACAAAAAAAAAAACAAAGCCAGCTACATGCTTATCGAAATATTCAAATCTTTTAATGTTGTCTCATAATTATATTAAACCCTCTTTTATCTTATCAACCCCCCAAAAAGGCTATACTCGAGTCAGTCATTTAGCCTCGGTCGCCGTGGTCAGTTGACTACTATCTCCCTGTTCCTAACGCATATGCACTTCCTAAAAATATTTCGGGACCAACGATTCATTGAAAGGGCTTCGTAGCCCTAATGTAAAAAACAGATTGTTGTCTGAAAGAGATCGCTCTTAGCGATAAGACAACCTAAATTGTACATCTTTCTACTTTTGTTGATTTTGAAATTTTGTGGTGTGCAATAAAGAGTTCTCTATCTATCTATCTTTCTATGTATCAGTAAATTAAGAAGCTTTCATTTTGAAAAAGAAAGGTGAAGAAGGGTGATAATTGTTGTTGTAATATTTTTCTACTTAAAAATTACAAATATATCATAAGCTTCATCATTTTATTCCGTTATTAACAATTACTTAGTTAACGAGTCAAGATTTACCGTACCAAAATGATTATACCTGGTTCCCTCATTCTATAAACTATCATAACCCTGCATAAACTGACATGCAATTTTAACCTTAGTCACCATTTTCTTTGTCTCTTTGAAATTGCCAGATATCCACAAAAATCCCCTTCAGTGACCAGGCACGTTTCACGGCAAAAAAGATCCGTGGACGTACATGACATTCATTTGGTCCCTGCTGTGAGCTTTTACACACGACGACTTTTTCGGGTTCCATGCATGATGTTTCGTTTGTCCGATGGGAATAGCGAGCCACGTGGAAATGATATTTTACATGTCAGCAAAAAGTATGCAGTCTAAGTATCTAGGACTTCATTTAACAGTTGCTCAGATATAGAGTTCAAATACTTTTTGGTGGTTGTTAGTAGGTACCTTCGGTAATGTAGATGAATAAACAGCGGACTCTCAATTTAGGTGCTATATTGTAACAAATTTCTGAATCGCGCAACAATAGTAAGCGACCGGCTATGGCGATGAGTGCGTATGGGCAAGCGGCGAACGTTCGGCTCGGGCGCTCGTGCTGGGGTCGTGATGACGTCTCGAGATGACGTAGGTAGTTGCTCGACCGGCTGCCTGCGCTCCCCTCCCGCTGCCGCGCAGGTTGATGCCGATGTTGTCCGAACAGTGGTTATCAACAGCTATCGCTGACCACACATTGCCGTAGCAGCAGCCAACATTCTGTCGCTCATCTGTGAGCAACCTCAATGTTACCTAAGCCAGTTCTTTTTATATTAAATCTGACAAATAAGTAAGATTACGCTCACAGCCCATGTGAATGCTCCGTCATCTTTTTATCTGGCTATTCGGAATGGGTTTAGCTTTTGAGGATATGACCCGCTACTTACCTACTCGAGCTACCAATTTATATTGTTTGTTTTTCAATAACCTTGGCGCGGCGTTCAGTCAGTAAACATTATCTCAATACTAGAGATGCGCCGAGTACTTGGTTAGTACTCGGTACACGGCGTAGTCGGCGTTTTTTTTTAATACTCGTTCTCGGCCGAATAACTCGGTTCAAGTGACGAGTACTCGGTTATCTAAATTTAATAAGCAGCATGTCTGGAATAAGTTTGCTAGTGGCCAACTGGAGGAATTAAAGTATGTACCTAAATGACCACACACTTAAGTCAATGAACAAGCCCCTAATCTGGCATTTGTCAATTCCTATTGGTTTATATAGGACATCCAGGCCGCTGCGGATCGACAAACTGTATGTAGTTCAAGAGATATATCATAAATTTAAAGACATATTATGTTGATTAGTGAACTTATGATTTATTAATTCAAAATTACAGTGAGTATTGCTGGCAGCACGTTGCGGTCATGTTTCGTCTTGTTTTAGGACCTCAAATTAAACTGAGTAACTCAGCCGAGTACTCGGTACTCGGCCAGCTTTAAACCGAGTAATACACGGTACTCGGTACTCGGTAAAACCACTACTCGGCCCATCTTTACTTATTACACATAACGTGAAAACACAATGCAAAAGTCACGAAAGGCGTTTGGCCCGGCCGGTAACTGCAGTCATTTGTGGACATAAAAGAATGGCCCCGCTCGACGCCTAAGGGACTTAGATGCGCTCTCCCCTCAGGGATGAGGTTGACGTAATGCGCGGAAGACATTACCGACCTTTTGGGTACAGGCAAATCAAGGTGAGCAGTGATACGTCTTATGCCATTGGATCAGAGGCGATTTTGGAACAAAAATATAGATGTGTTAGGTGTAAATTTATAAATGGGTGCTTATTCAGTGACGTGCGTCGTAAATATAAGGTTTTAGAGACCACTTTTCATAACACTGGTGATGTCAGATAGTAGAAAAATATTGACTTATTTTAAAAATATCAGAGTATGGGAGTTTGCAACATCTAAATTATCAGCTTTTTATAAAATACTAACAATCCCTCACGACTTTGTCTGTATATTGACTTTTTTTGTATATTATTCAAAAAACTAAAGCATTTACGGGTAACGTAATTTCCCAATGGTAAACTCAGTGCCTTCATCTCCGCCGTCTTTGATCAAGAGCTAATCCATCCCAAATAAAAAAAGGAAATATAGCTGACATAATAAATTTGCCTCATATTCACCGTGTTCATTAAATCTGTAACACAGAAACATTGTGTTGTGTCAACAATGTTTTGCTAAGACGGAGAAATAAACATGGCCGCTGTGTTCGAGCTGCTAATCCAATTATTCATTACTGTTACAATTTGTCCTCGCTATATTTATAAGGGAACCCTATTCCATGTTCTCGATAAGATTGAGAGTGAGGTGAGGTTTTTAATATTTTATATTCACTCACTGTTTTTTAATTTGGCCTCTATTCTGTTTGTGTGTTTGTCTGTCTGTGGCATCGTTATCTCCGAACGGATGGACCGATTTCAATGCGGTTTTGTTTTTTTCGAAAGATAATTTTGTCAGGGATGTTCTAAGCCATGGCTGGTCTTAATCCTGTTAAATTATTCTTATTATTATCCTGTTTAAAAAACCTGGCTCACGTCGTTTTTAAAATTGTACGTTTTTTTTCGCGTTTCTTTCGATTTTTTGGCAAAGAGCTACACATTTCTGCAAATTACTCTGTATCTCCCTTTTTTTAACTTACTGGTGCCTCCACTCTAAATCAGCGTGTTTAAATTTAGAAAAATTATATAACTTAGTCATTTAATCAATATTTTTAAAAGTTTTGATCATATTATTACTTTTTGGCTTTATGGCAACAGTTTGACGCTAAGTGCAACGTTGCCTTCAAAAATAACCACTAAAACTTTGACATTGAAAGTTCCCATTAAATTACCAGTTACGCAAACTTTTAGCCCCTAAGCGAAAATGTTGATTAACTCAATCACAAACACAAAATCAAGATGCATTCTCAAGTTTTCGTCTCTTAGTACGAGTCGCCAAATTCAGACGAAATGAATAAATTAGATTCAGCAGATGTTATTTGTGATGACAATTTCATTTCCTTCTGATTACTTCCGAACCGGCTTTAGAATAATAATGAGATCTTTTTACGTATTTCGTGCAAAATCTTTACGTATTCAATGTTGAATGTTGCAATTTTTATGGTGAGAAAAATCATGTAAACTTGTAAAACCTATTTAAATATGATATTTCCGAACTTCAATTTTATAAAAAACATTGTTGATTGAATAAAACTGAGTTATAATACTAACCGTTGTTATAATTAATAAAAAGGTTTTAGTGGTTTTATTGGTACGCAATTAATTATGTTCGTTTATACCATTAAACTGAATGAAATAGTACGTAATTAACAGATACAAAGGCCCTCCGAACTTTTGCACCAATGAGTATTTTATTAGCAAGCCAGTCGAACATAGTAAGTTTTCAATTTAAATCAATTTAAAATAACAATACTTATTTAGAATATTTATACTAACAGAAGTCTAATTATGGTAAAAGAAGACCCGTTTTAGTGTTTTAACCAATTTTAATAATGTCGTATCTAACCGATTCAAGGGGATATGTTATTAAATAATGTAAAGGCACAATACAAACAAATTATTCTGTGCAAAACTTCTAAACACCGTCACCACAAAATCTAACAAACATTTAGTTCGGCCCAAACAAATGGTGGACAGGGCTATCTCCCAACACCCTTACACCCCATAAATGGGGATAAATAGACCTTATCGGGGCGGACATTCTTGGGCCGCGTTAGCAGCCACAAGTGTCATAAAACCGACCGGTCACTAAACCCTCGCAGTACTAAAACCTCTAACGCACACTAAAACTCTACTAGCGCTAAACGGCAATGAAAGGGTGTCCGTTTACCGGCCCCTAATAATGAGTCGTCATTCAGTGTTTGTTTCACACTTTAGTCTTATTTTATTTTGCATTGTGGAACAGCCTTTGTTAACATGCTGACAAACTAGACGTCTATAGAGAGCCGTTACAGCACCCGCAAAACTTTGCGTATATTTAACAGTTTTTTAGTGCTGCTTTTTAGTCAGCTCATAACATTTTTCGTTCGCTTAAATTAATCTTAATTACTAGTGGTCAGCCGCGACTTCGTCTGCGTGGGAACCCTTCATCTTTACAATACTTTATAAATTTTAGCCTATTTAAAAATTGTTATTCTGATGCATATTAGTGATAGCAATATGAGCAATATTAGTGATACAGTGGGGAAACAGAAGGGTTTACGATGCATGATTTTCAACACGGATCGTTGTGCTTTTTCAACAGATATCGTGGCGGTCTTAGAGGCCCAAGCTATGATACAGTACAGTATAAGTGACTGACAAAGAGCCGCGTAAACAATCACTTTTGTCTGCTTCATTTCGTTTCATGACATGTACAAGTTTGCGAAGTCTAGTGGCGAGAGAAGCGACGTGCAATGTGAAAATTTTTTGGTCTATTATTACTCCTAAGTAAGTCATACTAGCGGCTCGTTCCATGATACTGCAGGAGACAAACAAACAGATTTGTTTTGACCGCACACGTGTATATTTACATCGTTTGTAGTCACTTCAGGTGGAAACGAAGCCGCAGTTTTATAAAAACAAAGATACTTGGTTTAGCTTGTGTTGAGAGTTAGTAAGGTGGCGTTCAGCCACTCAGCAACATCTGCCAGGCCACTTTCCACTCTCGCCAATACCTAGTTCCAAGACTGGTCTCGAAAGAAAACAACAGTGTCATTCGCATATCACGTACTTCGATAGCGCTGAAGGGTCAAATAGTTTAGTTAAATCGTTGATGTAGGTTATAAATAAACGAGGACCGGACCGAGGACACTGCCCTGGGGAACGAACAACAGCAGCAACCAAACGATACAGCAGCGCTGGAGCTTATATGCTTGCAAATCTAAGATGATTTTTCTTGCCGGACAGGTAGCTGGTAAACCAGTATAAAGCAAATCCTCTAATTTCAACGAGTTCCAGTTTTCGAAGAAATATGGAATGAGGAACTGTTTCGAACACTGTCTCATCTGTCGACTTGCTCTGCCTAAAACCAAACTCTGATAAAACTCCATTCAAGTCCAAGTATTTTGCAAGACGTGTATACACCAGTTTCTCCAAATTTTTTGAGAAGGTGTTTAGGAGTGAAATACCTTTGTGAATTTTTATTTTTATTGGGATCACCGCAGCCGTCTTATAACACTCAGGAAAGACACCAGTTTCCAAGCTCAAATTTAAAATATGGGTAAGTGGCTCGATTATAAGCGGTACTATACGTTCGACAAGAGCATTGTCAATTTAAACTTCCAAAACCTTTATTATTGCGTTTACTTCGTATTTGTCTGTAAAAAAATATAAAATATATTTTGTAGATGTAATAACTTTTGGATAGAGAAACTAGCATCTCCCTCAAGACTTGGCTGTTTTTTTAACAGGCTGTTTATGTGGGGTCTTATTTGCAAGAAATGTTGGGTGGGCGCGGGTGCGGCGGACAGGCCATTGTACGCCCGACGGCTTTTTATCCGGTCTCTCTGTCATCGGCACTGACAACAGATATCTATATCAATTTTATCGATATATTTTTATCTCATTCAACGTTCACATTCGATTCAAAGTAATGTTATGGCTTGTTGATATTTTGGCAATCCCATCATTATACTGATCTCGTCGCGTAAAAGGTTACGTTACAGTTTAATAGACATCTACTTCAAATCTTGTTTTTTTTTAAATGCAATAAAGACCTTTTATTGTGGTCCAATGCTAAAGGAATACAATTTTAATTACAGTCTTTTTGTGTCACATCATTCACAATAAATAAATAAATATAAAAATACAACAACATCACGTTTACGCACATTTTATTATTTATTATTAAATAAACTTAAATAAATACGTCATATAACACCCAGACCAGAACAAACAGGCATGTTCATGCAGGGATCGAACACGCGACCTCTTGGTTAATAGTCAACTTCTTGACCATTATACCAAAGTGATCTTCCAATCCTTTTAATAAATGTCAAATAATAAGACTTCCAAAATAAAACTACAAACTAGATGTATGCTGTGTGCATCAGCAAACGGAATGATCATTTTCCATATAAAAGTCCCAAATCACTTTTTTGCGTAAAACAGGAAATTAACACGTTTAAAGACAAATTGGCACGGAGAAACTAATTTATCAATAAAAGCCATGTCAATCGCGAGTTACCCACAAATAAATAATTGACTGCAGATTTTAAACACTTCTCCAGTGTCCGACAATTTATTTGCAAGCGAGCGAGTCACTCTGTATTTTTTAATTAAAATATGAAATTCTCGATGAATGCACTGAAGTGGCTGAAGGCACTCTGCAAATTAAAACAATGGTCCGTGGTGAGGACATTGATTTTCGTGATACAGATTTTACGATATTTTTTTTAAAGTTTTATATAGAGAGCTAAACATTTCTATGGAAACATATTTATTTATTTTTACAGGAGTGAGTTACATTATTTCCTTAATGCTAAACTGCCAAACTGCTGAGCAGTTTGTCGGCAGACGTTCTTGTGCTCATCTTTTGGTTAAATGTAACATTATTTCTAACATAAACAGGTATTCTAGCTTATAGTTAACTATCCTATAAATGCAATAGTGCTCTATAGCATCAAGTTTTACAGAATTATATTGCAAAAGTACTTATCTAATCCGCTGATATTATAAATGTAGGTACATTAATGTAAAATTTTCAGAAAACAATAAATTATTGTAAATCATTATATTTTAGGAATTGTAAATTTAATTTCATATTAGGAATTGCAAAAAAAACTTAAGGATTTTGCATAAAGCAATTATATAAAAAGCACACATGTTTTTCTAAATAATCTTTTTTTCTACAATATTTCAGAGAAATTTTGGGTAAATTAATGTTTCCTTCACACAAACAACATGTCTTAAAAAAATCTAAAGTGTTTTTTTTTTCACAATTTATGTTACACATAAGCAGATTTGATGGTACGTTATTTTGCCTATCTTTGCCGTAGCTTAGCAATCACAATCCCCTAGCCCATGTCCCCTTTTGCCTTTTGACAGCGAATTCAACCGTGACATCCAAATGTGCTTTCTGCGTCCTGCAAATGTCAACATTCATTAGCCCAGAGTAAAGACCGAATGAGCCCGGACCACCATCTGTCATAGTATATTTGGGCACAGAAGGCCATTTTAGGCTTTGACAGGTGTGTGGTTTAAGAGATTAGTGTTTCTGCGGTTGCATGTAGAATTGCACAATTTGGGGACTGAATCTGTTCGATGTATCAGTACCTAGTGCTATGAATAGATTAAGTAGCTGTAGCTCTGTACAAACCTTTAATTCTTTTTGTGATTAAAAGCGAGCTTTTTAACCGTTCGGCAATTTAAGAATCGAATCATTGTCAACTAATTGTAATTAGGTGGTCCATCAAGCGCAGATCAGGCAAAGTAATAAGATAGATAGATAGATTAACACTTTATTGTACAACACAGAACAAAATTACAGGCAAGTTTAACAAAGAAAGTTGTGAAAAAAAACTTAACAAATAAAGAAGTACAATTTAGGCGGTCTTATCCCTTGTAGCAATCTCTTCCAGACAACCTTAGGGTAAAGGAACATTTAATTAAAAGGAAACAATAACATATTTACCAAAGCAAACACCAGCGCTCTCTCTTCAATGACCGCATATTCTGTGGCTTATATTTTTTGTGTTGTCCAGATGTAGAAATCTGTATGTGACTAAATATTTAATAAAATTGTACTAACAAATGAGGGTATGGTTAAAATGTATCTGCCACGTCAGAGCAATGTAGTGATGTTTTAAAACACGTGTGGTAAGAAGAATAATGGCTGGCTACAACCTAAGGAGCACTTAAAGAAATTCAGACCGATGAGTAAGTGTAACGGTAGCTCAATTAGGGGAGCAATCGCCCGGCTTGCGAAAGGTGCAGGTTCGAGTCCCGCCTGTGGCAGTCCATTTCTCGTCAAGTGTGTTTTTATTTCACATTGTTAAGAAATCATTATTAATGCTAAAAAAAGTAAATTAATAAATAAGCTGATTCACCTTCACCGATTGATAAACAGCTGAAAAGGTGTTTCTTTCGGACTTTGTAGGTATTTATTTTATCATGGAAATATATTCTGTGGCTTATGAACGATGTATATGAACGATGATATATATGAACGATGGAAAACGGTCTATGTGACTGAATGACTGACATAGTGATCTATAAACGCACAGCTCAAACCACTGGATTAATCGGGTTGAATTCCCCGAAAATCCCACGGGGACGGAAAATATACGCAGACGAAGTTACTGCTAGTATTGAAATAAAATGAATTTATTGTGAACATAAATTAGCAGTTGCAATTGCAGTTAGGTGATTCCGCCAAACTTTACCTTTCCAGGTGTATTCACATTATAAAAGTACTTACATCTATTTGGACTATTATTCTGTACATACTTTATTATTACGAAATTAATATATTTAGTATATAATATTTACAATTGGATTATCAAATAAGAGCAAGAGACATCGCTAGCCTTTACCTTGCATACTATTTAATAGCTTTTCAATAAACATGCCTACAACTCGGATGTATTGGTGACGCTTGCTTCTGCAAGCATTTTTATTACCATCAACATTAAATCAGTGTCAGACAGAATTTGTATTGAGTGAAAAAAATCATTGGTGTATCCACACTCGATTAAAATCTCGACCGATAAAGTCATCTGTTCCAAAATATTGTGGGACAAGAATTGGTTTAAGCTTATATTATATTAAAGCCAGTTGAGGCGTCAAAAATCTTAGAACAGTTGCTGCCTTTCCCAGGCCACCAGCATCGACGTAGACTAGATACTAACCTAGACCGTAGTACGCCCGTCACGTTCCGCCGATAAACCAGTCTTGCTAAATTAAATTCATAAGCTTCTTGTTTCATTAGCGTTAAATATATTAGATAGGAAAGCATGTGATAAGTCTGATGTGCAGCGGAGATGTATGTTGAGTTTATTGCAAAACTGAATTTGCGGTGAGGATTTCATTGTTTTATGGAAATGCATTATCTCTTTATAATATTTGTGTAAGAACATTCCTTTCTAACCAGCCTAAGAATATGATTGAGGTACCGTTTCAAAGATCTCGGCGAGTAGATTGGGCCTAAACTCTATTGTCATCTGTTGTTATGTTTTTACCTGATGAAGAAGCGTTTCAGCTAAGAACTAAGTATTTACAATTGTTTAGTGTCTACTTCAACGTTAAGATTGTGGGAAATCTCAATCCCTGATTACATATGTGGTGAAACTATAACCTTCGTCCCTAGTACTGATATGACCGGTTATGTATCACAGAAAATCCCAAACTAAAAATGTATCCCTCCATGTATCGCATGCTAGTCACGCGAGTCCGATAAAACAGCTGCCGAGTTAAATTCATAAGGCCGTGTCCCCCTACTAATGTTGTCGTGAAGCAAATTCAGCCGTCTCTGTTATTCATGGGGTCCGAGCAGGCAAGCGAATGCAATGGCTATATTTAAAAGCGTCTTATAGACGGCTTTGTATCTATTTCCGTGTATTACAACTGGGACAAGTTATCAGAAATGTAAAAAATGAGGTCTATGCTAAGTAAAAGAAATCTTTCGCATAATAATTAATGACGAGATTACTGGCTTTATGGCGAAATCTAAATACAGACATAAACAAAACCACTTAATATAAAGATTATGTAGATGAAGCTTATAAATGAGAAGACAATTTTGTTTCCGTATACACTTAGTATCATGTAAAATACGAGTAGAATGCAACTTCGACATGAAAATATTTGATTGTACAATTCACAAATAAGCGAACATGAATAACATTCTGACAACCATCAAAACACTCGCACGTTGCTCCTAACAACAGGAGTTTTACCGCAACCTCATTTCTCAATTCAGGAACATAAACGTAAATATGTACACTCGTAAGCATATAGGCCCCGTTGTAACCGCCCGCCCTTCGCAAAAAGATTGGGCGGCGGCAGTCTCCTTCTAATAATATTTTCTAAATCTCTTTGATCTGCCGAGATTTAGTCTCAACGTGCTTTTTTACTTACGAAATTTCGGTGTGTAATCACGTAATCTGCGTTGAACCAATTTATATAGACCTTAAATAAAATACGAGACCGCATTTTGGTATAAACTTTGACAGGTTATTCACGAGACCTTACAACCTTTATTGACCAAGGTAATCTAACCGACTGTTAGGTTAGTATAGTAATTGACATTGACACTATCTAAAAACCGCTGACTAAGTCTTCACCGATCAGTCGATGAACTTGGCGCTTAATTGCGCTGTTGAAAAAAATAATACTGTAATGTTACTTCAACATATGTTCTTAGTACTTATCGATTCAAAGCTGCAGCTAATAGACTACCGTAACCCACGCAACTGTCAACCACACATCATAAAACAATGTTTTTTTTTTAAATATGTCATAACAATCACATCAATTCTCTAGTCCCAAATTAAGCTACGAGGCTTGTGTTATGGGTACTAGACAACGGATAAACATACTCAATTTTTTTGTAAATTAATACATATATATATATATATACATAGAAAACACCCAGACCAGTACAAACACACATGTTCATGCACACATATGCTTGTAATGTGCGGGGATCGAACCCGCGACCCTTGGTTTTAGAAGTCCGACATGTAGACCACTGCACCAAACGGTCGTCATTATATAAAAGAATTATAGAAAGGTTAGACGTAGAGTATTCGAAATTAACGCGACAAAGTGCGCTCTACATATTTATTGCCGCTATAAAATTAATAAACACACCACGGCCGACTGATAGCCCGTTATAATTTCAACGAAACTTGTGGCGAATTTCATCACATCACATTCATGTTTTAACAGTGAAGTGGCAATTTAGCAGTGGAACGATGGCTGACTCGCAATAAATATTATAATTTAAACCATAAAACCTGAGGGCAATTACGGTAGAGTAGAGGCATGAGTGAAAGCATTAAATAATTACTCGTGTTACGTACATTAAGGCGGCGTAAATTTGCCTTAACCTTATCATACGACAGTATTTCACTAATTAGCTGTTACATATGCTTAAAATAATAAAATTAATTAACCTTGCTTTCAATATTTATGCAATTTTGTCGTAATGGTGGCCTCAAAAAATTATATAATAACTTCTTTTTAAGTAATTGACATTGATTCTTTGTGACTTTGTCAAAATTCGATCGCAGATTAAGGACTTAAGTAACTTTGACTGATTCCCTATTCATGTATAATGGACGGACATTTGTTTATTTATTTTTTGTTTAATGAACTGACATTTTGTTTTTGCATAATAGGCTTGGAATTGAATTGGCACCTATCTTAAATATTTTCAAGACCATGGCGTTTAAAAAACATAGCCGCTGTGAAGTTAATACAAACAATATATTTCCAAAAAGCTGTAGAAACCTATTTTTAATAACACAAAACTCAATAAATATTCGGTCAATTGACTCCAATTTTTGATACATGACCGTGACGTCACGTTCATGTATTCCCATACAAAATCTATGGAGGCAGATCGTTTTGACAAATAATAGAAAGTATGTCAACGACTGGTGGTGTCATCTAGCCCATTAAAATTATTCTAAATGTACTTACTTCAATGGAATATTTAGCGTTTAATGTTTTTATTAACTTTTGAGTCAAGTAGTTACGCATGACGATATCATATTAACATTTGTGTATCGATAGATCGATTAAACCTGTATGCATCGTACATACAGGTATATATAACTTAATATAAAAACCAAAAATGTATCATGTTTACACAAATAAATATCTTTATCGTACGTATTTAGTATCCAGGCTAATAGGCCTACTACATAGCTTACTTACAGTGGGTTAAACCAATATTTCTTGTAGTGCCAATGAAAGATTATCGTATCGGGAAGTTGGCGGTGTTACACCCCCGTGCCTCGGAAAGCACGTTAAGCCTGTGGTACTGCGCCTGATCTCTCTCCGGTCATGTCGGATTGCCGTCTCACCAAACTTTGAGAGTGATGGAACAGTAAGTGCACCTGTGTATTGCGCTAACACTTGTGCACGATAATATCTTCTGCGTAGTTGGCTGATCTCTGTTGAGATTGGCCGCCGTGGTCGAAATCGGCCAGGAGAACTATTACTAAAATACATTAAATATAGCCAATGATCATCAGGGATAATGTAGAATTCTTATTGTAAAATATATTTTAAAATCACTCAGTAGTTTTGGAGCTTATTCAATACAAACAAACAAATTCAAGACGCAGTCAAGGTCTCCACCCTTATGTCGTAGACATGCCTACATTACGTACAAAACGTTTTGCATCTACGTTCCTTATGCATGCGACTAGGGAGTGGAATTTGCTGCCGCCTAAAATATTTCCGGAACATTATGATTTGGATGCTTTCAAGAAATAGTGAATAGGCTTTTAATAGCCAGACATGATCCATCTTCGGCGCATCGTCGAACCACCAGGTGAGATCGCGGCCAAATGTCTGGTTATTCATATTAATAAATAAAAAAATTAAAAAACAGTTTTTTCTGTTTATAACACTATAAGTGTAGATGTATCTAGTGGCGCAAAAATGAGAGTGGCGGTGACAGAATCTCAATTGCTATGTGGTACAAGCAACACAGCGGGGTTTCTGTATGAGGGTGTCGTTTTGTTGTCGGTTTTGGTCTTAAAATTATTTTTAAATAGCAAAGCTTAAATTAATAAATATTTCACAACAATCACACCAATTCTCTAGTCCCAAAGTAAGCTACGAGGCTTGTGTTGTGTGTGACAACGGTTAAACTTATTTTTTTTTAATAAATACATATTATTACATATTATACATAGAAAACACCCAGACCAGTACAAACACACATGTTCATGCACACTTATGCTTGAACTGTGCGGGGTTCGAACCCGCGACCCTTGGTTTTAAAAGTCCGACATGTGAACCACTGCACCAAGCGGTCGTCATTAAGGTCGTCACCAAGCGTCGTGCTTATTAAGCAAAAATATGCAAATTGGATAACTATGTTTCCGTTCTCCAATACCAGACGACTTCACGCCGAAATATTTCGATTCCTCTTACTTAGATTTTTTCCTGACCTTGTGTGTTAAGGCGAGAAAACCGTATTACATACGCATCGCGTTGTGGTAGGATTTCTACAGTCATCCTCGAGAAAAGCTTGCTAATTTACTTTTTATTAGCTTTGAATTAAAGTCGAAAATTTTCTGGTACTCTGCCAACTATACAGACTATCGTTCTGCTCGCTCGCACGTGAAAATGTGTTGCCAACGTTACTATCATTCTTTTGTATGAATCTTTTTGGTGGCAACACAAATTATGTTTTAATTAAGTGGCTGAGAATATGATAACTTTGCTGCTACGTTTTGTGTTATCATTCGGTTACATATAAAAATTTTGAGTAGTAAAAAGTACGTGTTCAGAATCCTGAATGTGTATGGATTTTTTCATTTCTCATACTCGGAAAGTAGTGTTTGTTTGATCAGAGCAGCGGGTCGAAAACGATGCTTCCCTCCCTTAGGCGGGAAAGACTCATAGTAATTGCTTCCCTCCCTAGGGCGGGAATGAATTTTAAAAATAGAACTAAAATTTATTATTAATATTTATTATTATTTAGTCGGTTATTTAGTCGGCTATATTTTTTTTACATAATTAAGAAAAATATCGATTAAAAAAAATGCTGCGGTCTTGTGAGAGTAAACGGCCAATGTGAATTAAAAAAAATACCTATTAAAGTGGAATGGCCCGCGGCAGTGACGCGGGCGGTGTGTTCCATATTTGAAATTTAAATTAAAAAAGACTATTAAATAGGTACGACTCATGTTATTACTATCAATAAATATTTTAGAAAAACTACTATTTTTTACTTTCCTTATATTTGAAATGAAAAGTAGAGTGTTTAACACGGGTGAAAGTCATCAATTCCCACTCGGACTATAGCCGCCCTCGCTTCGCTCGTGCGTAGCATACCTCGTATGGGAATTGATTTCTTTCCACCCTTGTATAACAATCTACTATTTCCTTAACATATTATGTTACCGTCCTATAGATCTACAGCAACAGAAATGCTTTTTGAGTATACTGAATGCACATAAATGTTTATATTTTTTAACTTGAAAAACCTTTATATTGTTAAACTCGAAATACATTACGACGTATAACATTATATCATACGGAAACAAAAGATCAAGTATCTTATGTATAAAGCTACCAAAACTAGTTACAATACAATTAGGCGAAAAATCCCGTGTCTATTTGGTGCCTTCAGCCGTAGACTGCTAACTATTAATCACGAATATTCAGAATATGTTCGTCATTCCAGAAATATGTTAATAAACCCGCGGATCCCGAGCCCGGCGCTAATCTAAATAACTATTTTTCAATATACCCTCCATTGTGGGCTATGAATTTTCCGCGGCCTACGTGAGACGTGCCTCAAATATTGTAGTTGAGGAAAAAGCTGACATAGCGTATTCTCTATACACAGAACAAAATATGTAAGGCGAAATAGGAAGAACTTTTCATCTGACCCACATTAAACATTTTCAGGTTCCGGAACGTCATGCATTATTATGTTTATTTATTTTACTTTATTTATTTAAGTTCTGCACAAACATGTGTACAATGGTGGACTTAATGCGGATGGCATTCTCTACCAGTCAACCATAGGGCCAAGCAGAGAAAATTCATGTGTTCATTCAAATTATGTTAATTGAAATTAAAACACACTTAAAAAAAATATGAACTGCTTACCGCAACAATGATGAATCATGGCGGCTTCAGACTAAAGAGCGCTTAAAAATTTTTTAACCGATGAGTAAGTGTCACGGTAGCTTAATCAGGTGAGCAATCGCCCGGCTTGCGAGAAGTGCAGGTTCAAGTCCCGCCTGTGGCAGTCCGTTTTTCTATAAGCGTGTTTTAATTTCACACTGTAAAGAAATTTACATTGTTAATGCTAAATAATAAAGTGACTTGTGTCAATTGATTTTGTGTAGTAAGGCTTAACGGACTGGTGGTAGACGTTATATTCATAAAAAATGTCATTTGTGTAGTTAAAAACATAATTGTACCAATCAAAATAACAAGATTGTCGTAAGATAAGTGTGGTTGTTAATTTAAATTACTACTAGTTAAACATAATACTGACAATTGCCAAATCATCTTGACTCGATTAACAAATGTTTGAAGTAAGAAAACTACACGCAAACTATATCTGTCTGTCTAGAAATACCTTCAGACATTATTAACAAAGTGAATATCTTTCATATTTTATGATCAAAAAAGGTACCTACATATAAAAATATTTAAATAAATGTTTCTTTGAAATCAACTTTCATAATGATATTTAACAAGCAGCGTGATATGCTTGTTAAATATAAATTTGAAAGTCGATCTCTGGAAAATTCCCGCTATTAGCATAAATGGTTTAGTCAGTTTGCGATCGTATAAGGAGGTTCGCTTGTAAATTGAATTCCGTGAAAAAGCTCCAATTAAAATTATGAAACAAAACCTGGCAGTTACCAGGAAAATGATAATGCTTATTTGTAATCTGTTCATATGGAATACTTAACATTTTTTTATAAGTAATTCAAGTACCTTGCAAATCGATACAAAACATGTTTCAATTATGTGAGAGCTTTTTATGAGTAGTATGTTTGCGCAGTGTGTTTTTTGTAATAGTCTCTATCAGCCAATAACCAATGTTTACCACGAATTTCTCACGGCTATTCCACGTTCGTTAAATATTTCCGCGTACGCAATTTTTATGGAATTCTGCAATATTCAAAAAATGGAATTAGATATGCGGTCAGCGCCAAATAATTTGACGGTCGTCTTGACTGAAATTCATATTATTTGGGTTGTACAGACATTGAATTTCACAACATGTTACTCGTTTGAATTGGTAATTAATGCTATAATGAATTAAAACTACAATTTCAATTACATATCAATGGATTTAACGTTGAGTGCAATTAATTAATTTTATTTTGATATACGTTATCTTTGGTAATCAACGTATATTAAGATTAAAGAAAGAAAATTAAAAACAAAATGCTATCTCTCTTTGAATTATAAAACTAGACTGAACAGGCATCTTCTTGGTGAGCTTGCTCCATCGTAGAATCAGTCTTTGCCTCGTTGGGCTTAGCCTGGGGTCAAGAGCAAACCTATCCCAAATAAAAATAAAATTAATATATTGAAAAACCTCATTATAATGTGCCTATCTACACGGAAACTTTCAAAAAGATTTGTCGCGTATTTTTTATATTATTTTATAGTCATTTTAATAACAAACCATTCTCTATTGTTACAGCCATACAAACAAATGTGCAGATGTAGAAATGTGACTATCAAGCCGAAAAGTCCAAAGATGAAGCGGCGATCGTTACCGACCGTCCGCGAAGAGTCGCCAGCCAAGAACATTGGCAGCAGTGACTTCGCCATATACGTCATGGTGACAGCCACTGCTGTGCTAAGCTACGTCAATAGTCTAAATGGGGACTTCGTGCATGATGACATCCCGGCGGTGGCGACGAATGCTGACGTCATTGGAAGCAATTCGTTGAAGCAATTGCTGATGGATGATTTTTGGGGTACTCCAATGGCGGACGCGAGCAGCCATAAGTCTTACAGGCCGTTGACTACGCTGTCTTTCAGGTGAGTAGTGGAAATGGCGTGCTATGCTAGTTTGATTCAAAGCTTTTCAATTGTATTTTCTTTCTACCTATTTTACATAATATAAGCATAAGAAGCTAATAGATAAGGTGATGATTCAAGTATGTTTTGTGATTATATTTAAAAACCCTGTAAGCAGAAGTAGTTCTTAAAACAAGTTACGGAATCTGTTCCGTATCTTGATACGGGATACCATCCGTATCGTGTCGATGTTCCACTGATACGAACCAAGCGCTTCTCATCTACATTTCTGATGTGCACTGCAAAAGAGTGAAACTCACTACCTGCGTCAGTATTTCCCTGCAATTACAACCTAGAATTTTTTAAAGCTAGAGTGAACAGGCATCTTCTAGGTGAGCTCGCTCCATCGTAGACTCAGTCTTGGATCAAGATCAAACCTATCCCAAAAAAAAAATTGGTTGCCTGTAAAGTCGGTATACTGGCAAAAGTTTTACGTGACAACGACTTTGAGTGGTAAAATAATTTTAATGTGAATATTCATTCCTATAACATGAACCGGTGTGTATGCCTATCTCTCTCACTCTCTCTCTCTCGCTCTGTCTCTCTCGCTCTTAGGCGGGTTAACTGTGCTCGAGTGGAAGGGACGCGTGCCTTTCACTTTTTATGTCTGTCTCACTCGCTCTTAGGCGGGCTAACCATGCCCGAGTCGAAGGGACGCGTGCCTCTCACTAGCTCTCATTGTGAGCGCGGAACGTGAGCGGAGCGTAACGCAGTTTCATGAAGTGTCACCCGGCAAACCAATTTATAAGACGTTGTCACGTCAAAAGAAATTGTGATCAGTATAAACAAACCGGTTTACCTTCTTTCTTATCACACTGCTGCTAGCTCAACACCGAAAAAAACAAAACATGTTTTTTAAATAAACAAATTTTGGCGGCAACACGAACACATTTTAGCACAGTAGATATGCATTGCGCTCTTTTCATTCGAATCGGTGCCAAAAGCCGTAGCCAAATTATAACAACCAACTCATTATTTAAAAAAGTAAATTAATCCACGTTAAAAAAATTAACCTGACCTATACTTGAAATTTAGGTTAGTAAGAATATTTTACTCGAACTACACGAGGATTATTTGAAGGATATGATTCAATACGGTAGTTGACACCACCAATCGTTGACGTACTTTTTATCAACTGTCAAAACGCTTTTCTTCATAGAGCTTGTATGGGAATAACACACTTTGACGTCATCGCGTGCAATGCCGACTGAGTGACTAATTATCATTTGAATTCCAATTAAAAATCAAATAATACGAACTGCATAAAAATATTAGTGTAAAGGCATCTGAAATTATGAATTATTTTAGAGAAAATCAGTTTTTGAATATTTCTTTCATAGTGGAAACAAGCCTATTATTGTTCTACCCACGATAAAGTCTAGACAAAATAATTGAAGGGTACTTCTATGAAAATAAAGGTTATATTCTCAAGTTCTTAAACATAGTAAAAATTAGTGAATATACCTTCCTATTAGGTAAGAATAGATAGTTTAAGTTAGAAATTTAAACTTTTAGCTAACTAAAAGTATTTCAAGTTAGACTCTTTGACAAGGATTACTTTGAAAATCTCCTACAGATCGTTAGGTGCTTGCGATTTGACGACAAACGACACGAAAACGAAATTTAAGAACTGACAGTGGCGCAGTAAGCTAGTTTGTTAATTTTTCACTCGTTTTCTCTTTCTCGCTCCTAGCTGTTTAAATTTAGCTTTCAAATATAAATATCGAAGCGATCCCGAAGTGCACGCCAACGTAGATTACAATATGCCCGTTACTAATAACGACATAATGTACTTTGTCGTTGCGCTGAGAAATGCCGACTGGAAAATTGTCAACTGTGTTTTGTTTAATCATCAATTCGGGTAACTAATGTTAGTAGTAAATCTGTTACTGACATTCGTTATGAATAACAAACGAGAAAATGTGGTAGTTTAAATTGTATACATCATTTGGGATTTACATTATTAACTTCTATTTGTGCGCATTAGATTGGTTTACTTTCGACTGTATTCTCAATAGTATAACCATAATATGTAATATAATGAAATGATATTGAAGGGATGAAAAAGTATAGCATGTTATAAAAAACTTACCGCCTAAGCTTTATGTCTTCTTTCAAGACGCAACAAATCTGTTTGCCGTTAGAAATAAGTGGTCATTTCTTTTCTGAAACGAAAATGGTAGTCTCGAGTCGCACTTTGAAACGTTTGAACGGTTCCTTCGAGCCATTCCCGTTCTCTTATCTGCCTATTCCTCATAATAAAGTTCCACTATCACGTCTGCGTTGTAACAGATAACCTACGTCCGATGGTCACATTTCACCGTCTCCCCGCACAATGGAATTCCAACTTTAACCCCAAAAATATAGAGCCGACAACTAGTTTTAGTGGCGTTGGATGTTCACCTGCACGACGTCGCACTAATAAATTATGATAACACGTGACATTTTTGGTTCCGTAGCGAAAGAGTGGCCCTTATCGCGGTTGCCGAATTCGCACTTTGCCGAAATGTATATTTATTTGCTTTTTAGGGTTGCACGGTGATGCTGACCCGCCCTCCGCCTCCCAACCCTGGAACGCCATTCATCTGTCTGATGGAAATTGGTAGAGCCGTATTTTTGCTAGCGAGATATAACATTATAGCACGAATACGATCCCCCTTTTCACGGCACATTTAAATGTTAGTTACTGACTTGATAAATACAAGGAATATAGGTGCCAAAGAGGTAGTTTTGTAAAAAGATGCAAGTTTCAGATAAACATGAGGTTTATTCAGGTTTTAGTGACTAACGTCGTTGTTTTATTAGTTTCTACCTCTTTTGTATGCGCTGCTTAGGTGATTTCTTATGGGTTTGAACTGAGAAGAAAACCGTTACTCTTTCAGATTAAGCACGTTTTTTAAGTCTATACTTTTTTTTCTTTCATGCATTTTTTGTTTCTCTCTCATCAGCCTATACATATACGTCCCACTGCTGGGCACAAGCCTCACCTCAACTATGAGGTGGTGAGCCATACTTCACCACGCGGGCTCAATGCGGATTGGTGGAGGGGTGTTTGTAAGGTAAGTGACCTTACTGTCAGATGTTAATAAGTCGCCTGAGGGCCTCTGACCAGGCTTAACGACTAATATCTATCGATATTAACCGAGACCAACAGCTTAACGTGCCTTCCGAAGCACGGAGAAGCTTGTTAATAGACGTCACTTAAATAGTCAGAATAGTCACCCATGCCAAACATGACCGCGCCTTAGGTTGCTTAATTTTAGGTATCACTACCAAAGCGCTGCAACCACTGCGCCACAAGCATCTCCACCAGCATTTTTTGTTTAGAGATAAAATCAGTGCTACCTACTCTCTTATTCATTCGATTAATATTTAAATTATTTAAAATTGAATGTAAGAGCTTGTTAACGAAATCACACTTGCATCAATTGGCAATATTCCACGCCCTGAATCTTATTACTGCAATTCAGCATCGTTATAATTACAGCTATTGAAGTATGCAGAGTGAATATTATGAAGGTAATATAGGCAATTGGATTGTCTTGTAATGAATACTCGACGTAATACGCTGAATATTAAAAATGGGGCGATTGCTTTTAAAATTAGCGTTCTAAAGTAGATATTTAATGATGGGATTTTATATCAATGTCTTTATTATAATAAGTTTATGTTTTTGATACGTATGTAGTTTCCTTGGATTGATCTTACCTAAGACAAAATGAAGGTTATTTATATAGAGCTTTTGGATAATTTCTGATTCTATAACCCCCTAACGCCGCGTTAGTCATATTCTAACAGCAAAATGACCTTGTCATTTTGTCAAGTACCTATCACGTTGTGACAATGGAATAAAAAAATCATATATTATTTTTTAAATTGATTTTGTAGTGTGTGGATCGTGTTGCAGTATGATCTTTAGCCTTTGCCGATTCATCTAAAGTTTAATTTAACATAGGAGTTGTTCTGACGCACAGAGTGCTCTGCTGACGCCTCACCAGTATTTACATTTTCTTGGGCCTCACCATTTTAAAGCTAAAATAATATTTTCCTTTCCTTGTAAAGATTTTAAAGTGGATAAATACTACAATATAATTATTCACCGTACTAGCTACCTTCTCATCTGCCATCATTGATGAACATTGATGGTCTGATGATTGAATCAATCAGTACAATTTGGCACGTATTGTAAGTAGCTTATTATGTACTCCGTATATTACAATTTCACGATAGGATTTAGCCTATTGTGTAACAAACAAAGGGATATATTGGTATTATGTGTCATTGAATGGATCGGTTCTAACAGAACGATTAGGCTTGCTCGATTAGGTTTCATATGTTCATTATATTATTCAACAATGTTTGGAGTAAGGATGTCTTAAGGGTAAGGAAAACCTGAGTATCTAATAATAAACTTGCGTCAAATGTGGATTTTGTTTACGTAAATAAACATGACTTGGTTTGTGTATGCGTATTAATGATAGTATCGTATTTCTCAGAGTAAATCATTGCAGGCGTAGGTACGCTATCCTTCGCCAAAAGCTAGTTTTCTATCGTACGTATTGTTTAAGAAAATAAACGATTAAACGAATTCAGAAGCTCACGCTTCGTGTATTTGAATAACTTTCTTAACAACTTAGTATTTTAAAACCACCAAATGCTGAAAAAATGGGCTATTTTTCTTGTAACTTAACTCCATCTTTTAATTTGTTTTATTTCAAACAGCCCTGTTTAGGTTTAAATGTAAGTAAATATAGTGTGCACAACATGCGACAATCTAGTCCACATGAAACGCATACCATACAATATAGTCATAACTCAGGAGCAACATAACATCAAACACCCTTGTCCTGTCCAAACAAACCACTTTACATTTCGTCTTGTTTGAGTCTAAACACAAGCGGAAATAAGTACTTCCACCCTCAAAATTTACCCTCGGAATTAAGAGGAATCCATTCGTAAACATTCGTTGTGTTGACTATTTATTTATTTTGTACAGATGATGTTTTATTTTGGGATGTTCTTCTATTTATATTATTACAAGCTTTTGAACAATGCAAGATTTATTATAGTTGTTAATTGAGTTGTCTGAAATTACTTTAATATTAATGCGAAGTGAAAAAAAAAATTACTATACTAAGAGAATTTCCTAACTGTCCGAAGAATTTGGTATGGTACTTCCAAGAACCATTTATTTTTTTATATTTAATTTCTGCATAGTTTAAAAAAAAGCCACGAATGATAATATATTGTATGTCTCACAATTCCCTGTGAAACCATAACTAACACGTAAAATACTGCATTCTTAGTCCAACTTTATTTGTTATCCCCCGCACAATTAAGTTTAACTGCTCTCTAACTGGTCTCAGTTGAACTTTTGTCACAGTTCCAAAAATATCACGTGCCATAATACGCTCTTATCTAGAAGAATCGAGACCCTACTCTGTAGTCCGTTGTCTGTAGTTTTAAAAATCCCTGCTATCCCCTTCACTCATATGATAACATTTATTGATGGAGCTTGAATGATGCATAGAGTCTAAAGTACGGCTGAAGTGAAGTTAGGTTGTAACAGTTGGTGTAGAGGCAAAGTTTCTGCCAAAATTGTTTCTGAGATTTTCTGTCATGAATTTCTCAAAAACAGCTCGGAGTCGGGAAGTTGGCGGTGTTACACTCCCGTGCCTTGGAGAGCACGTTAAGCCGTTGGTCTTGCGCCTGATCTCTTTCCGGTCATATCGGATTGCCGTCTCACCACACTTTGAGAGTGATGGAACAAGGAGTGCACCTGTGTATTGCGCTCACACTTGTGCACAATATATAATATCTCCTACGTAGTTGGCTGATCTCTGTTGAGATTGGCCGCCGCGGTCGAAATCGGCCAGGAGGACTATTATTATTTGTAACAGTTACGGAAATATGAAAACAAATACGAATTTAAGCTTGAAATCGGATTTCACGAGAAACAAAAACCAATAGAATTATGTACAGTAAACGACACAAAAACATGTTAAGATTGAGAATTATTTGTGGTTAATATAATGTCTGTGATGTGTTAAACTTTACAGGATGACAAAAATCGGAAATACAATATTCTTTCGCTACTTTTTGTCTGAATCTTACTAAAACCTAGTGAGTTTCAGATATCTAAATCAGTGTGATAATACCACCTGACAACTATAAAAATATCTAATGCATTTTAGTAAAAAGTTTCACAAGATTAGTGTAAACACAATAATGTTATATTATTTTAGCCCCGAGTGTACGTACACAGTTTTCGCAGTAATCCCATTTCTATACTTGGCCAGTATTCCGGGCGGTGGAAACTATGGCGATTTCAGAGGTTCCGCGACTCGGTTTTAGTCTTAGGAAATGTTTTAAAAATTCCACAACGGAGCTAATGGAAAATGAAAAAGGAAAAATTGAAGTAGAACCAAACTTAATTCTTACACAAAAATGTACTTAAGCTTACGGAACGCGGATAATTTTAAAAACGTTTACACCGGAGGTATCATACTTAGCAGTTTAATTGCCTTGATATTTTGTTAGTATTGTCAAGGCTTGTATAAATCAAAGTAGCTTCCCGCGTCCCTATGTCTGCATGTGTGTTTGTATGTATGCATCTTTAAAACTTCTCATCGGATTTTGATGATTGTTTTTAGTAGATGAAAGAGTAGAGTGATCCATAGAACGGTTTATACATATGTAAAATAAAATTATTATCATGTTAGATAACCGAATTCCACGTAGGCAAAGTCGCAGAAGGGAAGCTAGCAACAATTAAGTCGCATACATTCAGAATGTACGATGTAATGAAACAATCTACTAAATATTTTATTCCCGGGCTGCAAATTGTTCCCACATTTTTGTCCGTGTTGTTACAGTTTGTTAAACTGTTCCCCTAGATAGATAGATAACACTTTATTGTACACCACAAAAAAAGATGAACAATTTAGGCGGTCTTATCGCTAAGAGCGATCTTTCAGACTACCTTCGGGTTAAGGATATTGTTATTTACAAGAACCCTTTCTTGTAATGTTTGGTGCAAAAGTCATATTCATATTACTTTAAGTTGTTGAACATTAGCAGCAAAAAAACACAAATATTATTTTACTAGCGGACCAGGCAGACGTTGTCCTGCCCGCTTTTTTTTTTTTTAAATTTTTCTCACCGTTTAAACCTTCCTTGAACTTCCACTAATCATTCAAAACAAAAATTTGCAAAATCGGTTCAGCCATTCTCGAGTTTTAGCGAGACTAACGAACGGCAATTCATTTTTATATATAAGATGTCGGAGGGTGCTCTGGGCGTTCTTGGTGCATCGGGTCGTCGTCTATGATGAACGACCGAAAATACGTCGCGGAATCACTACAACAGGGTTTACTCTTCACGATGGTTAAAATGGAAATCCAAAATATACGCGCTTACATCAGATGGAAACGGATTGTTATGGGAACGCGGCGTGGTCAGCACGTGGACGGCAGCACGTCCGCACAGTTGGCTAGACGATACCACCAATCGTTGACATACTTTTTATTATCTGTCAAAACGGTCTGCCTCCATAGATTTCGTATGGGAATAAATATTGTGCCGTCACGGTCATATTGTGTCAGAAATCGGAGTCAATTGACCGAATATTTATTGCGTTTTGTGTGTTTAAAAATTGGTTTCTACAGCTTTTTTTAAATATATTGGTTGTATTAACTTCATAGGGGCTATGTTTTTTAAACATCATGTTTTTGACAATATTTAAGGTAGGTGTCATCATCCCAGTTCGAATTCCATAACGTAAGTGACCCTGTATTTATTTTCTTGGTAAGTGACGTTAATATCGTTTTGCAACAACTTGCCAACTGACATCTGTCATGTGTCAACTGTCAATTGACATCTGTCATTCTAGCTAACACGATGCTGCCATCGCCGTTTGTGAACGCGCCCAATACCGTTCCGACTTGACGTTCCGTTGTACGATCCACGCCATATATAAACTAAATAAACCTAAATAAAATAAATATACATAAGCCATTGTGACAATAACGTGATCAACTAAAGAAAATTAACTATTAATTTAGGCTCTGATTGTGTCTTCACAATAACCATTTACGATACAAATAACCGTTCCCATCACCTTCTAACTTAACGACCTAATATCTATATTATTAAAGATCATTTGCCGTACTGCAGGGAGTGTAAGTAGCAGATAGTGGCTTATCAGCCATAGCTATTGAGTGCGTTTATGGGCCAAATGTTATAGGCCTATGTAATGAGATCAGTACGGTTTTATGGCCCTTAAGGGTGCTTAAGTACTATCAATTTAGTGAGTACCTCTTAACTTGCACCGATTTGGAATTTTCATTTTGGGGACACTTAATTGATTACTGCAATTAAATGGGATTGTGTATTGTGGTCTGTTATTGATGTGTACATGTTTTTAGGGTTCCGTACCTCAAAAGAAAAACAACCGGTCAAGTGCGAGTTGGATTCGCGCACCGAGGGTTCCGTACAAACCTGTAGATAAGGAGTAATAACTTTGAAAAAAAAATTTAAAATTTCAAAGTTACTACTCCTTATCTACAGGTTTGTACGGAACCCTCGGTGCGCGAGTCCAACTCGCACTTGACCAGTTTTTTTTAAATAATAATAAATAAATAAATATACAACAACATGACATCCTGGTAAGTAGCTTAAGCACTTGTGTTACAGATATCAGAATCAACAGTGGTATTACAAATAAACTTAAATTAATACATATACAACGACCAGACCAGTGCAAACAGACATGTTCATGCACACAAATGTTTGTGCATTGCAACACAAGCTAACGCTTAGTTTGGGACTAGGTAGTTGGTGTGTTCGTTGAAACAATTTATTTTGTGTGGTGTCCTGTTAGGAATAGAGCCTGCAGAAGATCTTTATTCTCCCCGATGACCGGAGCCGAAAATATTTTTTTAAGTGTTGTATTTTAAAAATTAAAAAAAATAGCTATGTAAACGCGAAAAATACTTAAAAAATAAAATTGTAGCCTGTTTCATCTTAACCGACTGTTAAATATTTGTAAAAATATTTCCCTCGGGTGATTTGAGGGTGTCTCCCACAAGCATTGATGAAACATACGCTGGCTCAAAGCGTTAAAAAGCACTTACAAAATTCAACGACTCCATTAAGGTTCTCGGTAGCTCAGTGGTCAGAGCATTGGACCAGACTTCCAAAGGTCGGGGGTTTGATTCCTCCCCGATGACCGGAGCCGAAAAGATTTTTTTAAGTGTTGTATTTTCGGATTTCATTTTTTTCCGAATGGGTCTTCTTGTCCCTTTCTGTCGTTTCCAACGCACATCCATTATAGTATTAATGCAAAAGTAACTCTGTCTGTCTGCCTGTTACTTAATCACGCCTATACTGTTACACCTAACTACTGATTTGGATGAAATTTGGTATGGAGATATTTTGATACCCGAGAAAGGTCATAGGCTACTTTTAACCGCGGGAAAACAATGCATTCTCATGGGAAATTCTTTCCGGGGAATCTGAGTGCTTTCACTCCTAAGTTACCAAAGATTTGAATTATCTTTAAATAAAATTGTTATTACGGGAAAACAACGCATTCCAAAAAACTACTTAATGCGGACAAAGTCGCGGGTAAAAACTGGTATGCGATATTTTCACCGTGACTCACGTATGCCTGCGATTTTAGTCGCCGCATTTGCTTAACACGCAATTAGTATTGAGCTACGGCGACAGTACGGCGTGCATGTGCATTGGCTATTAGAGTCTATCTAACGAACCGTAGAAGAAAATAGCACCTGCAGAAGGTCTTCTGCGTATTTCCTATCCACCACGGCACAATAGTACTCAATTGAGCGCTTCAGCGGTACGTAATTATGCGTTCAGCGTAATGGCTAATAACACACGCGGTCGGTAACGGATCCCCAGGCGCCGCCGCATTGTGTCGAAATGGACAACTATTGGATGACAACGCAAACTGTATAAGCTTCGAAATTAGGTTGTAAATACCGGTTCAGTTTAGTTGATCGGGATGCGAGTCTTGTGAATAGATCAAGATAACAAAAAGTAAGTATGGCAAGACACTGTCACTGATTAATCTGCGGAGAATATAGATTATCAATATAATGGTTTTTACGTGACAGCGTCTTTTCCAAGGAGCCGGCTGCACGCACCAAAAAACATGACGCATGCAGCGTTACCTCACTCTGAGGCGTTCCATTCAAGGATTCCAGCCACAAAGAGGCAACGTGACAAAGACGTTGTCACGTTCAACTATCGTCAGTAAGCCGACTTTACAGACAGCCGATTTTTAACGTATAATTGAGATTTCGACCTAGGTTTCCCTGCGAAAGTTGTTCAGTTTTACGGGCACAACAACACCCTTAAGTTATTAAAGTGTTTTTGGAACACGCTGTATATCAGGCAATTTATGGAACAAAACATATAGTTTCTAAATACTTACCCACAAACTAGTGATAAGCGAAGAAGTTTGCTTTTTTTTTAAGTGTGACTACTTTGAGTGACCTTAATCGAACATTTTTTCATGAAATCAAGATTAAGGTGATACTAAAACACTACTTATACTGCGTAGATGATACTGCGTCTTCCTGATCAAGGCCAGAAATGCATTCTATAATGTGACAAAAATGCAAAAACTCTCAAACATACAACATACAACTTCCCTCCCTCACATGTATTATTTAAGTAAGAAGGAAAGAAAAAAATATTTGTTTCACACATATTACATTACAATTTTATTATGATGAAACATAAAACTTAAACTTAGCAAAAACAAAAAAAAAAGTAAGAATATGATCAAATTGGTCCCCACCCAGCATTATTGCCACGGCAAGCCATGGCGCTGGTTTTCTGTGGGAACCATTGAGGTTTGGAGATGTCACCACCCGATCGAGCAAACATTTACATAATTATAATATTTACAGTTTGAGGTATACATATAATATTCATGAAAATAATTCAATTCAAATTCAGTGATAGTTTATAGTGTGTTTGTGTGTGTGTGTGTGTGTGTGTGTGTTTGTGCGTGTGCGTGTATGCAAAATACACACACATAACATACGTATTCGTGACCAAACCACATGTTGCCGCATCACATCCACTAACAATGTACTGGGTTGCACAGTTACAAATTAGCCGGGGCCGATGGGGACACTGAGTTATCGCAGCGTCGGAGATTAAGCTGCGCCGATTACAAGAGATCGCCCGTTCGATTCCCGGTCGAAGATGAGATATCCACTTCATTATCTACCGCCTTTGTGCGTTTGAAGCTTTCGTTGAGAAACTTGAGTTCAATAGAAAAAGCTTTCATAACTTAAGTTTATTAGAAAAAGATTTCCTGTGTTTTAAAGTTAATATCGCTGAGAGAAATCTTTGTTCAATCAATAATTTAATGTTAATGAGGCGTAAATAAAAACTTATTTAATTAAAAAAGCGTTGTGCATAAACTAATTCTCACTTCTAGTATACCAGAAACTAGTTAGAGTAAATGTAAAAAAAACTAACATCACTTCTTAATTCAGCTATAAATAAAAACCAAAATCAATAAAATCAATTTATTTTTTGTAAGTAGACTAACAAGTAGCGCTTTTACACGTCCCAACATATTTCGATAGTAATACATCTTTTGTTTTTTATACTTATAATACACGATATAATTTGCATGATCAGATAAAGTCTCCAAAAATTATGTCACACTACTTTCAAGAAGTTAATTCGGTCTTCTGTCACAAAATATTACGAGACATGTCGTGCGATGTTTAACCTCACAACTTTGACAGTGACAGCGTCCTTTGTAGCATCTACCGTAGAAATAAAAATAATGCAACATTGATTTCGTAGTCTGTAGCAAAAACGAGTAGCACTGATATTGATGTTATAACTAAGTTAGTCGATTACAGATAATAGTCCTCCTGGCCGATTTCGACCACTGTGGCCAATCTCTACAGAGATCAGCCAACTACACGGGAGAAATTATAGTGCACAAGTGTGAGCGCAATACACAGGTGCACTCACTGTTCCATCACTCTTAAAGTTCGGTTAGACGGCAATCCGACATGACCGGAGAGAGATCAGGCGCAGGGGACCAACACGGCTTAACGTGCTTTCCGAGGCACGGGGGTGTAACAACGCCAACTTCCCGATTCCGAGCTGTTTTTGAGAAATTCATGACAGAAAATCTCAGGAACAATTTTGGCTCGACCTGGGATTTGAACCCAGGACCTCTCGGATGTAAGGCAGCAACTTTGTCACTACACTAACGAAGCACATGATTACAGACCGTAGATAGCGAGCCACCTCTCTTATTGACTGTCAATTTTTAAATGGCTTTAACCTAAACGAAATCAATACAGCACAATAAAGTCACCGTCACACGTTCGCTAGCCGTAATAAATGTCTGCTAAAGGAATACCACGCTAAATACATGGCGTGCCGTGATATTTGTAAAGGTGCCTTTATATCAGACGAGCGAATGCTCATTCTATCCACACTCTATTAAATTATTCTTTTGTAAACAAACTCAGAGCATTCCTTCATTGTTCTATTGCGTTCTATAGAATATTCTAAGAATGCTCGCTCGCTTGATCTAAACGGCACTAGAGCACACGAACCGTTTCTTCGTGTTTGGACGTGCTCGCTCGGTGACGCGGTTTCTACAAAGTAATTTATGTCTTGTCTTTAAATACATTCCGTACTTACTTTTTAATGAATTTAATTATGGAATTGGTCTCAAGAAAATGTCAAAATTACAAATGTTTGTGGGATGTGAACACTATAAAAATTCTACTCGCAAACAAGATGCTTGGCAAAAATGGCAAAATCACAAATCTACTACAATTTATTGCTACTTCGTTGCATTAAATTTGTCAGCCACTAACGTCTCTTCCTTCTTTTCTTTTTGAGTGTTTGACTTAGAATAATAAATGCAGCACTTGCAATTATAATATCGATGTCAGAGTAGAACATAACGAACAAAGCACTACCATCCACAACATCGACATATGAGTAAATGAGCGATTAGCGTGCGTTCACATCTGTGCATTCTAATCTAGTTCTTGGTTCCCATTCTTGCTTGCTAATCTTTTGGTGTAAACACTCGAAACGAGCATTCGTTTACTCTTAAAGATCAATGGACAATATTCTTGTTCGACTCTTTGTTCTTTTGCTTTAAATGCACCTTAAGTATAAGCTTGGAACGCTTCCAGCTCACTAAACACATTTTCACACTGATTAACAGAACAGAGTTAGAGTTTTGCAATATTAATCGCCCGATCGCCGATCGGCTGCCTTACAAATTCATCTGTCGACGGATACCGATCATCGCAAAATACATTTGAAGACTTTCCATCAGCAAATGTTTCTGGAACTTTTGCTTAAAGTTGTTAAAAATCATGTTACTGGGAGCTCATTTCATAATGTACATTACACATTAATCTTTCTAGGATAATATACCCGTCAGCGGGTAGAATTGCAATAAAGAGTCTATTGATTCTATTTACATATCCTGAGGCGAACTGCAATTTCTTATTTCTGTTGTCCTCGGATTTTCAACAGTCCTAAACAGTATTCAACTTTGCACTACCGGAAATTCACTTTTCGTGTTTTAATGAGTAATAAAAATATGCAGCTTGCTTAATACACATGAAAGAGTCGTTTTCAAGAACGTTAAAGTAAAGAAGTAGAATCTTCGTTTTAAGTACATTAGGAGCTGTTCGGGTAAGTACATTTCACTGAAATCAGGATGGAATAAATTCGTAGAATTCTGTATCCTTTGTTGGGCGAGTGCCTGCTATCGTGCCAAAACTTAATGAAACTTGGCAAGGTGGAACATCTGCTTACAGTCCCAACACAAAGCTGCATACGTATTGTGTCTGTCTTTGTCACGGCGGTGTTGCCACGTTTTGGAAATGTACGCAAATACGACATTTCAAACATTACAGAACAAAGCATATATAGTGAGAGCATACATAGCATATATTACAGATTATTTATTTGACGATAGTTTGGTGCAGTGGTCTACTGTCGGACTTCTAAAACCAAGGGTTGCGGGTTCGATTCCCGCACGGTACAAGCATATGTGTGCATGAACATGTGTGTTTGTACGGGTCTGGGTGTTTTCTATGTATAATATGTATTTATTTACAAAAAAAAGTATGTAAGTATGTTTATCCGTTGTCTAGTACCCATAACACAAGCCTCATAGCTTAATTTGGGACTAGAGTTTCTAATATACCAAAAGTGAGAAAACTTGAAAAAGAATTTGTAAAATTGTAACTTATAAATGCGGATGATTAACGTTTCGAAATGTAAGTGACGTGACAGCAAACATTTGAGCAGTGCGTGTAACGAGGAAACCATACGCAAAAACAACGCAAAATTACTTGTTGCGAATGTTACAGAACATATGATAACGTTGTTAAATACCCCATCTTTAGCCCTTCTAGAGTAAAACTAAAACAACAAAACTGGTACAAGTACTTAAAAGGGTCCATGCCCAGCAATGGGACGCATAGAGGCTGATGCTATAGTAGATGTGCGTCAAACAGTATAAATACAGCCTGTATAAGACACATTTAGGTATTTTCACGAGCTAAAAAAGACATTAAGCATTGCATACGTGGTAAAATGTTCATCACTTCTTGGGTCTTCTAAGTCAAAGATATAACCGATCAGATGTTATAAATGTTCGATGTTCTTGTACCGTTTATTAAAATAAACCCACCGCCGCGCCGTTTCATTTCAGCGAACCACTTGAATCAGTCCGGTAGTAGATATCTGTCGGTTATAAATTGTCGTCGTATTAATCTCTGTCATTTAATACTCCATAAACTTCAGCTTGATAGATGGAGGCACCTGAATTGAGGTCTCGGTTGCGCTTCTGTTAATTGTCCAATAAAATACGCCGCTCATTTCCGAGCGGTTTTATTTGACGATTGAAATCTTTGAGACCTCACCCTGAGATCTGAGTTTATCATTTTCTATGTCCGTATCTTCTTACAAGTACTTATCATTATCAGTACAGTAAAACGTTATCAAACTGCAAGATGAAGCGCATGGTAGTTTTAAAACATTGAAAATATAACTACTAAGTAGTAGTTATATTTTAACGTGAGTAAGTACTCACGTAAGTTTTGTCTCACTATCTTACTGAAAGTTTAACGATAAAACGTTTTGTTAATTGAAGTAGAAAAACAATTAAAAGAGGTTTACAATACACCTGTTTTTTAATAAGTTCCTCAGTATTTCAAAGAGATATCCTTATTCAATAGCATCGATCGTTTTTTTTTGGTACCGAGGACAAAAAAGACTCAGATGAATGGTGTTTTTTGAGATCAAGATTAAAATAAATACAACCAAAACCTTTTACGCCTCACATTGAAATCAAAAAGAGCTGCCTAACGAGGTTTAAGTAACTATTGTATCCCTAAATACCTTGCATAAACGTTAGCTTAGCTTCCTATTTGGGATGAAGATGGGTTTCTCGATTTTCTTTCAACAATGTAAGAATTGCTTGAGAATCTTGAGATAAATGTATGATTTTATCCGGATCTGAAGTAGGTAAGTCATTATTTGATTTCGAAGATAATATTTTGATATCATAAAGTAGGTACTAGCTATAGGTTGGTATAGGTTGAATGTTTTTGTAAGTGCGTTGACCAGCACGTCACGGTAAATGCGGTATCTTATGCCCTTGTTGATACGGGCGGTTTTGCAACAAAAATGGATAGCCTGATGTGGCGAGCACTGTACATACAATCATACATAAGACAGACACTATTTATTTATAAGCAAGATTTGTTTTCCCTAAATAATTATTTTCTCTCGATAAAATTGTAACTAATTTTTTTATCAAGTAAGCATTTGCGAATAAACTGTACACATAGAATCAAGCACTGATTAAGCTCACAATAGACTGGATTGATTAAAAATACTCAATCAAGTCTTTATCCAATAACGATTGCAGTTAATCATTGGAGCGCTGATAGTGCCAAAGCCATTTGAGATAATTCCATTGGGTAGTAAATAGCCTTTGTGAAACTGATCACTCACTAAAAGTTAAGAGTCGTTATCTACCTCTAGATAAAATGCGAGATATTTTTGTGTTCTCTCCAATGGGTGCTATAGATTTGTGATATTGTAAACAACTCTTCTATAACAGAACATTCAAATGCCACTTCAAAGTTGATGTAATGATACTGGTAGCAAAAAAAATATACAACAACATCACTCATATACATTGATCTGACTCCGTGATAAGTAGCTCAATTACTTGTATTACACAAATCAGCAGTGGTGTTTCAAATAAACTGAAATAAATACATATAACACCCAAACCAGTACAAACAGACATGTTCATGCACACAAATGTTTGTACAGTGCGGGGATCGAACACGCGACCTTTTGGTTTATAGTCAACTTCTTGACCGTTACACCAAAGTAGTCGTAATATCTGTAATTCCTTGCAATTCAACTCTTAGTTAAGATCACAAAAAATATTGCATATGACAAAACCCCTTTGCAGATCGATCGGATCTTTAAAGCCTTCGTAACTCACAGAGGTAATTTGGAGAAGTTTTTGATAATTTATGTAGAATTAGTGGACCCGGAAAACTCTATCCTGCCCGCTGTATTCGCAATTCATCGATATTTTCTCATCGTTTACACATTGCTTGGACTTCCACAAATATTATGAGGCTAAAATATTGAAATCGGTTCAGCCGTTCTCAAGTTTAAGTGATACTAATGAACAGAAATTCGATTTTCCCACCTGAATTTTCCCATGGAAATGCGTCATTTTCCTGCGGTAAAAAGCAGCCTATGTCCTTTTTTGGGTATCAAAATATCTCCATGCCTAATTTCATGCAAATTGGTTCAGTAGTTTAGGCGTAATTGAGTAACACACGGACAGACAGAATTACTTTCGCATTTATAATACTCGTATTAGTATGGAATTTTGTAGTAATGGTGGCCTCAAAAAATTATATAAGTAATAACTTCTTCCCAAGAAATTGACATTAATGCTTTGTGACTTTGTTAAAATTTGACCGCAGATTAAGGATTGATGCATTTGACTGATTCCCTATTTATGTATAATGGACGGACATTTGTTGATTTATTTTTTGTTTAATGAACTGACATTTTGTTTTGCATAATAGACTTGGAATTGAATTGTAATTGAATTAAAATTATTATAAATGTATTAACTTCAATCATTAACTTTATTAACGTTTGAGTTAAGTAGTTACGCATGATGATATCATAACATTTGTATATCGATAGATTGATTAAAAATGTGCCCGATACCTAAATATAAGAACCAAAAATGTACCATGTTTATACAAATAAATATCTTATCTATGGATTAAGTTCAAACAGCAAAAATAACCTAAAAACAATGCGTACACCAGTACCCTGCAACATTTCACCGTACAAAATCCACAATGAAACAACAAAAGGACAATATTGTTTAGTGTACGACATAAAACCGTAATACAGGGTGTTCTGCGGGGAAAATATTTTATTTAGTGGGTCGCCTTTGCCTCCGAAGCGGCGTGGGATCGCAATAAAAATATTATATACGTAAGTGCTTTGTGGTCTAGCCGGCGGACGGTGGTCTAAGGGAGGTTTACTGGATTAGCTTTTTATCGGTTTCAAATAATATTTTGTACCTAAATTTTTGTGCAGACGCCGTAGGAAAATGTTTCGACTTTCATTTGCGATTAAATATTTTAAGCTCAAATCGAAAGAGAAAGCTTAAAAGATATTGATACCGATTCACTCATTTATCATATTGAATTTGTTGATAGTACAAGAAAGATTTCCTTAAAAAAATCATGAAGCCATGCAAAGATTTTGTATGAAATATTGACAACATTATTGTTAAATGGGTTTGCAGCTGTTATTACCTAGCTCATATTGCTTTTAAGCAATTCCATTTGACTTGCATCAATATCACAGAAACAGCGTCCGTTTGAAAATTTGCACCGTAAGCACCTACCGTAATGTCTTAAAGCACTTCTATAAAATATATTGCGTATTGACGACCGCTTGGTGCAGTGGTCCACAGGTCGGACTTCCAAAACCATGGGTCGCGGTTTCGATCTCGCACAGTACAAGCATAAGGGTGTATGAACATGTGTGTTTGTACTGGTCTGGGTGTTTTCTATGTATAATATGTATTTATTTACAAAAAAAAAGTATTTAAGTATATTTATCCGTTGTCTAGTACCCATAACACAAGCCTCGTAGCTTAATTTGGGACTAGAGAATTGGTGTGGTTGTTGTGAAATATTTATTAATATATTTATTTCAACCCGCTCCTTGCTTACATTCGCTCCCCATGAGTCAGCAACAATGCAGGACCTTTATCCCTTACGGTCGACGCGCTCACCTTTTTGTTTCGCGTTATAATGAAAATTTAAATTCGCTCGTAATTGAAACGCTACGCGCTTAGATTTTCGCGCTAAGTAAGCAGCTCGGAATGCCACTTTTGAGTTGAAATTTTCAAACGTCTGCTTGTGTAACGGAATACTATGAATTAACGTTTAAGTTTAAAATAATTTGTAAGGAAAGACTAATATGAAATTTATTCGATGAAGACGTTCTTCTACCAGACGTTTCAAGTACAACGTTGACACCATTGATACTATAGTACTGTTCAAAACTATAATTCGGTAAGATGCAGCGTACGGCTCAATCTGTGCATAAGAATGTGGCTTCTACTGTTCTATAGTGAGAGCCTGTAAATACTACTACCTTCGTATTTTTGAATTTCTTAAAAACAGCTCGGAGTCTGGAAGTTGACGGTGTTACACCCCCGTGCCTCGGAAAGCACGATAAGTCGTGTTGGTCCCCTGCGCCCGATGTTACTCCGGTCATGTCGGATTGCCATCTCACCGAACTTTGAGAGTGAAGAAACAGTGAGTACACCTGTGTATTGCGCTCGCACTTGTGCACTTTAATATCTCCTGCGTTGTTGGCTAATCTCTGTTGAGATTGGCCGCCATGGTCACGGACCATGGCTGCCATTATTATTTTTGGGTGAAGTTAGCGCGTTCGCTGGCACGGTTAAGCGAGCGTGTAAGAGTGACTGAGATTTAGATAACTACACCCAAAACTACGGATAACGGATAAGAAGTAGGAGGGGCAGAAATCGCGCATTAGTCATTCAAAAGAAATGGGTCAAATTATTTTATCAACATCATTCCATCAAAGTGGTATGCCAAATATATATATATTACTAGCTGACCCGGCAAACGTTGTTTTGCCATTTAATTTTTTTTTATCACTTTGAGGTATGAAAAATAGATGTTGGCCTATTCTCAGACCTACTCAATATGCTCACAAAATTTCATGAGAATCGGTCAAGCCGTTTCGGAGGAGTATGGCAACGAAAACTGTGACACGAGAATTTTATATATTAGATTTTTTTTATTTTATTTATAAGGCACACCAACGACAGTTTCAATTTATCAAACAAAAGAATTACATGCAGTAAAATAGTGTAGCTAATTGCACTATCAATTTTATTAAAGGTGTACACAGCATGCTAAAGTTATCTAGCATGCTGTGTACACCTTTAGGCGTTAAAAAATACGATAAAAATAATTAATTTTGAGAGAAATGAAATATTTAAAGTAACAAAAATATTAAAGACAAAAAAACAGGATTAAGAAAAACTAAAACTACAAAAGAAAAAACTTTTTTTTTATTAAAAGTAAAAAAATAAAGTAAAAGCTACGGCTATAGTGGCTCTTAATTTGGCTAGGGACATTGAATGAACATCGATGTAGCCACTACATCAATTATACAGCTAATCATACAGACTAATGATTAAGCTCCCATCACGGTCCTTCTAAACGATCGACGAGAAATATAGCAAAAAAACTGTACGTTATCTTCTTACTTTAAAACTTCGCCCTGATACACCTGTTCTTCGACACTGCTTACACAACCTACTCTCCTTTTCTAAGCGATATAAAAATGCACTGAAACTAAAACAGCAGTATATTTATTGAAGGGGCAAGGTAATGGCAATATGAGAATTCCTCAGAGCTCCCAACTTAATATTGAATAAGAAGCCCACATAAACTCACTGAACCGAGCGCCGCTGCGGGGCGCAGTACAATTTATTTACCTTTCTGCCGGGTTAAGGTGCGTACAGATTATATAATATAACATGTTATATAACATGTTTCAATAATGTGGAGACTGAATGTTATAAAACACAAGTCATACTACATGTTAAAGTTTAACAAAGTTATATGACTAGAGCGAGATGAAGCACAACAATAATTATGAAATTAACAACTACAACCTCGTTGGTGTAACGGTCAGGAAGTTGACTATTAACCATTAGGTCGCGGGTTCGATCCCCGTACTGTACAAACATTTGTACTGGTCTGGGTGTTATATGTTTTTATTTAAGTGTATTTGTAATACCACTGTTAATTCGGATATCTGTAACACAAGTGCTTAAGCAACTTACTACGAACTATTATAAAAAAAACTAGCTGACCCGGCAAACGTTGTTTTGCCTTTTTTTTTTTTATCACTTAGAGGTATGAAAAATAGATGTTGGCCTATTCTCAGACCTACTCAATATGCTCACAAAATTTCATGAGAATCGGTCAAGCCGTTTCGGAGGAGTATGGCAACGAAAACTGTGACACGAGAATTTTATATATTAGATGTAATAAAAATTATAAACAAGAGTGACTCACGAATGTCATACAACATTTTATTTGTTAAGTATTTTTTACGTTCACAACGCTATTTTTTTTTTATTTCGAAAAGACAACACTTAAAAAACTCTTTTCGGCTCCGGTTATCGGGGGTTCGAATCCTTCCCGATAACCGGAGCCGAAACGAATTTTTTAAGTGTTGTCTTTTCGTCATACAACATTGTAATAGAACATTGTTATTTTAATATGTACGTATTGTCACATGTTGCAAAGTTAAAAAATAATGTCAGCTAATGTAAACGTGTTATTAAACACAAGTTATACAACATGTTGCTTAGTCTGAACGCAGCATTAGAAACCAGAGGTACTCCCTACCTTTTCGTTCGTATTTTCGAGTCTAGCCAGCGCGTTTGCTTGTACGGATAAGCTTGTAATTGTTATAGAGCTGGCTACATCCTAAAACTGCGGTCAACGGCTTACATATTAGGGGGCAGTTTCTATCATTCAACGTTTACTTCTGGTTATAAACATAATTATTTAGAACAGAATCTGTTATATACAACACTCGCTCTTTTGTTTCGATTCTCTATTATTAGATTCCCATATTTTCCCATATCTCTAACGTGACAAACTATTCAATATTCCCTATTGTTCTTAACACCATTTTGTTTTGCCTTGTCGGTCGGTCGGTGAGCCATAAATATTTAGAGAGTGGAAATGATTAACTACAATTAAATATAATCTCAATAACTAAAAATCAAAAACCTTGACCCAAACACAAAATCTATCTGAAAATTTACTAACCCGCTGTCATACGTGAGTGACGAAATGCGACAAGTGTCACAAAGCGACAAAAAGACTGACGCGATTGACATTGACAATAATAGTTGAGCTTTTGTTTAAAAATATTATATTATTATTATTGTAATGCGCTGCGTCGCTATAGCCCGCGCCCTGCTACTCGGCCCCGCGTCGATCTAGCAAAATGAACGACAGTAGGCTTGTGTATTAACGCCTTTTTCGCATACCGAACCGAAACTATTTATTGGTATTTGATAACGGTTTTGAAACTATTTATTTTCTGAAACTATTTATCGGTAAATACGTATGAATATCTTAAAAAACAGTTACTCTAAATGTTTATCATAACTGCGAAACCAGTTCAATACTATTTTTCAAAAATATTTAAATACCGATACGGTTAAAAATACAGTCTTTTTGGTTATAAAATATGTTTTAATAAATAAATACCACGTATATAAATGAACTTTCCTTCATACTTTATCCAGGCTTAGGACTTTCTTGGGACTGGCACCGTACACGGTTTTAAAACGTTATGGTTATTGGAATAAGGTTTAAAATTACTAAGTGATACGCATTCGATTGCAATAACGTGTTATTTCCGATAAATAGTTTCAGTGCACACCAATGTCCAATACATAGTTTTTGGGTATCGCGTCGATATATAGTTGCAGTAACTGTTTATGGTTTAAACCGTCCACCTCTAAACGACAGTGCGCCTTAACCTGGCTTTCAGTGTACACGTCTGTAGCACGTCCCTTTACAGTACTTTCTTTAAATTACAGACATGCCTAAGTACGACACTACCTACTACCAACTTTTTCAGCATCTTATAAGCAGGTTAAACTCCACTTGTGTCCAATTTGCATGCTTAATACACAATACTCTTTTTGAGACAACACAAAAGTGTAATACGCGTGATGCGAGTAAATGTAGTACGTTTGGCATTACCAAGAGATGGAAACTGCTGGGACGCCTTTGGTTTTATGTTCTGTATCTTTTCTACACTAACATTTTAAAATTCGTTAAAAATAGTAGGTAATAATTTTCGTAGTAAGGCCTCAGGGCCTTACTATGTCAATTAAGTAAAATTACAAATTCTTAGAGTATTCTGTCTACCGAATGTTAATATATACTCGACTTACTTACATACTCCACGCAGTTAAACATTTAAGTATGTACATACATAAATACTTTGAAATAACTACGAAAACACTTAAGACAGAATTCAATTTCAATTTCTGACTATACAACATTCGACACCGAATTGTGGGTAAAACAAAACATCTTTTTACGGCGAGAATAAAGCAAGACTTTTATGAAATCTGTAACCCGCATACGTGTCTCCCTTTAACTGCCGTATCTTTGCAGGGTCCTACTCTGTAATCCTACATTTCTAGTTCAACGGCACCCGTCCTTGTCACACAAGTTGGCTTCACTGGCTGATCGTGAAAACTACAGCCTTAGAATGAGAATTGGCACAAATTTAATTATATAAATAAATATACAACAACATCACATACATTGATCTGACTCCATGGTAAGTAGTTTAAGCACTTGTGTTACAGATATCAGAATCAACAGTGGTATTACAAATAAACTTAAATAAATACATAAAACACCCAGACCAGTACAAACAGACATGTTCATGCACACAAATGTATGTACCGTGCGGGGATCGAACCATCGACCCTATTCCAAGAGGTCGCCTCTTGGTATAAAGTCAACTTCTTGACCATTACACCAAAGTGATAGTCTATATATTTGAAGCTTGTATGTTTGTATGTAGATGGAGGACGTGTCATTGTCAATTGTGCTTCGTATCGTAGCTACGTGCTGCTTAGAGCACTATCTTTAACCTAGACACATTTGATTTTGTCGCATCGCACTTGAGGCGATTGTTGCTCACGTAGGACAACGGGTAAGGTGGTAAATTAGACAGGGTTACTGGTAACTGGACGTATTCCTTCAAAAGAGTTATAGTAAAGGTGATTTCCTACAGAAAAGGTCCCATCTACGAAGGGTAGGGTAGGGGTCGAAAAATTACAAAATATTGCACTTTAAGTCCCTTTAACAAGAAATTTCGCAATCTCAAAAGCACGATATCTTAAAAATCAAATGCTTTTAACCCCTAGTCGATGGAACCTTTCATGTTGCTGATTACCTCATCTTAATCTCTTTTTAAGGAATACATCGACTTACCAGTAACCCTGTATAGTTAGGAAATACTAACGAAATGATTCAGAGTAGAACCTCAGGGACAAAAGGAAAAAGACAAAAGATAGTTATAGCAAGTTGTAGCTGAGGTTTTCTGGGGTTGAATGCTCATGTCATTCGCTCACCCTGTATTTAAAAGTCACGTGTATCCGTTAACAATGGACGTAGTTTCTGTTGGATTTAACAATTTTGTTTCGCTTCATTTGATTTCTAAAGAATTGTTTACTTTGTAGTGAAACTGAACACCAGTTGATGTATCACGTCATCGTTTTTATATTTAAGATTTACTTTGTCTTATGTAAGAAAGGGTAAAGGAACATCTGATTTGAATTAAAGTGACATTAGAACGAGTAGTATCCTTAAATTCTAGCATGAATTTCAATGTAAAAAAATATTACAGGAAACTTACTTGATAAAAACTTATAGCCTTGTTACATTGCTAGACATTTCCATAAAAGGAGAGTTTAAGTAACGATTTTGCCACACTATTAAGTTAAGTACACACCTGCGATGTCGCTAGTCGCGAGTAACTGCAACAGTATGACGCAGGTGGTCCCTGGGCTTTAGTCGGTTTAAGGTGATAATAAAGCAAATTGGCGTTTAAATTACAAATGTCTTTATTTGTTCCAGGTATGTGTACTACACGTTTAAATACAAGCTGTACAGGTAAATATATACCAGTGTCTAAATACACGTCTCCCCATAGGAATTACTACAAAACATACGTTGCAAATTATTAAGCTTTCGACAAAGTCGGTTCTAAACTACTTATTGGGTGTGCCATCGAAAATGTTTGTCGTATTTGTCCTACACTTAGTGACAATTAGAGTGTAGGGGCTAGTTTAATTGTGTCTTTGTACTGGCGGTTTCAAAATCTATAGATAAACTATAAACTTTATATAACGCAAACGAAATCAATCTTATTCTTGGTTTGCTTGTAAACGTACATGTCTGTTTGTACTGGTTTGGGTATTATATGTATTTATTTAAGTGTATTTGTTTGTACATTTATTTATTCTTGTTGTTAGTATCTTAGATAACTTAGAGTTTCAAAATAAAAAACCTATTGCGGTTTTAGAAATAGACAGTTAAATCTAACTCACATACCAATGTAATACATAAAAATGTGTATTAGTGGACTAATCGAAAGCCAAGAAAGATGATTTCAGAATTTGTCATAAAAGCATCCAATTATACTTAAACTTTATTAAAAGCGATAGAAAAGAAATGTAATTATTCAAATAGACAAACTCAAGCTTTCTTAAAGCTAATCGCAAACTTATTCACTCGATGTAGTTATCCATGTTCACATTTCCTAGAAATAAAAATAACAAGTTCTATTGGAGTTTCCAGTGATCGATACGCGACGATCATAAGAGTTTCTTGCTGAGTACTATATCTGTATTAAACAAAGATAAATATTTACTTCCACCTAGCATAATATGAGAGGGAAAAGCAATTGACATTTATATATTCATTGCTTTCTGATTAAGCTATCGCCATTCGGATGTCTAAAACATTCCATAACATTGCTACAAGCAACAAACGTTCGCCACGTGTTCATACCCATAAATATTGATATACTCCCGCTATGTATATTTAAGAGGGTCATTACTACAGCCGGGGCGGGTTTCATTAAAATAATGACAAGTGTAGTGGCGCAGTCTCGTTACGAATATCGGTCAAGTAACACTAACGCGGGTCAAACGTATTACACAGGGGACTTGGCTTTGACTCGAGTTAAACAGTAAGTCAGCATTAACTATAGTCGCGTAATCATGGAAAATGTCGCCATCCTGTAAAATACTACTATAGTTTTAACTGATTTAGATGTCGTACCTGTTAAAATTAACACAAATTATAGCCAAATATAATAATAATATTATAATATATTATTTAATATAATAATATATACATACGATATGATATTTATAAAGATTTTTAGGGTTTTTTATTTATTTAAACAGAACAAAAAAATTTAAATCTATGTTATACAAAATTCGATACTCGAAAGGTACATATATGATATAATACGTATAGATGTTATATACACACATCAAAAGTGTCTAGGGATCAACATATATTTTTGCAATAACTTTTCTCCTGATTGATATTAATTAAAATTTTCTTTAAGGATTCATCAAATAAAGTGTTTTCGTTTGTCTACAGTAACGATAAACCAAGTCACCTTTGCATTAATAAAGAAATTTGCCATTTTCCTAATAAAGGGATTTTTGACATTTGAACCACTAACATTAAAGTTCGAAAAAAAGACTGAAATAACAGTTTTCTTTAAAACTTTATTGGGTAACTTAAACAATTAATAATCCGTGTTTCTACCGCGAACACTAACAACACAAGAACATCGGTTTGGCATACTCAAAATGAGTTCATCCAAATCACGCTGTGGAATGGCCGCCCATGTTCGTTGCAACAACAAAAAAAGGTCTTCTTGCGACTGGATACCCTCCATATTCGGCAGATCTCTTCTCTGTAGTACCGCCATGGAGGACGGTATCGCTGCACCACACGGAGACAAGACCGATACATTCAAATCACAACTCGAAGAGCTCCAACAATAACCGCCATGATGTTAGCCGTGAGGCTTCATCACTTTTCAGGGAACTTAATTAGCGACCAAACAGTCAGAAACCGCTTGCATGAAGTGAATCTTCATTCCCGAAGACCGCTAAGGGCAGGCGCAGCAATGCACAATCGTAGGATCAATGGGCTCTTGAACACAGAAATTGGGCAGAAGAACAATGGCGTTTCGTGTGATTTTCTGATGAGTCTCGTTTTGGTATGAGACCGGATACAAGACGTATACGACACTGGAGAACCCCTGGACGCCAACAGCGATTAAAATCCTGCCAGGAAGTCCATCTTTATAGTGGTGGAACCATCATGGTATGGGCGGGTATTTGGATAGGCGGAAGAACTGAGTTGATTTGGATCAGAGGCAACCTCAACGCTCAAATTTATGCTGAGACGATTGTATCAGACGTCATCGTTCCTCTACAAGTGCAATCGGTCCCTTATTTCAGTTAATGCATGATAATGCACGACCGCACACCGCAAGAGTTGTAAGACAGACTCTCGCCGCAGCTGACATCAATGTCATGCCCTGGCCTGCTCAGTCGCCAGACTTGAACCCGATTGAGCATGCATGGGATATGCTACAGAGAAGAGCTCTGCCGAATATGGAGGGTATCCAGTCGCAAGAAGACCTTTTTTTGTTGTTGCAACGAACATGGGCGGCCATTCCACAGCGTGATTTGGATGAACTCATTTTGAGTATGCCAAACCGATGTTCTTGTGTCGTTAGTGTTTGCGGTAGAAACACGGATTATTAATTGTTTAAGTTACCCAATAAAATTTTAAAGAAAACTGTTATTTCAGTCTTTTTTTCGAACTTTAATGTTAGTGGTTCAAATGTCAAAAATCCTTTTATTAGGAAAATGGCAAATTTCTTTATTAATGCAAAGGTGACTTGGTTTATCGTTACTGTAGACAAACGAAAACACTTTATTTGATGAATCCTTAAAGAAAATTTTAATTAATATCAATCAGGAGAAAAGTTATTGCAAAAATATATGTTGATCCCTAGACACTTTTGATGTGTGTAGATATTCCTAGATATAACGCTTTCAGTTGTCTGAAATCCTAATGGTACAAGCGACTTTCAGTTTAGCCGCAGTTATTGGTTGACACGCTCTCAGTTGCGGAGCGCGGCTAAAGTCGCTTGTACCATTAGGTTTTCAGACACCTGAAAGCATTATACCTAGAAACATTCACGTGTATCAGCGTTGAAGTCATAAGCAACGTTTCAAATTGTTTTCTTGACCACGATTATAGATACCAATTTCAAACTAAAACTAAATCGACCCAACTCGAGCTAACACGATCAAAACTTCACAAATAAATATTTACCTACCTAATAGTTAACAACTTCTTATTATAACTTTAACTTCAGCAGTGACGCGGCGATGATCCTGCTAATTGTAATAATGTTACCAACCTAATTTTACTTAGTTTTAAGTTTCGTTGTAAGTGACATGAATAGTCTGAAAATTAAATGAGCCTAAGTTCATCATTTCAACTCTGGTCAACTACAAAACTTTGGACTTTACCAACTATACCGTGATATCTAGTAATCAGTACCCAAACTATGGATGAAATAGTCTTTTAAAAAGGTCCCAGAGTGGTATATGAAACTATCTTATTTTTGATGAACTGCATTTGCAAATAATGAACATATACATAACACGTGACTTTTTTATCAGCCATCTTGGAATTTTATTTGCTAACCCTAATTGGTCATTGAAAAATGAAGAATGAAAAGCAACGAGGATAGTTGCTATTATTGTTTTTCTTTATCCTTAAAGCGCATTAAGTGAAACTCCAATAATACCTTTAACTTTAATTTACAAAGCCGCAAACTATAAATCTTTATACATCTTTAAGTCTTAATCCGTTTAAAATACAGCAATGAATGTCCAATTGCAATTCTTGGACGCGAGATATCACGTCTGTATCGCACAATTAAGTTGACAATAATAATTATTTTTATCTATCGCAGTAATTGCACCGTTGGCTTCGCGCCAGGGAGCGTAAAAGTCGAGATTTCTGTGCGTATGACGGCGTCCAATTTAGGGTTACAGAATTATTTAAATGTGTGTTCCAGGATTGGACACCGTGCCAGCAACTGTTGTGTTGAAATATTAAAGTGGGCGGAGTGCCTGCCAAGGGGATTGGATTGCTGTCGATAACTTCATACTGTACGATACATGTGTGAATTGAGTTCGTGAGAAAATATAAATTACGATGTGAAGACTGTAGTGAGGTACAGTGTAATTGCGTTTATTTGAAATAAAATTTTTGACTCGAGACTTTTCCTTACATTATATTTTACGTCAAAAGCATGCCATGATAACGAAATTATCTCATCTATGTAGATTAAGAAATATATGAGCATTCCAGAAAAAACCTATTTCTACAGTAGGTATGATTGTGGTCCTGAAATTAATGATATTGCCAAAAATTTTATACCGAATGAGCCTTAAATTTATTACATTAAAGTTTGCGAGCTTGTCCCGACCTTGCCGTCTACCTCCTAGTCTCCAGCGATAACTTTCATCCAAAAGCCATCCATTATCATTCAAAAGCAGCGTCATTTCGCGTCTTGCGCGTTCTTTTCACGCACCAAATTAATGGTACGGCTCACGCGAGCGTTTTTTTATTTCTGACGTTTGGCCCAAGGGTAAGCCGTTGCGTTCGAAAACAAGTAAAACTACGCAGCTTCCTCAGGAAAAAGAGAATCGAACTTTTGTGTCGCAATACAAGTAACCACAGAAATTATTATTATTAAATTGAAGGCTTTCCAACATGTTCAGAAATATCAGGTACTATAAAGTAGTTGACTTTCTGATTTTAATGAATCAAACCATAGAGTTTTTGCTCATCCTGCGTTCCCAACCTTCTACCACCTACAATGATGCATAAATGGATTTGTACCTACTTGTATATTCATTACGAAATAACAAGTATCACTTTTTTACACTCAACATTAACAGCTTGGTCATCTTTTACCTTTTTTTTGTTTTTTTTTTACGTTATGAAAACGCTGTTACGCATACCCACCAGCCGCGGGCGTAGCTGGGCACAGGGTTATGTGAAACACAGAGAGAGAACCCTAGGCGGGTTCTCTCTCTGTGTTTCACAAAACCTAGCCCTCCGGTGCCATGTGAGTCGGGGACGTGGTGGCCGTACCGGCACCGTAGGCCGAGATGCCACAGGCATTTACTGCAATTCCCCGGACTCACTTTGCAGCGAGCCCCTACCGGTTGCGACGAGGAAAAAACTCGACCCCGTCGCGGAAACAACAGACGGCGCGAGGGAACACGCGCAACGCCCGTCTCGGGCCCCCTTTAGCGGACGACAGACACCCCCGTGTCTGAAGTTCGGGGCCCAGGAAGGGAAAAGTGGAGAAAGAAATTCCTCCTCCGGTGCCCATGACGCCGGCGGCGGATCATTGGGGCGTCAGACGAAGCCTCTCGCTCCCTCTCCGCTTCTTCCTTCTGCGAGATGACAGTCTCACAGAAGGTGAGCACCGCCTTTTGCCTTTTTCTTTTACCTTGGACTAAGCTACCGCAAGCTGAGTTTTGTCATGCCAGCGTTCGGCCGATTCTGGTAATGTTGTGTGCCATACTGTAACAGTCACAGAATGTATTCCAGCATTTATACCTACAGTTCACGATTTTAATTGATGGAGCAACCAAATTAGGCTATTGAGCACGATATCGTAATTATTTGAGTTTGACTTACTCAGTTTGTAATTTAAGATGGGTAACCTCAAATAGTCCAATGTTTTTCTGAACATTTCAAACAAGATGCCATGAAGTTATTTTCCGAAAAATTGTTGTTTATATTTACGCTCGCATCACGACAAGTTTTTTGAATAGGTTTGCACTTGACCCCGGACTAAGCCCAACGAGGCAAATACTGAGTCTACGATGGAGCTAGCTCACCTAGAAGATGCCTGTTCACTCTAGCTTTGAAAATTCCTAAGTTGTACGAGTAATTGCAGGGAAACACTGACGCAAGTAGTGAGTTCCACTCCCTTGCAGTGCGCATCAAGAATTTAGATGAGAAGCACTTGGTTCTTATCAGTGGAACATCGACACGGTACGAATGTTATCCCGCAGTACGTCTGGTGCTACGATTTTTTATTTTGTTATTTTCATCTACTATAGCTATTGTACAGTTAGTGTATTTTACCTCATTTATAAACGGTATAAATCTTTTTTAATTCACAATTGCAAAGGTATAAACGAACAAAGTTAATAAAGCAGGTTGACATGAAAGCCCGTTGGAATCAGATAACTATGACGAAAAACCAAACAAATCCCCCGGCCGCCTCGAGTTTGCAATCTTACAACAGATCTAAATGGGGAGATAAATTATTTCGTAATATACAATGATACAGGTACTTTTACCCAGCCTTCAAAATTATTATTTTTTTATTTGTAATCTTTTGATGACCCGTAGCTTGCCTGGCCGAGAAAAAAGCCGTGTAGGAAAGCTAACATAATTATTTATGTATTTTATTTGTTTATTTAAGTTCTGCACAAATATGTGTACAATGGTAGACTTAATGCCATAGGCATTCTCTTCAGTCAACCATGAGTCCAAGCAGAGAAAGTTCAGTCGGCTTCAAAAAGGAAAAACAAACAATGTAACTCAAGTTATTTACGTACGAAGAGGAATTTATAATCATACAAACTAATTACTTAAATAGAAAACCATGAAATGTTAAAACAAATGATCATAGGTAAATAGGCACTAGAGGCTACAGTGCGAAGTAAGTCGTTATACTGTGGTAAAACAGTGCGAAGAAATGATGACCAAAAGCGTTAAGGCACTTTATGCCGAATGCGTAACAATATCAATATTTTGATGTTCATGTTTCCATGAAAGCAGTTTCATATCTCTGGCCTCACTATAACTCTTTCTCTAAGTACATTTTTAAATGCTTTCATGTAAAAAGGCATCTCACTCAGGCCTACGTCTGTCTAGGTTAAGGGTAGTGCATAGAAAATAAATTTAAAAAGCATGCATTTGCAACGCAAGTGCTTGCATTTAAATGTACGGAGCGATGGCTGAACCATTAAGGGGCTGCGTACCTGTCTCATTACGTACCACGCTATGCAGCTGTTAAAACTCTTTTATATAGCTTTTTTAGTATTCAAGGGTAAAGGGAAACAATATTTGCGGGTGAGGGATGAATGACAATTTTTTTTAATTACTTGCGACTTTACTATTATGCTATGTTCTACAATATATGTAACAATACACACACCACTCACACACACACACACACACACAATTAAATTACCGCATCCCTTGCTCAATTGTTTACCCAACAGTCAAATCATATTTTTGTTATGGAGAGCGAGGGATTTCTCTTTGTATAAAAGGTGGATTTACTGGTACATTCTCTACACACACAACACACACAAAACACATTTATTTTCGACGGCAGTGACAAATCTTTAAATATGTGACGCATTTGCCTTATTTATAGGTTAAAAAAGAAAAGCTTTATCATGTTTACATGCCTACCGGGCATAAACAAAAAATACTGTCTTCAATTTATCCTTAACTCATTTTGTTCAAAGTTAAGTACCTCATTTTTTCGTAATCACCGTGTTATGGTTTCCTTATCAACTGTCAAACGGTGCCTAGCCGTGCCAACCTGGCTTGCTCCAAGGATTGGCCAGGCCAGGCCAATACACAAATATTGGGGGAAAATTACGACAAACTACAGCATAACTTTTCCTTTTTCTTAATCAAAAACAAACTCTTTGTCTTTTGCCTTAACCATGGCAATCGCTTGACAAAACATACTTTATTCGTTGCTGATTGTACAAAACACAAACGTCATCCAATATGATTTCTGTCTCATTTATTTTAATGCTTAAAAGCGAGACGACACGCTCGTTGGTGGCAATTTTAATTTTTACTGCGTATAGGCACGCAAGTTCTGTAACTGTTTTGCGTTGAACACATCATGGTTTACAATATTTTCTGGAAAATAGACTCTATTACGAGTGTTTAAGATGAGCCAATGTTTCTCTTGACATGCTGTCTTATATTCAGCGATTTGTCACACAAGGCGGTACGCGTAGAGCTCATTTTAGCTCATGTCGCCAGCAAATCGTTTGTGAACGACCGATTTGAACGGCCATTAACGGTATTGATGTTTTACCTAAATTATGATGTTACATGTATAAGAGTAGCGATAAAGTAGTTAAGTAGTAGTACTAAAAAATATCAACATTCCTATTTGACCTTCATAAAGGTAAAAAAAAACTTTTTAGGGTGAGTAACCTTAGCCTCAATTTGTATTTAACTTAAAAAAAAAACATTAGAGTCTACTTCAAAGATCAGATCAGTTTAGTGTATGTAAATAAGGAATTCTATGTACATTGTTTTCAAGCCATTACTGTCCCACTGCTGGAATAATGTGTTTCTATTTCATTCGTCTCGTGGAGTTATCAAAATCATCTCACAATAATTTTTTTGTTAATTATTCATTATTTTCATTTCTATATGTAGGTAGGTGTTATCATCTCGCAATATTTATTTAAATATAATATTTTTATTATTACAGTCAAACTCATGAATTTTTGCATCGACGCATAGTTAATTCACATCATTGATACATCAATTCCTTGCATATACAGCAATTCGAAAGCAATTCCCGGTAGCAAACAAGCCGGAACGCGAAACCGCAGACTGTTTGCGACGGACAAACATTCCCTCATCAATCTCTATCTTGAGTTGTACACGGCAGCACATCGAGGTGTACACGGCCGCATCTTATGCGTTTGAGATAAGGGCGATTTTCCAATAAAAACGGGAAGCCTGGTGTGCTGTCGTCTGCACAAACTCGCGTTACTCGTATTGCATCCCCGAAATTTCACGCTTGATAACTGCACGCGGCTGCAATGGCCTAAATATTGATAGGGCTGTGTCTAGCTTTCACAAGTTTACTCATAAAAAAAAAAATATTACATAAAGGGTTTGTCATTTGTCCTTGAAGTCGGCGATCCGTCATTGCGAAACGGTGCTGTTTGAAACTTTTATAGTCACTGCTACCATGAATTAGAAATTTCTACCATGCACCTAGACTTGCCGACATTTCGTCACTTACAAGTGCCGTGATCACGGAGTAACTGGAGATCTTGCGGGCGAGTTGTTATTGACAAACGTATCGGTTTATCAGTCTACCCTCTTTCGACGATCGCGGAACACTTACTGGAATCGGGTTGAAATCGCTGGATCGCGCTTCATAACCCCCAGATTATTTCGACAGAATGCCACTTTGTACCAAGGCTAGTCAAAATACAAAAAAAACAACTGCGAGGATGGGCTTAAACTGACAGATGTCTGGAATCCAATGACTCAAAAGTGTAAAATCACGCGTAGTTTCGGCCCGACATCGGTACGGTTCCAACGTCGTCTTCATGAAGCCAAAAGCTTACGGGTAAAGTAAGCCTAAAGCCTAAAGCAAGCCTAAAGATACTGGATGGGGCTTTCATCTACTATTTCAACATTTATGATGTTAAAATAAGCAATTTAACTTTCTACGAGAATCCTATATTTACGCGGACAAACTCACTGAGGACTGCTTTCCTTAATACAGATCACATATATCACACACTTAATCAATATTTTACAGCGAAATAGATAATTAGTTAACTATTAAAAAATAATATTCGTCAGCCGTTTCGCATCCCTATTTGAGATATGAAGCGTCTGTTTGTCGAGTTGTCTCGCGACACGTATGCGTGTAATTATGTAAACACAAGCTGTCGGGTGAACACCGAGCTTCAGCTTCGAGCTTTAAAAGCTTAAAGTTCCCGGCTTAACTGTGGTTAGCTCGAATTTCGCGGGAACACGCAGCGGACGGAGGCGAAAATAACTTCATAAAATTCGAGTTTAACAAAAGTTTTGAACTGTTTATAACTCTTGAATATTTGACTTTAATAATAGAAAGTTATGAAATTAGACTGTAAGGAAATATTTCATTTTTATGTTCAGATTTTGTCATTGGTTTTTAGTGGGTGTTAATTCACATACTTACTAAACATGTCACCCCAAACTCGTCAGAACAAAATCGTGTGGCATTCAATAATTTAAAAGTTTTTTTCACCAGAGATGCACTTTCTCCAAAACTGACATAGCACATAGATCTAAGTATATAAAACATAAAGGTGACTGACTAAATGACTGACATAGTGATCTATCAACGCACAGCCCAAAGCACTAGACGGATCGGGGGAAATTTGGCATATGTTACCTACATGCCAAATTTCCCCCGACATCATAACATTATGATGTAGGCATCCGCAAAGAAAGGATTTTGATAAATTCTACCCCCACGGGGATAAAATAGGGGTTGCAAATTTGTCTGAAACTCTGTGGTCAAAAACTGTAGTCTACGCGGACCAAGTCGCGGGCGGCCGCTGGTCCGATATGAAAACACCCTGATGGTTTAAGCTAAGAAAGGAAATAGCTGCCACCAACGGCTACATGTCAATTTTCTGTTCGGGTAAGCGTATTCTTTTCAAAAACAGTATAAGCCCGCCTTGTGTGAAAAATGCGGTGTGCACGTCTAAATTTGTTTTCATTGTAACAACTAAGGTAGTAAGTAGTTTTTCACGGGTTAGCAAAATTTCGCTTGAGTAAAATCAAACGCTAGGATAGGGATTCTTATCTAAAACCCCTATAGTGATATTAAAAAAATATACACCTCACCACACTCAAATTATGCATTGTCATCTAAACTAAAAGTGTTCCCACAAAAAATTTCAGCTCAACCAGAAATTGACAGGTGGGCAAAAAATAACTCGCTAATTATCGGGATAATTTGATTTTTTTGTTGTAAAAATTATGGCTAATGATATGTGTAACCAATAACTTCTTCAACCAGAAACCTTGAAGACTAATACTATAGACAAATACTGTACTACACTATAGACTTATACTATACTATAGACTTAAGTGCCAATAGCCGCTCCAATTACAGAAAGTCCATCGGTTGGCCCGGCTTCTCTTGTTTTAGTCTCGGCCAAGTAATACTTCGTGTTTCAAAGGCTGCTGAGCCCTCAATTACTTCGATAGTTCCCCAAAGTTTTGTAAATTCAAAACTTCCACACAGAGGATAGCCAAACTTTGATTCCATAGAGACGAATAATCAAATTGATTATATAATCACTTCGGCTTTTATTAGTCTTTGCTCTTATTGAATTTGCTACGTGTAAACGTTGGTTAGGATTCCAAAGATATTACTCGAAGGGATGCGCTTTGGGAAGCAAACAAATGAATCCAGAAGTCCAACACGAAACTGAAACTTTTCATTTACGATTTAAGAAGAAGAAGAAGAAATCATTTTTATTCAGTATCACATTTTTACTTTCCTAACAAAAAAAAAGTTTGGCAGTTAGCGTACAGTTGAAACAATACAGTCATGTCGAGTGAAATGTGAAGCTTAGGTGAAGTAGGTGTATATTTATATTTCTTTGAGTTGTAGTCAATTTTTTAAGACAACAGTGGCAGCGTTTCGAAGATGTATAGATTCAAAAACCTGTAGAGATAAATGTAATGAGTCATCTATTTACAATTAAAGATTTGAATTGTATTTTAAGTTCTGCGATTTCCAACTCCAGTTTTCGAAGTGGTTACGGTTTGGGTTCCAGCGCTGGTGTCGTTTCACGTAAATTGAAAGCAAAATTTTCAATGTTTATTTTTCTAACAATTCAAAACTTAATTTACCGCTTATGACATTCGCTTTTATAACCAACTAGCGGACCTGGCAGACGTTATCCTGCCCCCTCTTTTGACAATTTTTCCATACTCTCTCACCGTTTAAACCTTTCCTGAATTTCCACAAATAATTCAAAACCAAAATGAGAAAAATCGGTACAGCCATTCTCGAGTTTTAGCGTGAAAAACAAACAGCCATTCATTTTTATATACATAGATTGATGATCCATAGTTCATTAGTTAGTATGTAAGAAGAAAGCGCAGGACGGATTGCGTTGGAGATATTAGCAAGAGGCCTATGCTTAATAGTGGGCGTCTTATGGCTGGTATTATGAAAAACAAGGTTGTTAAATAGGGACTTTTACAATACAATTCAAAAACAAAAAAATACGTTATGTACTTCAAAATTGATTAATCAGTTACTGTATTATGACGTTTCTCATCAGATCACTCTTAGTCATAGACTCCATTTGCCACATTATTGGAGCATTAATGCTGATAATAATATATTAGGGTGTGTTAATGACTTGCATAATGGCCTGTTTATGCACATCAGTAATTTGTCAGCGACTAGTTAGCGTATATCGATTCGCCGCTCGCTGACGTGGACATGGGCTCACGACGACCTCGCACATCTAAGCTCGCTCAACGTATGTGCTCTAAGATCCTTAGGATAACTGATATGCTGACTGCTTTCGACTCATATTATTAATTTTTGGGTCACGAAGTTGCCAGTAAGTAGTGTGTGCGCTCGATACTGTAACAACTAGTCTACTTTTACAGTATGTAGTTACCTTACACGCGTTGTTCATTGTGCATTTTTTTTGCAAGAATATCAGTTAGCTGTATTTAATGTGAAGGTCCCGGGAAGTCGATGGATGTGGCAAGCGCAGGACCGATCGCGGTGAAGATCCTTTGCGGGGGCGTAATCTCAGCAGTGGGCGTACAACATTTACCTGTGTTACCTTATGGAAATAGGGATGAACTGAAAATCATTTATCAACTTAACTATTCACATGAATAAAAAAAGATTTACACAAACGGTTAGTAAGTCATCCAAAAAAAGCTGCAAGGAAAATCTTAAACGAGCGAAGGAACTTTCCTAAATCTCACTTAAGGACAACAATTCCTACGCCATCAGTCACTTATAACCGAATAGACCGCGTCATCGCTCATACGCTCAACTTAGAGTTGTCAATAGTTTGATAGATTCACTATCGATAATGACAGTGCTTTCATTTGTTTTATGATTATGTGGGTTTCGGATAGCGATTCACGTTTCAATCAATTCAATTTAATCATGGCGTTTTAAAAATAGTTGATGGAATCAGGCGTTACTTTTAATTTAAATTTCCACTAAACAACGCCAGCGCAGGAACCCAAATACATCGCACTGTAACCACTTGAAAAAACTAGAGCTGGAAATCGCGGGACTTTAAAAATAGTTGTTACGTGGAATATTGCAAATAACATAATCAACGTCCTTTGACCAGTATTCAGAAATCTTTCTGTGAAAGCAAAAGTAGTTTTGATTAACTTATTAATGAAAGTAATTACATAGCGTATGTTTTGGAGACCGGTAAATGTCAAATTGCTTTTCTAAAAATGCTCACGTAGCTACATAGTTTCATAATTTCCAGAAATAAGAAAACTATTGCAACGTGTATTCAAGAATGCTATTAAATTTCAAGTTGGAATTTCATCTCCAATTTCAAATAATTATTATCAATCAATATTATTATCACATATTTTTATCGATGTCTATAGACATCACTAGTTGTACGGGTGTATGTCAACAAATGGGGTGTGGACGAGTGTTGTTCGCTACTTATTGTTACTGAAATGATTTAGAGCGTTCGCTTTGACGTATCGGGCGGGAGTGAGTTGGCGATGTTGTTACAAGGGTGATTCGCGGAGGAACAAGTATCATTTGTTTAGCCGTGAGCATGTTTGCCGGTGAGTGAGTCCTTGTTTGCTGTCATTAAAATAGGTGACGGAAAAAGCCTTTGGTGGCGCCCAAATGATATTTGTTGTTGATGCGTAAATCCTTAGCCTTTTTTGTGAAATCTACCTACATTTTCGTCTTGTACATAATAATTGTGTCTCCATGTATCGTTCAGAAGGCTGTTGCAGTATTAAAATATTAACTTATAAGTACTATTTTAACCGAAACGTATCCACAGAGTTCTTAATTCGTTTACGTGATTTCTTGTCTCTTACTGAAATGATACACTTTATACAGATTATTTCACAATTTGCATTCCTTTTCTTGAATTTCATGTATTTTGATTATTTACTCATATTTGATAACGCCATAGAATACAAAACTTTGCTTACTACTTCAACATCATCATAGACATACACACCACCTTTCAAATATTCACTTACATAAGAAAGGAATTTAGCAAAATGTCATAACCATAAAACGTGTGGGCGAAACGTCTTACTGCCAAACGTAGGTGAGTATTTTTCCTAGAACTCAAAATATTTTCAGAATATACCACACAACCTTCAAGTCAAAATCTGATTTTTATTTGGAATCAAGTGTTATTTGTTTGAAGATCCTACAAGTTTATTTTTACCCGTCTGCGATAGTAGGAGGGTTTTGTTTTTATCTTATGTTTGCAAAAGACATAAAGATACTTGAGACTTATTATGTATGTTTACTTAAAATTAATTTCATTGTAGTGTTCTTAATATTCCTTTTAGTGTCAATCTTTTAAATATGTATGAAGTAGGTTTCTCTCATCCTATCGTCCTTCAAAGATACATCTGAAAAGAAAAAAATACTCTATTTACTATGATAGATTTATTGTCTATGCAAAAAAAACATATAAAGCCTTTTGCTTTTGACTAAAAGGTCGTTAAAATGTATTTATTTAAAAACTTTTGCACAAACATGTGTACAATGGTGAGTTTCATGCCCGGGGCATTGTCTACCAGTCAACCACAGGCCCAAGAAGAGAACATACAGGCGGTGAATATTTAAAAAAATGCAAGTGAAAAAGTTACCTACTTACTAAATAAAATAAATTACAACAAAACTAATTTAAAAAAAATGTAAATGTACCTAGTCTAGTGCTCATAAAATTGGTTTGCATTTTTTAATTGAAAGATGTTAACTCTCGTGTTACCTATCAATTTTGATGATTAACTTTATCCTTTGGTCTTTTAAATCTTGGTTATTTCCAATACCACGGTTACGGCTCCTCCAAAGTAATCAGAGCGGCCAGCCACTTATCTTTGTTTGTAGCAAAACTTTTGTGATAAATCGACAAAATTAAAGGAACTTAAAATTAAAGCTAACTTCTATGGCGCTATACCGAAGTTAATTAAAGTTTATTGGTCAACACCAATTAAAAATTTTAATTAGCCGTTACTAAGTTGGCAAGTCTTTTTTATGATTTTGCGTTAACGAATTTGAAAAGGGTTTATTTAACCTTTACATGTAAAGGTTTTGTGACGTTACCACACTCTTGTCAAAGTATTTACGCATATACAACCTTCGTCGTACCCAAAATTCCTTTAACATAGACTACGCTAGGCAAATTAACCACAAAATCGAAACCTTTAAAAACTCCTTTCTACGGCAACCATAAGATTTTGTTTGACAGATAGCGCAACGGCAAGCGGCGAGATGCTTTTTGACATTAATGTTTTTAAAGAAAAATCGTTATAGAATAATCGTTCACGGAATGTTTCAATTACAATGTAAAAATATCAAACAAGTCTCGAGTATAAATATTTGCATGAAAGACCTAGAAATTTCACTAGCTACGTCTACAAAATAAAACGATAAACAAGCAACCTTGTAATTAAACCTCATTACCCACCTATCGAGGTAATGATGCCTAATTTTAGTTCACTTACATGACAGGGCGCGTAATCCTTTGATCAAAACTAAATCACTGTGAACTGTATTACATAATTAACTAGGCGTAGTGGGATTAGCAGCTATAAATACGACGAGAAACTTCACGATATACAAAATGCTTCATCATCAGCCTATATACGTCCCACTGCTGGGCACAGGCCTCACCTCAACTATGAGGTGGTGCGAGCCATACTCCACCACGCGGGCTCAGTGCGGATTGGTGGAGGAGTGTGTGTAAGGAAAGTGACCAACCTTACTGTCAGAAGTAATTACAAAGTGCTTTAATTGATTTTATTCATACGAATACAATTCGGCATAAATTTTTTTCAAGCACTTTGCTTACGTAGTTGAAAATCACGTTATTTATTATTGGTCTAAATAAGTTAACTTAGATAGCAGTGAAATACTGTTAATCCCTGAACGCTTGTTCTTGATACAAAAAGTAAATAAAATACTGTAAAAGTAGACTGCCCCTACTTGATGCAGTAGGTTCGGCTGCATAATATTACTGTATGGACTATTTGTGTCAGAAATAAATGGTTTTAATATTTATTATTATTATTAAAAAAATAGTGTGACTGATAGCAATTTCTATTATATTTTCTGACTAGTCCCGACTTGAAGGCTTGGCGACGAGTTCGTTGGAGGCCCAAATAATTCTGGCACGATTCATTATTTAAACTCAAGACAAAGAAAACGTTTTTTCGTCAATACGGCACGAGTTACGAGGCCGGCAGTCATATTTATAAAGTCTAAGTGCTGTCGCTATCTTCGGATGTTCCATTTATCAACTTGTCGCGAAGTGGGGAGTCACCCTACTGATGTTCCGATGGTAATGCTCCCGTTCTATTTGGGTGAAATGAACTTTCATTGCGAATCGTATTCGGCAATCCCGTTGGAAAGTTAAGGATTCTGTGGTTGACTACATTTGTTGTATTTTTTTTATTTTATCAGCAAAAAAGTGACACGTGACAACTCTAGTTAAGGCCGCCTGTTAACGAGATGGTTTCTTACAGGCTTTTACCTGGGCCTAGGTTTTAAAATAAGTCACTTGCCGGTGTTATTTACAAAACTCTATATCTATATAGTGTCCTGATTAGCACACGACAGACACGGTTAACCCGACGGAAAATCGAGCAATAACAAGTGGCCTAAAGATTCCATGAGGTATATTTAATAAAATTAAGTACCTACCCCATACTTTTATATTAATTAACGATATAATCAAGATCATTTAACTCATATTTGAGCTTCATGTGCGTTTAATTATCACCTTTAGCGACCGGGAAAGGAAATGACGGTCATGTTGACCCTAATAGTTATTTGATTATGTCTATTAGGTAGGTATTAAGTACCAACTGTAAAACTACAGTTTCATGATTTTTCGTTATAAGCGTTCACGCTGCAAGCTAATGATAATATTTTTGCATTAGAAAAAAACAACTGTCTGAGGCGGGAAACGAACCCGCGTCCATGGGAATCTAGCCCGTGTGCCTATACCACTCGGCCACGCAGACATTGGCATAGCCAGTTAGAATTTGCTACTGCTTTCTTAACGCGCAGGCCGCGTTCACTTCATCACAGTTTGGAATTACATCCTAAACCTTTGACGCAAAAATTATTGCAAATATTTAACTGTCAGTAAAGATGAAGATTTCTATTCAAATAGTTTTATGGTTTTTTGTGATAAGCATTCACGCTGCAAACTAAAGATAATATTTTTGCAGTAGAAAAACTGGCATACGGGCTTGATTCCTAAGGACGCGGGGTCGATTCCCGCCTCAGACAGTTGAATTTTTCTAATGCAAAAATATTATCTTACAAACTTTACTTAAATAGTCATTCCGTACTTAAAATTAATTCTGAGTGTATAATATTTTCATTAGGTTTACCAAACATAAAAATATATATTACTTTACAAATCTAAGAAAGATGTAAAAGAAAAATCTTTTGTATAATGTTTGTCTCATCTTGACATCGGATTTGTAAGGTAAATTTATTCACGAGCATCTCATTTTTATAGTGGAAACTTTTTTGTAGGTATCACTTTAGTTAATTCCCTTCATCTTGAAAATCGCCATCATTTATTATCACAATATTTTGTCAGGATGACTGTAAGATATTAAAGCTTGTTTTGCGGTGCTATGATTAGGTGCCTAGACAAATGACAAATTGTGTTAGCATGAAGCAGGCAGACCAGTTATCTTGAAAGATGACTGCTTTGTGACTTTGAATTTTCTATTCAAAAATCTAAGCCATTAATTCATACTAATATTATAAATGCAAAACTAACTTTGTCTGTCTGTGTTACTTAATCACGCCTAAACTACTGAACAAATTTGCATAACATTTGGTATGGAGATATTTCGATACCCGAGAAAGAACATAGGCTACTTTTTACCGCGGGAAAATGACGCATTTCCTTGGGAAAATTCATGTGCGACGATCGCTTTTACGCCTAAACTACTGAACAGATTTTAATGAAATTTGGTAAGGAGGTAACTTGAGAGTTAAGAAAAAACATGAGTTACTTTTGACCGCGGGAAAACACGCATTTCCATGGGAAGAATTACTTTCCGTGAATCCGATCGCTTTCACTCCTAAATCACCGAATATTTGAATGATATTTCGATAAAATTGGTAATACGTGAAAACAACGCATTCTTATAAAACTATGTAACGCCGACGAAGTCGCGGGTAAAAGCTAGTAGGTACGTAATAAAGTATGTCGTATTTAGGCATTGAGAATGCATTCAAAGATATATCATTGATGTAAGAAAAAATAAAATCAGCGAAGTTTTTGCTTCTGTGTTTTACAACACAAGTTATGTTTGTTAATGGTCACTAGTAATGGAATAATTAGCATTAGCATCATTAATTAGCATGCTATTTCATCGTTAGCAATAATTAAATTATTTGACGATGCTAAATTGTGTGAATGCTAAAATTCACGGACAGCGACGTGTCGTTGCTATCATAGATTCGCACGCACTGCTTTAGCAGGCTGCTAATAGCAGCTTAGCACTAGCAGGCAATTAAAACTCGCGTTCGCGTGCTGTCGGGCGACGATCGGCTTTCGAGCGTTACCCGAGTGAATGGCGAACAAAGAAAGAGAAGAGAATACGGCATCCTTGCATTTATAGTCGTATTTTGCGTGCAGTTTATTGAACTGTTTATTTGAATGAAATTGTTTGACTTTTCGTGACTTCATTGAATTATCTAACTGGTGCGGTTTTCATTTTAATGAAGTCAAATTTACTTCTAATCTGAGTCACAACACAAAAATGTTTTTTTTTTTCATATTTCACAAAACAGTCACAATTTCGCAATTTAATATTATACGCTAACGCTATTTCTCAATTTCGATGAAATTTCATATTAGCATAGCAATAGCGCGTAGCATGCTATGCTATGAAATTTAGCATGCTAATTAAATTAACAAAAAATAGCAATAATTACCATTACTAATGGTCACTCTAAGTCAACAAATTAAGAATAATTACAACTTAAGAATATTAAAGGACGAGTAACGCTAACTGACATACGAAAAATCCACCCTATTTCACGTACAGAATCAACAAAACACCAAATCTAGCTTAAACAAAAACATTTGAATGTGTGTAAAAAGACTTTGACCCTTTCTTTTTTTGAATGAGTAAAGGCTACTCCGTCTCACTTTTGAATATTTATATTGACATCATTTATCAAAGCGAATCCTACACACACCAAGCAAAACTCCAGTTTGCGTAACTGAGGCTTACTTTGACTTGAAAAATTGTTTTGATATTCAGTGCATGCAGTGGGCATGCACCTTCTAATAGCTAAGACGAAATTTATAGAGTTTACGTTTATGTGATAAATAGATAGGTATATAGATAGATTAACACTTTATTGTACAACACAAAACAAAAATTACAGACAAGATAAACAAAGAAAGATGTATAAATAAGGCGGTCTACAAGCGTGTAGCGATCTCTTCTAGACAACCTTCGGTTCAAGGAACATTTAATAAACAGGAAAATGTATAGGGATAATGCAAAACACAATTTTTACGAAAAAACTAAGATATATATGACTTTATATGATAGTTAGATTTATTGATTGTATTTAAAGTCTAAGCAATAACCAAATACTTGTACAGATTTGATGTAAGTACTCATTGCCGTTGCTAAGCTTAGAGTTACTTTTGAAGATTTGAAAAACAATTTTAGATGCACCCAAGATTTAAACCTTAGTCCTGAACCAGCATATTAACCACTAGGCCGACGAGGCTTTACGTCGCTAGATAGACCAATTCGCCTGCCTAGCCGTGTCCTCAGTATTTCGTTTGTACCTACGAGTCAAAGGTCCTACTCTAAAATTTGTTGGCTGCTCTTTTAAATCTATCTATCCCTTTGAATTGGATGATGACCGAGTAAAAAAATGTCATTAAAAAATACAATTTTGTTTTCCACCAAAATAAATCTTACTTATATTATAAATGTGAAAGTTTCTTTGTTTGGATATTTGCATGTTCGGATATTGGTCCGTTGATCACGCAGAACTTAATTTTGTATACAGACAACGTATGAGCTGACTTAGGTGATATGATACTCTTGATTGCGATTAAATGCTCCTTTAGGATAAACACGCCCGCGGACGAATTCGCGGGCGGGCCGCTAGTGTAATTATTAAAAAAAGCTTAAGGGTATAGCTAAGGGGTTAGGGTAGCAGGGGCTTGCGCCGTCACTACTAGATATAAATGGAACCAACTTACGGCATTTGATATTTTTAGATTAGATAACTCTTCATTACACACCAATAAAAATCAGTTATCGGATCAGTTTAACGTAGAAAGATGTACAATTTAGGCGGTCTTATCTTATTTTAATCAATGTTAAGTTTCTTTTTTGCTATAATTAAAAAAAACACACTTCCACACTACCGAGAGTATTGGTACAAACCGGACACTTAAAATCGTTTTTATACACAATAATAATATACTAGTTTGACAGTTTGCCTAGTGAAATGGCTAGTATCAAAACTAGAATAACCTAACTAAACCAGCGGGCAGCTTATGCGCATCTAGGTCACTAGACGTGTCAACCTTATTTGTCATAATATAATTAAGGGTTTGGAAGTTATTAGAGGCCAGATGCACATACAAAAATACATACATACCGGTCAAAATCATAATCCTTCTTTTTGCTTCGCCGTATTCGGGTAGTGTTTTTATCTACACTTTAATACCAGTTTGACTGTTTGCCTGGTATCGAAACTAGAGAGTAAGGTTCCGAAGTAGGCTCTCGGCCGGACGCGGTACAGTCGTTTGACAAATGGCGGGAGCCGGCGAGGTCTGCCTCGTGCATATAGGGTTGCCACCCGTACTTTATAATAATGTATTGTACGTTATTTCAGGCAATTGTACTTTGTACTTTATGAGAACAATGAAATACACGAAAATACTTTATTTCGCATGATTTCGTGTCTTTGTTATTTTGAAGATGAAGTTTAGTCGTAAGTATTAATATAATTATACTTTGGAAGTATAATTATTTATTGAATATGTTTTTAAATAAAATAATAAAGAAAAACAGTGTAGTTTCAAACGTTTATTTGCTAATAACACAGTTAGTTTAAGATTACATTTTACCGTTATTAGCGTATGTGTTCAATCTGCTCGCAGACGTGCAAAAATTTAATTAAGATTAGATAATATAATAATATGTACTTTTTTCGTACTTTTCGTACCAATGTACTTAATTTGCAAAAAAGGTGGCAACCCTACGTGCATAATGCCACCTTATGTTTTATTTAATGCCGCCTCAACAGATAGCCACATTTCGGTGGACGTTCGCCTAAAAGACAGCCATAGCACAGACAGGCGGTCATCAAAAATGGGCACGTAGTACTGTATATGGGTATTCATGAATATTGAGATGGGATGATACGAGCCACAATGCCGGTACGGGAAATTCAGTACTGAAGTTGACCTGTTCTACTGTTACCACTATTGCTGATTTATTTTGGTGTCATTATGAATTAAAAAAAATAGGTTTTACTCGTATCTACGTATGAGACGATCTGTTTTATGTAGGTAGAACCGATCCATTATTTATTTATTAAACAAACAACGTTTCAGTAAAATGACAATAGTCCCACAAAACTATTAACATAGTTTGTCTGTGAAATCACGAGTCTCTAACATAATTCAAGTTATTTGCTAAACATAGGTTTCTCCGAAAATATTCCTGGCAGTTTGATCCTGCAATTTCCTCAAGGTCGTCATTTATAATTCCGGTCGTCATTGAGCATTTTATCAAATGTTTTAGCTAGGTCTTTTAATGCAATATCCAATGGACGCAGTCCAAACCATGGAGTGCCCACTGAAAGTATATGAGTGCTCGTCGGCTTTTCTCTTACTAGCACAACAATAAACAGTTGCAACCAGAGTCCCTACTCTGTAACGCTTCGTTTGTCTACCTGAATCTAGCCATCCTTTTCGTTTGTACTGCAAAGCTACCGTGAGTGACAGGGACGGCTACATTCGAGACAGCTTTTAATTAAAGAGTAGAGACCCGGCTTAGCGCAACGTGCGTTATTTCGGTCTGCCGCCTCGTTAGTGCTAGGATAATTAGCTCCTTGTTGCCGGGGTTTCAGTACTTATCTGAGCTTTAATGGTCTGAAAAATAAGAAAAGAGAAATACATCTGAATGGATATTTACGTAAATAAATAAAACCAAAATATTCAAAAGATTCGTATGACCATACTCTCAACTACATTGTACTATTTTATGCACTAATTACTCTGTTTTGGTATTAAAAAAAAATGCGATCCAAAGATGCATTAAACCAAAAGAACAAAGAGCTAGAGCCGAACAAGAATATTCTTCCTTGATCTTTTAGATTAAACGAATATTCGTTTAAAGTGTTTACACCAAAAGATTAACGAGCAAGAATGGGAACCAAGAACTAGACTAGAATGCACAGATGTTTAGATCAGCCAAACGCACGCTAATCGCTCATTTGTGTCGATTTTGTGGTTGGTAGTGCTTCGTTCGTTATGTCCTGCTCTGACAGCGATATTATAATTGCAAGTTCTGCATATATTATTTTAAGTCAAACACTCAAAAAGAAAAGAAGTTTGTGGATGACCAATTTTTATTTTTGTAGTGTTCAAAAGTCGGATCCCACAGACATCTGTAATTTTGGTAGACATCTATCATTAATACCATCAATTTGACGACCACTTTGGTGGCTTGTCTGATATAAATGCACCCTAATGGAAGCAAAAGTGCAGTTGTAATGTATTTTAAGGATCTAGTGTACTGTAACTAACTCGAATACTTTATTTAGATACGTAATTCAAGCCAACCTTTAATCTTGTTTTTTTTTTAAATATTTTTTATTTTCAATTAATTTTATCTTTTATTTGGAGGCATGTAAGTCTTCATACAAAATCTAAGTTTTCAGCTTTCTTTCTTTCTTCTAGTTGTATAAACAAAGGGTTTGTTGTTTCTGTGCGAGATTTTTAAAAACTATTCCTCTCGGTTGCATTTTAAAATCTCTTTGCTCTTTTGTTTTCTTTAAAATACACTGTGTGTGTAATCGTCCGACCCTTTGTGCTAAAACAATGTGTGAGGCACCGAGATAATTGTAAGTTCGTATTGTCGCAGCGATTTAAAGAGATACCGACTAGTCAGCTAGTTCTTAATAACCTTCTTCGTCCGCAATTAGGTCCTTATTGTCTAAAGCAGTTTTTCCTAAAGGAATTTGCTTTTGCAAGTTTGTTTCAGATCTTTGAAAAATGGGGGGGGGGTTGGTAATTCTCATGCAATTGAAATAAGACTCGAACGCAAATTTTGGTTATTCAATTATGTTAATATCTATCACTGGAGATTTAATTATAATACCTCATAAAGTTACTATAGTTTTTGAAGATAAAAATAATCTGAAAATTCTTTCCTTACAAAGGCATATTTTTTTATTTTACCTGTAACAAATCGAATACCAAAAAATGGTAAAGTCACGCAAAAACACCTTTCCCGCGAATGAAATAGTTTCAGCATCGAGTTGATAAACTATCACCTTAACATTCGATGAAAAACGCACGCATTCATACGATTTATTTCGCTTACGCATCTACGAGTATCTATCGATCAGTAGAGTTAAGCCCATATCTCACTCGTACAAAATATAAGCTAGCAGCACTATTTGTCTCTTACAACGGTTATGGTTTGATATAATTTATGTTTTTCGCGTGTATACAATTGCACTCTTTTTTCAAAATCGAACCCCGGACCTAAGCGAGTACTAGGGCGGTCTAGGCGTTGCCCAAAAGAAATATAGGGAGCATGATGAAAAGTGACATTCAAAATTAAAAAATAAATAAAATTAATACGAGGTAGTCAACCCATTAAATGTCATATAGCGTATCACAACAGAAGGTTGAGTTGATTCATGAGCTTGAGTTCGACTGCAGAGTTAGGCAAAAATGATTATTAGTTACGTATTATTTAAATTGAGATCAGGTGCAGGACAAACGGCTTAACGTGCTTTCGGATTGTCGTCTCACCGAACTTTGAGAGTGATGGAACAGTGAGTGCACCTGTGTATTGCGCTCACACTTGTGCACTATAATATCCCCTGCGTAGTTGGCTGATCTCTGTTGAGATTGGCTGCCGTGGCCGAAATCGGCCAGCAGTACTATTATTATTATTTGGATTGAACAAAGCCTTGGTTTAAATAATGCCTTTTTTAGCATAACTTATTGCGTTGAGTATCCCAGTGAGCTAACGCCCTAAGTTTCACGATAGGCATAGAATAAAAAGTCGTCCACGCACCCGTGACTGATCGTCACGTGTGGTCGAAAACGAGAGCGCTCTGTCATCGTACAAGTGTCTGTCCACATTGTGAGCCTAGCGCGGTGGCGATGGCGGGCGCGGAAATATCAAACTTATACACACCAAGTAAGCACACAAAAATTCTACAAGTTACTTTTCACGCTGCTACTTACATGGCGCGCGGTCGCTGGTGAGTTGTAATGTGATACTACCCTCCCAGAAAGAATGTTATTTGTTTCGGTTTCTTTAATGTTGTTATTTTGTTATTGTAATTGTAAGATAACAAGCGTGGTGGAGGGCTGATCACCTAAGATACAGGAACTATCCTAGTTCAGGTATCAGTCCACCATAAATTATTTTTAAACTCATTTATTTTATGTTTTTTATATCTATGTATTTTGGTGAGAAATAAATGATTATTATTATTATATAAAACGCTCTACTGGGTGGAGACATCAATACGATAATTTACTTTCTGTTTGTTACGCTTTCACGCCTAAACTACTGAACAGAATTGGATGAAATTTAATACGCATTCAGAATGGTGATGACTATGTATGTGTACCAAATGTCATCCAAAACTGTTCTGAAGTTTAGACATGAAAGCTTAACAAACAGAAAGTAAATTGTCGTATTGTGGTCTCCACCTTGTATACTGAAGTGACTAAGGCGTAGTCCTATGAGAACGACGCGACGCGACGCAATGCAAACAACACTTTATACGCCTTGTGTTAATGTCAGTCGCGTCTCATCCCCTTGTCGTGTTGACGCACTTATCGTGATGCGCCGCTCATATAGTTCAACAGGTAAGACGGGAACCTAACGCCATACGTGAAAAGGCTTTTTATACTATACAGGAATATTTAAAATGCGATAGGTGGTGATAACCTTGACTGTTACATTAGTAAACCAATTGTGTTATCATTATTTTATTATTTTTTATCTATTTACTTGTTGACATTATGTGATTGTTTTGATAGTCATTTTTCTATTTAAATTTGTTACCCCAATCTAACTTTAAGATTTGCATGTTTTTGATAATGGTTGATTAAGGGGATGTTTGGTGATTAATAACTATGACCATCTTCAGTGTACCTTAACCAAACGCAAATAAAGATTAATATTACGATTTGACGTGTCCGCTTGCTACGCCCGCCGTCGCCACCGCGCTCTGACTCGCAGTGTGGACGCACACCTACACGTACGGGAATGCGAGCGAAGCGTTACGGTTCGTTTGAGAATGCTGACGTGGCATTGAAAAGCAAAAGTTGCGAAAATAAGACAAAGTTTTTTACGTTAACGCGAAATGCGGGTGAAGTTTGGTTTCCACAGATTTGAACGATGAAAACGTAAGGAGTTATGCACATCCAACTCAATTTTGTAAAATTATGATATAATGAGTGTCCGCCAGCGCCTTCGTCCGCGTGGAAACCCTTTTAACATTCTTTAAAAATTATAGCCTATGTTATTCTGATGTAAGTAGAAGCAATATTTTGGAAAAAAAACAAATGTAAATAAATAAGTCAAGTAAATAAATGGAATTGAATTAAATTAAAATTTCACACTGTAGTTTTTATGTGAAATAGTAACATCCTCCACACATACTTAAACTTAAACCTTCGCGTTACAATATTTCTGACTTAAAATTATATGGCATTGTTAACCTTGCCGTGCTGTCGTCTGTTTATAATCAGAGCATATCTTGTTTATACAAAATACAAAATATTTATTTTTTCTTTTACAAAGATAAGCCTTACAACATGTGGCCAGTATCTCCTTTTAAGCTTGATAAAGCCTGTGCCAGGAGTTACTGCTCTTCCTTAAAAAGATAGAACTATCTAAGTAACATTAAATAAAATTTAAAATCAGTTATCACACAATCGATAAAATTACCCTTTGATAATTTTCATACTTCTGTACAATCAAATAGGTACTTAATTACAACAAATAATAACTTTAATAAATACAAGGAAATTAAAAAAATATATTTAGCTGTAGTTATTTCAAATGTATTACCTAGTAGGCATGCAGTATTCCTAAAGGAAAGTATTTAATGCCCATCAAGAGTTTTTAATTATTCAGAAACAGAATATCGTTTTGTAAACAAACAAGGAAGGACATAATTCAATAGCACGAGTTCATTAGCAAAACAAAACAATCTTAATTTAATACCTTCAACTAAACACCCTTTGTCCGAAAACCGCAAGCTACACAAATGGCTATTAGATAGCAACCACCGGACATAAACGCAAACATTTAACATAAAACACTTACGGTGATAACAAACCAAAATAGATCTGGGGTCCTGCTATGTAATCTCGTCTATACTTTTAAATCTAGTCAATTTTTTTTTTCAACGATCACACCAATTATTTAGCCCCAAACAAAGCGTTATAGCTTGTGCTATGGTGGCTAGAAGAACGGATAGAAATACTTTAATACATTTATAAACACCCATGACTCAGGTACAAATGCTCATGCTCATCACAAACATTTGCCCCTAGCAGGATTCGTACCCAGGACAGCCGGTTTTGTAGTCTGGACCTCAGACCACTAGACCAAAGCTGTTGTCATAGTTTTTACTCAAATGGTCAACTAATCATATTTTGTAATTAAAATAGCTACAGTTATAACTGCAGCCATAAGCTTACATGGTAGCTAGCTAGCCTCACCTAATTGTTTATCTTAACAGAAGTATACTACGATTATTTATCGTATAGGAATGTTGTTTGGGAACGATAAATTATGAAACGTGTACGATGAATTAACCAACAACCTTATTTGATACACTTCCAGCTTCGGGTATCGGACGACTAAACACAAGGAACAACTTCGCAAATTAAAACTTGTAAAACCAACTTCATCTTCAAAAACTAATAAGCATTATCAAAAAAACAACTAGGGCTACTAGTTTGCCCGCGTTCAAGTTCGATTTCGAAAGTTAGATTTCTAGCCCAAACTACTCGTCAAAATAAATAAATAATATATGTACAACAACATCACATATATGATCTGTCTCCGTGGTAAGTAGCTTAAGCACTTGTGTTACAGATATCACAATCAACAGTGGTATTACAAATAAACTTAAATAAATACATATAACACCCAGATATGTTCAAATAGACATGTTCATGCACACAAATATTTGTAATGTTTGTAATGCGGGAATCGAACCCGCTACGTCTTGGTCAATAGTCAACTTCTTGACCATTACACCAAAGTGGTCGTCATCTAAAAATCTTTAAAAAGGTACCTCAATTATATTTTAAGGCCCTAGCATCGCAAAATGATCTTACACAAATAATATATAGTCATAGTAGACTCTAAGTTCCGCAAGTACTTGAGTGCGCACTTTGTCCACCAGAGGCGCCACCGTCGACCGTTCCCTACCCACAAATGGACCGCGAAATTGTACGAGACGTTTTGAACAATGGACATTACAGTAGTTTAGTTAACGACTTAATCCCATTCGAATAATGACTCACAATGTTTTATGGGGGTATGCGGCTTTGTTATAAAATTCTTTACGATTCAGTGACCGCTGCTATTTTGAGTAATTTAAAGCTAGTAGTTTTGTGGAATCGAATACACGTTAAAAGAACATCGTCATTTCTATTTTTGAATTTCCATTTGGTTTAGTAATATATTTTCTTTTAAGATTAGGTAATAAATGAACTAGTTTAGAGATATACGTTCTTTTTTCAGACGAATAATGCTCCACTACGAGATAAGTAACTCTTGATTGAATTAATAACTAGCTTTACTTATTTTATTCGTAAGAACCATCCCCGTACTTTAAGGAATATCATAAAAAAAAAGAATTGGCCTATTTGATCCAGGCGTTCTTGAGTTATGCGCTTACAAACACATTTTACGATTCATTTTTATTATAGATATAAATTGAAGGTTTTTTTTTCGAAAGCTAACTATTGAACCCAAAGCAAAAAGAGGTAAATCGACCGAGTAATGGTTTCACCGCAGCGGGCACCGCTACCTGTGCGTGGCACGGCCCGAGGTTTAATTGAAAAGCCAATCAGCGATGACAACAAAACGCTTCGATAAACGCGAAAACTACGAACTTGAGGGTCTTTCACCACAACTGCAACTCCGGGGCAGTTTGCACAATAGAAGCATTCATAAAAAAGTCAAAATTATGATAACACTGCTGTTATGCCTAAAGCAACAAAGCGTTAAGATATCTCTCTCTTCAGATAAGCCAAAACCAAAACATCACTTAGTTAGTTTCACAAAAAGAAACATCATTTAGTGAAGGTATGTTAGATAGAGATAGAGAACACTTTATTGCACACCACAAAAAATAATACAAAATCAACATCAAAAGAAAGATGCACAATTTAGGCGGTCTTATCGCTAAGAGCGATCTCTTCCAGGCAACCTTGGGGTTAAGGATTTATTGTTATTTATTCCTTGGCATAATTCCTTGGCATAATTCCTTGGCATAAATTCATTTCTAATACTTGAGGTAAATGCTCGAGACTCAACTTACCTTGTCGTTAAATCAGTGCTCAAAAGTAGATTAACTTCATGAATCATAAGCAATGTTTGTTCTCAAAAGGTAGACTGAACGCTTTGTGTCAGGTCTCCTGTTTTCGTAGTCACAGCTCGGATAGTGCAGAGCGATCGGCGTAATATTGCAAAAGCAATATTCAGCCTCGAACGGCTATTCCCCACTTGAGACGCGATCGACAATGAGTTAAGCGCTGCATTCTTAGTCTATGTTTTAGGACGATCGTTTTGCAAAAGATTGTTTTGAAAGGTGTAAAATCTGACAAGAGGCAACCTGGATGCACATTTTATTATTTGTTAAAAAAGTTACTGCAGGCATCCACTAATTTTCTAACTTATGTCATCGCATTTTGGCCCAATATTTTGTTACGACCGCGCCCACATTGTTTGTTTGCATAAAACATAGCAATTACTATTTTTGAACGATACCTACTTATTTTGCGCACTAGACGAAGTCTTTTATCGGTAAAAATATTTCGTTTTAGTGGACTTGATAAACAGGAGTGAATCTATAATTTATAAAACAAATTGATAAACTTTTATTGTTGCAAACTAACAGCTACGGCTACGCTATATGAGGGATTGTTGTGATTTTGATGTGTCAATACAATACATTTTCTTCAATACTAGAGGTAAATTGAAAAAAAAATCAAGGCTTTCGGCAGCAATCGTGACTGATTTCAGATAAAACTGAAGTCGGATGTAGGTAGACCGTGCGTGAACCGATAAAATGTTTCGGAACAGCTTCTTACAGATACACAACAATTGAAAAAACTTGATTTTAATAATAATCTTCTTTTTAAACAATTAGCTTTTTTCACTTAAACGTTCGCGGTTACCCATCAAAACCATTGACAGCCTCATCAACTAACCGGTTATTCACGGTTTCAGTTCTTTTCACTTCGCTTTGAAGCGAACTGACGCGCTGCCAACTTATCGTCGACGGGCGCAGACGTTTTCATTTGCGAGTAGAAATTAGGTTTGCTTCCACCGTAGGTCAATGTAATTGTTTGCGGCGAGCACTGGCGAACTGCGTTGGATACGGGTTCGTAGATGCAAACAATATATCAATAACATCACATACATTGATCTGACTCCGTGGTAAGTACTCGTAGCTTAAGCACTTGTGTTACAGACATCAGAATCAACAGTGGTATTACAAATTAACCTTACTAAATACACATAACACCCAGACCATTACAAACAGACATGGTCATGCACACAAATGTTTGTACAGTGCGGGGATCGAACCCTCGACCTCTTGGTTAATAGTCAACTTCTTGACCATTACACCAAAGTGGTCGTCAAAGGTTAATAATATTATATTCTGTTAGACAGTGATTGAACAGAGCCTTAAGCGAACTTTAAACTTCCCATACATTAGATATTGCTAATCGCCTAAATGTAGTCGCTCGGGAGCCATTAAGTGTTAATTAAGTTTGGAGGTTCTTCGATAATTCGATCAAACCCTAAGAACAATTTGGGCCTCCCTCGATCTCACATGATTACTTACACTTAAATATATTACCAAAATAGTTTCTTGACTTAAAATAAATAAATAAATTTTGTAATCCTGCATTGAGTTAACACTTGAGCTGCTACCGAAGAAATGTTTTTTTTTATGAAATTTGACACGGAATGTTAAGATATGAATATATATCTAACTTGAAATCGGTTCGGTAGTTTTTTTAAATACTTTAAAAAACCTGACAAGGTCGCTGGTGACCGGCATTTATTCTACCATTATAAGCTCTGTCTATGTAGATATGTATTTAAGCTAAGTTATATAAAATGAAGCTATTTGATGATAAAAGCACAAACAAGTTGCGTTTTACTTATTAATAACTGTCAAGTTCATAATTTTAGAAGTATTTTGAAAATAAAAACAGGTAGACAGGAACCACGCCAAAGAAGTATTCTACAGCGCCACTCCGATCACTTCATTACAGAAAAAGCATATGAAACTCGTCCTCCGGCGCACAAATTTGATCCAAAACAGGTTTACCTTGAGGACACCAGTGATCCGGTCACGGTGACTGGGGTGGCAGCTAACGTGTTAACTCAATGAATCCCGGTTAAAAAGAGGTTTACTACCGAACAATCCAACTTTGCCACTGGCCACAATTAATTCAGAAACGTTCATTTAAAAAAAAAATGTAAATCGAACGCTCGTAAAAGTTTAGTGGCATTGTCATTTGTATAACGGCCAGTATTAAACCTGGGTCACAAAGGGCCGATAATGACGACGATTTGAAATGTCCCGATTGTTAAAACGAGCACGCGATGGTTTTCATGATTTCCAATGGAGTTTTCTATTGAGGGATTGACACGAATCGTTTTTAGTGCAAAGCACTTTCTTCACACTCATCTCTTTCTATTCTTAAGCCGTTTTTAAACCTTACTGCGTTGTAACGCGTAAATCAACACGTTCCTATGAGTTTTTTTTTTCATAAGGGCGTGTGACCTACACCGTACGATATATTTTCATACTACCCCTATGTCTGTTTATGTTTTTGTATATGTCTGCTGACTGTGGCAGATACGAGTAGAACGATTTCAGTGCGCTTTTTTATATTCGAAAGATAATTTAATCTCGGTGGGTCTTAGCTGTGGCTGATCAAACTCCGTCCAGACGTTGAAATTAACCAGCTGTTTTTCGTGCTAATTTGGTGTTTTTTTTTTAAACTGGAAAGTCAGTGTTCAATGTTTAAGCTTAGGAGTTAATTTCCGTAAAAAGTCGCTAGATGGCGCTGTACTTAGTTTACTCGCGTTGACGTTTTGTTTACCTGCCTTCTTATATATTCCTGCGAACGAATAAATTTTGTCTTGCTACCGGAACCTTAGTTTCATTTGGGGTTCCTTCCTGTGGGCTTTTGGGACTTGTCCAGTCAGTTTTTTTTATATGGAAAGATAATTATTAATTTCAAGGTCCACGTTTCTTAAAATTTATCCATGGGTAAACTCTATTCTAATCTAATCACCGAAGGCTGTCTGGAAGAGATATAATATGTCTGGAAGAGTAATAAGACCGCCTAAATTGTACATATTTCTTTGATAAACTTGTCTGTAATTTTTGTTGTGTGTTGTACTATAAAGTGTTAATCTATCTATCTATTTATAGACGCACTAAAAAGTGCTCGGGTAAATCATTAAACGAATTCTTCACGATTTCCACAATTACCTGATTAGAAATTTATTAGTGAAATATGAAACATGTTCTAAAACGTCCACGCATTTAAAATTTATTGCACCGTAACCGAAAATGAATGAGCACTTTTATTGGTGCCTTATATTAACGAAATCGAAAATGGCTAATAAAGAGAATGATTTGAAAAATCCGAACGTTCAAAGCGTTTATGGGCACGCGATGGCGGTAACGCGCAGTGCAATGCAGTGGAATGCTTAATTACGTTGTTTTTGTACATTTTAAATCGTTCGATTCTGATAATCTGATTGATTTTGATCAAATAGTGTGGTTGACGTAGAATTAGTAGTATTTTACACCACGATATCTACATGGGCTCGATCGAGAGTCTGTTCCAAAAAGGAGCAGCTTTTGTCGCTGATTTTTGTATCACTTTTGCATTTATTTATTCAATACTTCACATTGTGCTAATATACACTGCTCTGTTCAGCAACTCTGAATCTGACTTACTGACTTGAGACCTACTTGCATGAAGCTGATTTATCACAATCGACGACCACTTTGGTGTAATGGTCAAGAAGTTGACTATTAGCCAAGAGGTCGCGGGTTCGACGCTCGCAGTGTATAAACGTTTGTATGCATATCTGTTTGTACTGGTCTGGGTGTTTTATGTATTTATTTAAGTTTATTTGCACTGTTGATTCTGGCATCTGTAACATAAGTGCTTTAGCTACTTACCACGAAGTCAGATTAATGTATGTGATGTTGTTGTATATTTAATTATTTTTTATTTTAATACTACAACATTTTCTGTCACTGTCAGTTTCTACATTAACGATAGAGACAGAACGCGTTTTTAAATTTAGTACTTAGATAAAGCGGCTTGGTGCACGTAGAAAAAATTCTAAATTTACATTATTTAATACATAAAATAGATCTAGTTCTAGGTGGTTAATCTATTTTATGTAGATGTCAAATGAGTGCTAAACAAAGATCATACACTTACGTGTAGCTACAAAGTTTTAGAATAAAATGAATGAATAAAGAATAAAATGATTTCATGGAACATTTAATTGTTTTTTAATGCATGCATGCGACATAATAATCAACTGATTGTAGGATAATGGTGCATCATGCAATCCTACCGCTTTGAAATGCATACTAATATTATAAATACGATAATAACTCTGTCTGTCTGCTTAAACTACTGAACCACTTTGCATTAAATTTGATATAAAGATGTTTTGATACCCGAGAGGGGACATAGGCTACTTTTTACCACGGGAAAATGACGCATTCCCATGGGAAAATTGAAGCCTATACTACTGAACAGATTTAATTGGAATTTGGTAAGGACATACTTTGAAACTTAAGAAAGGACATGAGTTTCTTATGACCGCGGAAAAGCAACGCATTCTCATGGGAAAAATTACTTTCTAAATTAGCAAAGATTAGAATTACATTGAGGTGCTTGTGACGCAGTGGTTGCAGCGCTTTGGTAGTGATACTTAAAGTTAAGCAACCTCGGGCGCGGTCATGTTTGGGATGGGTGACCATTCTGACCATTTAAGTGACGTCTATTTACAAGCATCTCCGTGCTTCGGAAGGCACGTTAAGCTGTTGGTCCCGGTTAATATCGATAGATATTAGTCGTTAAGCCTGGTCAGAGGCCCTCGTGCGGCTTAATAACATCTGACAGTAAGGTTGACCAACCTTACTGTCAACTTACCTTACAACCCCTCCACCAATCCGCACTGAGCCCGCGTGGTGGAGTATGGCTCGGACCAGCTCATAGTTGAGGTGAGACCTGTGCCCAGCAGTGGGACGTATATAGGCTGATGAGAGAATTACATTTGAATAAAATTGTTATTACGTGAAAACAATGCATTCCAAATAAAACTACCTATTGCGGAAGAAGTAGCGGGTAAAAACTAGTTATCTATATGTGTATTTATTTATATAATTTTGTTCTTCTTTACACAGGTAAGTTATACAAAATCCACTTGAACTGACTTTGCATTTAAAACCAAGTATGTTGTCTAGACATAGTCTCTTTATTACATCTTAGTACTTAGAGAATTTTCGCATCACTAAAAACGTAAAGTAATTTGAAGATAATGAATTAATCTCAATAAAACTCAAACCAATAGGGTGGGTTGAAAATATATCGACTTATCATTACGTAAAAAGCAATCCCAACGAAACAAAGATGTCTCCGGCTGATTGATTCATCGTGTTCTGAAGGCAGGATCTAATTAACTCGAGTAAATTGCGACAAAAACCTTTGTACGCCGGACAGGCTATTAATTTCAGGCGAAAAAGGAAGTAAACAAAAACCTAATAGGACCCTAGATCACGTATCGCAAAATGAGAAGCACGAGCGAACATGTAAAGCTTGTGGCACAACTCAAATGCTAAGTGATGAAATGGTCCAACCAAAACCAATTACAGAGATTTCAAGAGACGACGAAATTTTGCGACTTGTATGAATGAATTATGTCGACGAAAACAGCCGACGTTGTATTTTTTTAAATAATGCTAATAATAGCTAAGGTAGAATAGTACATTATGGTACTAGTTTGTAACATTGGTGACCCGTAGGTGAAGGTCTTAAGTGAGTCGAGGACGGTAATCATCAATACACACGTGTATCATACGACGTTTTTCAACACACTTGTCAATAAAATAACAATAAAAACTCAATTTATTGAGAAGATAAAAAGCTTATTTAGAGAAACTATTAGTAAATTTGCAGTTAGTAAAATTATAATTAACTGCTTTTGATGGCATAGCGGTCTCATCAGATAGATTATTTATTGAAATACTTTCATGTTCTATTGTAATTTGAGATGGCTCATTATTCGTGCTCATTAATCCAATCATTGGATGTACTTGGTGTTTCGTCAGTAAGAAGCGCCTTAGAATCAAGTTTAATTCTTTATTATGCGCGCATAGGGGTTGCGCCTATTCTGCTACGTACAAAATGGGGATTTTAAAGGAAAGGAAAACTGTAAACGATACTACTATATCTCACTAGTGAGTTATAGCAATGAAAAGGTCACAGTTTGATTTAAGGTGTCATTCTAATTGCAGTGAAATTACAACCACTTTATGAGCAAGTGTGTTGAAAAAGCTTTTAATGCTCAAATGTTATGTTGGTTATTATGTCAACGGTATTTTTAGTCGACTTGTAGGTGCTTAAACCACGCAGTAAAGGTTTTCGCCGAAAAATATTCTTTAGGGAGACTTTATTACAGCTCTCTGTATTCAAGCATCGCATCCATATCTTCGCCTACAGTGTGCTCAAGCCAAAAACACCAATGTCTGTGCGATCGGGATGGCTATTAAAAAGCAATCATGGGGAGGGAGGGGGGAAGGATGTTACAACGACCTCCAACGATGTCCACTTGTCAACTACGCCCACTCCTAGTACCTCGCTACTTCATCTACAATTTAAAAAAAAATTGAATGTTTTTCAATGATTCTTCCTTTTTTTATTGTAACTTATCTTGTCCCGGTGGTGCTACTATACTACCATTTACATGGTTTCGTACTTTTTATTCTGCACTTGTAGGTCCGGTAATAAGACTAAAACGGTGTTTATAAAAAAAAAAAATATCAACAAACCTTCAGCAATTTCTGGTTTTGGGAGCACGGTTTTTAATAAATACAAAATCACTTCCGACGCTCAATATATTAAGTGTATTCTACCCATGCTATACACATACACCTAGGTATCAACACATAAGCATTTAATATAATTGATGGAATCAGGCGTTACTTTGCGAAAATCCATGACTAAAGCTGAAAAAGAGGATTATTATGCTTTAAATTTCCACTTAACGACGCCAGCGCAGGAACCAAAACACATCCAACTGCAATCACCCGAAAAAGCTAGAGCTTGAAGTCGCAGGACTTACAATACCTACAACTCACAACGTGACACAGAAGATGCACCTGGAATCACAACACTGACACCAACAAAACACTCGACGCGTTTCGCTACTACACGTGGCATCCTCAGGAGATGTTGTCGCTTCAACAGTCACTCGTAGTCGGTGCAAATGTTTATTACACTCTGTATATAATGTTTGGCTGTAGCATTTTGCATTTTAAACTCCCCTTGACCGTCGATATATTGTAATGCAAAAAATATTTCAAAAATGTCCGATATTTTGTAGTTTAGTATTCGATTTTCCAGTTTTAACGGTAAAATATTTTAATTCGATCACTTTTGCCGTCCGGCTCGTGCGCCGAACGCCACGGTCATTAACTTTAACTCTATTCGGTGCAGTTTGGCCAAATTTGTGGTATGTCAGCGGTTCTGGAGGTACCAAACCAGCTCAGTACTAATTAGAGTAAGCCAGTCCCACCAGTTACAGAAAGTCAGACCAGTCAGAAGTAGTTATGTCAAAATACAGACCTCTTGGTTAATTGTCAACTTCTTGACCATTACACCAAAGTGGTCGTCGATGAATAAGAACTTATGAAGAAAAGCTTATTTAAGCACGATTCTCAATTCAACGTACTCTAAAACATTTCCCAGGCTTTGGCATGACTTTCACTGAATGAAGAGCAGCTCAAAGTTTAATCCTTTTGGCGAGTTTAATCACTGCAGTGGCGTGCGCGGCCTAATATTTCCGGCCGAGCTATTATGTGGGTGTAGACGGAATTCGCAGTCGCTGAATTGGTACGAGCGTAAAATGGTGATTTCTAATGTTTACTGTGCGATCGAGACGTAATGTGTTTATTATTGTGCCTTTCATAAACGAAGCTGTAAGATCCACTGTGCTCTGATTCGTGTACGCTTACGTTTTAAACACATTTGTTTAGCATGAACGAGTTATGCGTAATACCTTGAAACACCATAGACGTAACTATCAGATCTCAAATTTAAACGTCTCTGTGATAATAATCGAAGTTGTGTTTTTTATTTTTTTATTTGGGATAGGTTTGCTCTTGACCCAAGACTAAGCCCAACGAGGCAAAGACTGAGTCTACGATGGAGCGAGGTCACCTAGAAGATGCCTGTTCACTCTAGCTTTGAAGATTCCTTGGTTGTAATTGCAGGGAAACACTAACGCAGGTAGTGAGTTCCACTCTTTTGCAGTGCGCATCAGGAATGTAGATGAGAAGCGCTTGGTTCGTAACAGTGGAACATCGACACGGTACGGATGGTATCCCGCGGTACGTCTGGTGGTCCGATGGTAAAAGGGGGCCGGCGGAATAAGCTGATGTAGATCATGACCACACTCGCCGAAGTAAAGCCTGTAAAAGATTGACAAGCAGGCGACTCTGCGGCGATGAGCCAAGCTCTGGAGCTGCGTGCTTACAAGCCTCTCGTCACCTATGAGCCTCTTGGCTCTGCGTTCAACCGAGTCAAGAGCAGCAAGTTGGTATTTGGCGGAACCATCCCAGAGATGGCTGCAATACTCCATGCAGGGTCGGACTTGCGCTTTGTAAAGAGTTAAAAGCTGATCAGCTGTGAAGTATCGCTTGACTCTGTTCAGGATTCCCAGTTTTTTTGCTGCAATTTGGGCTTTGATCTCGATAGTGGGGCCGAAGTTGAGATTTGCCGTCAACTCCACGCCAAGAAGCTCAAGACGGTCTGCAATAGCAATGGACGAGTTCTGAAAGACAGGAGCTAGATGAAAGGGGCTCTTCTTGGCCGTAAATAGGCAGGCCTGTGTTTTCGAGGCGTTGAAGCTGACCCGATTGTCATCTCCCCACTGGGAGACTCTACTTAAGATCAGGTTTGTCCGCTCGACCATGGCCTCTCTTAACAGACGTGTATCATCCATCGTACTGTTCGAAGCACTGGACAAGTATCTCTCAGAAACTGTTCTGTCATCTGCATACCCTACGATTCCTGGTTTAAGTAGGTCGTTAATGTATAGCAGGAAAAGAGTCGCTAAGAGAACTGACCCCTGAGGAACTCCAGCATTAATACGAGGGCGGTTTGATAAGTCCATGACTTTGAAAAGAAAAACATATATTTTGTGTACAAAAACATTTCATTTTTCTACATACTCTCCTTTCAACTCTACACTCTTTTTCCAGCGATGCTCCAATCTCTTCAACCCATCCAAAAAATACTTTTTGTCAAAGCCTGCAAAATAGGCCCCGGTTGCAGCTATCACCTCTTCATTGGATGAAAATCTTTGCCCAGCAAGCCATTTCTTCATGTTTGGGAAGAGAAAGAAGTCACAGGGGGCTAAATCTGGTGAATATGGAGGGTGCGGCAATAATTCGTATCCTAATTCGACAAGTTTTGAAGTCGCGACTGCAGACGAGTGGGCCGGAGCATTATCCTGATGAAATAGAACTATTTTCTTTGCTAGATGCGGTCGTTTCTTCATCAACTCTTCATTAAATCTTTCCAGCAATGCAGCATAGTAAGCACCGGTTATTGTCTTGCCTTTCTCCAAGAAATCGATGAAAATAATCCCTTGACTGTCCCTAAATACTGTTGCCATCACTTCACCAGCCGAACATACCGTTTTTGCCTTCTTTGGTGCACGTTCGCCGGTAGAAGTCCACTGCTTTGACTGTTGTTTAGTCTCTGGCGTATAATGGTGGACCCACGTTTCATCCACGGTTACGTACCGACGCAAAAATTCACTTGGATTGCGATTATACATAGCCAGACATGCCTCAGAAGTAGTCACGCGTTTTCGCTTTTGGTCGACTGTCAGTAAGCGCGGCACCCATCTTGCAGAAAGTTTTTTCATTCCCAAAATATCGTGCAAAATATGAAAAACTCGTTCAGTTGAGATGTGCACAGCCTCAGCTAACTCGCGTATCTTTACTCGACGGTCAGCCAAAACAATATCGTGGATTTTGTTAACAATATCCTCAGTGGTTACCTCAATCGGCCTTCCTGGGCGCTCGGCATCATTGGTTGTAATACGTCCACAACGAAACTCAGTAAACCATTTATGTACCATTCCATGAGACGGCGCTGAATCCCCGTAATATTTTTTCAACTTGTCTTCGGTCTGCTTAATGGTTTTCCCGCGTAAAAAATAGTGTTTAATCAAGACTCGAAACTCGGATTTCTCCATTTTCGAAGAACACCTTCACAGCCGCCAAACTTCTTTTGTTATTAAATATTGTTTTCGCGCCATATTTGAAAATAGAATTATTTTAGGTTCGCAAAAATATTTCTTTTAAGAAAATATCATTAAAAATAAAAAAAGTTTTTAACCGCCCTAGTAGCTATAGGGTCAAAGGAGAAGCCATCTAAGACTACTTTGATCGACCGTTCACTCAGGAAGTCTTTTATCCAGCTACAGAGATCAGCGGGGATGCCGAATGCCGGCATCCCCGCTTGTTCAGCAAACGTGCGTGTGTTTCTTATATTGTATGTCTGTATGATAAGAAAGACATTTATGTCAAGAAAGCTAAACCTAATATTGGAATTATAAATAAATCAATTAATAATTTCAATTTTAATTGTGTGGTTTTGCATTTTTACGAAGAACAAGGATAAAAAAGCACATGACTATTGAGTAACTAAACAATCTTAATTATAATAGATACGTGTCAATTTTCACGTTTCGAAAAGATGCAGGAACACCTTTTTGACAAACAAAGTTTAAAAGCATAAAGAACTATCTTGTCACACCCACAAAAGACAAAAAAAGGGCAAAATCAAAGATCACAGTGTCTCGCAAATTGCACCTACAAAAAGGCGAAAAGGTTGTATTTTCATCTTCCCGCTACCACAAGGAGAATGGGGTGTTGCTAAATTGCGGGGAAAAAGGCCTTAGTGGAGCTCTCTGCGATTACAGCGCGATTGGTACGTGCGGGCCGACACGCCTGTGTTGAATGTTCTTTTGCGGTATGCGGTAAAGGGAAAACACACTGGATGTTTTTGATTGTGGTCGCACAAGCAAAGAATGGAGAAAGCTTGTCATCAAGGCGCGAATCCAATGCGGTGTGGATACTGTTTGACGATCTGTTGGATAGAATGAGTAGTAGAGACTGAAGGAATAATTTTGGCAAGTTTATTACTGGTTTGAAGCGATTGTCATGTTCATTTAGGTATTTAAGGTATATGAGTAGTTTATCCATCCATCGTCACGGTATTTTCGAGTCCAGGGGCGTCCATAGCGCGAAGAACTGATGGCCGTTGGGGCAGAAAAGTTCTGGATTGGAGACCCTTCGACAATGAGCGCAGCGTAGGACGCCCACCGACGAGATGGACAGACGACCTTGCAAAGATCGCAGAATCACACTGGATGCAGACCGCTTGTGATCGGTCGATGTGGAAAACTGTGGGGAAGGCCTATGTTCAGCAGTGGACGTCCTGTGGCTGATAATGATGATGATGATGATGGCGTTTCATTGAGTTACTCATATTCAAAATAAATTTAACTGTCATGATAAAAATTAGGCTGGATTCTTTGAGTATTGACTGTAACCCTTAGCAATACCTTTTGATAAATTTTAAATAAGAAATAGCGTTTTTTTATTTAGTCAAAAGCGTGGCTATTAGTTTCAATATTAAGAGTAATAATAAGAAACTATTTTGCCACTGGGATTTTTCTTTTCTTTGTCATTCTAGAGGCTTACACAATATCACAAGCAAACTATGAAGCAAATTGCTTGAGAGAAAAAAATATTAAAAGATCTTTGTTTGATGCTTCAGTTAAGATAACACTAGGATTTTTTTACTCTGCTATCTTGATTATATGGCCTTTTGTGATGGTAATAAAAATAACAATGGGTATCCTTTGATTTTACCCTCTGTTTATTGCTGCTTTTTCAGAGACATTATTTCTGGACAAATCCCCTTTCACATCCTGAGATAAATATAATGTCCCTCCATAAAAAATGATGCTAGTATTAATAACATCTGGCTAAAGGCAACGTTATGGGATGTCTTTTTGACATGAGTGCTATCATTGTTTAATGTGAATGCAATAAATAATAATATTATGTGACGGCGATTGGGCGTATTACCTAAAGAGGTTTGGTAATTGCTTTTATATAATTTTGTTTTAATTAAAAAGTTAACAAATAGTACAAAAAAGTATTTAAAGGTTAGGTTAATTCATTTGAAAAAATACAACTTCTCCTCAACTTATTTAGCTCTTATTTTACGGTCATTAAACATAATCATGATCATCTTCTCGCTTGAGAGGTAGCTCGTTGTATTTTGGTTCGTTTACTTAATTTGTACAAGTAGTGAAAACCTATAAACACTTCGATTTACATAACCTCTTTATCATAAGTGTAATGTATTATGTGGTTATTTATCCATTAAAAAAATCATTAACAAATACTCTAAGTCTGATGAGGTTACACAGAATTAAAAATTAACAACTCTATTTTGTCTTTAACAGGCAAACTCACTAGTTCAAAGCTACTGAAAGTCATATCCCAAGTTAAATGAGTTGCGAAAGGACTAAGAATTAAAGTGATTAATCACGACCGTTTTATTGTCTCATCAACTATAACGGATACTTTGGGTTAACGTAGGTTAGGGTCATTACAAGTTTGGACATTATACTATCAATCAGTCGAATCGACTTATCATCGTCTATTGTCCGACTATTCGGGAACGATCCACTTCTTTAAAACGCTGTCACACAGTCTCGATATTAACTTTTTAGGGTCAGGCAGACATGGAAAATAAAATTGATTCAATAATCAGAATTAAATGACATAGTTGATTATTATTAATAATATCCTTCTGTACATAAACGTGAAAGTTTGTAAGTGTGTTTGTTTCTGAACAGAAATTTTGCAAGAATATAGCTTATACATCAAAATAGCAAATAGGCTACAATTCATAAAGGATTGTGAAGATAAAGGGTTTTTATGCGGACTAAGTCGCGGGCGGTCACTAGTACGTTCATTATCGTGCATGTCTGGGGTATTTTGCTCGTGCTCATCACAAACACTGGTATAGCAAAAACTGATGACAGATAATGTTATTGTATTTTTGGATAGATTGCTCTTAAAACCCTCTGTCCTCGTATGAGCATATTTCAATTGGTTTGGGCAATAAATTGTAACCTACGAGTATCTATCCATATTGTTGTCTTTTGTTTACGCGAACACTAGATATTGAAATGATGTACTTTTTACGGTTTATTTCGCGATTTATTTTCATTTTATTTTAACCTGACGGACAATAAAAACTAACACCTGTCTACCTGTGACCAAGGAGGCTGAAAAGGGTCTGAAACGCCAGGTTGAAATAAAATGTAGGTATATTAATCGCGCAATAATCCGTAAAAAGTGTATCATTTCAATGCTATATATCCATGGTAAGCAGTCACTTAAAATATTATCTCTTGTTCTAGACTAAACTACGCGCTATCAGGCCTCCGGCCGTGGTGGTGGCACGCGTGCAATGTAGCCCTGCACGCGGCGTGCTGCGCGCTCGTCGTGCGCGCGTGCGTCACCGTCGCGCGGCTGCAGCGCCCCTTCGCGGCGTTAGCAGCGCTGCTGTTCGCCGTCCACCCGGTGCATACTGAGGCGGTAAGACTGTGTCTATTGTAACAGCTTGACTGACTACTGATGTTAACCTTCCAACGCGGTTTGCTGCATTCACGGCTTAGGTAGTGTGAGTCCATTGCGAGCCTAGCGCGTTCGCGACGGCGGGCGTGGAAATATCAAACATAATTCTGAAACGCGCCTTTGCGTCCACAACGCAGAGACAAAGATCTATCGCCATACATTTTTTTGTTTGCAAGCATAGATTATTATTAGTAAGGTCAAGTGGCAATGGGCGGGGTACAAAGCGCGAAGAACTGATGGCCGCTGGGGCAGAAATGTCTGGATTGGAGACCCTTCGACCAAAAGCGCAGTGTCCACCGACAAGATGGACAGACGACCTTGTAAAGATCGCAGGATCACACTGGATGTAGACCGCTTGTGGTCGGTCGATGTGGAAAACTGTGGGGAAGGCCTATGTTCAGCAGTGGACGTCATTTCACAGATGATGATGATGATAGATTATGCTGGATTTATGGGGGTATGGGTATGGGTTATAGGCTACGACTTACACTGACGCGCCCGCGACCGTGTGGAACTGTGGACATTCAGTGTAGACGCACACTTATTTGTCTAATGTCAAACCAGTATGTAAAGACGCGGTTAGACTGGTTTTCTGTTCGCTATACACCCAATGCACACTGAGGACGCAATACAGTTAAATAAACAAGCAGCCTACATACGGGACAGAATTAGCACAGATAGAGATAGATTAGCATAGACAGAATTAGTCGAGGTACAGAGGTAGGCATAGGACAGGCGATGTGGCATTTAAGGTGGTTATGCGCATTAAAATCTGCAGGAAGTCTACTTCTAAAGAAAGTTGTTAAGTTAACCGAATCACTTGCATCCGGAAAACTTTAACTTTAGCTCATATCCAGTTTAATCCTTCGAAAGCAGCTCCTCATCTACCTACGAATATCTTGCATCATATCTTGTGTATCGCATCAAACATTTCACACTCGTGAATCATGATTAATATTCTTAACAAACAGAAGGTAAGGTATATAATTAATTAATAAATAAATATAATTTAAAAAAAAAAAAAAACTATGGGAAAAAAATAATGAATAAATAAAAAAAATTTTTATAGTTTGAAAATTTATTATAAATTTATTTTACATATAAATTTTAGTGTTAATTTTTATTTATTTTAATAATAAATAATTTTTTGAAGGTAGTAATTAATATTAAAAATTTACTAGGTACATCACATACATTGATCTGACTCCGTGGTAAGTAGCTAAAGCACTTGTGTTGTGTTACAGATATCAAAATCAACAGTGGTATTACAAATAAACTTAAATAAATACATATAACACCCAGACCAGTACAAACAGACATGTTAATGCACACAAATGTTTGTACAGTGCGGGGATCGAACCCGCGACCTCTTGGTTAGTAGTCAACTTCTTAACCATAACACCAAAGTGGTCGTCAAAAAATTAGCATTGCAATACAAAAATCACGGCACCTTTTAATAAAGTTACGTGTCACGTAAGGCGTGATTTTCCGTCGTTACAACTTCGTTGCGACTGTATGGCGCGACCTACTTCCTTATATCGATTTTATTTCTATTAATATAAATAATATATCAACTTGTGTTGGTATGTATATCTCAATAATAAGATCATGAGTTAGTTGTAACGAAATAAGTTTTATATAAACCTTCGTTATAGGTTTAATTTAACAGTATCATACTTTTTTCAGTTTAAAAAATATCTGAGTAAATTTTAACGTACTGTGTACGCTTTAAAATACTCTCTCGTCTTCTAATATGCAAGTAGCCAGCATTAAATAAAAATATTACTGCAGCACTACAATAATATATACATTGAAAAACAATTATAAATAGAATTTAGAATACATTACACTAATAGAACATTGCTACGAAACGCTGAGAATCGTAGCAGTGTCTACGACTTAGCTACGAAATGCTACGGAAAACGAACATTTTTGTAGCAGTATTTATTAATACTGCTACAAAAATGTTTGTATTGTTTAAATAAATATGTAGAAGGTATATACTACCAGAGGATATAAGAGAACTGACAGGGTCCTTATTCAAAACAAAGTTACATTCGTGGCTAATTAAGAATAATTTATATAATATTAATTAATATTTTGCTCGCTAGAAATATATTTAGTCTGGTGGTGATGATTTCCTCTACTAACATAATTGTAAATTATTTATTAATAACTATTCATATTTGCACAATGACTAAAATATAGCAAATTTTGGTGAACTCTAACAATAACTTTACCTATCAGACCTTTAATGTAACACCCAAAATACGCAAATAAACGCATTAGTATTTGTTACAATTACAAAGTACTTGTTAAATAAAATGAGAGAGAGTTACTCTGAGAGTAGTTAACTCTTAGAGTAAGTCTCTCTTTAAACAAAAAACTTGGGCCATTTAATTTGTTGTATTTATGAAATTGTAGAATATTGTACTGTTAAAATAATCTGCAATATTGTTTTGGACAGGTAGCCGGGGTTGTTGGCAGAGCTGACGTGCTCGCCTGTATATTTTTCCTATCCTCGCTGTTAGTTTACCACAGGTGAGTAATTTATTTACGTACTTATGTTGTGTGAGCATCAATTAAAAGACATGAAAAACCCTTTGAAATAGATTCAAAATGAAAATTGAAAACTTTTACGAACTCAAACGAGTTTTTTTTTCTCAAATTAACCAAAAATTAGTTATGTGGCTGAGCACTTTTAAGATATTCAATTATGACGCGATTAAATTTAATTCTACTTTAAAGAACAAGCTCATGAACCATCTCGCAGCGAGTGCCGGTATTGACACTTATACTCAATTAACTAATAGTTTGTAAGTCTCATAAGTGAAATGTATATTTCTTATGAGATTAAAGATCTTGAAACTTTGAAGAAGAGTTACAAGACATCTTTTTAGAGATGAAGCTATATAAGCGATATCTAACAGTCACCACTTGTTGCAGACCTACAAGCAGTAAGAAATGTGTATGGCTCAGTATAGCCCTCGGAGCTCTGAGTATGCTGGCCAAAGAGACTGGCGTCACTGTGCTCCTGCTCAACTTAGCCTTCGACTTCTATAGGTGTTGGCCGTTTGTTAAAAGGTTAGTTAACATTTTTAGCCTTTTAATTAAAATAATACCATTATAGCCAATAGGCCATGTCTGGCGCAGAACCGACGAGAGGTGGAGTAGGAAGGTTCTCGAATGGAAACCACGCTTAGGTATACGTAGTGTGGGACGCCCCCGGCTAGATGGACAGATAACCTGAAGAAGGCAGCTGAGTAGTGACTGGATGCAAAGGGCGGGAGATCGTGCGCTATGGCGTTCCTTGGCGGAGGCCTATGTCCAGCAGTGGACTGTAACAGGCTGATATGATGATGATGATGATGAATTAATATAATAAAATAAATAAAGATGTTGGTACAGTGCAGTTTAAAATGTGTAACAAACAGTAGTTGGGAGCTGCCTAGTAGGATTTAGGGTCCTGTGGCAGGAAGTTCCGCTCTTTTCTAGCGTTACGATATTTCATGTAAATATAAGAACACATTAAGGACACTTGCCAGCATATCAAGCTTCCTATTGTTGTTGTAAAATCGCCCGTATCACAAGGGCATAAGATACCGCAATGATTACCGTGACTTGCGGGCGGGCCACTTTAATTAGAATACAAAATTATTATTTTACAAACAAAAACTAAATGGTGGTAAGATTTTATTTATAAAAAAAAATTGTATAAATAAATTCCTACTAGCTTCCCACCAGTGCCCAAGGTTTGCTCATATGTGAACAAATTTTATTCAAATCGGTTTAAAAGCGACATAGCCAGACAGAGTAACTTTTGCATTTATAATGTAAGTATGAATACAAGCAAAACAAACTAAAACGATTAATAGACTACCTATAGTTCTATATATCGAGTACTATACAGTTCTATACAGTGAGTGCACCTGTGTATTGCGCTCACACTTGTGCACTTTAATATCTCCTGCGTAATTGGCTGATCTGTGTCGAGATAGGCCGCCGTGGTCGAAATCAGACAGTAGGAAATATGCTCGTAAATTAATTAATTCCATTATTAAATCATCCCAGATGCTAATGCAGTGAGCCAAAAGCCAAACTAAGATCGAGCAGGTCAATTGCCTTTTATCGCATTTGCGTTTGTTTTCTAGTTAATATATAACGAACCCTTTTAAAAGTTTCGCCCTTTGAAAGATGAAACACAAAGTGATTAGGACAGTTCGGGGAGCTTATAACAACATTTGAACTTCTTGTTAAGCTCTTTGCTAAAGAAAGTTTTGTGGATACGTAAACGGATTGGAAATATTATAATATTTTTAATGCTTGGTGATCTGTAAATATAAGAATTAGATTAATCGTTTTTTTTTTATTTATTTATTAAAGTTGCCGAAGACATTGCTTCAAGTTACATAGTTGATAATGAAGCAAGTAATAACTATATCATATACTATACAAGTAATATATAATATAATAGCTGATGATAGTTTATTTGCAAGAATACAGTTTCATTACAGGTGTCATGTCTTCTACCAATAACTGCAAATTTTATTTACAAGCAATTTTTAACATTTTAAAATAAATTATTGCATTTATTGTTAGTTAATAATAAAATATCATATCGTAACTATAAAATACAATTAAAACAATAGAATTAAATAAAAATTTCAACATGCAATATAGTAGATTAAAAAACATTTTATTATTTCTTATCCGTCAGAAGCATGTTTAATGTATGAAAATGAAATTGGCCAATGCTTACTCACGTGTTGATAAATTTTTACTTAATGCTATTTTTTTTATATTTTTTTACTTCATCAACTATGCAATGTGACTTTGCTTAGGAGCCCAGAAAAAAAAATCATTTATTTTAACAAAATTTTAAAAATCCAATCACATGATTGTCTTTAGCCCCCAATAATAGCACAATTCGAATTAATAAACTTAGAGCTGTTAGCGCTGCGATACAAGCACATAATGAAGGTAAGGTCTTAAGACATTTTAATTGTTTGCAGGTCAATATGTTCGTTGAAAATCGAAAAGAAGTGTACCGGTCTGTCAATACGGACGATCAAGGTGGTGGTGTCGTTGGCCCTGCTTATTTGCCTCAGACTAGCCTTATTGCAAGGCACATGGCCCACCTTCTCATCACAAGACAATCCTGCCGCCTTCCATCCTAGCTTTTTTGTCAGGTAAGCTTAAGCTCAAACCCTAATAAATGTATAAACCTTAATAATACATTTATTAAATAAACATATAGTAAATTTTGCGTTCACAACGCTATTTTAAAATTCGAAAAGACATCCGGTCACCAGGGAGGATGCCGGAGGATACCGGAGCCGAAAAATATATTTTTAAGTGTTATGTCTTATCGAATCTTAATAATGCATTTCAAGGTTTAAAACCCAGTAAGAAATCAACTTCCTCTGATAGCACTCGACACACGAATATTAAGTGGGCAAATCACCGTGCATTATCCCATCCACTTACACAATCGTGGCAAAATCGTAATACGTTTAACTGGTTTTGACAGTTCTGTGTCGAAAAAATTTTAAAACTAGGCAATTCTAATACGATTTTGTAACGATTGACTAAAATTTGGTTCTATAAATCGCATCATGCCACAATTTTTTGATAGATTTGCGATACTCGATTTACGTCAATTTCTTCATTGATAGATAGATAGATTAACTTTTTGTTGGACACCATATGAAAAATTACAGACAAGTTTAACACAGATAGACGTACAATTTAGGCGGCCTTATCGCTGGGAGCAATCTCACCCAGATAACCATCGTATAATGGCAGCATTCAATTACGCACTTTCCAAAATCTTTGTTCTTAACCTCGTCAGTTCACATATCGACGTTAGCTATGGAAAATACCGAACTCATGTTTTTCTATTTATGAGCTTACAATTGAATAATTGGCGGGTTCGTAGTCCTTTCATTGAGGACAAACATACAACCCCATATATGAGTAAACCAGATATGTAAGTAATTGGGAAGCGTTGGCGACATTACCATTATTTTGTCGGTTATCAATCATCGACACGTATTGTGGTGGCCTTCCATTGAATCGGTTTGGGCATTCAACAGATATCGTCACTATTCCCATCGTATAACGAACTTAGACAAATTAGGTTAGAGCGAGGGGTTGAAACGAAACGTTAATGTTTGATAGGAATCTTCGATTTTTGATAGGAAAATAGCGCAGAACTTATATTAAAGTTAATAAAAAAGTGACGCTGTTGATGAAGCTTGATCTAAATTTTGTTGTATAAAGCAACAAATCCTGCTGAAAGATTTGCACAGGTAGTTTTTACAATAAATTAAAAATATTATAAATTACTAGATTTTTAGGAACAAAATATCGAGGTTTTTAACGAGGTTTTTAAATTTACGTGTATTCTAATGACAAACATCTAATCTCTTGTCTTGAGTACTGTCCGATATTGTCGTGTTAGATCTTACTTTAATATAAATTCACCAAGTACCTACGCTTATGAGAAATAAATGAATAAAATATATTACGAAATACGTCAAAACTATAATCATTTTTTTTGTTTAATAACACAAGTACACATCACTGCACGTAAGGTAAAAACTATGGCTTCCTGCATAGCATCTTCTGTGCATGAAATAAGGTTGTGTGTACGTACTCATATCGTTTTGGCGGATATCGTTTCTCGTATAGGATTTCAGATTCCAATATTGCAATCAAATGACAAATAAATACTGGGTGTATTTGAACCAAAGCGAATATTTGTAACTTAGTGCTAGGCTTACTGCCTAACTTATTTACTCCTTGGTCTGTTTAACTTGAGCCCAAACGAGTTAGTACTAAGTCGTGTTCATCAAACTAATTGCTCTGCTAAGGCATAAACAATTACTGCTGATCAATCCGCGATAATTCTTTCTGTCACGCAAACAGATGATCAGCTAATGTTACTAGACAGTCATTAGTTTTTATCTATAGTGACGAACTTTTAAAATTAAGTTCTATGGCATGATTGAGAATTAATTTTCTTTTTTCATGTTTAACAGACCCGTTTTCAGTGTGGGTCTAGATAAAACTTATTTAAACTTTACATTCGACTACAAATATTACCTATATAATATTTAATACCTTGTTATAATTAAGTCTTGTTGACGATAAAACAAGCAGTTATAATTCCTAAGAATAACTAATCTGATCTTAACTCACTCCTAGACAAACGATTGGCTGCATTCAACGTAGCATCGTATTCTTAAATCGTTCTTGGTCATATTTTTGAAACTCCTAAACTATAGCTATAAGTAGAGAATTTCAAACGATGCTGTTAAAACTAAGATTAAACGTTATCTTCTTCCAAATGCATATTTCACCCAACGAACTCCATCTTCCATCTTCTAACCGCATCCCAGGTCAACGGCCTTCACTAACATCTAATCCCATTACCAGGTTAATGACCTTCTGCTACCTGGCTGCGTTCAACTGGTGGCTGCTGGTGTGCCCTTGGACGCTCAGTCACGACTGGCAAATGGGCTCAGTGCCTCTCATCACGAGCGGCTGGGACCCGAGAAACCTACTCACGTGCGCTGCCTTCGGAGCGTTATTGCTGCTGTGCTATAGATGCATTGCTGATTTGGAGGTGGGTGCTTAATATCTGTATGGGTAATTAGTCGTATGCCCATAGATGCTCAGCCATGAATGGCGAATAGGATTGGTGCTCCTCATTAAGAGCGGCTGTGACCTGCTCCCTTGCATTGCCTTAGGGGCTTTACTGCTTCTTTACTACCGGTGTATGGCTCATTTGGAAATAAGTACTAAGTATCTGTGCTAGTAGTTTCTCGTGTGCCCGTTGACGCTCAGTCACGACTGGCAGATGAACTCAGTGACCTGAGGAACCTACTCACTTGCGCTGCCTTCTAGGCATTCTTATTTCTTTTCTTCCGGTGTATTGCTGATATGGGCTCGGTGCCTCTCATCACGAGCGACTGGAACCCGAGGATCCTTCTCATTTGTGCTGCCTTCTGTGCATTGTTATTTATGTGCTACCGGTGTATTATAATAAAACGAACTTCATTTGTTTTCACATTACTCGGCGCTTGGCTCCTCATGTTTGGATAAAATAAGAATACACACCTGTAGCCCGGCCTCACCTGAACCATGTAAATGCGAGTACATATTATACCGAACCTCAGTCACCAAATACCTGGGGGTTATGGTCGACGAACATTTAAATTTGAAAGAGCACATCCAACAACTAACTAAGAGAATCAGGAAGCTTTCCGGTACCTTTAAGATACTCAGAGATATTGCCAACAGGGACTTACTTCTTATGATTTACAAGGCGCTAGCTGAATCGGTTGTCAGTTACTGTGTACCGGTCTGGGGAAATGCTGCTAAGAATACTCTTCTGGTAGCTGAACGGGCGATCAGGTCTCTTCTTGAAATAGCTTTTGAGAAACCGTACAGATATCCCACAGTAGACCTCCACAGAGAAACTCAAGTTCTTACTGTACGGCAAATCTTCATCCTAAAAACTTCTCTCCTAGCTCTAGAAGCTAAATCGTTTCTAGTTAAATGGCTGTTAACACTGGATTATAACTCTACTGAAAATATTATGACGAGTTGTTGCATAGTTTGTTATTTATTGTTGTGTTTTTTGATTTTGTTATACATTAGAATTAGCTGCTATGTAGTTTTTTTTTAAAGTAAGATAAGATTTTTAATATTGGGTATTCACATAGTTGTTTATAATGGTTCTCCCAAGTCACAGGCTCTGCCTAGTTTGGGGACCCCTCCAAAATTTTCGTGCGTTTCAATCTACAAATTGCACAATGCAATCTGCTTAAAGTTTAATTATTATTATTGTATTTTATGTTATATTGTACTTGTGCATTAAAGAAATATTATTATTATTACATGGTAATCCTCCTGACACCTGGCGGTCTTTACAGAAACAACATATTTCGCGGCGTTGAGACCCAATAGTTTCGACAACTTGGTACCCATGTTGACTGGTTGGCCTAGACAAAGTCCAAAGTATGGCTATATGGTTCCACGTTAAAACCCTTATCATTCGGATTTAAAATTGATTCTAGATTTATTTAAAAACAAATGACTCTTTTTACCTGGCAAAAAGCAGACTGTTTAACCCGACTACTTTTTCATCTTAATGGTAGACGTGTCAATACAAATGACATCTTTCGTGACCTTTTTCATATTGAAATTGTTGGAAGCTAACATGCTGTATGCTTTAAACTTATTAACATTGTCAATAGGTCCAAAGACACACCCCAGCAGTAATTGGGCTGCTCCTCCTGGTGATACCGTTCGTGCCTGCCAGCAACTTGCTGGTCACTGTCGGCTTCGTCATCGCTGAGAGAGTGCTTTATATACCCAGGTAAGTAAAAACTTTATTTAATTAAGTCTTAAAACCTAAATACAAGTAGATTGTGATAAGTGGATACTCACAAGTTATGGATACATCGTCCTTTGATTTGAGTGTGTGCTATTAAAAAGTTATGTTAGAAAATAACACTATGCGTATTCCCACAGTGTAGGCAGCGTGATCATCACAGCCTACGGAGTTCAACTAATGTGGTGCTCCAAGCCTGGCACCAAGGCTATTCTAGTAGTCGGATTGGCCATCTTGGCGGCTAGCAGCGTCGCGAAGACTTACCGGAGGAACGCAGATTGGAAAGATCGGGCAACGTTACTGAGGTAAGGAGTCCAACTGACGTGGTGCACCAAGGGTATTCAAGTGGACGGGGTGGCCATCCTGGCGGTAGGCAGCGTCGCGAGGACATACCGAACGAAAGCCGGTTGGAGAGATCGAGCCACGCTACTGAGGTAAGAGGACCAACTAATGTGGTGCTCCAAGCCTGGCACCAAGACTATTCTATTAGTCGGGCAGGCCATCCTGGTGGCCAGCAGCGTCGCGAAGACGTACCGGAGGAACGCCGATTGGAAAGATCGGGCCACGTTACTGAGGTAAGAAGTCCAACTGACGTGGTGCACCAAGGGTATTCAAGTGGACGTGGTGGCCATCATGGCGGTAGGCAGCGTCACGAGGACTTACCGAACGAAAGCCGGTTGGAGAGATCGAGCCACGCTACTGAGGTAAGAGGACCAACTAATGTGGTGCTCCAAACCTGGCACCTATGTTATATTATTATGGTCGGGATGGCCATCCTCGTGGCCAACAGCGTCGCAAAAACCCACCGAAGGAAAGCCGATTGGAGAAATCGAGCCATGTTGTTGAGGTAAGAGGGATTAGCAGAAGGCTTTTACCAAGCACTCGAAGTATGCAGAAATGAGACTTATTCTATTCTACCTCAGTTTTGTTATTCTACCACAGTTTTGTATTACTGGAATGTTTATATAAGCATAGTTAATGTAGGCTACGAAACAATAATTCTTTGCCAGGGAAGTCAAAGTTGTTGTGGAAAAAGAACCTTCTCTTTTGTACCTTATTTCCACTTATTATAGTGCCTGCAAATACTAGTATTTAGCCTTAATTTTATTTCAAAGCCTAGTTTTTGATTTAAAGCCCATGTAAAATATGTATTTACGTGTTTTTTGGTAAAAAAGAGCAGAATGAGTGGTGTTGTATTACAGTAAATAATAATTTTATGAAATCACATCTAGCGCTTTACATGTTACCTGTCCATTATTAGCAAATCGAGTCGAAATAATAATAATTAATAATAGACCCCGATAAACTAAGCGCGTAGTTAATATCAAGGATTTTCTACACTTATAATTATAACCGCGAAAGATTACATTGTTTTTTTCGTTTGAATTAAATAGTCTCCAAAACTACTGGACCGTTTTGAAAAATACTTCTACCATTAGAATCTTACATTATCCCTGATGAACATAGGCAATGTTTAATGTATCATAACATGCTAATTATATTAGAGAACCGGAGTCAACGTGGGCGTAGCCGCTTGCGGGAAGCTAGTTACTAATAAACTGCAGATTCCACGTTCCTTTTATATGTGCACATTGCAACAAGCTTGCGTATGAAGAGCACTCAAAAATGTAAAGACCACCTTGGCCAAACTGAGTCTGTGAAACGAGCTATTACCCACACCATATTATTCGATATTAACCTTAATCTTAGAACAAGAAATAACACCAGTTTTATATTTCAATAGAGTTTGCAAAGTTTAAAACCCATAAAACCGTATTACGAGTTCTCTCGGTCAGAAGTATTGGTAAAGCTGCATCCACACTAGTGAAAACTGTCATCAACTTTTATTGACTGAATTTCATTTCGATTTAGGATATCTCATGTGAGAACCAATTTGGCAACATATTACACATAAAAAGTCCACTTGTTCGACATGAAAGCGACTTGCAATCAAAAATATTTGGCAATAAAGAGAGCCCGATCAGCAAGCGGAGGTCTTTGATTTGTTCAATCGTCACTGTCTAGCCTATTGGCTATGACAATAGCCATCTAACATATTTTTTTCAAACAGTTGGGACGAAAAAATTACAACAATTGCTACTCGTATTTTGCTTTGCAACAATGTCAAAGACATTCCAATAAATAATAGTTTAAAATAATAAAAAGACGCTTTTATTGCTTACTAAAAAAGGGAAAATAATTTATTCTGAGTACAAAGAATTAATATTACAGTATAGTAAAAAGCGTGGGGTGCACTTTATGTCGTTTTCATAGTTCACTTGTTATTGTTGCCAATAATAGAATGATTTTAATATATACTATACTAAGCACCCCACGCTTATTTGCATTGCATTCGTCGGTACATGATACGTGTTCAAAGTTTCAAATTAATCCGATTTCTGGAAGTTGGTTTTTACCAACTTCGAAAAATCGGATTAATTTGAATTTATTGAGCTCAAAAATTCCGTTACATTCATACATACGTACAGCCCGAGCTACTAAAAGCGTGATAAAAATCCATACGACTGCGATAAAATAGTTTTCCTAGTTGTATGTAACATTATACAAGGTGTAACAAAAAACCCCGTTATAACTGAAGGGTGTTGTTGTGCCCGTAAACCTGAACAACTTTCAACCTAGGTCGAAATCTCAAAAAATCTTTTGGCTCTCCCATAGTAAATCGATCAGCTGATTGGCAATTTTGTATGGGAGGTCCGATTTTTTTTGAGATTTTGCCCAAGGTATCATTGGGAATGTTGTGCAGTTTTCCGGGCACAACAACACCCTTCAGTTATAACGGGGTTTTTTGTTACACCTTGTATAGTTGAATTTCGTAAGTAGATAAGGTTTACAAACGGCATCAAGTCAAGTTAATCACTGCGGCATATAATGCTTGTATGTACAAAGTGTGATTTTGTAACGAAAATGGGTAGCCTGATGTCGCGTCGTATATACTACAAGATCATAAAATAAAACTTAAAATTAAAGAAAATACCGAAATGAGCCCTGAAAACAGCTGGTGAACTTCCACCTTGAACCACCGTGATTAAATTATCTTTCGAATAAAAAACAAGCGTTAAAATCGGTCCATCCGTTCATGAGCTACGATGCAACAGACAGACGCACAGACAGACATAGGGGTCAAACCTATAACACTCCTCATTTCGTCGAGGGTTAAAAAGAAACGTGTTTGACGACCGATTGGTGCAGTGGTCTACATGTCGGACTTCTAAAACCAAGGATCGCGGGTTCAATCCCCGCACAGAACAAGCATATGTGTGTATGAACATGTGTGTTTGTACTGGTCTGAGTGTTTTCTATGTGTAATATGTATTTAATTACAAAAAAAAAGTATTTAAGTATGTTGTCTAGTACTTATAACATAAGCCTCGTAGCTTAATTTGGGACTAGAGATTGGTGTGATTTTTGTAAAATATTTATTATTTGTTTATTAAACAACTGCGATCAGTATGATAACGCCCTAACTCGGTACCCCGTCGCTTTACGGTTCAATTTCATCGGTCCCAATGAACTGTTATTGCGTGTTTACTGCGATACCGACCTGTAACGGTTTCGATTAACCGCCGAGTAGGCCTTTTGTTTACTTCTGACGGCTTATCATCATGTGGGTCATACTTTAATGACACATCTAATTAGGTTGTCGTCGTAAATGTTACTTGATTTCACTGACGACCACTCGACGACGACGACTCCGTGGTAAGTAGCTAAAGCACTTGTGTTACAGATATCAGAATCAACAGTGGTATTACAAAAAAACTTAAATAAATAAATACAACACCCATACCAGTACAAAGAAGCATGCAAACATTTGTGTGCATGACACAAATGTTTGTACAGTGCGGGGATAGAACTGCGACCTCTCGGTGGTCTCAGTATCGTCAACTTCTTGACCTTTACACCAAAGTGGTCGTCAAACACTTAACTATTGTATCTTTAACACTGAACTAAAATGATTTGATTAAATCAATTAAAAAATTGATAAAATCATTTGAATAAATGATTACCTATCGATACTGCTTCAAAGTAAAATCCACATCACTTGCTGAGGCACACATAAACAAATCAAAATAAGTTTCACGTTTTCGAGCTGCCAGTTAATATATACGCTAGTATATTCTAAATATATGCTTTTAACAGTAAAATAAACAACAAAACCAACTAGGAACAAAACTACCTCGTTACAATTCCAAACTCCATCTGCATCATACATCAAAAACTATTCAAATAACATGTTAACCTTTAACACTTTAAAGCGAAACATGAAAAATTAAGCCGCCCAAATGCTATTTATTTAAAACACGAACGTTCACCGCGATTTACACTTCGCAATATTCGCATTACGGTCGCCGCGTTAGCTCTAAATTACCTCTAAATGTGTTTTGTTTGTTCCAGAGCGGATTTAGTGACTTTGCCGCAGAACGCCAAACTGCACTACAACTTGGGCAACTTTCTCCGTGAAACTGAGCAGTCGGAGAGCGCCATCAAGCATTACAAAGAGGCGTTGAGGTAACAAAGACGTTTGCCGTAACGGGAGGTTAGCTCTTAAGTAAGCTTGCGAGTATTAGGGCTGATTGTTTTCTTTTTTGACAGTAAATTAATCTAAGTCTCGTTTTGTAGGTAACTTTTTAGGTTATTGTAGGTAGAAGAAGGCATTTTTTGTAGAGGGTACTGTACTGCTATACATCTACATACAAGAAATACTAGTACTTGCATTTCTTCTCTCTGAAAAAGGGAAAGTTGAAGCAAACATCCTCCTTGTTTAAGCAAATGCTAAGACCGAACTACAAAAAAAACTATTAGGTTCTAGAAAAATACTTTGTGGCAAGCAAAACAATAGAGGACCCGGCAGACGCTGTTCCGGCATTTTTTCCATAAAATTTCTCACCGTTTAAACCTTCCCTGAACTTCCACAAATGATTCTTTAAATTATTTCTATTAATTAAAAACAAAACTACCAAAATCGGTGCACCCGTTTTCAAATTTTAGCGACATTAACGAACAGCAATTTATTTTTATATACAAGCCGTCTTTTAAGAATAAAGTTCGAAAATATTTTTTTTTAATCTTAATGAATAAATTGCATGTTTATCATGTATGCATTGTATATGATTGTTATTTTTTTTTTGTATATTATAATATAATTTGATATTAACTTTTATTTAGTGGTATTAGATATTTAGTAAATTATGTTTATTTATTATTTGCGTTATGAACCACAATTTACCTTTCTCATTTAATGTTCACTGCACCCATTGCCTTCTTTCTGCATGACCTTGAGGTTGACTGGCAGAAAATACTTTTAGCATTAAGTTTACCCTTTTTTCTTGTGCAATAAAGTTTAAAATTGATAAAAATAATAATCATAAAATCGTTACATTACCCGTAGATTAAGACTATTAGGGGCATCCCTACCCTTTGGTAATTAGGGACATGTAAAGTGGACTACAGTTGAAGCTCGTACTACTTCTGTGAAAGCGGAATTTCCGCGTACTGTTGACGGCCAAAGTTGTTACAGTAGGTAAACCTGTTGGAAAACAATACGGAAAGTTCGTAAGAATGGGAGTAGGTAAAGATTTTAATTTTTTTTTATTTCTTATGCGATTTTTTTGAAGAAACGTATCCAAAGACCAAAAACTTTTTCAGAGAAGAGTTTTATAACATTTGAATGATATATATTTAGTTATAATAAGGGTAAGAAAATTTTTATTGATCTGTTTTTAACTTTAAAAACAGATCAATCATTTCTAAATACTATCGCAAAAAATCATTACTAATCGACGAACATTGTTAGGTTAAGATTCACTATCGTCGATTTTTTTTTGAAAATTCAAAAATTCATCAATTCGCCATAAATTGTTCACATCTGAAATTCAGAACTCCCATCATTTCCAATTCGCTGTCATTACAAAGTTTCCACGTGTCACGGTGTGTTACCCTTATATTCCCTACGAGTAGTGTTGTTAGTGTCTCGAACGGTTCTCTGTAGTGAAAATCTTAACGTGTGCGAAAGTGATGACAAGACGTGATCCTAATGAACTTTTGTAGTGAAGCCTCTTGTTCGCACAAACTTCACGATATAATTAGTTTAATACTCGATTCAGGTGTTATTATTACTTAACTCATTAATAGCAATGCCTGTTCATAAATATATAGTATTTTCATTTTGATATTGGGCATAATTTATTAACGATGTAAATATGACAATCATACGATTAAGCATCCATGAATATTTATTTATTTTACTCAGTTGTTCATTCGATATTAAGCAGAGTTTAGTTAATATTATTGTGAAACACAATATAATGTGGTATTATTGTTTATAACATTAAATGATAATGTTCGCTTTAAAATAAATACGACACCATTTTATCATAATGAGTATATTCAAATAATTGGCATCAATGTATTTAAACTAACTTATTTACCGATGTCAATGCGTTATTGTTACCAACCGTATAGTTGATTTCGATTGAATGAAAGCTAAGAATATAATAACGTAGAAAGACCCTCAAGAAAATAAGTTCATTCCTATATTAAATGCTTAGCCCCACAGCGAGCGGGTCAGCAATGCGTCAAGTTTAAAAAAAAACATAGAATTAAAAGTTATTTTTATAGAACTAATATAGTTTTTTTATCAATCTAAAATGGACTTAAGCTGCGTGTGACTTATACTGAACCAATTATAATGTTTTTCAGTCACAATCATAGTCTTGATTTCAAATTTTATATGCCATGGTGAAACAGCGAGTTAAGTCCTAAGTATTATACAGTTAGTTATAAATTATCAAATGTTTATTTATATCGACGACCACTTTGGTGTAATTGTCAAGAAGTTGACTTTTAACCAAGAGGTCGCAGTTTCAATCCCCGCACTGTAGAAACATGTGTGTGCATGAGCATGTCTGTTTGTACTGTTCTGGGTGTTTTATGTATTTATTTAAGTTTATTGATAATACCTATGTTGATTCTGATATCTGTAACACAAGTGCTTTAGCTACTTACCACGGAGTCAAATTAATGTATGTGATGTTGTTGTACATTTCTTTATTTATATTTCTTTGGCAGGCTATGGCCCAGCTACGCCAGTGCTCACAACAACATTGGCACTCTAGTATCGGGGGCTGACAACGCAGAACACCACTTCTTGCAAGCCATCAAATTTAACAAATACCATGTGAACGCACACTACAACCTGGGTAAACTTTACAAGTAAGAATCTTCTATCATGCTTATAAGTATTTAAGATAGTGTGTTGGCTCCTTTACTGGCACCGAAGAAGACGAAATGAAAACGATTATGAAAAGACTCAAAAAAAATACTTAGGAAGAACATTTTAGTACATTAATAATGACTCTAAGCTTTTCTTTGACATGTAAATAATGGTTTGACTTTTTATAATTGTGTTTTATCTTTAATAGAAATGTATTTCGTATGCCATTCATGGCGCATCATGGAGTTCCTATATTCTATTTGTTAGCTTTGTTTACCTATGATGACGAATAAATGAAGTTGATTTGAATTAGATCTAGGTTTAAAGATATTTATTTCTCATAAGAATTACAAAGAAATTCACTTACTGAGAAAACAGTTTACAAAAATTAAATACAATCAAAACAGATGAGCGTGAAATATTATAAAACTAGAGGGTAAACAGGTTTTTTTTTTGTTAGACGAGCGGACCGTTGACTATTCAATGTGAAACCGACAAGTTATCATCTGAAGTTGTAAAAAAAGTACACCGATGTCTGTGCGAGACGCGCGAAATGGATGCGGCATTGATGAGATGATCTTAAATTTAAAATCAAAACTTGCCGTTATTTTTTTAGCGATGTTAATATTATAAGCCAAACAATAGTTTTTTTATGATATCTCAGGTGCTTTAATCATACTTAACATTAATTTATACCTTCGCGTAGGTATTTCTATAATATACATTAATCTATTGTTCCTGTTATGGTTAAGTACCATATTATGATACAGCCCCTAAACTCTAAAATCTTAAGTGTATTATTATTATTATATTCATTGAAAAAGCAGTCGACCATCGCTATCAATGACCATGTTTTAAAAGTAAACTCTTGCACATTTTTTTTTATTTTTATTTTTAAAGAACACAACAGATTACATCAATTCTTAATCAAGGAGTACATATGTAGTTAGTTCAGCACAAGAAAATAATCGTAAAACATGTTTATCACTGCATAACTCGAATGAAAAGAAGACATAAGTAGATTCAATAACATTTGCACATTCGCAAGACCGGACCGTAAGTTAATTTCTTACCACGTATATTTGTTTTTTTCCTAGAAAAAGCGGTCGCACCACCCAGGCCGTGACCATGCTTGAGAAGTGCATTTGGCTGCAGCCTCGCTTCGTCCAGGCTCACGTGGAGCTGCTCACGTTGAAGCCTGAGAGAGATAAACATGGAATCCTGGTGAAGCTGGTGGAACTGGAGCCGAGGAACTGGGAACATTTCGTGCTGTATGGTGACTGGTTGAAGACTAAAGGTCAGCAAAGCGAATATAACGTCTTAGGAGTAGTTTTAACGTCACAGCTTGCTAACTAGCATGTAAAGCATAAACAAGGTATATTGACTAAACTTCGTTATTTCAAAGATTAAAATAACTTTATTACCTACATTTTTACAAATTCATGACCTTGAGGTTGACTGGCAGAAAATGCTTTTAGCATTAAGTCCACCCTTTGTACATTCCTTGTGCAATAAAGTTTTAAATAAAAATATAATAAAAATAAAAGTGTATCTAATTGGTAGGCAGAGGCGTATAAATATTTCAAAAGCTCATTTCATATTATTTCAGATAAATATCAGATACTAAATATCTGTTACAAGTGTATCAAGGGGTATGCACGAACAACTATCGTAACGTATTCGTAGCGTTTACCTACCCATCTGTACGGGAAAACTGTCAGTTTCTGACGTTTGAACAACACGAATACGTTACGAAAAGTTCATGCTCACCCCACATATCATTTCAATATGAAATTTCGAAAAGACAACACTTAAAAATATCTTTTCGGCTCCGGTCATCGGGGAGGAATCGAACCCCCACCCTTGGGAAGTCTGGTCCAATGCTCTGACCACTGAGCTACCGAAAACCTTAATGGAGTCGTTGAATTTTGTAAGTGCTTTTTAACGCTTTGAGCCAGCGTATGTTTCATCAATGATTGTGGGAGACACCCTCAAATCACCCGAGAGAAATATATTTACAAATATTTAACAATCGGTTAAGATGAAACAGGCTATAATTTTATTTGTTAAGTATTTTTTGCGTTTACAACGCTATTTTTTTTTAATTTCGAAATTTAAGTGTTGTCTTTTCGAAATTAAAAAATAGCGTTGTAAACGCAAAAAATACTTAATCAATATGAAATGTCATTTTCAGTTGCATTTCAACTAGTACTCGCGTAAATAAAAGAAAAGAATATCGTCTATAAGTATTGAAAAAATAAATTACATTCTTACTTTATTTAAGTTAAAGGTCGTATCCGAAAGCCTACTCTAACCTCAAATCTAAGCGATTCGAAGAAAATTTCACGCTCACAATGCAACATCGAAAATTTTACTATCTTGTTACCTACTCAGAACTCTGGATTAAACTAATACCTTAATTCCAGGGCTTCCAGTGCCGGCAGCAAAGTTCTACCTGGAAGCGCTCAAATTAAGTTTCCGAAATCGCAACGTGGATAAACCGATACGAGGAGACTTAATTTCATTTAGATCAACCGCCCTTATGCTCAGATCACTGGGGCAAAAGTCCAGGGTCCTTCAAGTTTTAACAAGGTAAATATCTCGCACCCTACTCGGTAAAAAACACTTAGTTATCTCTCTCATTCGCAAAAGGCTACTCTTAAAGGCGTTGTCCGTAGTTTCGGATGTGGCCTATTCCTAATTTCGGTGAGACGGCAATTCGACATGACCGGAGAGAGATCAGGCGCAGGACCAACGGCTTAACGTGCTTTATGGTGCTGAGTGATGGAGAAGTGAGTGCACCTGTGTATTGCCCTCACACTTGTGCACTATAATATCCCCTGCGTAGTTGGCTGATCTCTGTTGAGATTGGCCGCCGTAGTCGAAATCAGCCAGGAGGACTATTACTATTATTCCTAATTTAGGATCTGTAATAAGTCTTATTGTGTTTTTGTTTTACGCCTATACTCGTAATAGTTTCACATATAAGATTGCTAACCCTAGATGATATGGAAATATGTAATGTTTGTATATGTGTACTGTTGGCGTACCTTTCTAAATAAAATAAAAATAAGGATCTACATACTATTTAAGTATGCAGGACTTGTTTTTAAAATAATGTTTACACATCTTTGTAATTGCCTGAGTTTATATAAAACCAACTAATAAGGTTCACTGTGTATTGCGCTCACACTTGTGCACTATAATATCTCCTGCGTAGTTGGCTGATCTCTGTTGAGATTGGCCCCCGTGGTCGAAATCGGCCAGGAGAACTATTATATTATTATTATTAGTGACAGAGATAGCTACATCTGAAACTACGGACAACCGCTTAGTTAGGTCGTAGGGAGTGTGATGTGACGAGTACAGAATACAGTCAAGGTTATCAGTGTAAGACCCCTGACACAAGTTTGGAGGGAATAGTGTTTCTATTGTAACGAATACATAACTTACTAGATACGCTCCTGCTGAGTAATGAGAAACTACAACCTGATACGTTCCCGACATAAATTATGAGTTGTAGTTGCTCGAGTCATGAATATTGACAAAGTATATGCATGACAAAACTGATTATTATACTGATAACTTTGCCCCTTAACACCTAATTTTGAGCTTTTCTGGCTTCTTGTTAAATGACATTCAGTCAACTTTAATTTAATTTCAAGTTCGAAGCGTAAAATTACTGTCCGGTCTTGACGACCACTTTGGTGTAATGGTTAAGAAGTTGACTCTTTAACCAAGAGGTCGCGGGTTGGATTCCTGCACTGTACAAACATTTGTGGGCATGAACATGTCTGTTTGTACTGGTCTGGATGTTATATGTATTTATTTATGTTTTTTTGTAATACCACTGTTGATTATTATTTAACATGTAACACAAGTGCTTAAGCTACTTACCGATACAGATCAATGTATTTAATATTGCTATATTTCAATATTTTTTTTAAATTGATTCCTTAAAATTTATTGTACTACCTAACGTCAGCAAAGTAAGGACTCTTTCATTAATAATAGAACTTTAACGATTTACGTGGAGGTGGATTCTCTTTCGGAGAGCTGGTTTTGATCATAAAGTTATGTCATGTGGACACCAGCATTGGTCTAGTGACTCGCATCATGGACTAAATCGGCCGTTACTGGCTCAAATCCCACCATAAGCAACTGTTTTTGTAAGGAGCCTGACCATTTGTAACTGATGATCGTTTGTACTGGCTGTATTACAAAAGGATTACGCAATGTTTATCGCTTGATAAAATAATATGCAACTTAAAACGTTTGCCTCCTTAAGTTTATGACATTCGTAGTGTCATTCAATATGCTGGCTTATGTTTAAACAAGTTATAAGTATTTCCATCCGTTTATTGGTTGACTAGCGGCCTGCGACTTCGACCGTGTGGACTTTTTGCCACCGAGTTTCGTACAAACTTCATCCACTATTTTATCCCCTTGTGGGGAAAATTTTTCAAATCTTTTCTAAGAGGATGCCTACATCATATTAACATCTATCAGCATGCGAAATTTCTGCCCGAGTCGTCTATTTACCAGGGATGTGCGTTGATAGATCACTATGTCAGCCAGTCACTTTTGAATTTTATACACATATCGACAAGGTCTAACACAGAACTTTACTTTTGTCGATTTCCTTATAAATTAAAATATTTTGTGGAGACGGTGTTATGTACTTTTTAGCGTCATATAAAAGACAATAAGGATTTAAAATAAAAGTTGTATCTTGTCAATAAATAAAAAATCATAAGGAAGAAAAAAATGTGTTTGGATACAAATTTCACCACAAAATATTTAAATTTATACAGAAATTGACAAAAGTATAAGTTTTAAGACTTTGTTGATGTGTGTATATTAAGAAGATACACATATATTTTTTAACAATATATTTTTAATAGGTGGCACACTTGGCGTCGAGGGTGGCCCAGCACCGCCGCCGCGCACATGTACCTGCGGGACTGGCGGCTGCGGATGGAGCTAGAGGGACGGGTGCAGATATACTCCAAAGCTGTCAACCCTACGGTGAAAACTTAACGATTATTTCATCGATTAACACAACATTACCTATTAATAACTAGCTGCCCGTCCCGCGGATCTCTATTTTTTTTTCGCATTAAATATAGCTTATGTTCGTCAGGGGTCATGTAGGATTCTAACGGTAAAAGATTTTTAAATTGAAACTGTTGTTTCGGAGCCTATTCAATTCAAATAAACAAAAAAATCTGTTCTCTTTTAAAAATTTGTGTTAAAACTCTATAAATTTTATTATTATTCCATGCCAGGGTTGTTTGTCATAACTTCCGATTGTATTTTTTTGTGTTAATTACGCACCGAAAAACTGATAAATACTCGTATTTAAAAACACGGGTTTAACTTCTAACCAGGAGCTTTAGATTTATTAAACTTAGTTCAGTTCAGTAGTTCTTTATAAGTGTCTACAAGAAAGATGTTATTATAAAGTGGATGAATTTTTAAATTTGATATGATTAAGTTATAAATTTCAATTATTTTTTTATTTTATAAAAACGCTATTAATTTTATTGTTATGTAATTTTAATGTAACAAGCAAAGTTAGGACTTAAATCGAAATATTATGACTAAGACATTGTGATGATAATACTCGTATTTGATAAGATTGTTAAATATTTGCATGCTATTACTCATGGCTGGAAAAGCTGAATAGTAATCATCTATAACACCCACAAAATGTAACCTTGTCCAAAAGCAAATAAATACTCATTTCATTTCATAAAAGTTCTTACGTATTGAAATTTGCAATTATGTTGCACGTCTTCATCATTCGGGGTTTATTACATCCCTGACTTGATAAACTCACCTGGGTTGTATGGAGACCAGCACGTCAAGTTAATTTTGTCGTCTTACGCGCTTGTAGTACGGGCGATTTTACAACAAATAAGGGTAGCCTGATGGCCACTGTATAAACGTAGTTAAGTAACTAAAAATGTATTTCTTTGCGCAGAAATCAACAAAGTGCTTCGACCACTCTCAGCTGCTAGTCGAGGAGAAACACGACGAGAGCCCCAGTCCCGAACTCCGGCGCCACACAGACGCGTCTAATCGCGTCAGTGCCAGTAACTTTAGTGAAGAAAAACAAAAAGCGTGTGTACAAAAGCCGTGCGGGACCAAAAAACGCAACCTGTCCATCTCGACACAAATAAAAACAACTCACAACAAATCAGAAATCGGACTGAAGAAGAAGTGTGTGCATAGGAAGGATGACGAGGGGAAGGGTGTGATGCCAAATATAGCGGCGCCTCTCGAACACATACTCATGAAGACGTTTTAGTTGTAACCAAGTGTGATGTTTAAGAGTGACCTGTCTGTTAAGTTTGGCAAGGCCGGCTCCGTCACAGAGGTGATTTTATTGACCTTGTTTTGAGTCAAATGTACCCTAACGAAAAGAAATGCTTGCTTTTTTGTTTATTTACGTTATTCTTTATTAGCTGATTCGACGACCTCTGTTCCGCCTTAGAGGCAATAAATAAGCAGACTTTGGATTTCATTAAATTCTTTTTTTAAAACGGGATAAAAGGTATCCTATAGCCGTCTCCTGGTTCTAAGCATACCTCTCCACAATTTTTTTGCCTAATCGGTTCATCCGTTCTTAACTTATAAATTGTTTTTTATTTTATTTATAAGGCACACAACACAGAATATAATTAAACTAAAACCACTTTCTTTTATATATTCGTATATATAGATTAAACTGACTGTTACAACTTTGTGAGTTTAAGTTTTTTTTTTATTAAATGTATAGCATATAAAGCTCCCGTCGATAGTTTGTCATTAAACAATGTATACGTAAACTATATTTAACATCGTTTCAAACGCATCTCTGTGGCGACCGCGTCCAAAGCTCAGCATTTGAAGTAGTAAACATTCGCTTGCGAGTTTATTTTTTGATTTCAGGGACATTAGTTGTAAATGCCGACAATATCGCGAGGTTTACATAGTTAAGGCAAACAAGGCGATTGGCGATATTTCACATATGATAAACATTTTAAAGTTAAATGCTTACGAACTGATTCGTAAATTCACAATTTTTATGGTATTTTTGAAGTTTATCACAATAATTTAAAATAAATCAAGTAACTTACTCATGATACGTTGATCGTGTTTAGGTGATTGTTACGAAACGTTGGCTTTTTGGCGTTACCTCGCTCTGAGGCGTTCCATTTAGGGTTTGAAGTGCAAGCGAGAGCGCGGAACGAGCGACAAAAAGGGACAATTTTAGTCGTTGTCACGTTCAATTCAACTATCGTCAGTAAGCCGACTTTACTGACACCCGATATATATTTTTTTTGTCGCTCCGCCCACTTATCATTTATGCTTAGTCCAAAGGTATGACTGGTAGCGAATACGGCGTTAAGTCCACCTTTTGTACATAGTTTTGTTGTGCAATAAAGCTAAGCTAAAGCTTTGGAAAACAAATAGTGAAATATCGCCATCGTCGAAATTAGATAGGCAACTAATTTAACTATTAATATTTGTAGACATTGAAATGAAAATATATATTTTTGTCAATGGTTGAAGGTAGGTGGTTTGTAACGAACACGCACTAAGTTTTTACGCTAGCATTAGATATTGTTACTCTTTGTCGTCAGCTGCATGAGAAATGTGGTAAATATTGTTTGTAACAGATTCCTAAAAAGATAATTGGCGTTTAACTAAATTTAATTATTAAAGAATAAAATAGCTCTTGTGGTAGTGCACAACTCAGGTTTTAGAATTGTGCACTACCGCAGGAGCTATTTTTTTATACGTCCTATATAATTTTCTATTCGTAATCAAAACCCTGAAAAGGTATTTTAATTTTACGTGTTTGTATTTAGTAACCAAGTATTATATTGTGATTTTTATAAAATATTTTTTTACAATGGCAGTGCTGTCACTTTCAATAATATCAATGGTTCAACATCCAAGCTTAATACAGTAGGAAAATCAGCATCAATAATATAATGGCAAATTAGTGCCAAAGTAACATTTTTAACATTCTCCTTGTCAGTCTATTCAAATCTGACCCCTACTCTCTAAGCTTTGTCCGTAGTTTTGATTTAGCCATCTCTGTCACTCTTACAAGCTTTGTCGTGCGAGTGAACGCACTGGCTAGACCCGAAAATCCTAACGGTTATAACGGTTAGTTACGGACTCCGTAGTTTTTTTTTTAATTAACACAAAACAGTTTACAGTTGTGGAGATAAAATTTTCTTAAAAATTAAATGTTTAAGTACTAAACTTTAAGCCAAAACATGTGTTGAACATGAAGTACAATACAATGAGTTACAAATTACGCTAAATCATAAACATTCGAACTAACTGGCGCGGTGAAAAGCATATTACGATATATATTATTTTATTTTGACATGGCACTGAATTGCCACTTTATCTATTTTTATCGCTGACAATTTTTTTGGTCAGTTTGACTTATATTATTATTCGAAAGCTGACGACATAGCAGCTAAAATGTGCCACAGCTTCCGGTATCGCTTGGCCTTAAGATCGCGGGATTTCTACACTAGTGCTTATTGCGAGTGAAATGACGAAAAGAGTTTCGTACGTTTTGTAAGATAAACGGCAAATATCAACACTGCTAAAACATATTATATTAGAATACCTGTTGATTTACTGGTGAAAACGTCTACAAAGATATTAGAAACTAGCGGCCCGCCCGCGACTTCGTTCGCGCAAACGTACCACAAGAGAGCATTTGATCGGGATAAAAAGTATCCTATCTCCTTAGTCAGCTCATATTCTCTCTGTTTACCAAATTTTATCATAATCCGTTCAGTAGTTTCAGCGTGATTGACGGACAAACATCCAAATATCCAAACATCAAAACAAAGAAACTTTTACATTTATAATATAAGTGACATTAACGAGAACTGACCCTTGACATAGAATAAATTAGTTTTTATTTAATCAAAGGCAAAGCCAATAATACATACAGACATCAAAAAGAATCTCTCTCAATTTCATGAATAACGCGTAATAGCCATTTATAATGGAAAATGTTGATATTTGCCTGTAATTCTTTGAAAAATATTTGAATGCATTCAACGTATATGAAATATGAATGGTCATTAAAGAAAAAAGTGCATATTGAATACTTTTAGACCTGTGACAACCAAATAAAGAGAGTGAAGCGATTAAACCAATCCTTACGACCGTTTTGGTCGTCCAGTCGTCGACGGCCCACGACGCGACGACCAAAATGTGTCGCAGGAACACCTAAGTAAGATGTACATATTGTTAAGATAGACTAAAGGCACATGGCAATGCTTTGAATGTACTGAGAATAAACGATTGAGTAAGTTTTGTGGTTTTATTGTTAACTTTTTTCTTGCTCTTATTGTAACTCACGGCAGGTTTGAATATTTAATCTACTTTTGAGTGTAAGTAAGATAACTGTCGGCTTTATACTAAAAGGAATCAAAGGTTACAGCCGTCTATATGACACTTCAGTTTTAGTCAAATGTAGATAGGATATTAAGACCGGCCGTAACTGTAGGTGGAAGTGAGAGCCTGGACCACTTTTAATGAATCTTACAGTAATTAAATAATAATAGTCCTCCTGGCTAATTTCGACCACGGCGGCCAGTCTCAACAAAGATAACCTATCTACGCAGGAGATATTATAGTGCACAAGTGTGAGCGCAATAAACAGGTGCACTCTCTGTTCCATTACTCTCAAAGTTCGGTGTGACGGCAATCCGACATGAACGGAGAGAGATCAGGCGCAGGACCAACGGCTTAACGTGCTTTCCGAGGTATGGGGCCGTAACACCACCAACTTCCCGACTCCGAGCTGTTTTGAGAACCCAGGACCTCTCGGATGTAAGGCAGTAACTTTGTCTCTACAACAAGGAGGCAGTCACAGCAATAAATAACAGCAATTAAATAATATATAACTCGACAGAATCACATATCTTTCAGTCGAGTTCCAGCCGTATTAGATGTTTATAAGACCAAGCGCTTCAATAGGTATTAAGGCCAAGGGCGTAGTCTCATTTCATATTGAGAAGGATACTAATAACTTACATGAACACGAATTGTAAAACGGAGCTCTTACAAGATGCTTCAGATTGTGGACATCTTGAATCTGGAACAGAAAAGTATTAAATTTATAGTGTATGATGCTATAATTTACACCGAAATGTTATACCGAATCCGGCACCGAATCGCTGGACGGATTTTGAATCGCTCAGAACCACCGTATACACATTATACACATAATAGGAATCAAACTTATAACCCCCCCCCCCCTCACACTTTTTTCTTTGGGGGTTAACAAAACTGGTCGTCAGGCATGACATATTCTAAGCTTCCGAAAGTGAAGTGAGTGAAGGTAAACGGAAGACTTGTCATAAAGCAAGTTGATTCGACAATAATTACTCACTTAACTTCAATTTCAATCATCAATAGGCATTATGACACCTATCTTAAACATTTGCAAGACCATGGCGTTTAAAAACATTGCCCGTATGAAGTTAATACAACCAGTATATTTCCAAAAAGCTGTAGAACCCAATTTTTAAACACAAAAAATTCAATAAATATTCGATCAATTGACTCCGATTTCTGATACATTACCGTGACGTTACGTTTTTGTATTCCCATACAAAATCTGTGAAGGCAGAGTTTTGACAGATAATAAAGAGTATGTCAACGATTGGAGTGTCATCTAGCCTATTGTTTTTAATAAAATAAAATATACCACTTATTGAAGGCCCAATTAAGTAAACTATAGTTAACAACTGTGGTTTTGATTAAATTAATCCAGTTGCTATTCCTTTGGGAGACAACTTCTTGGCAAGTGGTAGGTTAAGTGCAAAACTAGCATTAGCCGTCTTTACTTAATTGCCTAAGTTTTCTTTGTAACGGCGAGTCAGACCACAGAATAGCCAAACCATGAAATAATTTACTAAAGAATTTACATTTAGACTGATCTGCGTAATCAAATAAATAAGCACACCATAAAAAATTTAAGAAATTTTCATTTTAATCCTTAATTGAATTTTCTAAATAAATCGCTTTGAAGATGCATACCTTTACTTCCGATCTCTTTTTTCAACAAAATACTGTTCAAGATTATATATTTTTTCTGAATTTCGATCAGTGAAATCCTGAATATCTAAAACTGTAGTAGAAAGATTGATCACATATTTCATCTTGCGAAAATATAATAACGAGGTGAGCGTCGAATTGGTGGAATCTTCATAAACTAATTATTGTAATGTAAACTTTTACATCAAACTAGCTGATCCAGCATACGTTGTTTTGCTATATAAATTTCTCTTATCACTATGGGGTATGAAAAATTGATGTTGGCCGATTCTCGGACCTACTCAATATGCTCACAAAATTTCATGAGAATCGGCTATTAGTTTACATATATATATATATATATATATATATATGTAAACTAATAGTGTCATTTGAAGATACGAATGTCATGATGAAACTATCTTGCTACGCGTAGTACCTACGGTGGCCACGGTAAACGCAGCGGTATCTTATGCACTAATGATACGGGCGATTCTGCAACAAAAATAGCTAGCCTGATGTGCTGTCCACTGTACTTTAGATTTTTTTACACGATAGCCATAGTTTTTTTGTTTTTTAATTTACCAGCCTGCACCGATCTCAAACCGCAGACTAAGTTTCTAATCATTTGCGTTTTCAAAGCTCATTTAAGACTCGCTTCGGAGATGCCCGGCTAATAGCGCAGTCACCTCACCCCTATCAGTGGCGACCAACTTGACGAAACAAAGTTAAATGAAAGCGAATAGTTCTCGCGGCGGGTGACTGATATCCCAGTCAACTTTACTCGTTTAACAGATTGAACGGTGACATTGCGCATCTTTGGCGAGATTAATTCAGATGACATAACACTGTGAAGTGCTGGACATTGCTAAATTAATTCATCAACTCGAGGTCTGTGCAAATTGAATAGAAGTTATATTAAAAGGTCTCCTAGATGTTACTAAGACTGCATCCACAGGACAAAGTGGATATACCTAGGTTCCACAAATAAAAAGCCGATATGATAAAATGTGGTGTGGTTTTACAGCGTATAGCATCAGAAAGTATCTAAGACATGAATTACCTGTGCTGACTCTATCCAAAAAGTCAATAAAAATTACTTCACACAATAAAATAAAATAAATCCTATGGATTTATCATATTTTTTTAGCGCGGCATGTTTAATTAAATATACATATAAAATAATCTCATCAATAAACAATTTTATGATAAGTACTGGAGTGCGTCAAGAACACATTGTGCTACCGCTCTGTGTATGAAAACTTGATTTTAGTTTTTTGTCACCAAATTTTATACAAATTTGTGGAAACGCTTAATGCTAGTGTGCTATTATTGTAACATTTACCCTACATGAACTATTGTATAGCTATTGTTTTACTTAATAAAAATTTGCAACCCCTATTTAAGTCCTTGGGGGTAGAATTTATTAAAATCCTTTCTTAGTGGATACCTAAATCATAACATCTACCTGCCAAGTATGCCAAATTTAAGCCCGATCCGTCATTTGGGCTGTGCGTTGATAGATCAATATGTTAGTCAGTCAGTAAAAACCTTTGAATTTTATATATTTAGACATAAGTTTAAGGTTTAACTGAAGTTTCCGAAGCAAATTAGTTGATCTTCCTAGGACCGCGGCACACAGTGGGTCAAAAATGCTTAGAAGGACTTCTCTTTGCAATATCCCTTTAAAAAAAAACAACTTATCCTCAGCACTGATTCCCGTCCCGTTCACAACTCATGTAGTTTATATATATTTTACATCAAGCTGAACAAGTATTTTTTTTAAAAATGCCCAATTTTAAGATAAATAATATACAATCGTTTGACTCAAAAAACTGTTAGAATATATACAAGTTTTAGAACAGTAGTCAATTTTGATCGCATTTCAATGTTATTTTTAGGTGTGTATTCAATATACCTCGGAATTATCAAGTACCCTGAATAAAGAACATACGTCACCAATTCACCATTTATTTTTTCTGAAACATGTTGGACTTTAAGGTCCACAAAACTAACCGTTTTGCGGCACCGCTCACCTTAAAGAGAACCAGGGAAAACACATATCAATATCAATTTCCTGGATGCAGTTTTATAGCCAATGCTTTAACCAACCATTACAGGATTTACAGGTCGGGAAATGGCAGGTAAACAAAAGCTTAAGCCCCTTAAAGCAGTCCATTCGAATGCCTCCACAAATGACTTATCCCTACGACGCAGGTTTAACGCCGCGAGAGATTGCTACCAGTTTACAACCGGCAGTAACAGCCCGTTTACTGCTTATAATAGCTGTAAGCCAAATAATTGCTGTGGAGGAAACCCGTAAAAAGAAAACAGTTTTTTAGCAGTTAACCTAGCTGTGAGTTTCCGCGAGAAATGATTTGTAGGCGATAAGGTACACCTTGTTTTGCGATAGCCAAACAGTAATATTGTTAGTAAGTTAGTACGTTAATATTCTTCCAAGATAAGTAACATGCAATAAATGATTTGAATTTGAATTTATAGCTAATAATTCATAATATCGAGTTACCAAACATAACTATAGATATTTTTTGCACAGACTCGCATATTATGGACGATTAACGATTGATAATATTCAAGACTTAAAAAAAATGATTATAAACGTTAGCGCATACCTGCGTCTTAGTGCGACAAAACGATCGATACTAAAACTGTCGAAATTGAGTATTGAGTTCTTCGTATCACAAGCTATTCAGCATTGCTCTTCAATCGCTCATTTTCGCCACGCTATCGCTGTCGCCATCGCCACGCTTGTCCCAGAATTCGTGCGCGCGGCCTTGCTGTCACCGCAACTCGCTTCTCCTGACAGCCATACGTCCAATCACCGCCGGTAAATCGCTGACTAAATACCTATTTGTCTCACTCCTGTTACGAGCATTCAGACTCTAAAAATAACCAATCTACACCGTTAAGTTTATATACGCAGCTTTTTCCTATTGCTTAATTTGGTGAACCAAAACTCCTTTCCAAAAGAAAGGAAACATGCAATGAGGGCGCATAATTAAGCAAGTTTCTAGTCAATATTTCCCATACACGGCGCGTAGCCAGCTTTATCCGAGCATAAGCTCCTTACTGCTTGTTCTGAACTAAATTTTTGATGCGCATCAGCTCCGGCCGGCGTAGTTAAAGACAAGCGATGCGGCGTAACTTTTAATTCCAAACACTAGTTTGCCTGTTTAGTTGGCGAGCAGGGCCGTATTTAGGGTTGCTGTAGTTCGTTATTATTCTATTCATGAAAGGCGGGTACGTACTTTAGTATACTCGTATATCGGAAGGGCGTTCGCTACGTTCTTCGGTGCAGAGTCGGTGTCGACATCCATGGCGATAGGATTTCCAAAATAAATACTCCAACGTCTTCACGATATCGATTTAATCAATCACAGTCTCTTAACAATTAAAATAACACGCGTTTATCGCAATGGAATTGGATTTAGTTTTATTTCGTGATAAAGTGTGTGTTCGTCCTTGCCGGAAACGGAAGTGCCCCCAGACGAGCCGGCGGAGGGAGGTAGGCCCGATCCTTGCTTGAAGTTTCCCACTGTGACAGCTGTCAGAGTGACAGATGACGTTTAACGTCACGCTATACGTCACGTCTGATGCTGCCGCGCCGACACGTATATATCCTGAAATGCAACTAGCATTGGCGGATTTTTATTTATCACTCGATTCTCACAGTGAAGCATTGTAAGCATGCGGGCTAGCTTACATTGCCAACTTGGTCTCTATTTTCATTTGCCACATTGTTAGGTCAGTATTTGTACAATTGCGAAAAAATTATGTAAAAGTAACGCACCAATCGACGAGTATCATGTAGAGGTAGGTATCAGCTTTTTGTAACTTAGAATAAATAATTAATGACGAAAATTATCGCTTCTGTGATAGGTTTCTTTTAGGGAAAAAACAAACTGCTCTCAATTTACGTTACCTACACTGTCCTGGCACAACTATGAACCCACCTATTTTAGCAAAATTACTCTCATGATACCTATCGAATTGACTTTTTGGCGTGAGTTTCTGCTTAGTATACAGGTGAGCGGTGGGGTGAGCACGTACAACTATCGTAACGTATTCGTAGCGTTTATCTATCGTTGACTTGTCAATTTCTATGGGGGAACTGTCAGTTTCTGACGTTTGGACTAAACGATAACGTTACGATAAAGTTCGTGCTCACCCCACAGATTTTACCTATTTTATAACCTCTCACATGATCTTTCAAATTAAGTCCAACGTTTTATGTTTAATTTAAACTCTCCAACCCCGCAGACAGCCCTTGCCAGCGCACCTGGTGTTCGAAATAAACTTGGTTCCCATCACCCATCTGATGCATCGTCTAAAATAAACCCACGTAAATAATGCATCGCCTATCTGAGCCTGTAATAATATTTTGAATTTTCGTATGTACCATTTGTACGGAAACGCTTATAAACCTTTTAACTAGAACTAGCACTCGTAGAACTAGATTTTTTTAATAAGATATCAGATTTGTCATAGATTGGAGGCCTATATCTCTGTATATATTAAATTCTCGTAACACATTGTTCGCTCCCGTACTCCTCCGAAACGGCTTGACCGATTCTCATGAAATTTTGCGAGCATATTGAGTAGGTCTAAGAATCGGCCAACATCTATTTTTTATACCACTTAGTGATAAGGATTGCCCACCCTTAACATATAACAAAAAAGCAACGGGCATAACAACGTCTGCGAGGTCCGCTAGTAATGATGTAAAACTTCGTTCGATCTTTTAAGATTACAGGATCAAACTGAGCCCAGTTTAATTCGCCAATTCGCTATTACCTACAAAGATGTTTATTTTTAATATTGGTCTAAAGATTGCTCAGCTGAAGTGGCAGTGGGCGGGACACAGCGCGGCGAACTGATAGCCGTTGGGGTAGAAAGATTCTCGAATGGCGACCACTTGCCGGATGACACTAAGTGATCAGACCTCCTAAAGTGAACTGACAATCTGAGCCTCAATTCTACTAAATCCAATGCAGTTCAATTGCATGGTGTTAGCATGTCAATTGCATTAAATGACACTAATGGTACTCTACTGTTAGTATGAAAGTTAGATATCAAGTTGGATACAAATTACTTTGTTAATAGTAAATGTTTTAGTAAATTTTAATTAAATTTTAAAATTAATATTTTCCTGAAACATTTTTTTAACTATTCTCATCAGCCTACATACGTCCCACTGCTGGGCACAGGCCTCACCTCAACTATGAGGTGGTCCGAGCTATACTCCACCACGCGGGCTCAGTGCGGATTGGTGGATGGACTATTCAATGTTATTTTAATAATTAAATTGTGTATTGCAATCTATGGGCACTATTATGGGTTTTAGTAACCTTATATAAATGTTTTTTTCTTATATTTTTATTTTAATAGCGGCTACTTCGCCGTTAGTGATTCAGAATAATTCTGCTAACCAATAGCGTCATGACAGCGCCAGATCGGCAACGTAATACGTATTCTCCTCTGGTTTGACGTTTGTGCCGATAGCGTTAGCATCGTTGTGACTGTCAAAATTAGCCATCACGAAGCAATTGTTCAGCCATACGTTTTCTCCTACATCTTTTTTTTATTTAAAAACTTTATTGCATAAGAAATGTACAAAGGGTGGACTGAATGCTAAAAGCATTTTTTGCCAGACAACCTCAAGGTCATGCAGAAACAAGTCAATGGGTGCAGTGAAAATTAAATGCTAAAGGTAAATTGGTTAATACCGCAAAAATAAGTAAACATAATCTATAGATATAATATTAATAAATTAACGTAAATATAAATTTATATTATAATATACAAAAAATAAATATCAATAAATAAATAAATAAATATAAATATTTCACACCAATCACACCAGTTCCCTAGTCCCAAATTAAGCCACGAGGCTTGTGTTATGGGTACGAGACAACGGATAAACATACTTAAATACTTTTTTTCGTAAATAAATACATATCATACATGAAAACACCCAGACCAGTACAAACACACATATGCACACGTATGCTTGTACTGTGCGGGGATCGAACCCGCGACCCTTGGTTTTAGAAGTCCGACCTGTGGACCACTGCACCAAGCGGTCGTCAATCAATCGATCAATATAGAAAATAAAAAATATATAAATATAATATACATACAATCAATTTATTAATTTAGAAATTTCTAACTTTATTCTGGAACGACAGCTTCGCAGCATCTTTATACCCCATGTGTAATTGGGATGATGACACCTATCTTAAATATTGTCAAGAACATGGTGTTTAAAAAACATAGCCCCTATGAAGTTAATACAACCAATATATTTCAAAAAAGCTGTAGAAACCAATTTTTAAACACACAAAACGCAATAAATATTCGGTCAATTGACTCCGATTTCTGACACATGACCGTGACGTCACAATCATTTATTACCATACGAATCAATGGAGGCAGACCGTTTTGACAGATAATAAAAAGTATGTCAACGATTGGTGGTGTCGTCTAGCCAATTGTGTGACGAGACACAAAATAACAATTAATTGATAAAAGCGTCGATAACGATGCCACATCTTAAACTAAGGTGGAGATATTTTATTTTAAATTGAAAAGGACAATTAACGGGTGCAATCCTAGTCCAATTATTTATTACAGATTTTCTTAGAAAGGGTCCGTTTTAAGAAAAGTTTTCGTTTTTTACGTCCTCCTCAGTAAAAACGTCGTACAAGTTATCGCCGTTATATGCTATTACCATTTATTCACAAGCGAAGACGTTGTGATAGTTTTGATTAAACAATATTAAATTACCAATTGCAAGAAAATAATATATTAACTTCAAAACTAGTGTATATACTTGTACCTACATTATGCGATGGTGGACTTATGACAATGACGTAGGCATAATAATTTTCTTATATGTTTCATTGATAATCTTAAAAATAAAAATAAGTTAATTAACAATAATTGACCAAAATTTCGAAGCGCTTCTGTTAGCGTTTAGCAACGTTGTAGTAGGTACGGGCCGGTAATGGGTGTAGCACATGGACGTCTTACGGCTAATTAGGATGATGAGATTAAATTAAAAACAATAAAAATCCATGTTTTGCGCAAATAAATATACTTCATTTCAGTGGTAGCTAGTGATCGAGATGATGTTGCTCCTAGCAAAAAGACCCCGTGTTGTGTTAACTACTTATTTTTCGATTTGTATATGCATTTATTATCACACATCGTTATTTTGCCATGTTTTTACTGGTTTAATAGTTTTAACATGAAATTTTCTATTATTCCCAACCCTAAAAGGATTCAAATTTCAACACAGCAAAGCAAGATCATGGCAGCTTGCAACGTTGAAGTTTACATAGCGAGCACAGCCACACGTCAAGCTAATTACTGCGGTATCTTATGCTTACGATATAAGGGTGATTTTGCATCGAAAATGAGTAGCTTGATTTGGAACCGTGTGTACCTACCTAATAGTAAGGAGAAAATGAGAATGCGTCGGGTACAGTCGCCGGCATCGTCGCCGCGCTTGCACAAGCACGTACACTCTGTTTTTACAGTTGATGTTAGAGGTATTTATGAGGCGGCTCCACATGTTACTCTTTGATACTTTTTATTTCAATCAAACAGCAATAAATGGTCTAATAGATTATACAAATATTTACACTGTACTGTCAGTATAGCCGGATACCATCCATACCGTGTCGATGTTCCACTGATACGAACCAAGCGCTTCTCGTCTAAGCGCTTGGCGCGCAATGCAAAAGAGTGGAACTCGCTACCTGCGTCAGTGATTCCCTGCAATTACAACCTAGGAATCTTCAAAGCTAGAGTGAAAAGGCATCTTCTAGGTGAGCTCGCTCCATCGTGAACTCAGTCTTTGCCTCGTTGGGCTTAGTCTTGGGTCAAGAGCAAACGTAGTGTGCTTGTGGCGCAGTGGTGGCAGCGCTTTGGTAATAATACCAAAAGTTATGCAACATAAGACGTGCTTATGTTTGGGATGGGTGACCAATCCGACCATATAAGTGACGTTTATTTACAAGCATCTTCGGAAAGCATGTTCAGGTATTGGTAACGACTAATATCGATAGATATTAGTCGTTAGGCCTAAGTCAGAGGCTCTCGGGCGGCTTAATTTTATCTGACAGTAAGGTTAGTCACTTACTTTAGAAACACCCCTCCACCAATCCGCACTGAGCCCGCTTGTTGGAGTATGGCTTGTACCACCTCATAGTTGAGGTAACCCTGTGGAACGTATATATGCGTATAACGTATAACTAATCGATAGCAAAGGCAATTGTTACTGTTTTAAGTAATTTTTTTTATACACTTAAGACCAAAATCTCGATCGAAAAATATTTTTGTATTTTATTTATTTTATTTCACACTTTTGGAAGACTTACAACTAGAAAGATATCAAATAAGAGTTTAAATAAAAAGAAGGCCATTTACCTACATGTCTCCACTGGTAGAATTAGAGTATATAAGAAAGTAAAGCGCTGGTAAACCAAGATTTTGAAACTTACATTTCTAAAGCTTACTCACAAAAGTATTCAAACTATTCAAACAAGAACAACATTCTTGAATGGTAAATCAAAATAATCAAACCTTCTCTTTCAAATGCAGGAGGGAATACTATGCCAGATTCTATGTCAGTGGACGGACGCTGAACTAATTCCTTGAGGAATGGAAGCGATGCGGCTGTAGCATGAGAAGCTTGAGGGCTGCCATCTTACACTTGCTTTAAGTTAATTACTTACTTTGTGTGAAAGTTAAAGAAAGGTACCTACGTGTACCTCAAATAAAATTTGAAGAGAGGCAATGACAATAGCGACTGAGTTTCTTGCGCCGCTTCTTATCAGCACTAGCCCAAATTGTCCCGAAGCGGTGGTAGGGTTAATTTACATGTTGGGACGTGTAAAAGTACTCCTTGTGAGTCTATTAACAAAAATAAATATTTTTTTATTGATTTTAGTTATTTTTTTTAATTTGATAGTGTAGAATGATTTTTACATAGCGTACTAAGATGCATGATTACAAATGCCAATTTTCGAGATTAGAAATCAAACGTTTTTGAATTCTAGCGGAGCCTATTGGAAAAATTGTGTAATGTTTTCATACATTTTCAAAACTCATCCCAATAACGTCAAAGATGATAAGTAATTCATACATACAGACATACTGACGACCACTTTGGTGTAATGGTTAAGAAGTTGACTATTAACCAAGAAGTCGCGGGTTCGATCCCCGCACTGTACAAAAAGTTGTGTGCATTAACATGTCTGTTTGTACTGGTCTGGGTGTTATATGAATTTATTTAAGTTTATTTGTAATACCACTGTTGATTCTGATATGTGTAACACAAGTGCTTAAGCTACTTACCACGGAGTCAGATCAATGTATGTGATGTTAGTGTATATTATTATTATTATACAACATCAGCAGTCTTTCTGATTAAAAACGTGAGAAAATTTTAAACTTAGAAGCCTTCAATTGTCTTGTGTGTTTAAAATGTGGTTAAAATTTCAAGACTAAGTCTCAACCCTATCCACAAAGGATGCTTTCACAATTGGTTTCCGCAAACAGCACCGTTTTATACTCCAGCAATGGCTGCCGAATAAAATGCTGGGCTACGGGTACCTACCAACCAACCCTGGTGGCTAGCTAACTGAATGCAAAGGACTACGTAACTGGACATAAGATGCCTAGATTACTCTATTGTTAAGTCTTCTTCGTTCATTAAGTTTCTATATATTTTTAACATCTACAATGCAAATTTATTAACAGTGAAATTAAAGAACACTAACAGAAAACACTTAAAGGAATTCAGACCGATGAGCAAGTGTCGCAGTGGCTTAATTGGTAGAGCAATCGCCCGGCTTGCGAGAGGTGCGAGTTCGAATCCCGCCTGTGGACACTGCATCTGTATTTTTGACGTCCGTCCGAACAATGTAAAATTTAGAGTCATTTAAAGCAATCAATCCACACTGTTGTTACTTATTAACAATATTTACATAAGAAAACATAATTACATAGACATAAATAATTACAAAGACAGATTTTTTTTAAAATTGATGTGTATTTTCAGGTATAGAGAGTTAAAATTATGTAAATCCAGAAACCTTTCGCAATAAATAAATAAATAAAATAAATAAATATTTCACAACAATCACACCAATTCTCTAGTCCCAAATTAAGCTACGAGGCTTGTGTTATGGGTACTAGACAACGGATAAACATACTTAAATACTTTTTTTGTAAATAAATACATACTATACATAGAAAACACCCAGACCAGTACAAACACACATGTTCATGCACACAAATGTTTGTACTGTGCGGGGATCGAACCCGCGACCCTTGGTTTTAGAAGTCTGACATGTAGACTACTGCACCAAGCGGTCGTCGAATGTAATTGAATTATGAATGGAACTAAACTTTTCACACAAAAGAACAAAGCAAAGCCTTAACATGAACAAATGATTATTATTTTATATTGCATTCATATGTATATATGTTATTCATATTTATTCATTGATTGATATAAATTTTTGTGTATTATAACATATATTTAATATTTACTTTTATTGACTGATATGATATTATGTTATGGTTTTTTTGCGTAATTAACGACAATCTACATTTCTCCATTAAATTTTACTGCACCCATTGCCAGCTTTCTGCATTACCTTGAGGTTGACTCGCAGAAAATTATTTTAGGATTAAATCCACCCTTTTTACAATTCTTGTGCAATAAAAAATAAATGAAAAACAAACGCAATAAATCTCATGATAATTCATACACACAGTAGACACGAAAGTCTTTGCAAGTTCCACCGGCAAAACGGCTAACCGAACTTATCTTCTAGTTAACGCCCATAGAACCATACAATTTCGTTGTAAAATCAGCCTTTTTGCAACAGTATAAGATGCGGCAGTGTATAGGTTCAAGTGCTGTTCATACAGCAGTTAACGAGTCGGGCTAAGCAAATCGTACGCGTCACGCCACCGCCCCGCCGGGATAACCTGGAGAAATTACGGCTCAGCTTTAGAACATGCAACACCGAATATTTGGTTGATATTTTTTTTGTAGATAGGGGTATTACAGATATGTAATTTCCCAAAATTTGAAGGTGCGGAGTTCAATAGTTTTTAAGATATAAATTTTTAAAGTTACATAGAAATTTAACCTAAAAGTAATGACATTGAATAAAAATGACATTTTCTGTTCATAAAATCCTGTCATTTTCGCGAGGCAAAGGAACTTATGTTCAGACAGCCAAAACTTTATTATTCAAATAAGTTGGAATGATTAAAAAAAAGAAGGTGTTGTAAAGAAAAAATAAATTACGTACTGCACATATATTAGGAACATAAATCACGCGTTCTGGTATTTAAAATTTGCATGTTTAAGTGTTTTTTTTTAACTTAGTGCGGAAAAAAATCCGCAAAATGGAACGTAATTGACACTAGGTGACTAGACAAGACGTCAGCCATTTTGTTGTTTATTCACTGCTTTGATTCGCGTTACGTCGGTCTTCCGTGTTTTCGCTTGAGTCTTTGTATGTGAATAATACTGCTGCTACTATTATCATGTCTTCGACTGATTCTGGTGACAGTGAGTGTGGTGAAGTGATGCCGGTTTTGGACTCTAATGAGCCGCCGGCTCCTTCGGTGTGTGGTGGAGTGATGCCGGTGTTGGACTCTCATGAGCCGCCGGCTCCTTCGGAGTGTGGTGAAGTGATGCCGGCGTTGGACTCTAATGAGCCGCCGGCTCCTTCGGGGAGTGGTGAAGTGTTGCCGGTGTTGGACTCTAATGAGCCACCGGCTCCTTCAGGGAGTGGTGAAGTGTTGGTCTCTAACGAGCCACCAGCTTCTTCATCAGGCCGTGCTCCACAACGCATTCACCTCTATTCAGAGGAAGTGCTCAACATGTGGAATATGGAGCGTTTAATATGTATGTATGATGTTGCTATTTTTAAACCTATAAGTTGTTTTATGAAATTGTAATGTGCAGATCCGACTCGGATAGATTAGGTTCGTGGTTATTTTTTTTTTAAACCTGGAAGACACTTAGCTTTTATAGAATTTTGGGGCAGATCCGACTCGGATAGATTAGGTTAGAAGGTTAAGGCGGGAGCGAAGCGAAGCGGAGCTCACGCCTTGACCTTCGTGGTTATTTTTTTTTTAAACCTGGAAGACACTTAGCTTTTATAGAATTTTGGGGCAGATCCGACTTGGATAGATTAGGTTAGAAGGTTAAGGCGGGAGCGAAGCGAAGCGGAGCTCACGCCTTGACCTTCGTGGTTATTTTTTTTTAAACCTGGAAGTAACTTAGGTTTTTTGATAGTTTGTTCTAAAAATTTCCTTTTTTTTATTTCAGCTGAACTCGGAACAACAGAGCAATGCATTGCTTTTTGTGAAGAACGGGGATTGATACTGTCTTCGAAGAATTGCAGACATCATCGAAGCGCAATGTCAGTTTTAGCTTCAAGGGGCTCAGTTGGGACTTTTGTTTGCAAGAGCAAAACTTGCAAAACAAGATTTGTGGCACGGTCAAAGGGGACATGGTTTGAAAACACGAAGTTGCCACTGCCACTCATATTCAAGCTAATGTATTGTTATGCCCGTGACTTCGATTATTATACGGCAAGAATTGAGTGCAGCTCCAGAGCTCGTGGGGTAGCGGTTTCGGAAGCAACAATTTGCGACTGGTTCAATTATTGCCGCGAAACTGTTGTGGTCCACCAGTTGGAAAATCAACCATTAAGACCAAAAATTGGTGGACCTGGCAAAGTAGTTCAGATCGATGAAAGCAAATTTGGAAAGAGGAAGTATAACAAAGGAAGGCGAGTTGAAGGTCACTGGGTGCTGGGTATGATCGACGATGAAACAAACGAATTGAGACTAGAAGTGTGTCCCAATAATGAAAGGTCGGCAGAGGTACTCATACCATTGATCAAAAAGCATGTAGCTGAGGGATCCATAGTCCACACTGACTACTGGCGTGCATATGATTCCCTGCCGAACCATGGTTACATCCATAAGAAAGTTAACCACAGCGATCCCGAGAATCCGTTTATAGCTGAGGATGGGACACACACCCAGCATATTGAAAGCCAGTGGCGAAATTTGAAAAGACGATTTCACAAAGTAAACTACAAAGAAAATTTTGAAGATTGGTTAATCGAGTACTCGTGGAGGCAAGATTTAAGAAAACATCACCTAGATAGCTTCGAAGAATTGATAAAATCAATAAAATATGTTTATAAAATCTAATTATTGGTTTCATTTCATTTTCCTTGCCCTTATACCCCTCCCCCATCACCCTTCCCACAAGAAATTGATGTAAATGCATAAGTTTGAGGTTAGAATACATTTTTGCTTGTAAAAAAAAAACTATGCGTCTCCGCACTTTGGGGGGTGGAGGGGTGGTACATCCCCCCCCTCCCCCCCCTCCCTCCCCCCTCCCCCCCCCTTTTGAGGTGTTGCATATACTAAAGTACTTCCGAAATTACTGCTACTGGGTCTATTATGAAGTCGATCGACTCTCAGGAAATATTGTATATTACTAAAATATAACCACCTAGATAAAATCACAGCCTTCAAAGATAAATTCACAGCCTAGAATGTTTCGACTGAGATTAATATCTTCACGCGGGTTCATAATGGAGGTTGCAGGCCCTGTGTTTTCACATTGCACCGGAGGGCACTGTCAGTGTTTTAGTGGTTAGGCAGGTTCTCTCTGAGGCTGGAAGTCCTACATATCCCCCAGCTGCCCCCGCGGCTGGTGGGTATGCGTAACAGCATTTCCCTGACCTTAAAAAAAGGTGTTTTCAAATTAAGTGACCAACCTTATACTCGTATTCAAATGTTATTTACCCGTCCGTTAAGGCATCCCACTAAACTGGCTGTCATAACGTCATGACACATTTGAGCCTTAACACCAAAATTTACTGCACAAACTGTTAAAAACTGGTGTCTACGTCTGTCAAACCGAAGACTCAAATTATTATCGAACACTTCCAGAATTGGCCTCACTGCTAAAATGACATCGTTGCATGCCGAACGCCCATAACCAACATGGTACCACTGTCTTCACCGTAAGCGGATGCGATTTATTATAATAATTCAAGTTTTAAATACCCGCTGAACTTCACTGGTACGTTTGCCGTGCCAATTGGTGGATTGTGGGAAACCTTTGTGTTTGAACACTCGCGCCCGGAACGTATTTGCAAAGCGGTTTTTAGAATCCAATCCAATCCTAATAAAGTAGATTTTAACCGACCTCAAACAACACAGGCGAATATTATTTGAACCAGTTTATTTTCAAATTAATGGGAATAAAATTGAGATGCGTTAAATTTGTATTGCTTAAAGCAAAGCAGTTTTGCAGGCGAAAGCTTTCGCAAGAAGACAAGCAAAATCTATAATTAAAGATACTGCAGAAAAAACAACACCTTTAAAACGCTATGTACGTACAATGTAATTAAGTTTAGTTTTTCAATATAATAGCGTTTAAATTGCAGAGAGAACGCCTCAGGGTTATTGTGGGTTTTGCAAAAAAAGTGTCGGTTTCTTTAAAATTGAGCTTTTTTATGTTTCCCCGCAGGCTATGCGTCGGTTGTGCCGATGATTAAAGCACATATCAGTATGTGTGTATCTTTATTTAATTTTTGGTGCGCTATCAGGTTTCCTATTGTAACATTTTTTTTCAGATCTAGGTCAATTCACAAAAAAACACACTATGTTTTTGGTACTCCAGTAATTTAGGTAAGTAGGTAGATACAACGATTATGAGGCCAGCACTTATGAACGATCTACCGAGCAAGGCAATAGCTCAAAGACATTAAGGTGTCTAATTAATAAAATTGTAAGCATTTGCTTAGCTTACTTCAGTAGAGGAAAGAGCATCGCACAAATCGTAGTTATGAAAATGACTTTGTAAAGAGAAAAAAGTCCCTACAAAGTGGAAAATTAAATTTAGTGATGCGTCGTTACTGAGGCGAAGGTATGCAGCATGTGTGGCCTGGCGGAATGACAATGGTCCATCCGTTGACGTTTAAACAGATTGACAGATACTGGTCACTTGTCAATAAATACTTGAAAATCGTGTAAATCAACGTTTCATTTGTGAGTTGGAGACCTTCCCTTTCAATAGGTAGCAATTCCTCTCCTCTTTCAACATAGAAACAAAGAGAACTTACCCTCCCATTACAGTATCAGTGCTTAGGCAGTCCATTACAATCTGTGCCGAGTCAAACAGCCGTTAAGAGCCGGGATCCGAAAGAGATCGGGAGCCCGCCCCGGGAAATGGAAATGCACTTAATGCATACGTAATCAAATTATCTTGCGCGCGAGACTGGCCGCGTTTACACCGCATTCTGATTTTGAACAAGGACGTCACTTTTTTACAGAATCGAACAGACATGGGGTGGGGAGATATGGAAAAGTAAAAATAGAAGATAGCAATATTAAATAAAAAAAATATGTTTATTTTCAGACAATATCAGCCCATTTGGTTAGTATTTGTAAGACTATGTTAGTATTACATACTGATGATGAAAATAATAGAATAGAACAGTATGTAAAAATTGAGAAGAATGTACTGATGTGGTCAATCAATTGGTAACTTGGCTAGTCACACAACGTAATGAATTGATGAATGTTGGGTCAGCAAATTTCTAGAACTTTGCTAATCGTTTATCAGTGAAGAGGTTTTGAAGGGTACTCGTAGAGTAGTTCCTTTTAAAACGGAATTAAGATCACAGCAGACATACACACATTGGATACTCTTTATGAAAACCTGCGTATTAGAAATATTGAACCGCACCGTTTTAGAGATCTTCCAGCAAAAAAAATGTTGTAATGCAACAATTACTTTAGCATACCTACTTAAAAAAATATCTGTCTTCAACGAGCTTCAATAAAACTGGCAAATAACTAACTTTAGGAACTCTCCAAATCATTCTTATCGATTCTAAGTCAAGCTGTAACTCAAGTCAAATTAAACTGAACACAACATACCTAGACGTGAATCACCGACGTGTACGCGCGATGCTCGCTCGGATTCGCCTTGGCAACGTGACAACGCGCCCTAAGAGAAGAATTATGGACCGCCGAGATACCAAGTTATACGAGCCGTGTGCACTGCTGTGTGGTCAAGGAGCTACATGCAAACTAAGGGGCGGTGCCCAATTGTCAATGAATACGGCGATGGCTACGGTGTATGAAGAGACGTTTGTATTCTTAGAACACTTATAAATAAGCAGTCAGTCCACTTAGACTTTTCAGACGGTTTTGTCATAGAAATGCCAAATTTTAATTTAAAGTTACGCTTACCTGTCAAAGAACTGTTTTTTTTTATCGATTAGTATGACACTATGATGTGAAAAAGACGAAAGTCTAACATAAAAAGACCACAAAAATATACTAGATAGAGAGAGAGCCCTTCATTGATACCTTACGCCCGTATTATCTATAACAATATTATAAATGCGAAAGTAACTCTGTCTGTTACTCAATCACGCCTAAACTACTGAACCGATTTGCATTAAAATTTGGTATGGATATATTTTGAAACCTAAGAAAGGACACAGGCTACTTTTTACCGCGGGAAAATGACGCATTCTCATTATAAAATTCAGGGAATTAAAAGTCCAGGGAAGGTGTCAACGATGAGAAAATATTGATAAATTGCGAAAACAGCGGGCAGGACAGCGTCTGCCGGGTCCTCTAATTTGCTGCAATATGGTCGCTCGCGCTATTAAACTCCCGTGAGTGTCGGAGTAGGTGCATTCGAATCTACGATTTACAGTTTAAAGAGTAGGGACCAGAAGAAAAACCTTACGGTGTGATCGTCGCCCAGTCAGCGCCGTTAAGCCGAGTCGCGTTAGAAACAACCTGTCAGATACTAATGAGGGCCTAGAACGTAGAACATTACTTTTGTTTCCACCTTTTTAAAACGTCGCATGCTAACTTTTATACTGGCATGATAACCAGAAGGTTTACTTGAAAACTTAGATCAATCCAAACACAGGAAGATACAGTACGTCCTTACAGTCGTCAACTTAAAAAATGACCCGCAGACTCACATGTACGCACGTGTAAGCAAACAACTCGCAGTAGTGACGATAACTAGGAGCGGAGCAGGTTGCAGCTCGTACCGTCGAGAACTTTCAGACCGAAAGTCCTCGCAAGAGAACGTCGTTTTCTTCCTCGTATGCTACGTGAGTGAGGCTATTGACATCAGAAGACACCCTAATTTTAGTAGAGAACATGGTTCAAAATTCCACCAGCTTGGGATCCGGTTATAGCCAAGACTCGACCCTGCACTGCAAGACCTCAAGATACTGTAAGCTCATTTTGTGTGGATAGGAATGTAACTTATTATTTTTGAGTACTATCACTCAAAAATATTTAGTTACGTTCCTATCCACACACGGTTTAAGGTTTTCAAAACTATGTAATGACATCTAACACCTAAGTCTACCTGTGACCACGGATACTGAAAAGAGTCCAAAACGTCAGGCTAAAATAAAATGTAAATAAATCGCAAAATAATCCGTAAAAAGTGTCTTATTCTAATTGTGTATATTATTGTGTGAGGAAACAATGTGTAAGTGGACAGAATTTTAACTTATTCTGAAGTCTGAATGTGTTGAATGTGTTTTGAATTGTGTCGTTTGTGCGTACCTACTCCACCAACTTGTATTGGTATTTGAAACCTTTGTTCGAAAAATAAAACCTTTGTTTGGTTTTTAATGCAATGGGAAATTTTAAGACTAAAATGTCGAAATCTCTAAAATGAAATCAAGATTGAACAGTTTGTCTGTTCAATGATTTTTAAGTTGTCGTGTTATTATAATTAATTGTGAATAAGTTAATGAGCTAATTTCTTTGATATAATGCTGGGTAAAATTGTAAATATTAATAAAGGTATTTAGTTAAGGTTTAGAATTAAGTTTAGTTATGTAAGTGCCTACATGTAAACAATAAATTTTCGTATAATGTCTTTATGTTTCTGACAATGGAAATTATTTAAAGTTATTAAATGAATATGGCGGTGCGAAAAATGTTATAAAGATTGCATCAAGTCTCCTTTTGTTTAGGATTGAAACACTAATCTGTCACCGTTTAGGTACAGCGGAATAAAATAAAAAATAAATAAGTAATAAACAGCGCAAAACTTCGAAAAGTTTGTTTCGTTCGTAAATCACGACAAGTTCGGGCGTAAAACGCACGCCGGCATTCCGCCCAGTGGTGTGCGGTGTTGTCGATGGTCTAACTATTGATTAATAGCCCGGAGGTATCCCTGTGACTTGCATTGAAGTGTGATTGAGAATGAATTGGACTCGCGATGGTTTCGGCTTACACTCGCGAACTTATTGGAGTAGAATACTAATATATTGTTGATAGAATCACGCGTTACTTTGCGGAAATCCATGACAGAAGCTGAAAAAGAGGATTTCTTTGTTTTAAATTTCCACTAAACGACGCCAGCGCTGAAACCCAAATACATCCAACTGTAACCACCTGAAAAAAACTAGAGCTGGAAGTCGAGGGACTTACAATACAACTCACAACGTGACACAGAAGATGCACCTGGAATCACTACAGTGACACCAACAAAACACTCGACGACTTTCAGCTCTAGCGTCGTTTAGTGGAAATTTAAAGTAAAATAATCCTCTTTTTCAGCTTTACTAAAATATTGCCTATATCTTCTTACATAATATGGCTCGTACCACCTATGAATATAGTTGAGGTGAGTCCAGCAGAAGGACGTATAGGCTGAAACTTTGTGTGACCCAACACACACTCTGATTTAAAATGTAAAATAAGACCCCAGTGTGTCATCAAAGACGTCATTGATTCATCTCATACTTGTCGCTATTTCAGCGATAAGCTGGATTTGTAATAAATTATGATAATCTTTGTCCTCGAGTTTAAAAATAGAATTACTATGTAATTTAGTATCACGTACAGTCATGCCAGTTTACGCACTATTAGTTTAGGGTATTTTTAGGGTTCCGTACCTCAAAAGAAAAAAACGGAACCCTTATAAGATCACTTTGTTGTCCGTCTGTCCGTCCGTCCGTCCGTCTGTCAAGACCGTTTTTCTCAGGAACGCGTGGAGGTATCAAACTGAAATTTCTATATGATACTTAGGTCTACTGTCCCTGGAAGCTGTAGAAAAATCAACCTTCTAAGCCAACGCAATCAAAAGATAAAGACGAAACTCGCACGGGAATCAAAACCTACAGGGTACTTCCCGTAAACCTAGAATTTTGAAATTTAGTACGAAGTCACGTCTTATAGTACAGATATAGGAAAAATTACGAAAACCGTAAATTTTCAGTTTCATCATATAAAAAAAAATTGACAATTTTGAAAATTTCAAAGTTACTACTCTTTATCTACAGGTTTGTACGGAACCCTCGGTGCGCGAGTCCAACTCGCACTTGACCGGTTTTTTTTCTTTGTTTTTCCCTACACTTTTCCTTCGGCTTGACGTTTGTACCGAACGTCAGACACAGTCCAGTTCTCTGCGAGTTCACATTCGAAAATTTATACAACCTCCCTACCACTGCCTCGTTGGTGTAGTGGCAAAGTTTCTGCCTAACATCCAAGAGGTCCTGGGTTCGAATCCCAGGTCGAGCCAAAATTGTTTCTCGAGAGAGAGTCGAGAAGTTGGTGGTTGTTACACCCCTGTGCCTTCGTGCGCAAGTTAAGCCGTTGGTCCTGCGCCTGATCTCTCCCCGGTCATGTCGGATTGCTGTCTCACCGAATTTTGAGAGTGATGGTTACAGCACTCAGTACTTGATTATTTCGCTCACACCTGTGCACTATATATCTCCTGCATAGTTGGCTGATTTCTGATTGGCCGCCGTGGTCGAAATCGGCCAGGAGGACTATTACTATTACCCCACTCTCGGAGTAAAAAATCGCTGTCTCTAGTCAGCCTGTGACCACGGCACGGTCGGTGTCCGATCCCGAACCCGATCGAACGTCGTTTCGCGTTTAATCCCCGTTTTTTAAATAGTTTAAAAAATGCAACGCGAAATAGCGGCTCAGTATGGAACTTCAAACAGTAACCTTTAACAGATTGGGATCAGTTTGGTCATCCATGTTATTAGTGTTTGTTGCTAGCTACTAGCAAACAGGCTACTCATTTTTTTTTCTCAAAAAAATTGGGACTTTTACCAATGGTTGAAAACCGCCCGTATCACAAGCGCAAAGGACGTGTGGACGTGTTACCGTGACGTGCTGGCAACCCAATAAGATGACATAATTATACGATTTGTACAAAGAAGTAAATGTGCTTCTATAGACAGGACACCGAGAGAGAGAGAGAGAGATAGAAAAATACAATGAAGAGATTGCAACAATTCTAGATTTCATAAATTACATTTATTTATTTATTTTACTTTATTGGCATACACAACAGGTAACAATCAACAGTATATCAAGCAGGTAACTAACATAAGTAGCTAACTAGATTGTAACCTAAAAAAGTGTATACACAGTATTAACTGGCAATACGTAAACAAAACACTACATAGCAATCAGTTCTCAAAGACAAAATGCTTTATGCTGATTAACAGACAAACATCAAGATATAGATAATAGTAATAATTTCAAAACATTTCATCGATAATGGCCCCCCTGTCACATCCCAAAATCAGTGCACTGGACGTTTAGTGTTACCGAAAATTTGCAAATAAATCCCACGCAACTTTTGTGAACGCCACTCGTAATGATAAACATGCAGCGACACTGTTCAACGGTTTCGCTAGTGGGCATTTGTTTTAAACGTTGTCAAAAGCACGACTGGATAGGGGACAATTTTACAAAATTACCTTAACAAAGCGATAAAACTTTAAAATCAACGATTGGTATACGGATTATTGGACGATGTATTTGGATCTTCAGGCTGTGTGTCGTTTACATATGAAAATTCAACTAAAAACTACAAAAACTTGTCACTTTCTCGCCCTACATGTGTGACAAAACCTATCTTTAACTTCGCCCACAAAAACGAAGCGATAAACACACAGGCACAATCAGGCATAACAGTTCTTCTAGTTTCAAATAAAGCTTTTTCATTTACGAACAAAAAACATTTCACTTAATAATAAGTGCCTAATCGTTTCACTAACCAGACAGCCGACACCCGAGAAAATGCAAGGTAAAATCCGAGTTTGCTCAGCACTCAGTTCACAAGGCCTAGTCGGACTGAATAAATAAAGAGACAGGGGCAACTGATTTTAAAAATCCTGAACTTTCACGGAAATCGCAACGAAGTTTCGCAAATAAAAAACCGGTTTAGTCAACGGCACGTATAGGAATCAGCATAATTTTAACGGTACATTTGCATTTTTGATTACGAATCATAACGAGCTGTCGGATTTTTTGATAGGCGTTTTGACATCGCGTCGGCATTTTTGGGAAGAAAAATTCGGGGAGTAAGGCAGTTCAAATGCTAAAAATGTTACGTAAAATATCGTGTTTCGCTGAATATTCTTTATGGTATTATTAAATTAAAAAGTAATTTTACAAATGCTTTTGATTGAAGTTTGTTAATGGCATCTTAGATCTAGTTATCAAAAGAATAGTTTACCTATTGCAAAACAATTTTGCTCTTTTTCATGGAACCAAATGTATAACCAATGTATCTGTAATTATCTCTCGCTGGTCTCAGTAAAACAAAGTACACATCATAAAAAACAAACATAACATGGTGAAATAAAATGAAATAGAAATTATTTATTGCCCATATAGGGTGTTCATCATCATCATCAAATTTAAGAGCTATGCTCTTGTCGGTGGAGTTTTTTCCATGTTGGTCTATTCAATGCCATTTCTTTGACTTCCTGATAGGACACGACACCTAACTTTTTTTTATCTGATCCATGTAAGATCTTCTAGGTCCTCCTCTCTTCCTTTTCCCTTCTATTTTTCCTTCAATTATCGTTCTTATAAGGTCGTCGTGTCTTATCAGGTGTCCTAACATCTGGTTGTTAGTAACAATTAAATCTAATAAACTATGTTAGTACATACATTGGAATTCAATAGGGAAATGAACAACGAAATGGTATTTTCATCCCACCATCTCGGAAAGAGTATTTTTGCTCTTCAATATATGAGTGGAAAAGCCGTTTTTATTCACTAGAGGTGAAAGTAAATTTGAATTTAGAACATCGTGTGCACTAAGTTTGTGAATTAAAAAAATCATTAAACCTATTTATTGCTACCTCGATGGTGCCAAATATATCATACTTACAACAATTTTTTTAATTTGTTAAAAACTCAAACTCGGAACCTTCTTGGTGTTCTTTTTTCAATTTGCTTTGTAGGCGGTTCTTTACGCGGCATTTTTTCACGTCATTGTTGAACCTTATTTAAAAACAAGAAACTTGAAAACAAGTGAAAAAACTAAAAAGAGTGATTCTAGCGACGAGGAAGTTTGTTTGACGTCAACAGAATTGACTGAAACTGTTAATAATGCGCAAATCATCTTTCTTCCTCAACAATCACGCGAGAAGTATTTAAAACAGTACGTACACGTTATGTTCAACACGTGGCGACTAGCAAAAGGAGTTTTGGTGGCATATTTTATAGAATTTTGATTCCCTCGCTAACGCTCAGGATTCTACAATTTTGGAATCCTTCGCTTGCTCGGTCATCAAAATTGAACACGCGGTTAAAAAGCAACTTTGCACTCTTGTATATTAGGTAATTTCCGTTCAACTCACTATTGGATCTTTTAAATCAAAACGAGTCTGTAAAGATGAAATAATGACGAACTAACCTCTCAAAACGAAGCTAATAAGTATTGTTCTCAACTATTCGACTGTGCTGAGGAAGAATATTTATTTCTTCAAGTATTGGCACCGGCGGGGAACTTCACCGGTTCTAATTGCATTTGTTCTGAAGTCGGAACAAACCTGATCGGAGCCGCATTCTTTATTATAAGCCGGAGTTGAGAAGCTCGGTGTTAGGTCAGAATCGGATTTACGTTAAGTAATGATCCTTAACGATATAATAATGATGCTTAACAGATTTATTACAGAATTTTGACAGCTAATCGTTTTTTAACGAAAAGTTGGAAAACTATGCGCAATGTGTTAGAAATATGTTAGTAATTATGAAATTGGTACTCCATAGCGTCCTCTCGACTTCCGGATTTTCGACGTACCTACCTATCCCTTGAAAAACCTAGTTTTCGTCAAAAAAATTTGATATGACTAAATGCCGTGAGAATTAGAACTCAGAGACTCTTGAACGTAACATAATTATTCGTTTTATATAGTGTCAATTTCACAGTAATCAGCTGATGACGGTTTGTCACAATCGAAGAACCTAACTCTTAGAATATCATATGAATCTAGTTAAAAACTTTATGTCACAAGAAATTTAATTTTTTGGTGTTCGCTGTCAGAAAAGACTGTAACAAGTGGTCGGAATGATAGGCTAAATTTTAATTGGAAGAAATAGCTCACAATGCACACCATTTTCATGTCTATTAGAAAACAGTTCAACGTAGTAAGTACTTGTATTAATGAGCAATAACGTCAGAAAAAAGTGAAAAAGTTGTTATAAAATAGTAGAAAATAAATACTTAAACAAAGCGAGGAAAACTAACGAAACTCACAATAGCAAGCATACGCTAGTTAACACAACTAGAATCCAACAGCGTCCAGACTTACAGTCTATCTTGTTAAAGTTCAATTCAATTTTATGCAGTGCTATCATAACACGATTGAAGTTTCCAGATTCCATTCTACTGGCGGACGGTGAAGACTCTTGGCTGGACTCAATATCTAGTTTTGAGAGTGAAAGAATATAATACTGCAGTATTGGACTCGAATAATACTAAACTAACAATGTACAGTTGGAAGTTAAACCAATTGGATATTCAAACCTCAATATTTATTTTTTCAACATTTGTTAGATATGGTTTTTTGACTTTTGGAGTTTATTAGGTATTAACTTACAGATTTCTTTAAGTAAAATACTTTATGATAATGAGTGTTTTATGTAAGTGAAGAGTCCTGAAATTTCAAAAGTTACGGATTGCAATGATTTTAAGAAAGGGTTTGGGGGCAATAAATAAAATTGGCTAAGTTTCATTAATAGAATTCTGAGCAAATGTTTGTCCAAGCACTTTATTCAGTGCGCATGTGGCCTTAGCACTATAAAAGTATTTAATAAAACCTACCTACGTTCAAAAACCAAAAGCCTTTGTTCGCGCAATCGCGTAATTACACCACCGATATGCACACCCGGCGGCCAGTGTGAATGTACAACAGCATGTCAAAGTAAACACCACGATACCTTAAACAACTGTAATAAAGCCGAGTTTCCAACAAAAACGAGTAGCCTCACTCGCTGTCTGTAGCAAACGCCAGGCCGACCCGGGAAAAATAAGCAGTGAATTTCGCCGCGTATCGCCAACCTTTTTTAGGTTCATCAAAAATGCAAAACCCGATGGAAATGTATGCAGTTCTGTGGTGTGTTGCGCAAATTCGTCGCCTCCGTGGAAAAATGCGCCTCGTTTGTGATGCAGATAAGGCCTCATCGGGGATAGTTTTTAATTTGTTTCGCACTTAGCTCGCTGAAAGTTCGTGAAAAAACCCGCTGTGTTCTTTTGAGTTCGTCCGCGGTTGGACGGACGAGAATTGGATTGCTCGTTTTACATTTCAGATCGGGCAAAGTTGTTATAAAGTTAAGCAAAGTACAAGATGTAAATGTGAGGCAACGAGAAACTAGGTTAAACTAGGTAAATAAAATAATGAAGCATGAAAAGTTTCTAAATTATAACCTCAAAACACTCATCTTTGAATTCCAATAATGAACCAATTTTTAAAGTCATGTTGTCAGGATTCGAAACATCTTTTATTGCTAAAACAAAGTGCTTTAAATCTTCGTTTGTGTTTATCACATAAACACGCACATATTTACATACATCAAAACACTATAAATCATTAATAAACAGATTAATCGGGAAAAGTTATTTATTTTATCACAAATCGTACCATCATCTGCCATGATATATCGCTATACTGCACTGACACCAAAATTGTATTTTGCTGACAGTATTTTTTTTCTGAAAACCAAATTTTGTGGTCAAGGTATCCATGAGTACACAGCCAAAGGAAAAGCGCTCGGTGCCGCGTCATCGTCCACGGAGCAGCACTGTTGCAGCCGGCGCGTTCGAATTTCAAAAGCTTAAAATACGAGGCAATTGACCTGAAAAACAGATGAAGAGGTGAACATGTACATATTTTTAACATGAAGACTGCAAAACAAATTTTGTGATTTATTAATTTGATACGTTCTATAACTTACCAAACAACAATCAAAACCTTTCTTCATGCAGTCATTGTAAGTGCATCTATTTTTAAATCTGATTGCTATAAGGCCATGCGCAACAATTTAACATTTAAATAATGGACCTCAGATTAGTTTGTAAAACAATTATTTATATTTCGACTACATTACAATAAAAATAATAGCTTTTCAGTCTAGCATAACATAAGAGGCACAGAAATAATAACATTCCGAGGCATTCGAAATTAGAATAGAATCATTTTCGTACTAAAGCATATTTAAATCTGCTAAAATACTTTCATCGCTCAAAATATTCAAATTATTCTAGCAAAAGCCTAGTAACAATTTTCTGATCTGAAATTTAATAAGCCTAGTTATTTTGCTGGGAAAATTATCAGACCGAATAAATTCCATTTAGGACTGAATAGGTCACATAAATGGCACTAATTTTTTTTCGCAGTTGTCAGTTTTTTTTACAAGGTAGATTATTGCGATTCCATGGTTAACCGTTTTGGTTCTATCTTCTCCAATATTTAATTAAAGACACTAAAGACCATTTCGCTCTTTTAAAAATACCTAAATTATTAAAAGTAAATTTATTGAGCATATCGCAAAGAATTTGATTTAATTTCTTTCTCACTTCCTCTCTTAGATTTAATTTCTAACAATAAGCGTAAATAGAGGTAATATCACTCGAGGTTATTTAAAATTTCACCGGGTAGATACATAAAATTCCTACTTCAACACAATTTCTTAGAATTTTCGTCAGCTATCTAACTTACTCGTAAATTTTAATAATAAATTAACGAGAAACCAAAAGAGCCGAGCTAAAATATCAACGTCATATTGAAAATTTCAATTCAAACAACCATCTTTTTTTTTCAATAAAAATCATGTTGGTTTTAAGTTCCATATTAAGCGAACCGCCACAGAAATCATTAATAATCTCATTAAATGAAGTGGACGAAGTACCGACTCAATTACACAAAGAAATATATTTTCCCCTCAATCCAAGCCATCGGATGCCGTAAAGAAATAATCTTGACAATCAGAGTAATTACTTAATAAGGAAAAATGGGAGAACTCTACAGCGAGCCTCTAAGAACTTTAAAGATAAAACCGGCTTTACGATTAAAGGATCCGTACGTATTTAATTGCTTAATTTATTCAAACTTTTTTTTAGTGTAGCCGCAATGGTGCTTATATGAAAGTCGATCTTTTGAATTCACGGTGTTTTGAATTCAGAATGTTTTTGATAAATTCGTTTGTTCGTTAATGGTTTCATTCACTAAACAAAAAATACAAACAGTCAACAGTTCACTTCACTGCTTACTGAATAAATTGTTTAAATAATGTAATAATAGTAATGAATCAATGTATAAATAGTAGTGACTGATGTCAAGTGATGTAGTAGTTAGAATACGTTAATAAAATATTTGCGTGCTGTACCATGCGGCTAAGTAGGAAGCAGCTTTATTTTAAAATTTAAGATCACATTTATATGTATGTACTACCCTACAAATAATGGATTTAAATTTAAATTTTCTTCAATTAAATTTTTTTACCGACCGTTTACGACACTATTTACCGGATGACGTATATTTATTTTTATTTATTTATTTGTTTCAGGCAACAGATTTACATATAAATACAGGCCCATAGAATATATACCTTATAAGAACTTTTTTATAATGTTTATGTTACACGCAAGGTCGTTGACGTGTTGTTCGGTGTGTCACGTAGCCTTCCGCGGAAACGCCGAAAGACGACACCCTTCGGCCAAAAATCTGCATTCATGAAAGTTGTCTTATATACTTATACGTATTTGCTATCAAATTAATGCTATTAAATTGTTTGAGGTACAAACTTCCCCTGATCTTAAGTAATTCGCAGGCCCGGTGCCACTAAAAAACATTTTACTAATTTATGTATAGTATAAAATAGTAAATTGAAACCACATATTTTGTTTGTTTTAGAAGAATTTAAAGTCAAATGAAAGTCTTGTTGACATTCATTTTTTCTAACAAAGTTATTTATTTATTTGAAACTTTATTGCACAAGAAATGTACAAAGGGTGGACTTAATGCTAAAAGCATTTTCTGCCAGTTAACCTCAAGGTCATGCCGAAAGAAGGCAATGGTTGCAGTGAAAATTAAATAAGAAAGGTAAAGTGTTTAATAACGTAAAATAAGTTACAAGGATTCCTAAAAACAGGACAAGGTCGGAGGAGAGAAGCAAAAGAAACAATGGAACATCGTGATTATAACGCATTTTTCTCCTCCCCGTAATTTGAGAGACGAATATTTCGTACGTGTTTACAATCTGGCACAGACAAATGACGATCAAAAGGCCATAGTGTACGCGTCGTTTCAAAGCAGTACTACAACTTCAGACAAAATGTTTTCCAACCTCTAATTCGGAAAAGATTGCTGCCATTGTCATTCCCCACATTTTATATTGATAATAATGTGTCTACAGAAAGTTTATTCTATTTATATCACTTAAACTAAACCTAAGCGTGGTATCCATTCGAGAACCTTCCTGCTCCACCTCTCGTCGGTTCTGCGACAGACATGGCCCGCCCACTGCCACTTTAGCTTGCCACATTTTTGGACAACATCAGTTACCTTAGTCTTATGTCCTATGACCTCGTTCCGGATTTTATCCCTTAATGAGATCCCCAACATAGCACGTGCAGTCGCTTAGGTGAACGTAGTGTGGGACCCCCCCGGCTAGATGGACAGACGATCTGGACAAGGCTGCTGGTAGTGACTGGATGCAAAGGGCGGGAGAACTCGGGAGAGGCTTATGTCCAGCTGTGGACGACTGTAACAGGCTGATATGATGATGATACTTAAACTAAAGAGACTTATGTAAGTTCCTTATTTCAAACTTGCGTAACAGAATGCACCTGCCCTGCAACATGGGTGGCTTGGAAATAAATCCCTGAATAGTGTGGAGAGCCTGTGTCGCTTGAGGAGAAAGAAAGAACTATACCAGGTCTTGGCCAGATTAAAAGGCATGTGCTTTAAAAGTATTTTATGGTCTTCTCTTAAGCTTACTTTGTGCACAATTATGCTGTACTGTCGTCTACTGCTTTTAAAACAGAGTATAAAATTATGATGATGAATTGAAGTACTGTATAAAAGAACTTTACTGTGCCGAGACTAAAAGTAAGCGAGGCGATAATTTTGACAAACGGACCGCCACTCAAATGAAAAATAATGCGAACGTTATCTACTCCCGTACCTAATGTCAATTTATGATTCTTTTTCGTTAATCAGTAAGCTTGACAAATCTGGATTCGGCCGTCTGCATTGAGAATTTGCGACATTAGTCAAAGCAACAGAAATAATGGTCTGTGATTTCTTTTCATTTTCATTGGTCGCTAAGAGCGTTTTCATATCGTTTCAAAACATCTTAAGATAGATTTTACCCGCGACTTCGTCCGCAGTAGGTAGTTTTTTTTGGAATGCGTTGTATTCCCGTAATACCAATTTTATCCAAATATAATTCTAATCTTTGGTAATTTAATAGTGAAAGCGATCAGATTCCCCGGAATGTAATTTTTCCCATGGGAATACGTTGTTTTCCCGCGGTCAAAAATAACTCATGTCCTTTCTTAAGAGCCAAACTATCTCCTCAACAAATTCCATTTAAATCTGTTTAGTAGTTTAGGCGTAAAAGCGATCGATCCACTTGAATTTTCCCATGGGAACGCGTCATTTTCCCTCGGTAAAAAGTAGCATGTGTCCTTTCTCGGGTACCAAATTATCTCCATTCCAAATTTCATACAAATTAGTTCAGTAGTTTAGGCGTGATTGAGTAACAGTCAGACAGACTGCGTTACTTTCGCATTCATAATATTAGTATGGATGTGTGAAATAAATTCCATATTGTTTCTAGTTAAATGTACATAATTACTTAACCTACAGTCATTTCACAAAATAATTATCAAGTTGTTTATAACCTATCAAAATAGATCGTACCAATCGAAATTCTGTGAGGTTATTTTGGTGTTGTTTTTAATTAATACCTTTACCATGTCTAACAATATCTAAAGTCATGCTTATGAATACAACACCTATAATTTCTTAGTAAAATACCTCAGTTCGTCAAATTTTACCAGCTTACTTATTATTTATCCTTGACATCAAATTATACTAAAACCCATTTAGAAATATAGCGAGCCTATTATTTTATATCTAGTCTATTTGAGCTCCTTTAGCTCTGAAAACAAAGTGTAATACTCAATTGCGTTATGATTTATTCACAGGCAAATAAGAGTGTGCCTGATCCGAATTTGCTAAGGTACGTTGTGTCTGTGTTGGCGGGTCTTATAAGTATGTTTAAAGATACCAATCTTCTTCTTCTTCTTTCGTGTCGTTAAGATCACTGTCTAAATCTTACTCGCCTAGAAAGCGGCTACCGTGGTAGCCCTCTGGTTATTGACTAGTAAGCAGGTGGTCGGGCACGAACCTCACGCGAGCAGGTGGTCGGGCACGATCACCAATCTTAATTGTCATACAATATGTTCTTATAAATATACCTAGTCGAAACTAAATAATAGGTGTACTGAGATTGGTACAATGAGTCAGTTTCTCGGAGGCAGTTCTTCGAAACTCCAACCACTTACCTCGGCTAAATCGATGACAGTTGATAGTCTAAAATGGCGCATAGCCATAGGCCATAGCATAATGATGCGCTGGCTCTTAACTAAGTACTTACTTTTTTTAAATTTTGAGATTCTTATAGTCAGCTATGAGGAAGTGACCCCGGTCTCAAATTGACTATAGTTCGAGTCAGGGGCCGCACGTTCTAAGAGTTTCGTTCGCATTTTGGGTCTAACCAGCGCTTTTGCACGCACGGTGATGCTGTGTCCATTAAATGCGAGAATAGTAGGGGGGGGGCTTGCCTAAGCTAGGTATATTGTAGCTATTTAAGTCTTTAAAAATTATCACCAAATATTAATAGTACATGTTTGTAAATAGACGTCCCTAAAAAAGTGCTTAAGTTTTGGGGTCACTAACAAAGCGCTGCCACCGCTGAGCACCCCCGTGCTTCGGAATGCACGTTAAGCTGTTAGTCCCGGTTAATATCGGTAGATATTAGTCGTTAAGTCAGGCCCTAAGGCGGCTTATTAACATCTGACAGTAAGGTTTGTCACTTACTTTACACACACCCCTCCACCAATCCGCACTGAGCCCGCGTTGTGGAGTATGGCTCGTACAACCTCGTAATTAAGATGAGGCCTGTGCCCAGCAGTGGGACGTATAAAGGCTGATGAGAGAAGAGAGAGATTAACAGTACGTAATAGGCCCTCCTTTATTTCACTTACTATTCCGATGTGACCTCGAACCACAATATTCAATGTTTCGTGACTTTCGCGAGCTGGTCGGCAAAGCCTTACCCAGAGGTACAAATATGATGTACCTACTGCGTGTAAAGTCAGCAAAAAGCTTTATTTATTTATTTATTTCAAGCTACAATAGGCCCATATTTTTTGAAAGCAGACGACTTTTGGTTGCCAAACGTACTTTACACCAAATGTGAATTTCAGATGTTGGCCTCTTATCTTTAAAAACCAAATAATGCTTTAATTTTTTTCGTCTCAGGTTCCACTGGATACTGAAGGATAGGATCCTTTAATTAAAAAGTTTAGTTAAAGTTATTTATTTTAAGACAATGGCTACAAGAAAATGCATTTTACTCTGTAGAGGGATTCTGGAGACATAAATAATAATTAATTTTGAAGTTAAGGTTCCACTGATATAGTTAATGGTAGATGCATGGATACAAAAAAACTGCTACTGCATGTGCATAAAAATTTATAATAAAATCCCCCAAAGTTTAAAAGACCGATCATTCTGTTAATTTAAGAAAGCATTACACAACTGGCTGCTTGCAAACAACTGCATTCTTTCTATTGTTTAAAAGAATTTTTTGACTGGAAAGACAAGGCATGATATTGGCATTTGGTTCATTGACTTGGTATTGTTTTGTATATGGACATTCATTTTGATTAATATTGACATTTTATTTTAATGATATTGATTTTGTATACTGACATAATAATGATATTGACATTTTAATTTAAAAGTACCTATTTAATGTTTTGTATATGTAATGTGAGTACAATATATTTCCAATTTTATGTTTATATTTGCATGCTTTTTTATATAGCTGAATATGTGAGACTTATATGCGTTATTTTAAAGATCTGACATGTACCATATTCAAGAGCAAATAAATGATTCTATTCTATTCTATTCTATTCTACATTCTTACTTTAAAATCGTATCGAAATATAAGTTTTCTTCTTCTTAGCGTGTCGATGGAACACGAGAAATTATATCGTGGCGGCCCAGAAAGACAAATATAAGTTTTAAGTCACAATATGTTTGCATGCTGTAGTTGTATGGCTAAATAGGTATAAGTGACTTTAAATTAAATGACCAAATTTAATAAACCCTATTTATCGCAAATAAAAATGATCGATTCGAGCATAGAATTTGTACAAATCTAAGAAACAGAACGTATCTAGTTTGTAGAAGTGTTTTTAAAGGCAAAGGAACAATGTTTTGGGACCGTTTCATTGGATAACATTATTTTTATATCAATTTTGGTAACGGCATTAAAAATATTTTCTTGCACGAAGTTTGGTAGGCTAGTAGGACTTTTAAGCCAGAAGGAGCTCAGTATAAATTTAAATTCGCTAACCAACTATCCCATGCCGTCGATAGTAGAAAACTATCAAACCCAAACTGTTCGCCTAAATTTATTTATTAAACTAGCGGACCCCGCAGACGTTTTCCTGCATGGTGTTCTTTAATAAATTTTGCTTCGTAAAAACCACACCCGCACTTTAAGGAATATCATGAAAAAAGATTTGGCCAAATAGGTCCAGGCGTTCTAAACTTATGCGTTTACCAACACATTTTGCGATTCATGTATATTATAGATTACTAGCCGACCCGGCAGACATCGTCCTGCCTTTAAACCTTCTTTTGATTTCCACAAATAATTCAAAAATTATACAAAAATAATATTATTAAATTGGTACATACAGGTTGTAAAAAACACCTTAACGAATCCGAATACCACATATTCTACCGATTGTTACGATCATTTTTCCCTTTACACCATACCTCCTGGGAAGTTAACACGCGCTGTACATTGCGGGTTAGAATTAAATTATTATTTTGATGTCAAAAAAAAAGTTGTTTCCCAGCCAATTTCTTTCATACGATTTGGTTTGATGTACTGAACGCGTGGTTGACGGCTTCGGTAAGGTTACTTTTTACACCTTGTATATAGAAATATGTGTGTGTGTATGTGTAAATATATGTATATATAGTAGATAATGTAAAAGTAAAGGTTGCTCAACTTGGCCGGGCGCCAACGCCGCGTGCTCTCTCGCCCGGACTGTCCGATTTTAATTTACAACACGGGAGATTTATTCATTCAATTATCGAGGTGTCTAATGCAAGTGCATAAATGTAAACATCGCGAAATAATGTTATGGGTCCGAATGCGGCGTGCGGTCACGGGAGTGTATGCGGCTTTTAGTAATGAAGGGCTTTGTGAATGCAGGTCATATATTTTTGGTTAGTTCATTAAAGCACTTATGGTTTGTTTATGTTTAGCTATAGTTTATTGTGTGTGTTTATTTAACCAGTTTTATTGTGTCCACCGAAAATCAGTAATAAAAATTGGTTGCCTGTAAAGTCGGTATACGCGCGAAAGTTTTACGTGACAACGACTCTGAGTGGTAAAATAATTTTAATGTGAATATTCATTCGTATAACATGAACCGGTGTGTATGCCTATCTCTCTCTCTCTCTCTCTCTCTCTCTCTCTCTCTCTCTCTCGCGCGAAACGTGAGCGGAGCAGCGTAACGCAGTTTCTTGAGGTGTCACCCGGCAAACCAATTTATAAGACGTTGTCACGTCAAAAATAAAAAATCAATCTATTTGCGTTTGGAAGTTAGATTTGACTTTGGAAAAATGCATTAATTTTTCCGAGTCATTACTTTTCAATAATATAAATTTATTCGACGGTAGAATGTTTGCCGGTTTGGGGGTAGTGAACAAAAAAGTACAATTAGTTGCCGGTTGGGTTCGACGTTTAAGCCCCGTGTTTTCGTTGTAATTGATTCGGTGCATGCTAATTTTCTTAAATTTGAGAAAAGGCTTTTTACACAATACAGGAATATTTAAACTGCGATAGGTGATGATAATCTTGACTGTTACATTAGTGAACCAATTGTGAAATCATTATTTCTAATCTATTTAATGATGACTTGTTGACGTTTTGTAATTGTTATGATGTTTATCATACTCGTAACGATTGTTATGTTGGTGAATTGTAATGACTTGTTGAAATTTTACTATTTAAATTATTATCCCAATTTAACTTTTAGATTTGCTTACCATTAATAATGGTTGATTAAGTAAATGTATAATTGCAGACCAATAACTATGACCATCTTTAGTGTACCTTAACCAAACGCAAATAAAGATTCAATTCAATTTAATTTAATTTAATGCGATCGTTATAATGTTTATTATGTTTTGTGAAAAATATGGTGTGTACGCCTAAAAGTGTTTTCTGGTGATGCGATTGCGTAACGGATCGTACTAATATTGTTACTTCTGATAGGAATTTTGAAAGTATGATATGCTTACTTTTAAGATTAGATTACATTTTTGTGCGTGAACACGTCTGTTTGTACTGGTCTGGGTGTTATATGTATTTATATAAGTTTATTTGTAATTTTTGTTTTATTTTATTACAAGATTCACAGCTCTAATATAGCATTTATGTTTCAACTTAATACCACTGTTGATCCTGATATCTGTAACCCAAGTTCTTAAGCTACTTACCACCGAGTCATATCAATGTATGTGATGTTGTTATATAAAATAAATAAAAAACCTACAGAGTGTAATGGAAATTATTTATTTACCTATGCAACATTATTCAGATCTCCAATAAGGTAAGCAACTTAAGCACTTGTGTTATAGAAGTAAAAGAAAATCGTACCTACGTAGTGTTGGTAACACCCAGATTCGGGGCAACAGACAAAAATCCCCACATTATTTCCGTCCGGAAAACGTAACCCAGGACCTCAGGAATGGTGACACCTCGAACACAGTTAAGTACTCACCTAGACTTCGGAAGTCGTGTATTACAAGTGTAATACACGACTGCCTCGTTGGTGTAGTGGCAGAGGCGGACGGTGAGCTACGCAGACGCGAGCCAGTCGCATCTGAGAGTAGCGGTTATCACTGTCCCCCCACGCGACCTCTCGCAGGAGCAGGCAGACCAGCTCAGGGAAACTATCGATGATAGAATCCTGCAAGCGGTACTGTCCCCGCCGTCTCCGAGCGCGCAAGCTCCATCTTTCCGGGGGCGCCCCTTCCTCATGGATGGGGTGCTCGCGATGTGGTGTGAGAACGCGAACGCTTTAACTTGGCTCGAGAGGGAAGTCCAAAACATCGCGTCACCTATATCCGAAACCACTCTGGCTGTCATCAGACAGTCAGACTTAAAAAAGAGGCTCAGAGCAGGCCTCCTGATACATACCCGCATCACCGACTCCGCGATACTGCAGAAAGTCCTTTGTGCCCAGAACCCCTGGTACAAAGTCGACTCCTGGCAGTGTTACGACATGTCGGTGACTGACCAAACTGGCGAGGCTGGCTCCAAGGAGAAGGTGGTTCACCTTGTCCTGGGAATCCCCGAAGACCAGAGGCAAACCATCCTGGACAGAGACCGCCGGGTAGCCCACATGACGGGAAGTGGGTACATTCGCTTCTTCCCTTCAGTAGAGGCGACCACGGCCGAAACAAACCAAGCGACAGGGCAAAACGACACGACGCCAACTTCAGGGCCTTCCACCTCCGCTCCCCAACCGGGTCCGAGCAGGATGGAGGCGAGCTCGCCGCTGATAAGCGCGGGGGTAACTAGCGACGAAGATGACGTGCTACGTAGCCCCAGCCCTTAGCTCCCTCACCGTCATCCAAACCAACCTCCAGCACAAACAAATTGCGGCGGTCACTTTACGCAGAGTGCTGGAGGAAGACAACCAAACCGTCGCACTGATCCAGGAACCCTGGATCAGAAACAACAAAATACTAGGCTTGAACAACATCAGTGGTAAGTCACTACTATACACGCCAGCAGAAAAACCAAGAACGTGTATTGTCATACCCAAAACCATGAATGCCACCTTAATTAACCCTTTCTGTTCTAGAGACCTTACAGCCGTTAAAATCAACCCTATAGAGGACCAAACAACCCTAGTGCTTGCTTCGGTGTATATGCCAGGCGAAGGCGAAATTCCCTCAAAGGAACTAGTCGAGCTGGTACAACACTGCGAAGCCAGTAACTGGGACATCATCATTGCAGCAGACTGCAACGCACATCACACCCTGTGGGGAAGTAAGGATACAAACAAAAGGGGTGAGCAACTAACTGAATATCTATTCCAAACCAATCTGAACATTATAAACAGAGGCACAGAGCCCACTTTTGTAACGTCCAGATGCCAAACCACTATCGACATCACTCTGGCAACACACTTGGCGGCAGATCTCATCGAAGGATGGCAAGTATCCAACGAGCCGTCCTTCGCAGACCACAGACGCATCTGCTTCCAAATAAACATAAAACCACCAAACCCCACCCCATATCGTAACCCCCGTAAGACAGATACAACAAAATACACAAGCACACTAACCAAAAAACTAAACGACTTCGAACCCTCTGACGTGACACTCAGCACAGACAACATAGAAACCAATGTACAGTTCCTGACCGCTGCCTTAACGAGCAGTTATGAAGAAGCCTGTCCCGCCGTCATACCCATCGACTCGGATAAAAATCGATGGTGGGGGCCAGAGCTTGAACGGCTCAGGAAGACACTCAGGACACTGTTCAATCAGGCAAAAAATACCAGGACCACTGAAGCCTGGGACAAATACAAAACAGCACAGAAACACTACAAAAAACGTGTCAGATTCAGGAGGACGGAAGCCTGGCACAAATTCTGTAGCAGCATAAACTCAACAAACCAAGCCGCGAGAGTCAAGAAAATACTGTCCAAAGGGGACACTAATCTCCTGGGCTCTCTCAAAAGAGAAAACGGCACTTACACAAATACAGACCACGAAACCTGCAGACTACTCCTAGAGACCCACTTTCCCGGAAGTCAGATTGCATCAGACTCCGAATGGCAAGATGAACACAAAAAAGCACCAACTATCCAAGAATGGGAAACTGCAAGTAGAATCGTAACCACGGATAAAATTGGCTGGGCCCTGAGAAGCTTCCAACCATTTAAATCCGCTGGACTGGACGGTATATTCCCAGCGCTTCTACAATGGCACTCGAACCAAATCACTCATCACCTACTACAAATTTATAGAGCCTGCATAGCTTTCAAATACGTACCGAAGCAATGGAGGGAAGCAAAAATAGTCTTCCTGCCTAAACCAGGTAAAGAAGACTACACCCTAGCCAAATCCTTCAGGCCTATCAGCCTAACCTCATTTCTCCTGAAAACACTAGAAAAACTAGTAGATAGACACCTAAGAGACGATGTGTTAAAGACCAGATCTCTTCACCCACAGCAACACGCCTACAGGAAAGGCAGATCAACAGAGTCAGCACTACACATGGTAGTGCATAAAATAGAATCGGCCATTAACAACAAAGCATCAACACTTGCCGCTTTTATTGACATAGAAGGGGCATTTGACAAAACAATGCACAACAGCATCAACCATGCCCTACAAAAACTGAAAGTAGAACCAGTCATAACGGAATGGATAAATGAGCTGGTCAGTAAAAGGGCGGTCCAAATTGCGGTAAAAACGATCACCCGTGCAAGGGTGGTCAGGGGGTGCCCCCAAGGGGGCATTCTGTCACCACTCCTATGGAACATAGTAGTAGACAGCCTCTTGAGGGCACTGAACGAAAGAGGCTACACTACTATTGGTTATGCAGACGACCTAGCAATTCTGATAAATGGGAACGCAGAGAACATCCTCTGTGATGTAATGCGTGCTGCTCTTCAGATTGTAGAAAAATGGTGTGAGGAACACCAGCTGTCAGTCAACCCCAAAAAAACAGAGCTCATCCTTTTCACTAACAAAAGGAAGCTACCAAATCTAGAACTACCAAAATTATTTAACACCGAATTAACCCTTTCAACTCAAGTAAAATATCTGGGCATCACTCTCGATAGCAAGTTGAACTGGGGAATTCACATTGACAACAAAATTAAAAAGGCCTGTATAGCATTCTATCAGTGTAAAAGACTCCTTGGCAGAAAATGGGGTCTTAACCCAAAAATCACACTTTGGCTATACACGTCAGTTATCAGACCCTCCTTAACCTACGGATCAGTTGTGTGGTGGCCCAGAACGCAACTGTCCACTATCAAATCCAAACTACAAAGCTTGCAGCGCCTAGCGAGCGTGGCAGCTACAGGATGTATGAGAACCACTCCATCAGCCGCCCTAGAGTTCCTATTGAACCTCAGACCTCTTCATCTGGTCATACAGGAAGAAGCAAAGGCAGCTGCCTTAAGACTAAGAGCAAATGGGCTATGGAAACAAAACACTATGACAACGCACTCCAAAATCATGGAGGACATCACAAAGGAAAGACCCCTTCTAGATGCACCCATGGACAGGATACCATGCCACTACATCTTTGATCGAGAATACATTATCCAACTTACCGAAGAACGGAAAGACAACTCTGGCGTCAGAGAAGTTAGGATATACACAGACGGCTCCAAAACCTCACTAGGAACTGGAGCCGGAGTATTCTCGTACGACTTAAACATCAACATATCAACCACCCTGGACAAATTAAACACAATTTTCCAAGCAGAATGTATCGGAATTATCAGAGCAGCACAGGCGGTTGCAGCCAGAGACGTCGGAGACCTCAACATCAAAATTGTCTCGGACAGTGCATCCGTACTTCAAGCTCTACAAAACAACACCATAACCTCTGCCCTCATATTGGAATGCCACAACGCACTCCAACACATTGCAAGGAAAAATAAGATAACCTTGCAGTGGATCAAGGGACACAGCAACTCTCTCGGCAACGACGCAGCCGATGAACTCGCGAAAAAGGGATCCGCGACAACAGTGTTTGGCCCAGAACCGCTACTACCTATACCGCAGGCCCAAATAAAAACATGGCTGCGAGAAGACACCGCAAAAAACCATCTGCTAGAATGGACAAACAGTGAAGGCTGCAGGCAAACTAAAAATGCAGTTCAGATGCCATCTAAAAAGCTTGCCCGCAACCTCGCCAAACTAACGCGCGACAATCTACGCAGAGTTATAGGGATAATAACAGGCCATTGTCTCCTAAACAAGCACCTATTTAATATAGGTGTAACAAACAGCCCGCGATGCAGAGGATGCCTCGAGGAAGAGGAAACGCCACAGCATGTACTCATGGAGTGCACAAGTGTGGAAAAACAGCGAGCAGACATTCTAAAAAACCCAACATCATTCCCGGAAATCTTTAGTGGCCTAGGCAGGCTGCTAGCCTTCTGGGAGGACTTGGGCTGGTTGGAATAGAGGCAAACACGCACAATGGCCCAATCGTGAGGCTAAGTGCGGAAAAAGCCCTGCAAAACTAACTAACTAACTGGTGTAGTGGCAAAGTTTCTGCCTTACATCCGAGAGGTCCTGGGTTCGAATCCCAGGTCGAGCCAAAAATTGTTTCTGAGATTTTCTATCATGAATTTCTCAAAAACAGCTCGGAGTCGGGAAGTTGGCGGTGTTACACCCCCGTGCCTCGGAAAGCAGGTTAAGCCGTTGGTCCTGCGCCTGATCTCTCTCCGGTCATGTCGGATTGCCGTCTCACCGAACTTTGAGAGTGATGGAACAGTGAGTGCACCTGTGTATTGCGCTCACACTTGTGCACTATAATATCTCCTGCGTAGTTGGCTGATCTCTGTTGAGATTGGCCGCCGTGGTCGAAATCGGCCAGGAGGACTATTATTATTACACGTGTATCACCATCTAGTCTGCAATGGCAGCCCATTATAGACTGTATCTGCTTACATGAATACCATTATAGACTGTATCTGCTAACATGAATACTTAATCCGAGCAGGTAGTTTGGATCCAGTATGTTAACTTGATACATCCCGCAACTTGGACGGTAAACTTGGGCACTTTGAGCCTCCGCTATTGGTAGGTCAGGGTAAAGCGGTGGATAGGCTAAGTTGTTGCTCAAATTGAGACAAGACATGATGCATAATTTTAGTAATCTGAGAAACGCGACTTTTTTACCTAATTACGACGAAAAGGTAAAAAAAAGCAAAAAGGAGGTTATGATGTTAACCGGTATGTATTTACATCAAGTGTGTCACTTACCTCGTTGGTAAGTGACACACTTGATGTTAAGTTGAAATAAATGTTTTTATCTTAGGGCGCGTTCACATATGACGTCCGTTTCACTGGTCCGTTAAAACGTGTATGTTAGTACGTTAGTAGTGGTACTAGTGAATTCACACATGTATTCATACTCACACGAGTATTTCGGATTCAGTAGACTGGATTCGATCCAGTCTACTGAATCAGTCTAGTGATTCGTCACTACTACTGTGTGAATATTAACTTCAGTAGCGACGGATCCGTTAAAACGAATCCTGTAAAACGGACGTTAGCTTAGTTTAGATAACTCTTTGTTGCACGCCACAAAATAATACAAAAATCAACAAACCGTCGTTACTGATCGAATGAGAGTCTTGTTGCTTAATTACTATCCATACTGAGTGATGATAACGACATATATAATAAAGAATCTTTTAATTATGACATCTTGACGGGATAAGAGAGATTCTTCTAATGATCTACGCGTCTATAGTTTTGTGGGCTGGCGGACTAAACATGGCCGCAAAGTTACTCAGTCAGGACTTTATGAAATTTAAAAAAGCATATTTGAAATGATTGTCGAAATTACTAGACCCTATTTTATTCCTCTAAAACCTACTTAAACACAATTAAATAATGAAAAACCACCGCCTAACCTGATTAAATTGTTAAATCCTTAAGTATTTCCTAAGCAAATAAAAGATTAAATTATCAAGGGAAGTTTCGGCTGAGGCCAAATTTCCCAAACGAGAACAACTTAGAAACGAATAGTCAAAGGGTGCGAAAAACTGGTCACTGACCTCTAATAAATTATCTCATCGTAGGTACCTCATGGGTTTGCAAACTCTATTCCCATACACATTCACCCAAATCACAACTCAATCCCAAAACAATAGAGTTGGGTTCCCAACGAAATGTGTAATGTATCTTTTTCTGCTAACTGAAGACATTATTCACTAGCTAAGATCCCAATTTGAACCCTACGCTAGTGTGATAAGAGTCACGACGATAATAGACGAAAGTTATCGGTATATTCCGGTAAGGATTCCTCTTGAAACAATTTATGTGTTTGGCCAAGTTGCAAGTTTTCGAGTCATTATTTTATTCAGTTTTCTTAGCAGTTGACGCCGGATGTTATGCTACATTGAATATTGCTGTATGACAGTGATTAAGGCAACTTTATTGCATCATTAATTAGAGTATAGAGTCAGATGATCTATCTGACAGTGTTCGGTGTACCTACTACTGTTTAATATAATACTCTCATATGTAATCAGCAAATTGTACTTATTATTTTAAAATCTGGTGAAGAAATATACTTTGAAGTTTTCGTGCAGATGTTTCTCGGCGTGAAGGATAAGAACAACTTGATCAACCGCAAGCTTCCATTTCGTCCATTGAAAGGTGAAAAGTCGTAACATCATACAATTTCGCTAAAACATTTGCAATTTTTAAGGAAAAATGTGCATGTGTAATACATGCACATTTTTAAAATTTAAGTATTTTTTACATCTGCCTCGTTCTGCAGTTCATTAAGTTTTACTTTGATCAAGATTTCTTTAACTCCACATAACTAGTGTTTTACCGTACATTTTATTCGTTTGAAACGACTCGTTTCCTCGCTTTCGCGCTAAATACAGTATTTTCATAGTAATTAAAAGCGTTCACTAAGAAAAAGTAATGACTGCGAGTAAATTTTCATTTGGTAAAAAGCGTGTGTAAAATATGTGTTTTTAACTCCTTATGTCCCGTTAGCTTTGATATACTACTCTGTGGAATATCGTGGTTATTTTATTGTTAAGTGTGGGCATGAAACATTTGCAATACAGCAAATAGTATTTGTGTTTAACTTTAAATCAAATCAAGCACTGTAGTTATTGGTTACCGGTGAGTGAAGTGCCGTAGGCAGCTTGTAACCTGAACGTTTTTGGGAAAGATCTGTATTCAGCAATGTTCCATTAATTATCACGGGTTAAAGCATATCCTTTAGTATTATTCAAAAGTCAAAGTTAAGCCTGAATTGATGGAATCAGGCGTTACTTTGCGGAAATCCATGACTAAAGCTGAAAAAAAGGATTATTTTGCTTTAAATTTCCACAAAACGTGGAACGTCGTTTAGAAGAAATTTAAAGCAAAATAATCCTCTTTTTCAGCTTTAGTCTTGGATACTCTTTTTCAGCTTAAGCGTGAGTGCTCTAACTGATGCCTAGATATGTTTATTACAATTATTTAACGTACATACTACACGCTCAATGAACGAGCTGGTGGTGGTGGTATTGTAAAATATAAAGCGGACTGTATTTGACTATATAGGTTTAATTACAAGAGTCGGATAGACGCGGGTGTCGTACGCGCCGCTCGATGGTCAAGTGGTGGCGCTTCGCGGGGCGTCTTGGCCGCCGCCCCCGTCGCCCCTCGCTGCGCCGCTCGTGCCCGATGCGTCATCATCTGCCCACGCGCAACGCGCGTGGACACTCAATATCTATAAATATATAGTTTTTTTATTTATTTTGTTGCTGTAAGTACTACTCAAACTTAACTCAAACAACAGCAAATAGGTTGACACCACCAATCGTTTACGCACTTTTTATAAACTGTCAAAACGCTTTACTCCATAGAGTTTGTATGGGAATAACACACTTTGACGTCATCGCGTGCAATGCCCACTGAGGGACTATTTATCGATTGAATTTCAATTAAAAATCAAATCATAAGAACTCCAAAAACATTAAAGGTGCCAATGCAGTAAATTGACAATTTTAATTTTTTTATTAATTTTTTTAGTTTTAACCCTCTAACATTTCATTTAACTTAGAACAAATTGTGCTTACATGTTAAGAGTTTCAGTCTAGCTCTGTATTCTGCTTTACTTTTTGTTATTCACTGACTGTAACTTGTTACTCGTATGTGAGCCATGAATAAATAAAATAAAAATAGTCCTCCTGGCCGATTTCGACCGCGGCGGTCAATCTCAACGGAGATCAGCCAACTACGCAGGAGATATTATAGTGCACAAGTGTGAGCGCAATACACAGATGCACTCACTGTTCCATCACTCTCAAAGTTCGGTGAGACGGCAATCCGACATGACCGGAGAGAGATCAGGCGCAGGACCAACAGCTTAACGTACTTTTCTTTTAACAATATAAAGCCGCACAAAATATTTTTTTAAGATTTTTGCTTTTTTGTGTGCATACAAGAATTCGGTAACTATTCTATATTTCATTTCAATGCTTCCATTAGAGATATGAGGCCAAACTCACACCAATACATGGACGCTCTAAAACGGGCTATGCTATATAGTGCAATGTATACAGTTACTAAAGGAACAGTAGACTTACTCTTTAGAGTAACTTGTAGCGTGTTATGTAATTCAAACCAATGAATTTGGTTTGGAGGCAAACTTGATTCATTGGAAGTTTTCGTTCAATAACGCCTTTAATATTGTTGTCAGTACGAGTATTCATTTCATTTTATAAAAGCGTCTTCCTTAATCTGCACTCAAATATTTACTTTGGCCGTTAAGAAATTCCATTGATTGGCTGAAAATCAAGGGAAAAATATTTTTCAATAACTTGAAAGTTGCTGTGAATGCTTAATTCTGATTAAGCATTCCAACCCAATCTAAACAAAGACTACCCAAGATCAAGACCCATAATGTCATTGTATACTACCAAATGCTGATGATAGCAATGCTGACGTATTACTGAATATATTTTTGTTGTGGCCCAAACATGTCTTGCATTTCCTTATTTCAGCTGAGCATGGCTGCTGAATTTTTGAACTGCATTCCTCTGCAAATGGAATCCTTTCAGATATGCTCAGCCTGAATTCCAGCATTCACACAGAAAACCTAATGTTACATTTGTGTAAGGGATTAAAATTGATAAAGCCCAAATATTTAGAATTTTTTTTTAATAACGATGCTGAAAAGTAACAGTACCTAATATTTAATGTTCAGTTAAATTTTGGTTTGAGTAAAAGAAACAAAAAATTTCAGTTTAAACAGATATGACAAATATGACCTTTAATACATTACATCGTTCGCTTATGTATTAAATTGGCACCAACAATATTAAATAATGTAGTTTTATGTGATTTCAGGTAAGTGGCTCACATTTTAATTCTCACCATTGATTTACATTAACTGAAAAAGGTATGTAAATACATTTTAAAGGAATACTTACACACCCTATATCGCAAAGTCTAACTATTTCAAATTAGTGAACTAACGCCATAAATGAGTAACTATTGCGACGCATCCTCAACTTAGGAGCTAGTGTTGTGGTAAGTTTTTGTCAGAGCTATTTATAGTAAGAAATAATACAATTCGGTATTTAAAACCAGTCAAAATAAATTCCAAAAGCCCATTTCTCAAAATTAACACATAACTGTGTGACTATTTCTTATTATTCGCAATATTTGATTTTGACTGTTCAAATGTCACAAAACGTACAAATATAAACAAGTGTGAACGAACGGCGCTTTTTTTAAATTTTCTGTTTTCGTTGGCACGTTTGAAAACGAGTTTGATTAAAGATAAGAAACTTTTTGTATGCTATGAGTATTCATACGAATTTCAGCTTTCCAAATTCAAATTATTTTAAGGTATATGGGTAAGGCCTAACATTTCCATATCTCACTAGAGTATAAAGACTTCTTTGTATGTTATTAATCTTCTTTAAAGAATTTATAGACTTCTTTATATGTTATATTGTTTTATGTATGTGACGTTTCGTGACATATAATTAGACTTTTTCGAGCATGAGGTGTAAACACGGGTGGTATTTATTATTGCTCTCGATAAAATTATCGACATTAAGCCAAGCACTAATCCGCACCGCCAAAACGCACTAAACTCGAATAACGTCGCACTTAAACGACTGCAAAGTTCCCGGCTTTTAGTGCGGGAAGTGCGGAACAGTGCGGAACTGTGCGGAGAGTCGGACCACGGCGCAGGAAATTGAATTCGCAACTCGGACATTGTCTTCTTACGATCAAATCGCACTACCTGCAACTTGCCTTTTAGCGGAGTAACTAACTTGTGTTAGGTAAGACAAAATGTTACATAGTATACGTTAGCGAAGCTGTTAAGTATTGAAAGGATGCTACTTGAGGAGGCAAGTGAAACAAACGGCAGTTGAGATTACACTGGTTTATTGTGCTACTAACATGAGGTTTTATACATAGGATTAAACATATTACTTATATCTACATATACATAGTACTACACCACATCTCCCCTTTTCCAGAAAAAAAAACAAATTTAAATAGATGTTTTTTTTTTGTTTTTCAAAAGTATTACATTAATGATTATAACAAGTTTTAGTTTTTAAATAGTTTAGTACGGTTCTTATGTATGATATACTCTTTACCATCTTTTAAAATCTTAACATTACAATTTAAATCTTCTAATATTAAATATGGTCCAAGATATATAGGATCCATTTTATTTTCTGATGGGTTCCTTATTAAAACATAATTACCTGTCTTATAACTAATTGGATTTACATGATCATTATATTTACTAGTACGATTATATTTACTATTAAGTAGATTATGGCGAGCATCTTGCTGAGCAAGTTGTAGCCTGTACTTCAGTTCAAATGCATAATTGTCATGAGCGTATAAAGGGTCCACTACTTTACCACTAAGGTTACTGGGTAAAATACATTTCTTACCAAACACAAGCTCATGTGGAGTATATTTGGTTTCCGTGTGTACCGTATTGTTGTAGGAAAAGCACCAATATGGTATCCAGCTGCTCCAATGACTCATTTTGTTTTCGCAATTAATTCTTAAATACGCACCCATAGTTTTATGTGAGTTCTCCAACGCGCCTATGCTCTCGTGGTGGTAGGCTGTTGAAGTAAGTTGATTTATTTTTAAGAGTTGGCATACTTCCTTCATGGTTCTTGATAAAAATTCGGTTCCTCGATCAGTTGCGATTTCTCGAGGTATGCCAAATCTCAAAATAAAATTGTCAACAAAGGCTCGAGCTACACTTACCGTGTCTTTATTTTGTAATGGATACGCTTCCGTAAACTTCGTGAGTTCGCATTGCAATGTGAGAATATAACTATTGCTTTGCTCATCTTTCGGCAGCGGTCCGACTATATCTAAAAATATCTTCTCGAACGCTGAGTTAGCTGTACTTGTTACTATCATGGGCTGTTTAGTTGGTATTGAGTATTTTTGTTTCTGGCATTGTTCGCACTTAGAAACATATTCGGTAATATCTTTTTGCATACTAGGCCAAAAGTAATATTTTTTAATATTATTCGTCATCCGCCTAATGCCCGCGTGGCCACTCGTGGGCAAGAGGTGAAAGTCGTTTAATATTACTCGCCTATTGTCAATGTCATCTATCCGTTGTTTATTACTTACTACACAAATGCGTGGTCCGGACCACTTGTCACATTTCTGTATTTCTTCTATTAGTCCCGCTAAAAACTCTTTATTAGATTCGTTTCTTATTATGCACACGTGTTCTATATTAAATTCTTTACATATTTTTGACAACTCCCTCACCAATCCGTCTCGCGTCATTGATGATCGGGCGGTTGTATCTAAGTATATAATGGACTTTATTGGGACATAAATGAAATATTTATATTTTTTCGTAAAAATACCGGTTTTAAGTAAATTGTCTTTGATCTTTTTATTTAATATAGAGATTTCGGTGAAATGATTTGGTTTTTTAATTATTTCCACAACTCTCGGTTGATCAGGCCTCGAGCTAGTGTCAATATTATCGACCAAATCATTTGTACTCGTATTTACGTTTTCATTATTTTGCAAATTACGATATTGCGCTCGCGTCATAACGTTGATGTTCAAGTGCTCATTCATACTTTTTAATTCATCTGTTGTAATACTGATCCGAGATAATGCATCCGCAGCTGAATTTTGTTTTCCTTTTAAGTACTCTATAGTAAAATTGTATTCTTCTAACTGCAATCTAAATTTTAACAATCTACTAGATGGGTCACGCATACCAAATAAGTAGATAAGTGGTCTATGATCGGTCTGTATCTTAAACCGTCTGCCATAAAGATAAGGTCGAAAATACTTTACACTCCATACTATTGCTAATAGTTCTTTTTCAATGGTAGGGTAATTTATTTCCGCCTTATTTAGACTTCGACTAGCGTAAGCCACAGGTCGACCATCGTTGTTGCATAAAACTGAGCCGATAGCTTTTCCCGACGCGTCAGTTTGTAAAATAAATTCGTTTCCTTCTGAAAAATCGGGATACTGTAATACGGGAGGTTGTACTAATGCTGATTTTAAAACTTGGAATGCGTTTTCGCACTCGTCGGTCCAATGATATGACATATTTTTACAACACATCCTATTTAAGGGGATTGCTATTTCCGCAAAGTTTGGTACGAATTTTCTATAATAATTGGCAAATGCTACGAAGCGTTTAATTTCGTCAATAGTTTTTGGTCTCGGGTAGTTGTTAAGTACCTTAATTTTATTGGTATCGGGTTGAATACCGTCTTTCGATATAATGTGTCCTAAATAAAGAACTTCTTTTTGTAAAAATTGGCATTTTGGTGGGTTTAATTTTAAATTAGCGCTACGTAATCTAGTAAAAATATCCATTAAGTTTTGATTATGGGAGCTCAAATTTCTTCCAAAGCAAATTAAATCGTCCTGGTACACTAGACATTTTTCATAATTCAGACCAGACATGGCTATTGTCATCATTCTACTGAAGCTATTTGGACTAGATTTCAAACCCATTGGCATTCTAGTCATTTGGTACTGGTTTTTTCCAGTTGTGAAGGCTGTATATGGTCTACTGTCTTTATGTAGTTTTGTTTGATAAAATCCTTGATACAAATCTAAATGTGTAAAATAAACTGCTCCCGATAATGAATCTAAAATGTCTGTAATATTTGGTAAAGGGAATTTATCATCTTGTATTTGATTATTTAATTTTCGATAGTCGATGACAACGCGCCATTTTTTCTCTTTACCGGTATCAACCTTTTTTGGTACCAATAATAAGGGACTAGACCATGCACTCCTTGATTCTTCAATAATACCGGACTCTAACATGTTCTCGATTTGTTTATCTATTTCTGCCTTATGCGCATGTGGTAAGCGATAAGGTTTCGTATACACTGGGCTACTAAATGGTTTTAATTCGATAGATTGTTCATAGACTGACGTTGTTGATAATTTATCTCCTGGCAAGTGGAAAATGTCTGGGAATTTGGCACAAATTTTTTCAATTGATTTTTGCTCTTCTAAGTTTAAGTTTTTTAAGTTTAACATGGAAAATAATGTTTTAATTCTAGCTGCATTGATATTAGGTTTTTCAAACTGACATATAAAGTAATCATTTAGTTTACTAACATTGACCTGAAAATAATTAAGAATAACGTCCGTTTCTCTTGTGTTAAGTATTCTGATTGCAATTTTTCCATTACTTGGCCTTGCTAATGAATTGGCTAAGAAAACTCCTTCACATAATTCTTGAGAATCGATTACGCAATCATCCGTTATTTGTGAACTAATGTAATGCGTTGATTCGCATCGTGCTGGAATTATTAAGTATGCATTTGAAGAAGGTAATAAATAATCAAAAGTTAATGTTACTGTTTCGTCATTTGTGTTAGTTAATCTCAACGTATTTACTTCAAAATTTAAAACCGCTCTGTAATTTGTAAGAAAATCTTGACCTAAAATACCATCTGTTTGACATGGAAAGTTCTTGAAAATTAGAAATTTGTGTGGAAATGTGAAATTATTGTAATTTAAAGTTAAATAAACAAAACCTTCTGTAAATATATTTCCTCCGACGCCTTTGATACTAACGCTCTCTTTATGGTATGGTATTTGTAATCGTTCTACGCACTCGTATTTTATTGCTGAAACCGAAGCTCCCGTGTCAATGAGTAATTCATGTTCATAATTGTCGATGGTGAATGACACTTTATTTAAACTGTTGCAAGTTAATATGTAATTAGACTCGAAAAAAGTGATTCAGCGAATCCGTATTTGGATCGGGTGAACGTTCTGTCACAGGTGAACGTCCTGGAACAGGTGGCGTTTCGTGTTGAGATGTTACCATGTAATTCATGTTATGAGAATAATTACCTCGATTATTCCCGGGTCTTCCTCTGCCTTGAAAACCATATCCTCGGTGGTTACTCCTTGCGTAAAACGGACGTTGAGACCGCTGACCGGGTGCCCCCCGGAAAGTCTGCTGTCCACGCCCTCGGGAACCATTGGTGAAACTGCGCCCTCTGAACTGAGCTCGCTGGGTCCTGTTTCCTCTATAGAACCTGTTATTGGGTTTGTACGTACCAATAATTTCTGTTGAAGTGGAATGCACTTCCTCATCCTGTGCCCCCTGGATCGCCTCTGTTAAAGAAGTATAATTACGTGCCGAAATTACTGTACTGAGACGACGATCTCGCAGCCCGTCAGCAAATCTCTTTATTGCTTGTTTTTCATTTAAGGGACGTAAAATATTGTAACTTTCTGAATTTCCATCAGCCTGCGAGATAGTCAAGTCCACAAACAGTTCAGAAATTTCCTTACCGAAGACTTGAATAGATTTATTATTTTGCCGACACTGTTGTAACTTTGTTTGTAAAGCAGTGTGACTTTTTCTTGGCAATAGATATTTGCGCATGTCCTTTATAAGCTCATCAACTGTATCATACTTAGGTAATAATTTTAATTTTGCCTGTTGCGATAATCTACTTTTCAAAACAAATGAAATTAGTTTACTTTTACAGCCTGGCTTAGTCAACACAGAGTCGTAGTACTCGATACTCTCAATCAATTGTTTTGTGTTATCCTCATTATCGGTCATGACAGGGAATAGGCTTAAAGCAATTCGTAAATCAAAAGTGTCGTCAGCCATGGTTAGAGGGTCTGAAGATACTTCTTCCTCAATAATCCTTGAAGAACACAAAGAGATAATTTCTGAATAAAAATTAATAAATTCACTACTTATTTTGCTTATCAACGAACTATCACTTGATTTTTGAGTAAGCTCTAAATAGGTATTAAATTTTAATAAAAGTTGGTTAGCTTCCCTTTCTTTTACAGTTACTATATTTCCTTGTCTGCGACTCGGACCGATTTTTATTAAATATGTCCTTATAGCTTTCAATTCTTTTAATAATAGAGCCAATTCCTCTGCCATAACATAACTACCATACCTAATTATTAAAATATACAATATACATTTTCTTAAGCAATACAATAATTATGCTTATTTCTACTGGTTATTTAAATGTGGTTAAATGCGATTAAATAAATAAGTGTTCTTTATACCATGATATCGCCGTATTGCTCGTTTATCTCGCACTTTTACGCAAACTTTAATGTACCGCACTCACTTCACTGTGACACACTCCACGTTTTCAGTTTTTAGTTGGTGTCGCCGCAAAATACTGGAATATCGCATCAGTCGCTCGTCGTCCAGCCGCCGTCGTATTTGCTTATCGTTGCATTTTTTGGCTATTTTGTATGCCATATACAATGCACCAATCAACAACACCGTGCAAATCACAATCAGAATGAAGTTGGTGGTATCGTGTCTTTGCTGCTGCTGTACCCCTGCTGCATTTTGACCAACGCCAGCCGCCTGGGCGATAATCACTTCTTCTTTGGACTTAGTTGAACCCATTATTAATAATTTGATTACCACACGTCGACAGCGCACCGATAATTTCACAGATGTAACGCATCTTGGTTTATTGAACTTTAGGTACTCGGTCCTTATTTGGAGCGCAGCCCAGCCTCGATTGGCAGGGTCGCCATGAAAGGATGCTACTTGAGGAGGCAAGTGAAACAAACGGCAGTTGAGATTACACTGGTTTATTGTGCTACTAACATGAGGTTTTATACATAGGATTAAACATATTACTTATATCTACATATACATAGTACTACACCACAGTATTATTTAGGAAAGTTCGTTTAAAATTTATTTATTTTCCAAACTTATACCTATCATTACAGGATAATCATAACACCCAATGATATAGTATAAGTAAATGAGGATACAATCAATTAATTCTTATATATAAAAATCTCGCTCGGCTCCGCCAGCAGCCGCGGACGGCGCCTCCGCTCCGCGTACCTATCTGGCACATCAAAATAGTAGATTTCACAACGAGAGCATAAAGCAAGTCATTTTTATCCGAGATCGTTATATGATGATGATGATGAAGTCGAGGATAAAAATGATTTGTGCACGAGTTGTAAACTCTGCTTTTCACTTCGATTGCGAGAAAATAAAACAGTCACATAACGTGAAGTGAGAACACCTACCCACGCCCACTCCGCTCACTGCACTCGCTCACTTTCACTCATACATTCTTCTCACTCGTCTAGTTTTATTTTTTTTATTTCTCTGTTTTCCTTTTAATATAATTTGTTTGTTATTTCTCAATTCTTTTCGTTTCCCTTTTCCCTTCCTTGTCGCTCCACGACAAGCTAGGTCTTTTTTTTTCTTTGTCGCTTCACGACAAATTGGTATTAACATTTCTTTAATTAAAATTCAAAGTAATATTACTACAATTTTGAATGTGAATGAAATGGTTTTTCCCGGCATATTGACGGTATTCTTTTGAATTTGAGAAGATTAGAAATTTTTCATAAGTTTTCATATATATTTGCCGAGATTTTGGCGGCAATATTTCTTGCACCACTTTTTGTGCGTTTATTTCCATTAAAGTATTAGGAGTAAGTTCTAAATCTTCTTCTTCACTTGACATTTTTAAAACTTAGCCAATTCAACAATAATTTGAGAAAATTCAATACGAAAAGTTCACGGCTTCTTTCCCGCTACTTTACTTTTTTTAATTTTCCTGCATAATTTTCGGGCAAAGAAAAAAAATATACAGCCTATTCTTAAATTATTTTGAAATGTTTTTTTTTGTGGTAAACACGTTTTGATATTTAGTTTTTTTTTCGTATTATCTTATTATAAATCAAAAATGCAAATAGGGAAGGAAATATTATAAATTAGCAAGTTTTATCCATGTACAATTAATTGTTTTTGGGCTAAATGGTCACTGCCTTAGTGTAGACACATTTAAAAAGCTACTTTTATGCACAAGAGCATAAAATTCAACTTTATGTCGCCTAGATCCTGCATAAAGTAGTACTTTTTCGAGCATGAGAAGTGAAAAGTATATTTTCATCCCACCATCTCGGAAAGAGTCATTTTGCTCTTCAATATCTGAGTGGAAAGCCTTTTTTATTCACTAGAGGTTGAAGTAAATTTGAATTTAGAACATCGTGTGCACCATGTTTGTGAATTAAAAAAATCATTAAACCTATTTATTGCTACCTCCATGGTGCCAAGTATATCGTACAACATTTTTTTAATTTGTTAAAAACTCAAACTAATAACCTTCTTGGTGTTCTTTTTTCAATTTGCTTTGTTGGCGGTTCTTTACGCGGCATTTTTTCACGTCATTGTTAAACCTTATTTTAACAACAATAAACTTGTAAACAAGTAAAATAACTAAAATGAGTGATTCTAGCGACGAGGAAGTTTGTTTGACTCCAACAGAATTGACTGAAACTATTAATAATGCGTAAAAGATCTTTCTCCCTCAACAATCACACGAGAAGTATTTAAAACAGTACGTTATGTTCAACACGTGGCGACTAGCAAAAGGGAAAAACTTTCTCAGAAAACGTTTTGCTGGCATATTTTATAGAATTATCCGAGAACAAGAAAGCAAGCACTCGAAAAACAGTACACAAGTGACTAACACCAATATTACAGTACCCAACAAAAATATTACACTCAATTTAAATAACTGTAGCAACGTTACTTTCAATTTTTATTAATTATACCCAAGTATTATTTTGTTATAATTTAAAGATCATTCTGTAATACTTAGGTACCTGTCATAATGTAGTAGTTAATACTTAAACTGAAATAAAAGTCTATCTTGTGATTGTCAACGGTTTTATTTGCATTTAGTCATTTCCTCGCTGAGGTGGAATGAAAAGTTACGTGTTGCACTCGAGTGCAAAGATTTTTTCACCTCGTGCTCTTTTGATTCCCTCGCTAACGCTCAGGATTCTAATATTGTGCTGATTTGCTTTTGTTGCTGCAGATGCAGGCTGCACAACAAAAATCCTTCGCTTGCTCGGTCATCAAAATTGAACAAGCGGTTAAAAAGCAACTTTGCACTCTTGTTTAACTAATAACTATCCCTAGCAATTGCGGGTTACTTACCTTGCCTCTTATCAGATGAAAAATATAAACCATTAGTGTGAGGTGTTTCCGCACCGCCAGCTCGTTATACCCTTCCATACCCAGAACGAATAAGTTAGGATACATCAACGGATAGAACGGATACACCCCATACTTTCTCCAATACAAATACCTTACAAACTTATTTTGTATCCGCTCAAGCATTAATGCGTGCGGTAGCCATACCATTGAGTTACACTCACGATATCTTAAGCAGATTCGTGTTTCTTACGTAGGTATATATATACCTTGTTATTAATAATTCACCTTTACTAAGGAAATAAATAAGTTTTAGCGCCACAACCGCCACCGTAACAGCGTATCTGGATCGATCCAGTATAATGGATCTGTTTTACTGTATACGATATCCAGGATAAGATATGTGTAAACTTGTTTATACAACTACAAACGCTTAAACCATAAACGTTTTAACGGACCAGTAAAACGGACGTTATATGTGAACGCGACCTAACCTTTGAGGCACTCATAAGGCATTTAACATTCATAAAGCTAAAAACAGGATTATTTTGGTTTAAATTTCCACTAAACGACGCCAGCGCAGGAAACCAAATGCATCTATCAAAATAGAGCTGGCACTGTCACAACGTGATACAGGAGATGCACATGGAATCACAACAGTGACACCAACAAAACACTCGACGCGTTTCGCCACTACACGTGGAATCCTCAGGCAGGAGATGTTGTCGCTTCGACAGACTACAAGCGACTGATTCCATCAACTAAATGTTTCGTAAAATTTTATTTTCCATCTTCGTCTATGACAAAATGCTTAATCTAATCTACTAATTACCCTGGTAACAACCCCTTGGTTTTTACCAGGGTAATTAGTAAGCATCATTTCATATGTCGCAAAGCACAGGAAAAAAACTTACGAATTTTTGGGCTCAAACTAAATACAGGGTTTCCCAGGAAACCTGTACCAGCGAAGGTCTGGAGTTAGGACTAATACCAAACGTTTGACCTTAATGTATATTCCATGCAATTTAACATTTTTTGAGATATGATTTTTTTGTTTATTTAAATTTCTGGGGGATTTGGCTTTAAACTGTTTCTGTATGGTATGTATTTAAGTTATTTATTGAATATTTTAACTGGAATCCGTTCTCACCTGTACAGATAAAAAAACACCCAAATGCTATCTACTAGCAGGATTTAAATTTTACACTTGATTTCAAGTTAAAAAAAAAAGTGTCAAACGTTAGGTATTAGAGTCTTAAGACCCTAGATTTTCGCTAGTCAGGTTTCCTAGGACACGCTGTATAAACGGCAGTCAACACAAGTACCTAACTTTCAAGCGCAGAGTTACCATCAATCCGACTTAGAACTAACCCAATGCTAACCCCTTCAGCAAACCCAAATCTAAATATTCATCAAGGAAATGCTTCAAAGTTGCACTGAGCTAATAGTGACAGATGTGGCTTCGATTTTGGCTTGTAGCGAAGTCGGTCGGTCTGTCGGTCCGGTACAGCTTTCGAACGAACATAAGCAACAACAGCTTAGTCTTGTGCTAGTTTGAAACTGAAACTAATCAGTTTAAGTGCCAATGACAGGTGCTAGTTTTGAATGAAAGAAAGAAAAATATCAAAGAACAATGAAAATAAAATATTATTAATAGAACCAAATTGGATCCCACTCAGCTTTGTTGCCATGGTGACCCATGGCGCTGGTTTTCAGTGGGAACCATTGAGATTAGGAGATGTAACCAAATCTTAAAAATAAAAATAATACACAAAATAATTACAAAATGTCTAATTAAACAATATAAGATATTTCACTACCTGGACAACGTAAAAGGAGAATTAAGAACAAAAGAGTTTAAAGTGCATGAATGCGTGTGTGTGTGTGTGTGTGTGTGTTTGTGCGTACGTTTGTAGAATAATAATGTAAAACGGATACTTAGGGCTAAGCCCTTTGTTTTTCGATTAGAAATACTCTGATACTCTAAGACGGTGTTTAAAGGATTACAAATTACAGATTGCAACTTTTCCTGCCACACTGTTCTTTAACGTGCGAGCGTACGTGATGGCTACATAAAAAATAAGGAGTAGTGCCTCCAGAGCTAATAAAATCGTAGAACATACATAGGGGTGATTCAAAATCAGAATCAGAATCGATTTATTGTCTTAAAACTTTACCTATTTCGGGCATACAATAATCAGATTTAGATACACCATTTTTTTAAACGTCAGGGAAATGCTGTTACACATACCCACCAACCGTGGGGGCAGCTGGGGGTTATGTGGGACTCCAGGCCTCAGAGAGAGAACCCGCCTACCTTCTAAAAACCTGACGGTGCCCTCCGGTGCACGGAGTCGGAGACGTGGCGGGTTCACCGTAGACCGAGAGGCCACAGGCATTCACCGCAATGCCTGTGGACGATTTAGAAACACCGTAACACAAGGCACCTAAATTTTAGCTTTGAACGTCAACTTATCAACAACGGCTATCTTGTATAGTGAAATCTCTATGATACTTTTATCCTCGCTATACAGATTGTAACCCCACATTAATACTACGTAAAGTCAATACTCGTCCCTCGATGTTGGGTCGTACTTAACTCATACTTAAGTCAAAGGCTTAAGGGGTTTCTTAGCTTCGGAATTTAGGCATGCTTTACTGGTTTTAGGCCAATTTACATGCAAATCGCCCCATTGTGACCAGAAACGCTGTCTTTAACTTTAAGTGCCGCTGCAAATTAAATTGTTAACTAATGACAGATATAAGCCTATGTTTACTATGATTCTAGTTGAATAAACAGTTTATAGAGATTGATGTGATAATAAGCTCGGTGCGCATTACTTACGGTACCTTTCAAGCGTGCATACCACATTCATAATTGACGACCACTTGGGTGGAATGGTCAAGAAGTTGACTATTAAGCAAGAGGTGGTTCGATCCCCGCAATGTACAAACATTTGTGTGCATGAACATGTCTGTTTGTACTGGTCTGGGTGTTATATGTATTTATTTAAATTTATTTGTAATACCACTGTTGATTCTGATATCTGTAACACAAGTGCTTAAGCTACTTACCACGGAGTCAGATCAATGTATGTGAGGTTGTTGTATATTTATTTATTTTAAAAAAAGCGTTTAGTATTTCTTCAGTAGTAAGTAGTAGTAGCTCCTTGGGGGAGGCCTATGTCCAGCAGTGGACTGTAACAGGCTGATATGATGATGATGATGTTTAGTATTTGACTAAAACATTTAACCCATTGATTCTCGTCCAGCCGTTCTCGGATTCAACCGGTAAAATTGCTAGCCGATAGCATTAAACCAACATCAATCAATCTGCCAATTAAATTATTAAATGCAAAGACTGGCACGCTAAAGAGCGCAATAATGGAAGCTTTAGAAAGAGACGGCAATCCGACATGACCGAAGAGAGATCAGGCGCAGGACCAACGGCTTAACGTGCTTTCCGAGGCATGGGGGTGTAACACCGCCAACTTCCCGACTCCGAGCTATTTTTGAAAAATTCATGACAGAAAATCTCAGAAGCAATTTAGGCTCGACTTGGGATTCGAAACCAGGACCTCTCGGATGTAAGGCAGAAACTTTTCCACTACACCAACGAGGCAGCCTTGAAATAATAACTATTCTAATATATCCAGAATATCCGCTAACCGGTCACTTAAGAGGGAATCGATTGCGCCCGGATATTTTTTCAATGTCGCTCAGAATGCATCATTACAGCGGTCAACAGGGCCGGACTGTGGGTTCGAGCGCATATGAATTTCTAATGGACGGGCCGATCGCACTCAGGGCTTCCGTTGAATTTGTCTACCGATAACTTAGGTTGAAAGTATACTAGAAAAGACAAGTAATTATCTCGATGATTTACATTTGCCATAATTATAACCGTTAGTTCAAGAATGAACTATCACCGCGGAATCTATGTAAATACACCATAATAGGTACTTTTAGGGCACTAGCGCAATCGTAACAAAATCGTTGTTGAATTGTCTCATTTGACAGTTCTAGTATGGATGAAATGTCAAAATAGCGTTAATTACAATTCATTAGCGCAATTGGCCTCCTGAATACAGGTCACACCTCTCATGTTGGAAAAGAGGGAGATCAGCAATGTAATCTATTATTTTTCTATTCATGTTATGCTGTTATTTATACCTACCTAATATTGCGACAAAAAATCTATTTTCTCTCTAGTTCCATGTCTTTCTAAAGGGTTATTAAAAAGGGACATAAAGCGGCATTACCTCCGCTTTCGGGTAAAAATGTACTTTCATAGTAAAGAGAACGATTGATCGATCATTCAGCAATTTTTATTTTTATTCATTATAAGCTAGAAATTATAAAAAACTTTATTAAAAATCAATTTTTGGAGTGTTAACATCGAAAGTAGGTTGTTTGTTACTAAACTAGTGTTTAAGTAACTTGTATGTAAGTATACCACACCACACACACGCATGCACACAGTTTCATATATTATATTGTAGTATTTATATTGTAGTTACTCATAATTATAGCCGGTTTCATCTTAACCGATTGTTAAATATTTGTAAAAATATTTCTCTCGGGTGATTTGAGGGTGTCTCCCACAATCATTGATGAAACATACGCTGGCTCAAAGCGTTAAAAAGCACTTACAAATTCAAACACTCCATTAAGGTTCTCGGTAGCTCAGTGGTCAGGGCATTGGACCGGACTTCCAAACGGACTTCCGGTCTTTTCGAAAATGACATTTGAATGTAAAGGCATAAGTTAACAGCCCTTAAAATTGTCCCTTAATACTAAATTAGCTATCATTTGACAGTGTCACTGTAAATTTCCATACTTAAAATTAACACATACCAGCTGTTTACAAAAACCAACGATAAAATTACCTTGGTGAAATCAAGTCTCAGAATAACTTTCCAGATCAAAACAACTTTAGTGGCTTGATGAACTTACTCTTAAAACATCAAATAGCGACCCAAGCTTTGATTAATGTATGAAGCTTTAATTGCTAGCAACTAAATAATTGCGAAATTCTAAAACTATAAAATAATAACCTGAGGTCGGGTGAGGTGAGAGATAAGTGGATGGAAACTCTAGAGAGAGATAGTAAATTACGAGGTGTGTTAGGGTCTATGGCCTTCGCTGTTTAAACTACAACAGCGGTAAGTTTGTACACACTAGTAACGACCCTTTCTTAAATCAATGAATTCTAGTATTTTCTACAAATACTCGATTTTATCAAAAGACAACTCGAACTAAAAAAAACGTAATTACCCAGTACATAAAATCAATAATCCCTCAGGTTACCTAATTGTTATGTCACAAGAAAGTTTGTAGTACATCTGTGTGCTGGAATTTTTTTAAGATACCAAGACAATAATTGATGATTCCTTCATCATCAACATCATTATCAGCCAAAGGATGTCCACTGCTGAACAAAGTCCTTCCCCACATTTTTCCACATCGACCGATCACAAGCGGTCTGCATCCAGTGTGATCCTGCGATCTTTACAAGGTCGTCTGTCCATCTTGTTAGTGGACGTCCAACGCTGCGTTTTTGGTCAAAGGGTCTCCAATCCAGAACTCTTCTACCCCGACGGCCATCAGTTCTTCGCGCTATGTGCCCTGCCCATTGCCACTTGAGCTTGCTAATTTCTACATCGGTTCCTCCTATTTGGTTATTTTTTGTTTAAAATATATCCAAGCAAACCTTCTGAACCATACCTTTTCTGGTATTTCCAAGCCACAACGAGAATATTCTAGAACGCAATCGTCACCAAATTCCCGGGGCCACATTATGCGCGGGGAAGCAAATTGAAAACTAACATTTGGAACCGAATCGTCCGCAGCTTAGCAATGCGATTGCATCAGTACTGTCCTCGTAGTTTGGCTTTGTAAATGCACCCACAAGTTGTAGAATGTTTTCTCTGTCGAGAAAGCATTATCTTTTATATCCTTCTAGTTGTAATGATTGCCTAAAGCGCTTTATATAAGATTCTGTAATCTAAACTAATATTATAAAGCTGAAGAGTTTGTTTGTTTGTTTGTTAGAACGCGCTAATCTCAGGAATTACTAGTGGGAATTGAAAAATTATTTTTGTGTTGAATAGAACATTTATCGAGGAAGGCTTTAGGCTATATAACATCACGCTGCAACTATTAGGAGCGAAGAAATAATGGAAAATGTGAAAAAAACGGGGAAAACTCTTCATCCCTGAGGGCTTCCATTGCTTACGCTGCGAAAACGGTTCAAGATACCAAAAATTATTCCTCTTGAAATTATCTAAAAAAAAGTCTGCGACAGTATATGTCTGTCTTTTAAGATTAAGTCACTAGAACCGTTTTTATGGTAATCAAATTTGTTCGAAATTAATGCATTATTTTTTAAGAGTTGTTCAACGTAATAATATTAAGCTTTATCCAAATAAATGTATTGTTGATTAAGAGCATTTAATTGTGAACAAAATTGTCTTTGATATCACTTAATTTCATTGAATATCTTACAAGATATTACAATTTTAAAATAACACCGATATAAAATTCACCCGCGCCGCATGATGTGCAAAACATGACGCTGCAAGGAGAGAGGCGTTGCTAGCGAGCGACGCGGAGAGGGGAGTGTAGCTCTACGAGGTACCAGTGATGAACCAAAATTAGATTTAATTAATGACCAAGTACGTCATATCTTCACGTCGACCCTGCCGCAGTGCCAAAAAGCCGGGTGTTTAACCAATAGACATGCGCAAAATAGTACTCTATGATGTAATGCCATATGGCATAACATTTCGTTCCGCGTAATATGGCAACATAGCATTACTCAGTACGCAGTACGCTATACGTCCTACCTGCCTACCTGAGAGAGGATTCCCCATTATGCCTACATAGCATAGCATATCCTGCTATCACTTATGTTATTATGTGTTATTGTACTGAATTTTCAGGTGTAATGTGATAGTAATATATAGTTTTATGACCTTTTATTACACTTGTACGAGTGACGACATGCGTTATAATTATTAAGATCGTATAAATATTGAAAAGTAGAAAAGTACTAGAAAAAATCGACCCCTCACAGTAAAATACAAGAAACCATTCACCACGAATAGTTACGTATAAAGTTTATAAGCCATCAGTAACGATTTTATTTAACAAGGCATTATATTTTAATATTAAACTTTTAAATAAAAAGGTCAAAAACTGTTGACTAATGTAGAAAAAACAGAATATGAAATTCAAGTAAAACGAAAGAAAGCGCGCGAACTCGAATGTTATGATATATTTTACGACTTACGGGGCGGTCAAAGAAATGTAAGCCTTAAACAGAACGAATTAACGTTTAACGCAATACCGGCGTGACTCACCGAGACAAATTCTGTCTCTGTCGTCAAGAGTCCCCGAGCCCCGATCCCGAATTCCCGACCGAACTGTGCCGACCGCGGCCGGCGGTGGTGGCCGGCGGCGGCACCGAGCGAGCGAGCGAGCGGGCTGAGGTTATGTCTAGTGTCATGTGTCATGCTAAATTTTGCCGGGTAATAGGTACTGTTACAGTACGCGGTCGTGTTATATTACGCGTAATGCATTACTGGCAGTACCTACACACCTCTATTAACCAATGCGTCTGACCAATCTTATCTACGAAGCCGAAACGTGGAACATGACAGTGAAGCTGGCTCACCGACTACACGTCACTCAGCGAGCTATGGAAAGGTCTATGTTGGGGGTCTCATTAAGAGATAAGATCCGGAACGACCTCATAAGACAAAAGACTAAGGTAACTGATGTTGTCCAAAAATGTAGCAAGCTGAAGTGGCAGTGGGCTGGCCATGTCTGTCGCAGAACCGACGAGAGGTGGAGTAGGAAGGTTCTTGAATGGAGACCACGCTTAGGTAAACGTGGTGTGGGACGCCCCCCGGCTAGATGGACAGACGACCTGAAGAAGGCAGCTGGTGGTGACTGGATGCAAAGGCCGGGAGATCGTGCGCTGTGGCGCTCCTTGGGAGGCCTATGTCCAGCAGTGGACTGTAACAGGCTGATATGATGAATGACCAGGTGGCCGCGTATAATAATCTGGGACGAATGTTCCATGATCCGTAGAGCTCATGTAGAGGCTCTAGATAGGACTCTTAGAGACATAAGAAGCTGTGATAAAATCATCATCATAAAATTACTGTTATGTTTGCGGGGGTTCGACAAACTGTACCAGTAATAGTAAGGGGAACTAGGGCAGACATTATAAGGACTTGCCTTAAAAATACCCCATTATGGAATTTTGTGAACATCTTAAAATTAACTACAAATATGAGAGCGTATTTGTGGGAGGTTGTAGTAGCTTGTAGTAGTAGCCGATTTCGACCACGGCGGCTAATCTCAACAGAGATCAGCCAACTACGCAGGAGATATTATAGTGCACAAGTGTGAGCACAATACAAGAGTGCACTCACTGTTCCATCACTCTCAATGTTCGGTGAGACGGCCATCCGACATGACCGGAGAGAGATCAGGCGCAGGACCAACAGCTTCACGTGCGGACCGAAGCACGGGGGTGTAACACTTCTCGACTCCGAGTTGTATTTGAGAGATTCATGACAGAAAATCTTAGAAACAATTTTGGCTCGACCTGGGAATCGAACCCAGGACCTCTTGAATGTTAAGCAGAAACTTTGCCACTACACCAACTAGGCAGTGGTGGGGAGGTAGTATAACTTTTCCTTCAAAGTTACTTTTAAAAGGAGACGGGAAAGTACCTTATTTTGAATATAAAATTGAAATTCAACGAGATTTAGTATTAAGAGTGAGTAACATTGAAGACTTTATATCAAAAGTTCACCCTGAAATAAGCCAAATAGAAAATAAAGATCATCAATGGATGTGTCAAAGTGCATTATTGGGAGTGAGAAACTGTAGCGTAGACTAAATAAATAAAATAATTATTTGAACACAAGTGGCCTTCCCCCATATTCCCTCAAGTTAAAAATAGGTGCCCCAATAATTTTACTTCGAAATCTTAAACCACCAATTATATGTTACGGGACCTGACTTCAAATCAAATTTCTTAGCAATAACGTGATGGTTGCAATAGTTTAGACTGGTCCAGCAGTTGGTCAAACAGTGCTTATACCTCGCACCTCAATGATTCCAAATTATTTACCTTTTAATTTTAAAAGATTTCAATTTCCTGTTAAGCTATCTTTCACCGTTACAATTAATAAACCACAGAAGCAAACATTTAAACACATAAGAATTAATTAACGTCAAGACTGCTTTTCACACATATGTCGCGTTGTCAAGATCAGGTTGCGGAGAAAACCAATATGTTCTCCGACATAAGAAAATAAAACTAGAAAAATAATTAACGCAGAAGTACTTTAAATTAATTATGTTCTTTTAAAAACTTAAAAAATAAATTGTCTAAAATAATAACAGAAAAAAATAAATTTGCAAAAATGAAATGATTCCACGCGGACGAAGTCGCGGGCATAGCTAGTATATAATAATAATACATACAGCTGTCGCCGCAACTCGCCTGACAGCGCCTTTAGTCGTGACGACTGTTTGACACGCACTTAGAAGTGAGTTGCAGAGACACATTTTTTTACATACATTGATCTGACTCCGTGGTAATTAGCTTAAGCACTTGTGTTACAGATATCATTATCAGCAGTGGTATTACAAATAAACTTAAATGAATACATATAACACCCGGATCAGTACAAACAGATATGTTCATGCACACAAATGTTTTTACAGTGCGGTGATCGATCCCGCGACTTCTTGGTTAATATTCAACTTCTTGACCAGTACACCAAAGTGGTCGTCGAAGGAATGCCTCATTTATGAGCAAGTTTAAGTTGTAAATATTTTTTAAGGGTATTGTTGCATTTTTAAACTAATGCCGAGCACATTGAACACCTGTTAAAGAAGAGTAAGAATGAAGTGTTTAAATCCAGACACGGACTCGAATGACAATACTATTTAATTTGAGGCGCTATCCGTTACGGTCGGTCGGAGAATTTATTCGAGCTGCCCGCTTAACTTAACGGGATTCGTAAATACCCTCCGGCTACGACTTGTTGCTGGCTAGTTGATCTAGAAGCGCAGACTATCGGTCTACAATTGCTGGGGTGGATAGCATGTCATCTTGGATCCATTTACGGAGTAAGCTGCGAAGTAAACTAGTTGGGTGTTTGAGAGATGAAACTGGTATGGTACGATTGTAAGAGAGATTGAAGACCATTATCATTATCATTTTATTATTTATTTATTAAGATGTGTATTAAGTGTTTTTTTATTATAGATGTTATGTAAATTAATCAATCACACAAGTAACTTAAAACCTAGTTACCCAGTAGATACGAGTATAGGAAGCTAGAGGGCAGCTCAAAAATTGCTGTTTATCAATCAATTATCATAATGATAATAAAATCAAATTATAGGACGTTAGGTCATAGATCTTACGGTCGCTTGGATAGATAATTCTACAATTTCAAAAATGTATGGTAGTGAAGAACAACATTTGTCAAGTAGTCGGACGTAAAAGAAATGTGTAATTTTTCCGTCCTATTTCAATAAAAATAGTCGCTATAAAGTTATTCGTCGCATTGTCTCTAAAGCAAAAACAACCTAACTCACTGTCTGAAAATGATCCGTCCTTTTTTCAGCAAAAACAAATAAATCGGAGAAAAGAAAAAAAAACAGATTATACCCGAACCCACGACATTATCTAACACTTGGCACATTATCGTATGCAAAAATTATTCCGACTGTCAGTCAATCGGGGAATATTGTGTTTTTGCGAGGCCATATGCGTTCCGCTTGACCCCAATATGAATAATACATTAGAGCCCTATTCACAAAACGGGCGGCTAGTTCGTTTGCATGTCAACGTCATTGTTTTGATTCAATCGTCACTATATAAATATTTTTGGAGGTTTGAGCTCTGATAAGTTATTGATCAGGCATGAGTCTCAAGTCGATTTTTTCTCTACGTGTCTATTATATCGAAATGACACAACTGCACCTTGCGCCTAAAACTTTTTTTGAAATACTAAAATAAAAAGACGCATCCACCCACACAACTAGGCAGATGCGTCCTTTCTTCTTAGTAAACTTTGTGTTTTCAATGCATATGCGTCTTTTTTTAACAGCCAGAATATTTCAGCAAGCCACAATTATGAAATAAAAAAATACTAGAAAGTGCTTCTTTTTTAATGATTTCTAGTATATACTCGTATGTAACTCAATTTCGACAAAATTGTTAGATGCGTCCTTTCTTCATATGACGACAGAGCATCATTTAGTAATTATAAATCCATACCATTAAAATACGACTGATAATATTAACTTTGAACTTGATCGTGAACTTGCTATGTAAATACTTGTAAATTGATATTCTTACAGTATTAAAAACGAGAAATTACAAAGAATGTATAATTTGAATAAGATAATAAATTATAGTTAAAATTAGAATAATTCATCATGAATTTGTGATGATTTCTAAGAAAACAACAATAAAGGGTACTACGAGTAGGCAGACGTTATTATTATTATTATTTATCATTATGTCCTTCTTTTATGACATGAAAAAAAAATTGTTAACTTTCTATAAAGGTTTTTTCATTCAAGAGTCACCGCCCGAGCACATATTTACGCTTCTTTCTATCGCCGCTACTCGCGACTGACAGCTCTAATATTGAAGACCCAAAACATTCGGAAATACACTGAATAAATCATGTTATACAAAAAAAATCTTCATACGAATGTTTTTCAAGACTTCAATGTCTTCAAGATGCCGTCCACCATATCTAGGTACATCTGCAAAAAGCTTCTCCAGTCACAATATCCGAACCGCGCTCATTCCGATCTAAAATACGGGGTGTGAAAAGCGATCGCCGCATTTCGTGCTCATTATTTTAAATGGAATGATAGAGTGTTACCGCAAAACGAAAACTATTAGCGCGGCGTACGCGCCACGCTGGCATTTTCACATAATATTTCACAATTTTGCGTGAAACGTTAATGGTTGGCATCGTCGTGATAAACGATGGCCACTGTTACAGAAATATGCCGACTGGCGAATGGCAAATGGATTCGGATGCGATTCTGATGTGAGAAATGTAGGGCGAATGGAAATGACACTTAGTTACTATTTTTTAAAGATTTAATTTGCAAAACTCTTTAAAATGTGAAATTCAAACACACTTCAAAGAAAAATGGACTACCACAGGAGGGACACGAACCCACACCCCTCGCAAGCCGGGCGATGGCTCTCCCAATTGAGCTACCGTGATATACTCATCGGTCTGATAATTCATACTGAGACGCTTTTCAAATGAGTTTAACTTGTACCTATACGGCTAGTTTAAATACTCTATCTGGAGAGATTGCTCCCGACAATAAGACCGCCTAAAACGTACATTCCTCTGTGTTAAACTTGTCTGAAATTAGTTTCTCTGTGGTGGGTTAATCTATCCATTGACGGTCTGAACTGTCAGATATTTGTTTCTTCGGTTTACGCAAGCAGTAGACATTGAAATGAGACACATTTTACATATTGTTTCGCGATTTATTTTATTTTAACCTGACGTTTCGGACCATTTTCAGCGTCCGTGGTCACAGGTAGAATAATCCGTGAAAAAGTGTCTAGTTTCGGTAGCTGTCAATTTCATACTCGAAGCTTCTGCAGCTTCAGCCGTTTTTAAGAAACTGACAGTTATTTATAGTAGTGGTAGATAGTATTTTGTGACCTGCCGATTATGAGAACTTGGTTCGAAAGAAAAGGTTTGTGTATGAATTCGTGGAAGAGGATCAGTATAAGTCATAAAAAGGCTGGATGATTCTCATGCTATAAACATCGTAAATCAATCATCTTAATCATGATGAATGTGCAAATGAAATTGAACCAGATAAATAATTTCAAAAGCTTTTTTCTATAGGCTTTTTCGTTTACCATTAAATTGTTTTATGAAAATAATTGAAACATATTTGGGAAAAATTTTATGATTCCGTCGGTATAGCCAGATACAAATTTAAGGTTCGTATTGTTTAAGACTCTTCTAGTAATTTTATAAAGGCACTAAAATATGCTGTATCGAATTTATCACTGCTCGTAAAGACTATTGAAACCCATTTACATATAATTTAGTATCATTTAGATGTTTATGGAATTTAAAACTGCAAATGAGAGAACAAAAGCCTTTAAGCCAATAGAACTTCACGACCAATGTTGTGAAAATATAGTTCATCGAATTTTGCTCTTTAAATGTGAACTGTACGGCGTAGCTTTAAGGAAACAAAACAATGAGAACTAAAATGTGAAGTCAGCTTAGACAATATAAAGAAGGAATAAATATCAAAAGAATACCGTTTTACCATTTCCTCAGAAACGCTGGAGGTTATTTTTATTTTGCATTCCTACACTGAATGTTGTCTTATCATATTTGACATGACGTAAAGAGTCGATCTTTGTGCTATCAAAGTACCAACGTATAAGCTACTGAAGTTGCCTGAACATGTCCAGTGTTGATTTACGTTTTCGAGCTTTATTTCATCCGCTGTTAAGTTGGAAATTGGCTGAGAAAAAATTCTATTTAGGTTAGGATGGTGTTTCAGCCTAGACTGGGCGTTTTATTCATTAAACGGTATAGGCAAAATGTTTGTGCCGAATAAGTTGCAATGGAAGATTATGTTGTTACAGACAACGGCACATCAAGTTACCCATATTTGTTTCAAAAACGCACTTATTACTAGTGATTAAGATACCGCAGTGTGTACCCTGGCGTGCTGTCGTGTGTATATCGGTAAGCCTGTACATGTATCGGTAAGTCCCACCACTGTAATAGTAGTCCTCCTGGCCGATTTCGACCACGGCGGCCAATCTCAATAGAGATCAGCCAACTGCGCAGGAGATATTATAGTGCACAAGTGTGAGCGCAATACACAGGTGCACTCACTGTTCCATCACTCTCAAAGTTCGGTGAGACGGCAATCCGACATGACCGGAGAGAGATCAGGCGCAGGACCAACGGCTTAACGCTTTCCGAGGCACGGGGGTGTAACACCGCCAACTTCCCGACTCCGAGCTGTTTTGAGATATTCATGACAGAAAATCTCAGAAACAATTTTGGCTCGACCTGGGATTCGAACCCAGGACCTCTCGGATGTAAGGCAGAAACATTTACACTACACCAACGAGGCAGTCAACTGTATTATCTGTGCAAACATCACCGGGTCAATCAATCGCCACGGCTAAATTGTCGCGTAGTCGTGGCTTATATATGCTGCAGGTGTTCCCTGGTTCTTAATACCTTCAAATAACTTAAGCGTAATATTGCAAAATGTAAGATACATTCAGTAAAAAAACACATACTCTCTCATTCTCATTAACCTATTAACATCCCACTGCTGGGCATCAGCCTATTAACGTCCCACAGGCCTCACCTCAACTATGAGGTGAAAAGTATCAGTAAAGCAACGCCTAGTTTTGAACAATGATCGTCATCAGAAATTGTGCATCATTTTATCATCTGAAACTTATTGAACAACTCGTACATCTAGTTCTCTAAAGTCATAAATGTCAAAAAAAAACTACCTTTAAGCACTCAATAGATTTGTATAAAAGGAAAATTTTGCCATGATTAACTCAATTTAAGATTTTTTATTTATTTATTTAAAACTTTATTGCACAAGAAATGTACAAAGGGTGAACGTAATGCTAAAAGCATTTTCGGCCAATCAACCTCAAGGTCATGTAGAAAGAAGACAATGGGTGCAGTGAAAATTAAATGAGAATGGTTGATTGTGGTTATTAACGCAAAAATTAAAAATCATTATATATAGATATAACATCATCAGATCAGATTTTTTTGACATTTATGACTTTAAAGAAGTAGATGTGCGAACTGTAACGGAGAACACAACACCCTCAATAAAACGGCAAATGGCGCGTGAATTTTTAACAGTTCTATTTCCATTTAATGTCCCATACATAGCACTCGAAGCGAACATTATACCTGCAACAAAGGCTGGTAATATCAGTAAATATCCGAGTATCAGTACACTGACGGCATCAAAAGGCTCCACGATATAAACGGAATGCAAAATTTGCCACTCGAAAACGACAAAGTTTATTTAACATGCATTGCCTGTAGCTGAAACCAAAATTCTACTTTACTTCTACAGAAATGAAGTCGGAACTTACTTTTCAGTTGGAATGCATTTTTGGCGCGTCCTCTTAACCTTTTGGAAGACCTAATGCGAGAATTCGCATCAGCATTCACCTCTGCCTTGGAGCCGTAGTCGTTATAATAGAAATTTAAAGTTGCACTAGAAGCTGTTCGTTACGGTTAAATTTGGTCTCGAATGCATTGGGACTGGAAAGTGGGGATGGTTTTATTGATTTCATAAATGTTACTGCGGCTGCACACATTGCTATCTTTGATAAGCTAATTAATTGAGATATATAACGTCTTGGAAAGTAACATAATATTATCAAGACGCATAAAACCTTGAAGTAGAAGGCATTTTACTGCATACTATAAAGCAAAGTCGCTTGACGCGTCTTTAAACTGTAATGTATGCGTAGGTCTTTAAAGCTGCTAAACACATTTTGATGCAGTTTTCAACATTAGTTCTTAACTTTTTTTTTAATTTTGCTAACGGATCCGGCCGCAATTTAGGAAAATTCATAAAAAAATTGGAAACTCGAAAATATCGATAAATCCGAGAACATTCATAGGGATGATTCAGATACCTCTCAATACGAGACACTTAAAATTTTTCTGACGTTACTGCTCTGACCATCCGATGGTAAACCTATAAGACACTATGGAGCTATTTACACAAATACCGATGTGACGATTAATAGACGTAAAAAAGTTTTGTACATAAATACCGTGCTTACCGTCTGTCAGACGGAAATAACTCCGTTACAGTCACCTCTGCGCTCCTGGCGCTCGTGGAACCGGCTGACGCTTCAAATTAGCAGTTTAGGAAGGTAGCGGGAGAAACGACCTTCAACGCGCCTTGAATCACGATAAATTTAAAAATAAAAAAGGCTTACGTCTGTTAGACGTATAGGTTGGTAGTTAAAGGTTATAAATTAGTAAGTAAGATTTTGATACAACAATTAGCATGAGTGTTAGTTCTGACCATTGATGTTTACTTACATGTCTAAAGGATCCTAAAAACTCTTTTTCATATAGTATTTGAAACGAATTTTAAAAGCATACTTGCTTTTTATTATTTGCCGCTAAAGTCGGCACAAACATTGGCTCCCAATACTTGTCCCTTTATCTAATGCAAACAGCCAAATATTTCCTTTGTCGGGAACCAATGATCGCGAACAAGATTTTGTATTGAAACCTCCGGGTTTTCGACGGAAAATAACATGCGTGGCTCTATCTAGATATTTATATTTACGCTTCGTTTATTTGGGAATGTTAAAGGGAGAAATGATTGTGTCTGTGTTTTGTTTGGTAGCGCTAAAATGTACAGAAACATAACGTCCAAAACAGAAACTCCGGTGGTTTGAGCAATTTTTTGTATAATCTTAATAAATATAAGAATTAACTGAGTAGGCCTCGGATTTGTCTTCACTATTTTTATTTCTTATTACTGAAAAGTTATGATTTACTTTAAATTTCATTTTGTTTAGTAATGATGATCAAGGGCTACTGTTCTCCCTTCATTAGAGATATGGGGTTATCAGTAGAATTGTCCATTTTTCTCGATCCTATACGACAGCCTCCAACAAATTCCAGCCAATTTTGGATTGTGTAGGTACATCAAAATTAATTAACTTTAAGAGCGCGGAATGGCTCAGAATTAGGTGCCCACAATATTATTCGTATATATTTTACTTTTATTCGTATTTTACTTTAATTCGTATGTACCATACATACGAATTAAAGTAAAATACATTAAACCTCAACAGAAACAAAACATTTACCGCACTGCTGCAATCACAGCATACCGTATTACTGCAAATTAAAGAGTACCAATTAATTTATTGGTCTGCGTATATTGTTGCCGTAATTAATTACTGGCAGAATTAAAAATCCCATGTTCAGTGCGGTGCGTTTCAATCTGTTGGCCCATTCCACTCTGCCGCGTCACCGTAGGTAACAACAATAGAAGAATGGGACTTGTATCAAAGGTATATTGTTCGATTTGAGAGCGGAATACTCAGGCATTTTGATTTGCAACTAGTGATGTACTTGTGCAAGTGATACGGTACGGGGATAATACGGTAGTTGACACCACCAATCGTTGACGTACTTTTTATCAACTGTCAAAACGCTTTTCTTCATAGAGCTTGTATGGGAATAACACACTTTGACGTCATCGCGTGCAATGCCGACTGAGTGACGAATTATCATTTGAATTCCAATTAAAAATCAAATAATACGAACTGCAGAAAAATATTAGTGTAAAGGCATCTGAAATTATGAATTATTTTAGAGAAAATCAGTTTTTGAATATTTCTTTCATAGTGGAAACAAGCCTATTGTATTCGAGTTACAAATAGGGACATACGTTTAAACGCAAAATGGATATTTCTACAAGATGAGACGAGGAGTGTTGCTTACTTATCTACTTTAAGTTTCAATACGTTTGATATTCTTTAAGGTGCAAGACCTGAAGAAAATAAGTTTGATTTTATTTTATTAGATAGCTAGTGGAACCACCTAAAGTACATTTTTCCGAACGATCCGATTTTTTTTTCTCAAGTAACACGAAGATCTCACGCGATTAAAGCATCATTAGATCAGATCATTTAATGGATAAGATTATTCATATAAATGCGTCCCGCAATTTTTCAAATAGTGCCGGTTTTGCCAACTCTATCTAGCTAGAGTATTGTATTTTATTCATACTCTGTATTGGTATTGTGCTGTAATTTGTAACAATAGATAGTAAACTGACATGCCAGTGGGTTAGTAGAGTTTCAATCCACTCGATAGTAAATAAATCTAATGAATCGCAAAATGTGCTGGGAAGCGCATTAGTCAAGACCGCCTCGACCAATTTTTCTTTTTTTTTTTGTTTATTCCTTAAAGTACGAGGATGGTTCATACGAAGAATAAAATATAAAAATAGGCAGGAGAACGTCTGCGGGGTCCGCTATTTTATAATACAGAATGATTTTACATTTACCCAAGGCAAGACTTTATGTTCCTGAACAGATCAGGAATGATACATGTGAATTAAAGATCAAGACTTTAAAACATTTTTTTAATATGACTGGGCAGTATCATTATTTTCTACCGCTGATCTTCCTCTTATCATATCTTATCATAAAAATCAAGAGGACGATATCGTCCAACAATTTTAGTGACACATTCTAAATGCGCACTAGTAGGATCTCCACAACTTCGCACCGAGTGAGGGTGCGGAGCGGAAACTTGTGGTATGGCGAAGCGGAGTTGCGATCTGTCTGTCCACCAAAGCGGAGTGAGACAGCGGAGCGGAGTGAAGAGAGTTTCTGGCTGTATATTTCAGTGTGCGAAGCTTCCCCGCTCCGCTTACCGGTTTCGTATGAATTTTTAAACTAGTATGCAACTCCCTGTCCACTGAAGAGCAGCGGAGATTTTGTCCAATCCTATTGGTTAGTATTTTTCCGTTTCTCCGCTCCGTGGCCTCGCTCCGCACCAGTGGACAAGGACTCTAAGGTTAGAACGGCGCACGATAGTTGCAATTTTTAGGAAATGACGTTAACTAAAATTGTGATATTCGTATTATTTATTAAGTTTATTTGGCGTTCACAACGCTGCAGCTGTTTTAAATTCGAAAAGACATTACACTTAAAAAATCCTTTTCGTATCCTCGTAATGTCTTTTGTGATATTCGATTTCATTTTGTCGTTACGTTACATTCAGTTTTTACAACGCCTATCGAACAATCATAAAGTGACAATATGATATTTCTGAGGACGGACCCGCGGGCGACGGCTTGTCAATTCATAAAGTAGAACTTTTAGCGCCACGAACGCACTCAAAATCAGATTCCGTGCATTGTAGCGCGGCTCGGGCACAGTATAAATAAAACCTAAATCAGTACAGAAGCAAAGAACTAATGCTCGAAACGACACGCTCACAAACGCACGCACAACAGGACCCGAAGTCGGTCTTGCACTACCTTATACCTACCTACTACCTACTTTTTAGGTGACCTTTTAACGAACTCAATTCAATATTTAATCTACCTTTGACTAAAAGATATAATTAGATTCTAGACTAGATTAGAACTATATAACTATCAGTTTCATTCAGACAGAGGTAACTTAAGATAGCTTTTATACTGAAACTGAGAGTCATTTTACTTTCAGCCAAAGATGAGTAACATAATACTCGTAGTGTGTACCTACATGTCACGACTACTTCGGTGTAATGGTTGATAAGTTGACTATTTAACCAAAAAGTCGCGGGCTCGATCCCCGCACTGTACAAATATTTGTGTGCATGAACATGTATTTATTTAAGATAACATAGATCCATTTTGTGTTAGTAAAACAACTTATAACTACGTTAGTAAAAAAACAAGAACTTATTTTACTTAATATAATAAATATGCCCAGCGTGTGGGTGTATTAGGGCTGACACCCAGTGCTTCTGCAGCACACTGTCAGGTCTGTCTGCCAGCACCCTCAGGATAGTGTTGTTGCTACCCAGCATTCTACTGCGGACAGATTGAATTTTTTTACGCATAACAGCGTGAAACCCATCTACTCGGGCTCCGGCAAACATGCCGGAGGCGCTGCAGGACCTGGGCAACCTCAACATCATCCTGAATACATTATTGTATTGAACCCGTAGGGCATTGAAAGCACGAAGGGTATAGTCAGCCCACAGGCCGCTTGTGTAGAACGATTGACAGAATGATTTGAACAAGGTGACCTTCACATCATCTGTGCAATTAGCGAACCTGCGTGCCAACATATTCCCCCGCACCGACAACGCCCTACGTTCCCTCTCTAAATCACAATCATCTTTTAAGTCTGTAGTGACAATGTGCCCTAAATACTTAAATTGGCTGACCCTAGACAGCTCCTCACCATACAATCTGATCGGAGGCACGTGATCAGGAGAGGTGCCTTGCGCCGCGAATACCATCACTTCACTCTTTTTGCTGTTATATTTGAGCCCGTGAGCTTCGGCATAGCACTCGCAGACACGCAGCAACTCCCTCAGTGCACATACCGATGGACTCAGCAGCACCATGTCGTCCGCGTAACTAATGTTGTTGACCATTTGGTCATCGACTGAACATCCCGCCCGCATGCTGCTGAGCCCAACGATCAGCTCGTTCACGTACAGGCTGAAGAGCTTTGGAGACGTCAGCCCACCCTGTCTCACGCCGCACTCCAGCCGGTACGTGTCCGAGAAGTGACCCGCCCATCTCACACAGTTTTCCTGACCTGCGTACCAATGCCGGAAAAGTTCCACCAGCTCTCTCGGCATACCAGTGGCCCCGAGTTTATCCCAAAGCAGCTGATAGGAAACAAGATCGAACGCTTTAGAGAGGTCCAGGAAACAGCAGTAAACTGGTGTTTCGCGTTGCGTGTAGTACTGGACGGTCTCCTTGAGTGCAAATATCGCGCTCTCTGTGGAGAGTCCGGCTCGAAAACCGAACTGCGCATCATTTAGACAGAGATACTTGCTTAGTTGGTTATCAAGGAGCCCGTCAAGCACCTTTGCAGTTACTGTGGCTAACGAAATAGGCCTATAATTGTTCCTATCAGCTACGTCACCGGTTTTATTCTTTACAATCGGAACCACCAGCGTGCGCATGAGCTCTGGAGGCAGGTAGGTGTGCCTAACACACAGGTTATACAGCATGCTAAGCAAGCGAGGCAGGTGCACCCCTGCGTGCTGGAGGTGCTCGACGCTGAGCCCGTCGTGGCCAGGCGACTTTCCCCGGGTCATGTGCTTAATGATATTTTTGACATCCTTAGCCGCGAAATTGACCGGTGCCTCGCCACGCCGCGCCTCAACGTCGACCGCCCCCGACTGCGACCCCGCACAACCCGGTACACTTTTAGTAGGCAACGCCTGAACTTTAAAATGCTGCATAAACAGATTCGCTATTTGAGTAGGGTCACTGACACCCTCGACGCTCTCGGGCAAGCCAGGCCTTGAGTTCAATTTATTTGTGGATTTCCAAAATGATTTAAAATCTTTATTATTATGGTGACTAGCAATAACATCCATTTTAATCTGATTTTCGTGTTTAATACACCACCTTAATTTTGATTTGAATATTTTGCGAGATTCCCTCATTAATTCAAAATATTGACCGGACGTTGGTTTTCCATAAAGTTGCCAAAGTTCAGAATAACGCCTAGCCTCCCCGTGAGCCTCACTAACGTGTCGGTTCCAGCCTACTACATAACGACTTTTTGTGCCAGCCCTATGCCCGCTATGTGTTAAAATGGCAGCCTCCGATAACGCACTTACAATTTTCGTATACAATACATTTATAACCTGCCTATGCTCAATACAACTACACATATTATCTGCGCACTTACTCAGTTCAATAGGAAAATCAATTGCACGCAATCTTTCATTACATAACTTTGTAAATTCTTCTATTTGTTTACAATCTCTAATACCCCATTGAATTTTACTACATGCTGGTTGTCTGTATTGCGTTTTAGATCTAACGGCATTAGTATTACACTCTATTATCAATGGAAAATGATCAGATGAGTACACATTATAATCAATATAAACATTTGTTATTGTTTGCCACGCCAAGCTAGTCACAAGACAATGGTCTATCCATGTTTTACCGTTATGAACATCACTTATGAATGTGAAATTATTCGAATTTATACCTAAAAAGTCTAGGTCCGCACATAACCACTTTTGTTCATAAGAAAAGGACAACATTTCCTTACCGAAAGTCTTTGTTGGGTGTGCATTGTAGTCCCCGAGCATGTAAACACATTCCACATCACTGTTTTGTACAATAGCGCCCAAGGCGCCTAAACACTCAGTAAACAATGGTAAATGCTTTGTAAGCTCGTAAGGCATATAAACGCAACACACTATAAACGCACTTTTACCAGTTATCACTTTAATTGCGATCACTCGATTATTTTGCGACGGAATAACGGAGACGTTTTGAAATAGTGACCTTCGCCACAAGAGGGCGACACCGCCGAACGATCGCCCGCGCAGCGGCCCCGTCGACAGGTCAACAGCTGATGAGCCGGTGTGGGCAAAATCTGCATCAATTTCTCCCAGAAAAGGCAGATCATAGTCCAAGAGCCACGTCTCTTGAAGGGCAATTATATCCGCCGTTTTACACATATTTCTTATTTCTTGCAACGAAGTCTTCACGTTTTTACAATTGTAGGTAATCATTTTTATGTTGGTTGTGTTATCCATTAGATATTATTATTTTTCGGTTCAAAATTCACAGCATCAAAGCTTTTGAAATATACAAAATGTCGAAAACTTATACCTATTGGCCATAATTGATCATTTAAGAACAAGTTCACTTTCTCTTTAGAAACCCACAATTTATACGACTTGTAACATTTATCTCTCTTCATTTTCATACTGATTAATTTAACATTTTCTTTGGTATTTTCTAAAATGTAATCAGTAATATCTTTTTCTGTCGTGTCCACGTGAACATTGGAAATTAAAAGCGGCACCTTTGAGTCTGCAGCTTTAAAATTGCACGACTGCTTTCTCGGCGCTTTTCCTGTACAATACTCTAAGCGATTTCTATGTCTACGTCTCTGTACCTCAACCCACTCTTGATCTGGTTGGCTCTTTTTCCATTCACCTGGTTTACCAAGCACGTCAGCCATAGTGGGCCTTGTGCCTTTGCCTGCTGAACTTGTATGTTGCTGCCGCGGTGGTGACGGCAAGGGCGGTGGTGTTTCCCTGGTGAATGCCGGCGGCAGCTGCTGGGGAGACGTCTGCTGTCGCAGCTGCAGGCTCGTGGCTTCCGCACTGATACCGCTCGCCGTCGGCGCGCACTCAACTTCAGTATCTTTACCAGAAATATCATTGATGCAGGGACCTGCGTTGGACGGAGGATCAGAGTGCACTGGACTCTCGTTTATTGAGTGAAGAAAACCCATCGGACCACTATCAAGATTTATTGATTGCTTCGAAGCGCCGCGTTTGTTTGTATTGATGTTCCTGTAGCGGTTCAGGGGAGGTGACGGGGAAAAATGACTACTAACGCACGGAAACGATTTTTGTTCACGTCTAAGCATATCCTTCGTGACATACGTTTCCTTAATTGAGTTAATCTCCTCTCTTAGCACCAGCAGCTCTTTAAGAAGACCAGTGACATCGATGTGATCAAAATTAATTGGGGGTAGTTTGTATAGATCGCGGGCAACGAATATGGGAAATTTCTCCGGATCCGTTTCTTTAAAAACCGTGATTATATCCTCCAAATCCCTCTGCATTTTGCCATCACTTCTACGCTTCACCATCTTGATATTTGGCTTCACCGCATCGAACAGTAAAGATTTTGCGTGTGTAACATCAGACTCCGAAAAACCCGTTGCACAAACACGAATTAAACTC